>OX344730.1:10402500-11088750 GCA_947034835.1 Ballota nigra
AAAATGAATCAATTTGAATACATATACAATTAATTGCATACAAATGAATGAATTATAAATTTAAGCGGGAGTCGAAATAAATAATTTTACCAAAATAATAAAAAATAAATGGCCCCAACATTTATAAAAACAAGTGAGAAACGAAAATGAATTAATTTGGTGAATTATGGAAAAACAACGAGTCAATTTGGATACATATACAATTAATTGCGTACAAATGAACGAATTATAAATTTAAGCGGGAGTCTGATTAGGCGTGAAATTGTTATGTTTTGGTGCCCGATTTACTCATGTTTTGAGTGTTTTCGATGAGTGCTTGGAGTCAAATGAGTATCATTTTTATAAAATTATTAATTTGTCTCTTTGGTTTTCATAGATGGATAGAGGGCGAAAAGAGGAGTTCGTAGGACTTTGAATCGGCCAAAACGGACTCCCGGTTGAGGAGATATGAAGATTTTACGAACGAGTGCACAGCAGCCAGCGCTCGAGCGAATCACTCGAGCGCCGGCGCTCGAGCGAATCACTCGAGCGGCCAAAAACTTACAGAACAGTTTTGGCGCTCGAGCGAATCACTCGAGCGCCACCGCTCGAGCGTTTTGCTCGAGCGCGCACGTATTTTCGCCTCCGGATGCGTATTTTCGGCCCATTAACTCCCGTTTCGACCCGGTGCCTATATATACCTCTTCCAAACACGTTTTGAAGGATCCCCAACTTTTAGAAATACTTTAGACTTAGTTTTTGAAGAGGAGAAGAACGAGCAAGCTTTATTTTACGTTTTGTTGAGGTTTTTCATACGAATTTTTAGTTTCTTTTCGTTTCTTAGTTTCTTTTCGTTAGTTTGATTTCTTTAAACACTTTGAAACTTCGTTTGAGTTAATTAAATTTCAGTTCTAAGTATTTATTTTCTTTTGAAACCCTAGTTCATGTTTCTTATTTTCTTCGTTCAATTCATTATGTTTTTATTCGTTGTTTCTTCTATTGCTTTTATTTTTGTTATAACCATGTCCGGCTAAAACCCTTGCATGCTTAGGTTAGGATGAACTCGTAGAAGTAGGATGTGGGTACGTAATTAAGGTAATTGGTGACGTTAGTTTTAATTCTCTTAATTAATGAATTCATATAATTAATCTTAACTCTACCTTTGAATTTCGTACGAAAGTGTTAGAGAGAGGACGACCGCATCACTCAATAACAATTAGTAGTCTTAACGAGAGGGTTTAGGAAAGGTTAATTCATCTACCGGTTTAGCGAAGGAAGACGACCGCATCACCTTAGTTAAATTAGGGTCTCATTAATTAAGCGCTATCTATTAACTTGTTAGTGGATTAGTGAAGTCGATTGCTAGGATAAAGTATTAGGGTGAGAAATCTTGAGCTTTCATTCTACGATCTTTTACTTAGGTTAATTCTTGTTTGTCACGATTACTTTGATTATGTACCTACTCCGTTAGTATACGTAGGGATTCCTATCCTGAGCATCACCATCTCATACTTGCATATACACCTTAGATACTTAGTTTAATTTTCCTTTTGCATTCGTAGGATAATTTAGTTAGCTTAATTAATCTTTCAAAAACCCAAAAACATTATACTCATATTAACTACGATGCGTAGATCTTCAGGGATCTATTCGCATATACACCATCTCTTGGGTTCGATAATACTTGGTCCCTATACTTGCCCATACTACAGTGAACCCGTTCTCTTGCGGGGTAGCTACTAGTAGAAGTTAGTGTAGTCGCTTCAAGTCAATGGCGCCGTTGCCGGGGATGGCGTTATATGCTCTTTGAATAGGACTTGTCGATAGCTTAGTAGTTAGTAGTGAGTGCCTATTTTCTGTTTTTATTTCTTTTTGTTATTTTTATTTATTCGGCAGTTGCGTTTTGATCCATCTGCTAGTGTGTCAGGTTTATGAGAACACGCTCACAAGGCAACACGAGCGAAGAGAGAATACCGTTGGACCCTGAGACAATAGCTAGAAGGAACCGAGCTTACTTGAGAAGAATGAACGCAGCCGACTTAGGGAAGGGACCAATGGACCTCAATAATGAGTTGGACGATGCTGCCAACGATTTCAATCAGGTAGTAGACCGGGTTGATGGCTCTGGAGGGAGTGGTGGTCAGAATCAAGACCAGTTCGTAGATAGTAGTAGCCAGAACCCGGTTGCACAAAATGTAAACAATCCAGCTCAGAATCTTGTCCCAAATACTCTGAACAACCCTGCTTACCCACAAAACCCGAATAACCCTTTCCACAACCCAGCATACCAACATTACCCATACCCACCATACCCTTATCCACCATACCCGTATCCTCCACCTCCTGTTTATAACCAACCACCTGTGTACCAACAACCTCCAGTTCAAAACATACCAGCACCACCTGTCGCTCCTCAACCTGCGCCCCAGAACGCAGATCAGAATATGGCAATTCGGGGCAGGTTCGCGGCACAACCGCAGAGGTACTACGATGGAGTGGTCTTACCTCCAGTTGAGGCCAATAACTTTTCAATTTCTCCAGGAATTCTCAAGCTGCTGACCGAGAATCAGTTCAAAGGGGTGATCGGGAAGGAGAATCCTCACACACATCTGAGGAGCTTTCTCATGATAGCCTCCACATTTAATTATAATGGCATGTCTGAAGATGCCAAGAGGCTTAGGCTGTTCCCATTCTCATTGACGGGAATAGCCAAGGAGTGGTACGATAATACGCTTCCGCGGGGAGGTATTACCACTTGGGCAGAGCTCGAGCGTCTGTTCCTCGAGCGATTCTACCCTCCATCTAGGACGATCAAGGCTAGGATTGAGATCTCTTCCTTCCGCCAGAAGCAAGGAGAGGACCTACGTCAAGCGTGGGAGAGATACTCAAACATGCTGATTGAGTGCCCGCAGCACGGGTACAACGAGGGAGACATTATGGCATTCTTCTATAGTGGTGCCAGCAAGGATGGTCAAGCCCATTTAGATGCATGTGCGGGCGGAGCATTCCTCAATCAAGGCATAGAGAGATGTAGGGAGATCGTGGACAATATGGTCACGAATGCTGGTGCATGGAACGAGGACCCAGAATTTCAGAGAGTATGCAAGTTGGAGGAGAATGAGGGTACGAGGAAGCTGTTGATGGCTATGATGGAGAAGATCAGCAACCTTGAGATGGGGCAGAACTTGGTTGGAGGGAATGGAGCACCAAGCGAGAAAGTGGAACCACCCACGAATCAGCAAGAAGAGGCCAACTATATGGGAAGGCCTAATTACCCACAAGGGGGGTATCCACAAGGTGGAAACCAGTATGGAAGACCTTCTTACGGTCAACCATTTGTACCTTCAGGCCCACAGCCGCCTCAAAATCAATGGAGGAACACACAAGGGTATCAAGGAGGCCAGCAGCCTCCTCAAAACACATGGAGGAAAAATGAGAATTTTTCTTATGCTAACCCAAAAGCTGGTATTACTGTTCCTGCAGGTGTTGATCCGGGGTCTAAACCTCCTGGTGGAGAAGGCGGTGCATCAACCGAGGAGATGTTGAGAGCGATCCTTCAGAAGGTGGAGGAAGGGAGCAAGCGGTTGTCGTCCTTGGAGTACGATGTGAAGGAGCTGCATAAGAAGGGTGATCATCGTGATCAAGAGCTCCAGAAGATGAATGTTGAGTGGACTAGAACTCAACAAGAGAACAATCGAAGGTTCACCTCTTTAGAGCTCCAGATGAGCCAGATTGCAAAATCAGTGAATAGAATGCCGGAGGGGAACCCGAAAGAGCAGTGCAAGGCGATCCAGCTAAGAAGTGGAACTAACTACGAAGGTCCTCAGATGCCTGCTGATTCTGAGACGCCCCAAGAAGAGATTGAGCCTAAAGGAGAAGAAGTTGAGAAGGGGATTGAAAGTAAAGGGATTGAGAAGCATGAAGACATGGATGAGTCCCAGAAGAGCAAGGAAAGTAAGGAGGATGAGAGAGTTCCTAAGTGGAAAAAGGCAAAGGAAGCAAGGGATAAAGTGAAAGAAACAGAAAGAGATGAATGGGGGGTACCCAAATCTGTGATACCCGTCCCATATCCACAACGCTTTATGAAGAAAAAGCTTGATGAGAAATTCGCTAAGTTCCTTGATGTTTTTAAACAATTGCATATTAATATTCCTTTTTATGATGCTTTGGAACAGATGCCGCACTATGCGAAGTTTTTGAAGGACTTGATCGTGAAAAGACGGCGAGTGGATGAGCCGAAGTTGGTGCAGCTGAACCACGAGGTGAGTGCATTAGTGCACAAGGCGCTTCCTCCGAAGTTGAAGGATCCCGGGAGTTTCACGATCTTATGTGACATTGGGAACGGGATCAAGAAGGGAGCGTTGTGCGACCTCGGGGCGAGCATTAATTTGATGCCGTTGTCGCTTTTCAAGAAGTTGGAAGGTGGTGAACTTCAACCCACAATGATGACGCTTCAACTAGCCGACCGGTCTATTACTCGACCTCAAGGTGTTGTTGAAGACGTTCTAGTGAGAGTTGGAGATCACATCTTTCCAGCCGACTTTGTAGTGCTAGAGATGGAGGAAGATGAGCACGTGCCCCTGATCTTGGGAAGACCGTTCTTAGCTACGGCGGGGATGGTGCTAGACGTGGCAAATGGGAAGATTACATTGAAGGTTGACGATCAAGAAGTGAAGATCTCCCTATATGAAGCCATGAAACACCCGAGGGAGGATGAGAGCTTGTATTGCATGGATGCAATTGATCCTCGTGTTGAAGACACGCATTCTCTCCCTAATCCTTCTCATATTCATGATTTTGCTAGTCCTTCAATTGATAATTTAACCCATGAGCGTTATGATCTTGATTATTTTGATAGGGATGAAGTGAAGAAGTTGAAGGATGAAGAGGTGAAGAAAGTGGACGTGGTCCAGTTAGAAGGGAAAGGAGGAGTTAAGAAGAAAAAATCCAAATTCAAGAAATTGTTTAGTAAGACTCCTCCAGATAGAGGCAAGAAGGAGTTGAGACCCATAACACTTGGGGATGAGAAGAGAGCAAAGGAACTCATGATGGTGGGGCATCAAGGAAAGAAGTTCAAACACCACTCTTATGAGAGTAAGGGAGGTAAATTTGAGTATGATGTCCCATAAGCTCCTTTGAGCTTGGTCCGGCATGAGGACCTTAAAAATAGCGCTGAATGGGAGGCAACCCATTTTTATTTGCTTTCATTTATTTTTAGTGTCTTTTTATATTATTAGGGAATATTTTGAGTCGTATGTTTAACCTCGTACTCGAGAGTTTTATTTTGTAGGCTTGTCTCTAAAGGAGTAAAGGTATCATGGAGTTATTTAGATTGAAGGAACCAACTTGAGACAAGGGAGTGTGCAAAGCTATTGAGAGAAACTGAATTGTTCGGTTGAGGTAACCCACAACCCCAAACTTAGACCTCTAGCAAGGTCGAAGTTTGGGGGGGGGTGGAGTTTTTTATTTGTTTTATTATTACATTGCACCGGAGCACCCCTTATCTTTGAGTTGAGTTAGTTATTTGGTGCCTTGAGATGCTCCTTGGGCTATTATTAATTTATTTTGTTACTCAATATTTTATGCCTATCAATCACCTTATGCTTGTTGATTGCTATCTTTGAGTATGATTTGATGAGTAGGGTGAATTGTGAGGCTGAGTTAGGAGTTTTCTTGTGTGAGTGTTTGAGTTTGAGCTGAGTTGAGAAAGAACTTGTATGCTTGTGAATTTTTCTTTTGAGTACTTGTGTGATGAGAGTGAGAATTCACTAGGACTAGCATGGATGTGAAAGCCGTGAGCTTTTGAGCCTTACGAGATTTAAATGCATGATTTAATCTCTTCGTTTGTGAGTGGATCGTCACCTTAGAGGATGCTAGAACTTGCATGTGCTCTTGCTTCTAGATTGTATCTAGTTTGATATGCCGAATGTGATCTTAGGCCATCTTTGATTTAATTGAGTCACTTAGCCAAAATTTTCCTTACCAATGACATTGATCCCTTGTTAGCCCCTTTGAGCCTAGAGCCTATTTTATTTGCTAGCACATATGAACACTATTCCAATTCCTAAGCCTTTTTGTCCCAATTTGAGTGGAGAATAGGAAAGTGTGAATATGAAGGGAGTGAATTGAGTTGAAAAAGGAAAAGGTTTTTTGTTGAGTGAATATGAGAAGAAGGAGTGATGAGATTTGAGTTGTGGGAAAGAACAAGAAAATTGAGAATGAGCAAAAAAGAAAAAAATGAGCTCATGTGTTTGTGCGAAAAAAAAAAAAGAAAAAAAAAAGTGATTGAAAAAAAAAAGTGAAAGAGTGAGAAAGAAAAAATTTGAAGTGTTGAGAGTAGTGGAATTAAAGTGTATTGATTGCAAATGTTGAAGTGATTCTGTTCCTAATCTCAAAGTGCCAAAGTTGATTTTTCTATTCTCCATTCACTTGAGTCACTTACCCCATATTGTTATCCCACCTGTCCAAAGAGCCTACATTACAACCTTGAGAAAAGTCCTTTTTGATTCGGCTTTGATTTCTAGAGTATGGTCGGAGTTGAGAGTGCTTACAAGCCTATGGCTGCCAATATGTGTGATTGATTGATTGAGTGAGTCCCTTAAACACTGTTATACACTTGTGAGGGAGCGAAACACACCGTTGAGTGCACATCCATGCTTGATCTTGGTAGTTCTTGTTATTGTTGCATGAGTACGATAAAAGAAAGTGAGTGAGTATACGGGTGATTGATCTTTAAAGCTCGAGTTCATTTGCTTGCATGAGTTGATTTTTTTTTACTCATTCCTAAAAATTTCACTTGACTTATTATTTCGTTGCTTGAGGACAAGCAACATGGTAAGTTTGGGGGGGTTGATTAGGCGTGAAATTGTTATGTTTTGGTGCCCGATTTACTCATGTTTTGAGTGTTTTCGATGAGTGCTTGGAGTCAAATGAGTATCATTTTTATAAAATTATTAATTTGTCTCTTTGGTTTTCATAGATGGATAGAGGGCGAAAAGAGGAGTTCGTAGGACTTTGAATCGGCCAAAACGGACTCCCGGTTGAGGAGATATGAAGATTTTACGAACGAGTGCACAGCAGCCAGCGCTCGAGCGAATCACTCGAGCGGCCAAAAACTTACAGAACAGTTTTGGCGCTCGAGCGAATCACTCGAGCGCCACCGCTCGAGCGTTTTGCTCGAGCGCGCACGTATTTTCGCCTCCGGATGCGTATTTTCGGCCCATTAACTCCCGTTTCGACCCGGTGCCTATATATACCTCTTCCAAACACGTTTTGAAGGATCCCCAACTTTTAGAAATACTTTAGACTTAGTTTTTGAAGAGGAGAAGAACGAGCAAGCTTTATTTTACGTTTTGTTGAGGTTTTTCATACGAATTTTTAGTTTATTTTCGTTTCTTAGTTTCTTTTCGTTAGTTTGATTTCTTTAAACACTTTGAAACTTCGTTTGAGTTAATTAAATTTCAGTTCTAAGTATTTATTTTCTTTTGAAACCCTAGTTCATGTTTCTTATTTTCTTCGTTCAATTCATTATGTTTTTATTCGTTGTTTCTTCTATTGCTTTTATTTTTGTTATAACCATGTCCGGCTAAAACCCTTGCATGCTTAGGTTAGGATGAACTCGTAGAAGTAGGATGTGGGTACGTAATTAAGGTAATTGGTGACATTAGTTTTAATTCTCTTAATTAATGAATTCATATAATTAATCTTAACTCTACCTTTGAATTTCGTACGAAAGTGTTAGAGAGAGGACGACCGCATCACTCAATAACAATTAGTAGTCTTAACGAGAGGGTTTAGGAAAGGTTAATTCATCTACCGGTTTAGCGAAGGAAGACGACCGCATCACCTTAGTTAAATTAGGGTCTCATTAATTAAGCGCTATCTATTAACTTGTTAGTGGATTAGTGAAGTCGATTGCTAGGATAAAGTATTAGGGTGAGAAATCTTGAGCTTTCATTCTACGATCTTTTACTTAGGTTAATTCTTGTTTGTCATGATTACTTTGATTATGTACTTACTCCGTTAGTATACGTAGGGATTCCTATCCTGAGCATCACCATCTCATACTTGCATATACACCTTAGATACTTAGTTTAATTTTCCTTTTGCATTCGTAGGATAATTTAGTTAGCTTAATTAATCTTTCAAAAACCCAAAAACATTATACTCATATTAACTACGACGCGTAGATCTTCAGGGATCTATTCGCATATACACCATCTCTTGGGTTCGATAATACTTGGTCCCTATACTTGCCCATACTACAGTGAACCCGTTCTCTTGCGGGGTAGCTACTAGTAGAAGTTAGTGTAGTCGCTTCAAGTCAGAGTCGAAATAAATAATTTTACCAAAATAATAAAAATTAAATGGCCCCAACATTTATAAAAACAAGTGAGAAACGAAAATGAATTAATTTGGTGAATTATGGAAAAAAAAACGAGTCAATTTGGATACATATACAATTAATTGCGTACAAATGAACGAATTATAGTTTAATTATGCATTGTCGAAATAAATAATTTTACAAAATAAAAAAATAGTTGGGAAAAATATTTTTATAAACAACTTAGATATGAAAAGAAATTAATTTGGTGAAATATAAAAAAAATGACTTAATTTGAATACATATACAATTAATTGCATAAAAATGAACGAAAGTAGTTTGTGCCCTAGTGGCGCGCGTCCCCTCCTCTTGCTCAAGAGGTCCCGTGTTCGATTCTCCTTGGACGCAAAAATGGATTAATTGTTCAAGGTCTAATAAGACTAATATAGAAGGTGAGCCGCATATATTAAGCAATGGGCCGAGTGGCCCAGTGGTCCGCGCCCGCCCCGGGTGCCCGGGCTCGAACCACGCGAGCGACTTTTTTTTGTATAGGCTCGGTAATTTGCGACGGCCAAATTCCGTCGCAAATATTGAATTTTGCGACGGAAAACAGCCCGCCGCAAATTATAACAGAAAAAAATAAAAATAAATATATAAAAACATTTGCGACGGAAGATGACCGTCGCAAATGTTTTTCACCCGATCGGGTCTAACCCGAAAGATTTGCGACGGAATATTGTCCGTCGCAAAATTTCTGCGACCCGACCGGGTCTGACCCGCCATTTTTGCGACGGATTTATCCTTCGTTAATTTGCGACGGACCTCCAAAATCCGTCGCAAAAATTAGCTACGGTTGTTTTAAAAACGGACACGTGTCCGTCGCAAAGCACTGTTTGCGACGGATATTCCGTCGCAAAACAATGTTTTTTTTGTAGTGGTAGTCCCTGCTTGAATCTCCTCAATACCATGTCAATTTTTCATTTACTCGTCTGCCTTTATGGCTCAAATCATTAACACCAGTCTACTGTGTTTACGTGATCCCATGCTCATAAAAAAGATATCATAATAATATCTATATATATATATAAATAGAAGTGGGGAGAGAGAAAAAATTATTATTATTGGAGCAAATGAAGTCCACTTGTTTTGTGGTGCAATAGTGAGACTCACTCTCCATCAAAGAGAGTGGATTAATATTACCATTTTATTTAATTTTACTTTACATCAATAATCTTAAAATTCTTTTAAGTTTTTTTAGTTTAAATCTATTTTCAATACTCTATATATCAAATCAATCGTCTTTTAAACACTTTTAATTTAAAATATATATTGCACATATAAAAAGAAAATTCATGTTTAAAATATTTGTTTATTATTTTTATAGTGTTTTTATTGACTTTAACTATATGATTGATTGAATTTAAAGTAATTTTTATTTAGACTATATAAGTTTTGATAAATATTAAAATCATTTTTATGAATTTTAGTATTTGTTGTGAATTTAGTGCATAATTAAAAATTGTATGATTAATTAAATAATTGTAATACTCACATATATACAATATAATTTTTACATATTGATTGATTTATGGATAAAATAAATTTAATACAATTTTTTTTTATAATTAGTTCATTATACAATCTCGCGTTTTAAAATTATACTATTCAATATGTGCATCGCACGGGATAAACACTAGTATATATAAAAGTAGAAGTGGGGAGAGAGAAAAAGTTGCATTTATTGGAGCAGGTGAAATGCACTTGTTTTATGGTGCAATAGTGACTCTCACTCTCCACTAAAGAGAGTGAATTAATTTTACCAATTTTTTTTCTTTTTTACTTTGCACCAATAGTTTTCAAAAATCTTTAAGTTTTTTATTTTAAATCTATTTTCAATATACTATATATCAAATTAAATTGTATTATGAAATTTTTTAATTTAACATATATATTGTATATATAAAAATAAAAATCATATTTAAAATACTTATTTTTATTATTAAGTGTTTTCTATTGACTTTAACTATATGATTGATCAAATTTAAATAATTTTTATTTAGACTATGTAAGTTTTTTAAATGTTAAAATAATTTTATGAATTTAGTATACAATTAAATATTATAATACTCACATATATACAATATTCTTATATCTTAATTGATTTATGGATAAATAAATTTAATTTAAATTCTCTTTTTTATAATTCATTCATTATATAATTTTGTATTTAAAATTTATAATATTCAATTCGTACATGGCACGAGAGAAATACTAGTACTGAAAATCGAAAAAGTGGTTCATGCCGAAAAAAGTCAAGAACACTTGACTGGTACCATAATTTTAGAATTATCACCATACGCAGGACAGATCTAAAATTTTCTCTACAATGCTTAAAATTAATTGCTACTCTAATTTTAGCATGTAACTCAAAATGATATGAATTATTTTTATTATACATCATTTATTATATTAAATATACTCATAGTTAATTAACTACGTCCTTCTTTGTTTAAAAAATAATATAAAAATTAGTCCCTACACTTACTTTTCATTTTTATGAGTTAAATGATAAAATTAAGCAAAACTTAATGTTCTAACCAATAACTTTCGTTTCGTGTAAAAAATCTTAATGTGTGAAAAAGAACCTGTATATCTTTATGAGACTCCTTCTAATTAATTATTTCAAGCAAGGAAAACTTAATTTCCCCGGTGAAACATAACCAAACCCCCTCTCTCTTAGGCTGCCTAACCCCTTCCCTCCCCTACCCTACCCTATCCCCTGAACCAGAGAACTTTGACACTTAAATATCCGTGACCTTTTAATTTTAATATTGAAAAAGTATTTATGAGTGCAGTATGAGCAGTTGGGGAGATGCCTTATTTAAGCATCGATCAGGCAATTCCAGCAGGCAGCAGCCCATGTTATCATAATTAAGATGAATTTCCTAATTTTGTTCCTTCTCATCGCCAGTAGTGTTGAATGCAAATATGACTCAATTTTCAGCTTTGGTGACTCTCTCGCTGATACTGGAAATCTCCTGCTTTCTGGAGCACTCAAATTTCCGGTCATCGGGCACCTCCCTTACGGCCAAACATTCTTCCGCCATGCTACCGGCCGCTGTTCCGATGGCCGCCTTATTGTTGACTTTATAGGTACACCACAATTTAAAATATTATTTTCCATTAAAAAGAAATTAATATTCGATTAATTTATATTATTCATGCAACTCTACAATCATAATTAATCTTGAAACTAATTAAGTAGATCAATAGTTTAACTTATCAGTGTCAAATTCTTCCAATTTTGTACTCTCTATTTACTTAATTAATTCACCTGGTCACATAATTTTATTTTATATATGTACATTGATGATAATGATGAAATTATAGCCGAGGCGTATGGATTGCCTTATCTACCTCCGTATTTGGGACTTACCAAAAACGCAAAGTTTGAGCATGGGGTGAACTTGGCAGTAGCCGGAGCTACGGCTTTAGACTCTAAATTCTTCTACGACCAAAACATTGGACAACTCCTCTGGACAAATCACACATTAAGTGTTCAGCTTGCCTGGTTCAAAACCCTCAAATCCACACTTTGTTCCTCCAAACAAGGTAATAAACACTTTATAATTGCTAATAATATTAAAATAAAATAAACCTATTCGATCGCAAAAGAGAAATATCAATATAATTTCATACACGAGCATGTATATATAGTCTAGATTCTAGAATACGAATTAACATTGACTGCGTCATGTTTATATGATACTACAAAATAATGTGTCCAACGTTTATGCGTCAAAATATAAGAGGTGGAATATTTCAGGGAATTGTAGTATTTTAATCTTATGTTTTGACACATATTTGTGCCCTCTATTCGTGCTCGATCGTTGATCACAATAATTAAGCAATTATGTTTTCTTACTGCTGGGACAGATTGTGCAAACTATTTTAAAAGGAGTCTGTTTCTGGTGGGGGAGATTGGTGGTAATGACTACAACTACCCCTTTTTTGTTGGTGGAAATATTACACAACTTAAGGCTATGGTACCATTGGTAGTTGAAACTATTTCTGCAGCCACTAGTGTAAGTATTAAACTCCATTATTATTTGATTTAAATTCTCTGCATGAATTTTGCATTATTCTTCAATATATATCAAAGTTAATTAGTAGCTAGTGAATTATTGATTATAAAGAGTTCATCGATTGTCGTAATTGTTAGGTAAACAAATAAATTAATTAGTTAATTCTACACTTTTTTACTAGTTTAGACTTAGATAAGATGAAAAAAAAAATTTGGACTTTTAGATGAAAGGAAATTCTTCAATAATTAAGTGTGACATTTTTTTGTTACAGATGCTTATAGAGGAAGGTGCAGTAGAATTAGTAGTGCCAGGGAACCTGCCAATTGGATGCAACGCGGTGTATCTAACCTTGTTTAGGACAGCAGACACGTCAGCCTACGACCAAAATGGGTGTCTAAAAGCGTATAACACTTTCTCCCAGTACCATAATTCTCAGCTCAAAATCGCATTGGAAAAGCTAAGGCAGAAATATCCTCATGCGAAAATCAGTTATGCTGATTATTATGGTGCTTCCAAGAGATTCTTCCAAGCACCCCAACATTATGGTGAGTTATTAGAACCTTAGATGTTTTTTTTTTTTTCTTAAAATTATTATGAAATGTTTTTATTGATTGCTAATTGAATGTCGTGAGCAAATGAGACTTTGTTACGGTTTAATCTGTGCTTTCATCTTTCTTATTCCAATTTTTATAAATCATTATTTTCATGACATGTGTAAATCTCAAAATATTTAGTAGTCTATTCTTAATAGTTTACATGCACGTGCAGAAATCAAATACTTACAAAATGTAGTAGGAAAACAATTATGAAGCCAGTTGGGTTGTGTGGGACATGTTTTAAGTGTGTTTTTTTAGGATTAATAGAGAATGGCTGTATTAATTGGAATATTATTTTACTGTATTGGGGAACATGATATATTTATTGTATCATATATGATTGATGAAATAAATTTATGATGGAGTTGCTAACACAAATTATACAAAAACATAGTAGTAACTTAGATTTATAGTAGTCGAAACTTTTAGGGGGAAGTACAGGTCATTATGAAATGATCCAGGATTATTGATTTCAGTTTTAGTTTTATTTTCTTTTAAAAGTATTATCTGCTGCAAATGCAATTTATTGTTGTTTTGGTTTAAAGGCGGAAAAAGCACTTAATTGGAGCCATTAAATTGTGTAATACAGGATTTTCGGGTGGAACTCTAGTGGCATGTTGTGGAGGAGGTGGGCCGTATAATTTCAATAACTCAGCAAGATGCGGCCACATTGGGTCAAAGGCTTGTTCGGATCCAAAAAGACTTGCAAATTGGGATGGTATTCATTTAACTGAGGCCGCATACCGCTATATTGCTTTGGGCTTGCTTAATGGGCCCTATACTACTCCACCACTAACATTCTCCCCTATAAATACCTTTTAAATTTTTTTGTCATTCCCACTAATTCTAAAATAAGACCCAAACGGGACATTTGTTAAGGTATTTAATTTCAATTTTATTGAGATATGAGTTTGACAACATATTATGTGAATAAATAATATTCACGTTAATTTTTATGGTGAACAATAATTTATTAACACTTTGTCATTAAAGAAGTAATACTTTATAATGAGACAACTAATTTCCCTTCAATTAATGTCTTCAGTGGAAATAACAAATATCCTTTGAAGCTAATGCGTTTAGTGAAAACCATTAATACCATTTGATAAACCAACTAATACCCTTCAAATAAGTTTCACGATAAATGTTATTCACATAATATTTTCCCTTAAATTTTTCATTTCGTATATTTTATGGAAAATATGACATCCATGTTATTATTGTAGCCTACATTTAAGTCACGGGCTCACGGTAATATTAATATTACACAACAAATATGGATGGCATGCATGTACCATTATTGAACTTAGAAAACCATCGATCTCATGGCCTCTTTTATTACATTTCCTTTCTTGCACCACCTTTTTTTTCTTTTCTTTTCTTTTTTTTTTTTTTTTGACAGGGTCCTTGCACCAGTTCAGTAATTTAGAAATTTTAGCCAATTCTATTCATAGTTTAAAAGTAACCTTCAAAATTCAAAATTGTTAGAGGATGTTTTTTTTAAAAAAAAAAAAAAATCCTCTGCACTTGAATTTACCAGAATTTTTAGGAGGTGCTTTGTTGAGGGGTTTTAGAGATAAAGAATAGAAAATAAATGAGAGTTGATGTTTAATTGTGGAGTTTTAAAAAAAATGACTGGAAAATGTGTGTTTAATGTAAATGAACGGAATAATAAAAATATTTTGATTCTCCCAATTTATAAAAATCCTCATATCTCACCATATTGAGTGAAATAAAAGTTATTCCACACATAAATCAAATTTTTACCCATTGATATTCTTCCAAACATACCAACCATCCTCTAGGTATATCTTTTGTGGGTGATTGGTCTCCATTTGGTGGGGGGCTTTTGTTTGTGGATATAACAATGTCTTCAATGGTTGTGTCGTTGGATCATGGATGCGGTAGGGTCGTTCTTTCATATGCACCAGCAGCCCTCTAGTCTTCGTTTTCTAAGGTGGCCATAAAATTAGCACATATTGAGTGGGATTTGTTAAATTTGAGATTTCTCCCAAAAAAATAAAAAAATGTCTTATCTAGAAGAGGTTTTCTTCATGCAACATGATGGCAAAATATTAAGTGATACTGATTCATACATTAATCACTTGTAAGTATATGAATTGTTTCATTAAAATATATTTGTTATTCTCATTTAAAGGTATTAGTTATGGAATGTACAAGTTATTTTCACTTAAGTGTATGAAAGAATATAAATTGTTCACGAAATATTGCAATATAGTTTATGTATTAACAACTTTAACATTATACATACTCCTGCATGATTCGTTTAGTTATTCAAATCTCAAGTTTATACTGGTCATATCAACTGAAATTCGTTTATATTAGTTTTTTTTTTTTTTTTTTATCACCTTTTAATCTTAGATTTTTCGAGTATCGAATCAGATCTAAGCGTGAGCCCTATCATTCAATGCTTCATAACTCGATTGAAATCTTTTGTTGACAAAATTAAAGTTTTGTGATCATCGTGGAAATATCCTACCATATTTAAATTAGAAAGTAATTCGGGCCTCATTCAGTACTTAAGCCCAGAGGCACATGCTTATGTTTGCACTGAGATGGGGCCGTTGGGCCTTCTACACAAGATATTTCGAATTACTTATGACATCACAACTCACGTCAATTTCTAATGTGTTTAATTTTTGGGCCCGAATAACTATTTTTGAGAACTGAATATAACAGTGGAATTTTTTTTAACTTCCCATTTTTGGAAAGGTTATATAATAAAGATTCTAAGATCTTCATAGTTCATACCCCATGCTCTCCTCATCCCGGAACTATTTTAATAGTAGGTAATGATACATTTAAAAAAAAAAATGAGTAAGTGAATTTGTAGTTGAATATTTGTTAATAAAATAAAATTATTTTATTAACTTTTGTGAAAAAGAAGTATTTACTTTTTAGGTGTATGAAAATAGTTGTGGTACGTCCAACTAAGATAAATATAAAAGTAGTTGTGGGACGGAAGAAGTATTTACTTTGTGTTTTGTTTTATAAATATAAAATGCAAAAATAATTTTTCTGGCCATTGTCTTCGAGTAGGTCTCGTGTGCTTTCTTTTTTAAGTATCACTGTTGTTATATATACACTATTACTTTTATACATATCAACTATTATTGTTTTAAAAAATACTTGATTTTTTTAGACAGTGACAGAATATATGCGTAACAGTTATAATATGCATACATAACAATGATATTTGGAAAAATCAAATTTACGTAAACTTGAGTTTACACAAATTTTTGCACGAGTCTTCAAGTTTTATTTTCACCTTTCATTAATCATTTATGTATTAATGTGTTCAATAAGTTCCTACATTTCAATTTTATTTTTACCCTACATATATTCTATTTACTAATCATTGTTCATATACTTAACATGAATGAAAATTTGACTGTTTAGAAATCCAACAGACAAGAAAAATATAAAATGTTCAATTAAAACTTGAAAATTTAGTACAACAAAATCGATTTTGCCAAGAAAATTTGGATTAAATTAAATAAAATAAATGTAGAATTTAAGTAGTAAAATAAACAAAGGAAAAATTAAAAAATGGTTAAAAAAAAATACTCGTGTAAGGGAAGCCTCAGTAGAATAAATAGTTAATTAGTATTTTCTATTTTTTGCTTTAACTTTCTTTTTTCTTTCAAAATGATTATGGTTGTTGCTATTTTTCGGCCGAGAAAATTGACATTTAGTGTTAATAATCCTGTCATGTCCTTTCATTATTGTTTTCCTAATTAAAAGTCTTTAATAACAGAAAACAAAGGATTCTGTCATTAAAGATTATTTCTTATCATTAAAGATTTTTAATTAGAAATTAGAGAAATAACAATGATAGGATTAGTGTCACTAGAGGTTATTTTTCTTGTAGTGATTGTCCTTTAACTTACTAAAAACTTTAGTTATGGAAAATATATTTTCCCTTACCCATAGTCTTTTCTCCTCTCTTTATTTTTAGTGGAGATAAATCTGTCAAAATTTTATATTTTTTTATTTTATATAAAACTAGTGATCGTAAAACCCGTGCTTCGCACAGTCAGAATTTGTTACATTGTTTAAACAATAATAATTAACACATTTTAATCATAAAACTGAAAATCTACAAAAAAAAAATTAAATATAACTAAAAAATTCTTGGACTCAAATTAACGATACTTCTCATTAATTTTTTATATTCTATTTATAATACTCAATACTTTAAAATAGTTTCATGATAAGTTTATCATTAACTATTTTCATAAAAAAATTACTCCTGTAATAGGATATAAATTGGACATGTCGCATTAATATTTCAACATAGGTCTATTTAAATTTATATTGTCTAATATCATGAGACAATCCCACGCAAGTTTAACTTATAATTAAAATACTTTAAACAATAATTAACAATATAACAATTTAAAAAAAAATACATTTTCTTATGCCAAGATCAATTACATAATAGTAATTTATTACTTATTGAATATTTGGAATAATTGATTTTATTGGTTAAAAGAATGATATGACACAAATATAAATACTTAAAAAAATATTAATACAATCAAATCAATTGTATCAACCCTTTTTTAAGGATTACCATCATTTCAGTGTATGAAAAATTTATGTCTCAATAAGAAATTAAGAATATAACCTAACATGTTTGTAACATGAGCCTTTTTTGATCTAATAATAAGAATCTAATTTAATATGAATAACATTGAAAATAACAGTTTATTGTGAATAAAGTTAATTAATAATAAACGTAATAAATACTTTAATAGATGCATAAATTAATTATTGCTATACAGAAGAAATAAATATATTGTACACATAATACATGGTGAACTCACTCATCTGTTGAAATAATTTACACTAAAAATTATGATTTGATTATAGAAAAAATAATGTTAGATTACATTGAAAAAATTTACTTTGGTTAAATATTTTCAATACAGAAAATTTCAATATAATTCACTGTAATCAACATAAACTTTTCAGTGTAAATAATAACAATTGTTGATTAAAAGCACCGTGCACCTGGTGCATATGAGTCCAACCACAATAAATTATGTTTATATTTTTCATGTTTTATGTGTTACAATAATATATTACTTCAAACATTAAATAACTTTAAATTTATTTTAAATATAGACTTACTTAAATTATTTCATCATGAAAACATAACCATTCAGAAATATTTCAAACTTTAAAACTCTAAATATAATAATTTATTTTAGAAATTATAGTCCTCAAATTGTCAACTCCAAAGTTACGAACCTTAAAAAATATTTTCAATATATTAACTTTCACCTTGAAAATTAAGTGATATACATTAACTCTTGGAGGTGTTATTTAGTTGGGAAAAAAGGTAAAATGAGGAAAAAAAACTCTTTGGGCTGGAAAAATAGGGATTGTAACTCTCTGAGCTAACAATTTAAGGCTATTAACTTTTAAAAGTAGTGTATTTTTATCATATCAACCCAAATTAGTGTATTTTTTAACATATACATAATAATAAATTATTTTTATTTTCAAACTTGAAAAAACAACAATTCTATATTAGTAAAAGAACAAACACACAAACAAAATAAAAAATCAAATTACTTAAGTAAGATATAACAAAAATAATTATCACAAATCATAATAAAAATTGCTAAATTCAAACCTCTGTAACTCAAAAGTCAACTGTTTCTAAACCTTAAAATCCATATAAATAATATTTTTTTGATACATTGAAGAGAAATAACAATACAAATAAAATAACCAACAAATAAATTCAATTAAAAAAAATCAATATAAAGTATTCAACCTTGCTTCACAAATAACGAATCAATCTTGCTCCAACATCAATATCATTATATATCTTCAAAATAATTTTATCATCTTTACACAATCCAACATTTCTAATAAATTTATATCAAGCTTTAGTTAGACAAAATATTTGATAATTCATGTTACTAATGAACCTGGATTCATAATAAATTGGGAATAAATCTCCAGTTTATAATAACCCAAGTCCATTTAACTTTTCACCCGAAACTTGTATGTGCTAAGAAAACATATTAAACTTACAATTACAGAAGAAATTAAAAAAAAATGCAACAAAGAAATTTAAATTTCACCGGAAAATGTTTAAATACAACATTATTGCTTTTACAGAAAACTCAATTATTTCACCAATCTTCACAGGTCCTAATTTTCCTTAAAAAGTCTAAAAATGATCAAGTTAATCTTCAGCTGATACATTTGGAGAAAAACCTAAATTGTCTATAAATGACCCAATAACATTATTCTCTGATCAAACAGAAAATAATTAAAAATAAAATGAAAAAAGGCAATTTCATTAACTTTGAAAAGGAAAATATAATACGTATGAGTAAATTACTTTTCTTTGTTGGTTTATTTCACATCCACTTTTGAGTCTTTCTGATTTATTAATATTCTTGTATAATGACACTAATAATGTTTATTGTTGCTGGTTTGAAAAGGTGGAGAAATAAATATGTTTGATGTAATTGAAATTGAATGAGATTGATTTTACCAAAAATATTTAGAGAAAAATTTATATTGTCTATAAATGATCAAATATAATTTTTCATCATTGTTAAAAAAAGAAAACAATAAAAAAAGTCATGAATTGAGGTCAAATCAGTCTAAGTTAACACAAATCGGGATATGCTACATTGCCCGATTTGGACTGAATTCGATCGGTTTTTTGTATAACTCGATTTGCTCCAAATGCGGACTAAATTCAAGTCCTATTTGGGTTTATTATGGCTAATTGTGCCTAAATTCACGACTCTTAAAAATTATAGTCAACACGAAAAGAAACGGTTCTCATTTTGCCCGCCTAAAAAATTATGGTCATCTCTTTGCCATCCCAAAGTTATGATGCTTAAAAATATTTTTTAAAAAATATTTTATATTAATAAAGGAACAAACAGACAAAATAAATTTAAAAATAAAAAATTTAAGTAAGCTATAAAAAAACTTCAAACCATGATAGAAATCACTAAATTCGAATATCTATAACCTCACAATCAAATATATTTAAGCATTAACATTTACATAAAAGTAGTGTATTTTTGTCATATCAACCAAAATTAGTTAGAATTGGGTACAAATCCAATCCTAATTCAAGTCAAATCATGTCAATACGCGTGAATTTTAAGCCAAGTAGAGCAAATCAGTCTGAGTTGCTTTGATTCAGGCTGATTTGGCCTCAAATCTCAATTTTTAAAAGTTAATGTCCTTAAATTGTTCAGCCAAAAATTTAAAGTCCTAGTTTTCCTATCACCCCTAGTTATGGTCCTTACGAATACCATTATACTTCTTTAAAAAATTAAAGATTTTATGCAATACAATAATTATTACAAATTCAAATGAAGCTTTAGTAAGATGAATTGTGCAACGATCTGTGTAATCAATAAACTTGTATTCATACTAAATAGGAAAAATTATTTTGTTCCGAAATACTTCAAACATGACTCTTCTCCAAAAAGTTTACACCCGATTATTATGCGCTAAAAAACCAAAAAGAAAAACAACCACAATATTATTTAGGGTGTAAATAATTATATGACTTTCATCATAAATACAACCAAATTTAAAAATTAAATTGTTTATACATAGTTGATTAACACTTATGGAAAAAAAAAAACTTAAATTGTTTATATATGGTCAATTATAATTTATTTTATCACTATTCAAAAATTAAATTATAAAAATATATATTATAAGAATATGTATAGAATAATTTTTTTTCATACACGAACCACTTTACAATACCTTTTAGTATAACCAATTAATACTCTTTAGTGTAATACGCTAATACCTCAACGGAAACAACCAACATTCTCCAGAACTGGTAAAATAAAATAATTATGTTAGTAGTATAATAAATAGTAAACATGCATAGTTGACCTGTAATCCTCAAAACTGCAACATATATTGTTTGTAGTTTTACGATTATGATTATCTTTATGAAACAATAATTTTTTCACGCTCAATTGACCTGTAATCCTCAAAACTGCAACATATATTGTTGACCATGGCTAAATACATACTCTTTTAGAAATACTCAAACATGAGAAAATGATTTACCTTAACTTTTTTTTTGTTGACATGACATTTGGAACAATTAGTGGGAATTGTCTACACGTAATTTTTAACAGTAACCTAGGATCAGAAGGATTAAGTGAACTATGAGTATCAATGTTAATTCACCGGTGTTGTTATCCATAAGAATCTTGACACTGATTAATTATCACTCAAAATAGGTATGCGTTCAAAGAAATATAAAATAGTAGAAAGATAAAATTACTACTCCCTCCGCCCCCTCTTAACTTTCATATGTGAAGTGGCACAGATTTTAAGAAAAACTGCTTTATTGACTTTTTAAATCAATGAATGAATAGTATTTTGAATTAAAGTAGGTAATGTAAGAGTGTTTTATTTACATATTTGAGGTGTGAAAGTTATTGTGAGACGTTCCAAAAAGGAAAGTATGAAAGTTATTAGGGGATGGAGGGAGTATTACATTAAGATTCAATAATAAAACATAAAGGATATATGCAAACTACTTTATTTTGTTGGTTTCTTTCACACCCAATTATAAGTTTCTATGTCTAATACACTCTTTTGCAAAGACGATAATCCTATTTTTTTACCATATGATTAGAGAAGTGGGTATGTATGTTGGTTGTATTGAATTGAATGAGATTGGTGTATGAGTAGGTTTAGAAATATGAGTGTAAGTATTATATGTCGGATAAAATTATAATATTAAAGTGGGCATGTTTAGTAAAAATTATAAATGAAGTGAGTGTACTTAGTATAATAATGGGTATAAATAGATGCAACTTATGATTTTTTTTTATAACTCATCATCCTTTCAAAGAAACAACTAATTTGGTGGACCAAAGCTGACATTATAATAAATGTTTATCCACAAACAATTTCATATTTGATTTTATTTTAAAAATTATTAATTTCATTATTTGATTTTTAACTAAATAATATAATCGTTAATTTTAATTATCAGTTAAGAATTTATAGCAATAAATAATCGTAAACCACAATTTTAGGGATATATTTTGATCATTTGTTAATGAGTAAGTCTCTTGTGCATCTAGTGTATAGTGCACTCACTCAACATTGGAATCTATTTACACTGAAATGTATGAGCTACTACATTGAAAAGTGTGGTTGATTATACTGAAAAGTTTTCAGTGTTATTGGTTTTTAGTGAAATCAATCTACATTTTTCAATATAATCGGCTCACACTTTTCAGCATAAACAACCACAATTGTTGAGTGAGTGCACTATGTACCAGGTGCATATGAGACATTGACTTTGTTAATTGAGACAAAAAAAATTATGTAAAGTTAAGTGATGCAATATTCATTGGTTAATTATGCAACGATAATAAAAAAAAATCCACTGTTATATTTGCAACAATGACTAAATGCAATTGTCATGTTTATCTTGAAATTATGTAACTAAAGACAAAAATTTGTGTGAAATCGTCTGATAGTATGAAACAACACAAAGTAACAAATATTAATAATGTATCATGCACATTTATGCATCATTCCGTCATCTCATGGAATGAAACGGTTTAACACAAGATTTACTCGTTAATAAATTATGACATTATACCATGATAAGAATATCTAATTGATTTTGTGATCAATACAAATTATTAGTATAATTTAAAAGGTAGAGATTTATAACTTAACTATAACATCCATTTATAAATTTGTATTGTTCCAATGATAAATTGATTTGACCAATTTCGATATTTAAATGAATCTGTTTATATACAAATAAATACTATAGTGATAACTATATAATCTAAAACATACGTAATAATTTTTTTGAATATTTTATAAAGTGGGTCGGTAAAAATCTACATCATGATTGCGTTTGTGTGTGAGTGTATTTAAAAATAATCAGTATATATACTTTATTAGAATTAATATTAAAAGAATTAGATAGTATTTTTTTAAGAAGATTATTATTATTAACAAATGTAATTGGATCATTATTCAATTATTATAACAAAATAAATTATAAACGTACAAGATGAGTATTTTATAAATTAATAGAAGTATTGCATGACTTAACATGTGTATTTTTTATAAAACAATGATCAACTCAAACTTTTAAGGTGTAAATATTTATACTAATTTTCCTCATAAATACAACCAAATTTAAGAAAGAATTAAATATTTTGATTCTGTATATAAATTAATATATATGTCAATTTTGGGCCACTCCATAATTTAGGTAAAAATATCATAAATTAATAATGAATGGAACATAATTACCTTAAATATTATATAATTAATAGTCAAATTTACTAATTTTTTTTTTTTTACAAAAATACCGAAAATAATTCAAGTTTTACAAATATTAATTTTATATTCATTACTATTAACCCATATTAATTTCAATTGTTACCGCCTTCATTTATCTCCTTAATTATCTCCAATAATAGCGAAATAACAATGTAGAACTCAGAAATTAAATAGAATCTCCATAAATCAAGGAACTAATCTACAACAAACAAATTTAATATGCATACTACTATACCATTGTATATTCCGTAAATATATACACCAAATATATTCTTTCATCCTCAATCATATCTATTTGGTATAAATAAAATAATGCAAATTTATTGCTTTTAATTTCATATATATTAATTTAAACAATTTTCTTTCAATGAATTAAATAGACAACTAATACACAAAATATTATATATTTTAAGATAAATTGTAAATATGATGTGAAATTTTGATGGTTAATTTGTTAATAAGTAAACTACTTTACATAATTACGTGAATGGGAAGGAAAGTAGTTAGATTTTTTTTATTTTTTTAAATATAAAATCTTAGAAGATAAACATTATCAAGAGGAATCAGTAAAACAATTATGTTGTGATAATTTCATCTTTAGATTTATTGTATAATACTTTTCAGATTGTACATTATAAATTTAAATAAAACACATGAGATTTAATCAAACGTATAAGATAAAAATATGAATCTAAATTAACAATAACTGCAATTAGGTGATGTGGGTGTAATTTTGTATTAGTTCATATAATTTCATTTTAATATTAATTATTTTATATATATATATATATATATATATATATTTATACATAAGATACGCATACATAAAAGTATTCTTGAATTAAATTTGTAAAATATTGGTTACCATATTTTCTAGAAGCTTTATTTTAGTATAAGGATTGTTGAGTAGATTAAATATTCTTTTTATTATTAAAAAAAGAAATATTTAATAATATAAAAATATAATGATAAGCCTTGGTCCTCAAGTTAGTTTCTTTAGGAAGTCACGATCTCTCCCATATTCCCAACCTTATTCCACTGCGATTTTTTTAACAAAAACATATGATCCTCGCATCTTTAATACTCAGACTCTTTTCTCTCCAAATAAAATCACAGAGAAATAAGCCCTTTATTCTGATATTTTTTATCGACGCCTCTCTATTTATTTTGCAATTTCCAAGTAAGTTGGGGTCTTTCTCTCACTCTGAAGATTAACCTTGTGGGCAAACATTCGGTACGCTAACCCTAATAATTTCTTTTATGTGGTAACAACAATGGGTTGTCACAATCTCATCCAGCAAGATTCAGTACTACTATTTCTCTCTTTTTGGTAGACTTTCAATAAAACATATGAAATTTATTCAAACATGCAAGATGGAAAAATGAATCATACACACTCATAAAAATATCATAAGATTTTGAATACAATAATACATCTTTCAACGTCTTTAGATCTTCGATGAAGTCTACAGATCGAAAGAATATAATGTAAAAAATCTGATTCAATTAAAAAAAACTATCTATCACTAACAAAGGGAAGGGCCGGCAATCGTAATTTCTTATGTGGCCAAATTCCCAAAATTCCCTTATGTGTGCGTGATCGGATTGAGTTAGTGGCCGTGGCAATTAAGTTTCAGTGCCCTATGCAATGGAAGGGCGGCGGCGGCAACATAAAAAAGTGTAATCTGTATACGGTGCTAAAGAAGTAGAGGTTTCAGGACGGATATATGAAAGAAGCATTGACCGATCTACACAAACCCAAGAATCAATTCGAAGAGCAAGAACCACAGTTCATCAGAGATGATGCAAAATAAAATGTAAAATAAAATGTGAGTAGAATCCAAGAGAAATGTGGGAATATAAATAATGAATCCAAAACCAAATCGGCGGCAAAATTTAGGGAATTGAATTGAACAAAAACAGTCAAACATACCATAATAACCACACAATCAAACACGGACGACCGAGATCAAATCAGATGAAAACGATCAATGGCCAATATGGTTTCCCGCCAAAACCTAAAATTGGCAATGTTGTTTGTATTATATAGTTATAGATTTAATAAGCAACAATCAAAATAAAATGGAGGGAGTATCTAGGAAAAGAACAAAGAAATTACATAAGAGTAAGGTTTGTTTCGATCTTACAAAATATAAGGTCCAAGTTGATTAGAGGTGATGATTATATGGTAATTAGAATTAAAGTGATTGAGGAGTCATTTAAATAGAGAGTAATGAATGAGGAATCATTTGATAAGTAAATTATAACTTATTTTCATTCTTATTACAATCAGTGATGCAAAAATTCCTCTAGGCGGTCATCAGCCAACCCGATTTTAGTATAATCTGCCTAGGCAGACTAGGCGTCCATTGTTTTATTTTTTTAGCCTTGAAATGACGTTGTTTAAAGAATTTCACTTAATTTGATGTAAATTATTATGTATTTTTGTTTGTCATTTAATTTTTATCAATTTGTATGTATATATATATATATATATATATATATATATATATATATATTGATTATTATATGTTGAATTATTGCATTATACAATTATAAGTACTAAAAAAAATTTAAGTCGTGTGTAAAAGGTTATCAAATGATTTTGACCATATTTGTGAGATATAGGGAACAAAAAATTTAAAAAAATTCTGCCGACTAATCCCCGACTAGGCGGTCTAGGCGCTAGGCATTCCAAATATGTCCGATTAGCGATTTCTGACTTCTACACCCTTGATTACAATGTATTGATAATATTAAACACTACTAATGGAATCATTTTTTTTTGTAAGTAAAGTTTCTTTATTCCATGGAAACTTAGAATAAAGAGTCACTGTACAATGATGTTTATATTTACATGAGCTTTCAGCTCTCAAGTATATTTCTAGGATTTTCTAACCAAAGCGAGAAGGGAAAATTACAAAAAATAGGATACTTCACGGAACACCAACTCCAAAATCTACCTCTAATTTCATCAAACACCTTTTCCGAGACAAAAGCTTGACCATCGAAAATTAACTTGTTTCTCTCTTTCCATATATTCCACAAAATACAAATCCAAAGGCATGTGGCCAAAGGTTTACATTTCTTGCCCGAAAGTAAACCCCCAAAAGCCAGAAAATGTCGAAGAATCTGGTTATGGCCAAATCCTAAGCACCCCAACCAATTAAAACAAGCATACCAAATTTTTAACGTGAAAGAACATTCAAGAAAGAGGTGAGACCCAGATTCCGGATGCAAACAACACAATGGACAGCTTGTATTACCATTTTGTGTTAATATGTTGTGTGCAAGAAGATTCACCCTTGTCGATAGCCGGTCTTGTAGGAGACGCCATGCCATCGCCGAAGTCTTGATTGGTGCAATTTTATTCCAAATTTGACTCAAGGCCGACCTCACGATTTGGTTGGTGCTGTTCAACGAACCTGGGACGCACACCATCTCATACGCCTTCTTTACCTTGAAACAATTGTCCGAAGTTGCCTTCCATTTCCAAGTATCTACTTTATTCTCCTCCATGTGCAACCTGTTAATAACTGTAAGAAAATTATTTAAAGCAGGTAATTCACGATAAAAAAAATTGCCTATTCCACTTTAAGTCCCAATTCCACAACCCATTACACCACATCCCATCTCTCCTATTGTTGCCTCTTTCAAGGAGCTCAACTAATACAACCTAGGAAATCTGATTTTTAAAGACTAAGTGCCAGACCAAGAGCAATCCCAGAAACTAGTCCCCTCCCCATTTCCTATACACCTCTCTAGACTTCCCCATAACCATTTCCCTCCCTCACCCTCCACATTTTTTAAGACATCCAACCACTAGCCCGACATCCTATTCCAACTACCTTTTATAACAAGACCCGACCCACCCACTTCCAAACTCCTATACAAAGACCTCACCACCCTAGCCCAAAGCCCATTTTTTTCCACTAGAAACCTCCACACCCACTTCCCCATAAGAACCCTATTAAAAACCCCCAAATCCCTAACCCCAAGACCCCCAGAAGATTTTGACTTGCAAATATTTTTCCAACTCACCCAACACGTTTTATTGTTGTTCTCACACCCACCCCATAGGAACTTGCGCTGTAGCGAGGAAAGAGCACTCAAGATCGATTTCGGGAGAAGGAAAAAGGAGAACTGGTAGATAGGCAAAGAGGACAAAACCGCATTCAGAAGAGTAATACGTCCCCCAAAAGATATCTTTCGGTCTTCCCAAGACTTCAGTTTGTTCTGAAATTTCTGTATCAAACCCCTCCATTCGCTTTTTCTCTTATAACTTGCCCCCACTCGAATCCCCAAATAAGAGAAAGGAATTTCTCCAGTATCACACTCTAGAATTTCAGCCATCTCATGTAATTTTTCTGCTTCCACTTCACCCCTATTATGCAGCTTTTATTGTAGTTAATCCTAAGGCCCGAAAGTAACTCAAAGTTCTTCAGGATTCTTTTCATCACCCACACATTTTGAGAGTTGACCGAGCCAATGAAAATAGTATCATCGGCGTATTGTAAATGTGAAATCTTCACTTTATCACTCCCCATTTCAGCTGCTTGAAACAAGCCTGAATCGACCGTCTTTGACATCAATAGACTAAGCCCTTCAGCAACTAAAAGATATAAGAAGGGTGAAAGAGGATCGCCTTGCCGTAACCCCCTCTCAAGTTTAAATTCCCCGGATGGGCTGTCATTGACTAACACTGAGGCATATGCAGTTGACACGCATTCTTTTATCCAACCACGCCATTTAACACAAATGTTGAAGCCTTCAAGCATCATGTCTAAAAAATTCCAATCTACCGAGTCGTAGGCCTTGGCAAAGTCGATTTTAAAGAAGGCCCTCTCCAATTTGTTCTTCTTTGCTTCTGCCACCACTTCATTAAGGATCACAATGCCATCCATAATGTTTCTCTTACCCACGAAGGCGCTTTGATTAGGCGATATCAGCTTGTCCATAACTTTACTCAGGCGAGAAGCAAGCAACTTAGCAAGGATTTTATATGCACACCCTATTAGAGAGATAGGCCGGAAATCCGTTAAGCTCGAAGTGTCCTCCTTCTTTGGTATAAGAGTAATGAAGGACGGATTAATCCCGCGTACCAGCTTGCCATGCTCATGAAAATCAGACAACATATGGATAAAATCATCTTTTATAATAGACCAGCATGTTTTAATGAACTTAAAATTAAAGCCGTCCGGCCCTGGACTTTTCGAACAGGCGCAATTCTCAATAGCCTCTTTCACTTCATCTTCCGAAAACGAGCTGGACAGAAGCATATTATCATCTTGTGATAGTTTATTGGTGAAAAGAGATGGTAACAGCCTGGGTCGGATAATCCTTGTACTGCTGAAGTGATTCTTAAAGAAGTCCCGAACACCGTCTTTAACAACCTTCACATCTTCCTTCCACTCCCCGTTCAAAAACAGCCCAACAATACTATTTTTCTTTCTGCGAAAATTAATTGCCCTGTGAAAGAATTTTGAGTTGACATCACCATCCTTAAGCCAACTGATTTTCGCCTTTTGAGCAAGAAGACTATTTCGTTAGTTTAAACTTCGGAAAATATCAGCTATTACTTCTTTCCTCGAAATTACTTCCTCCTCTTCTAAACCAAACACATCATCACATAAGTCAATTTCCTGTAATTTCTTCTTCGGCCCTTCAATTTTGTGATCCAACAAGCTGAACACTTCAACGTTCCATTTTCTAAGATCTTCTTTAAGCCTTTTAAGTTTCTCCTTCACTTTGTATCCCCCGCAGCCTTCAATATCATAACTCCCCCACGCTTGCTTCACAAACTCTGGAAAATTAGGGTGGGAACACCAAGCATTGACAAACCGAAATGGTTTCGGGCCCCAATTGATGCTCTTGATATCCAGAACCAACGGGCAATGATCAGATACCGTTCTGGGAGGCCCTTTAGGGCAGAAGAAGGCCACAAAGATATCCAGTTATTATTGACAAGGATACGGTCGATCCTGCTCTTACATTTACCATTTGGCTGATATCTTGAAAATTTTCTGCCTGATAACGGGAGATTGATCAATTTTGATTCACGAATAAAGCCATCAAATGCTGCAATATCATTTGTAGGTACCATATTTCCTCTACCAACTCTTTCTCCAGGTGATCTTATCGAATTAAAATCCCCAGCCAAACAAACACAACCATCCTCATTTTGTTGGATAATGGTAAGTAGCCTATCGCAAAGATCGACCCTTTCCGATAAGATTGTTGGAGCATACACGTTGATAATGCAGCAACTAATTCTATCCACCCCCCACTGACCATTAACAATAACAGAGCCTAACATATCCCACGAGCTAACTGTTGGAGTTATACGTGAAAGTATGCTTTTACTTTGTATAACTCGTGTATCAAACACTCGTTTTATGAGAATAATTCTTTTATCGCATTTGCTTTAGTTATGATTGAATGTTGAATTTCTATTGCAAACCGTTCATTATGTAGTACGTGTTACATTGTAGTTAATGTGGTGATACCCGATCACGGAAGACGACATTAACAGTTTACTTGTAACTAAACGTACATTTTTCACGGCCTAGGTGGAATTGAACAATCCACCGTGAAAGGTCGATGTGTAAGGCTCAGATTGGTCTGTCTTGACCAAGAGATTGCACTAGCACATTTAGTATGTGTTGAAGAGGTCCTACAGCGAGGAGAAATTCTTCTGTTCTGAAAGGTGAAGAATTAGACCTCAGTGGTTGTTGATTTCTTAATCTCCGTCACTTAAATAGGACCGTGTGTGCTTAGTAGTTACTGCTTTGATTCATGTTGGGTGAGAATCATTGTGACTTCGAACTTTGTGTCTTGGGCAGTAATATTAATCATACGACGGTTGCTAAGATTTAATACGGAGAAACGTGTGCGAGTACGGCTCGTGTGATTAGTCTCCTTGGTGGGCTCAGAAGTTTTATTGTACCAAATCTTGCAAGTGAAGAATTAGTTTCTTCGGTACGAATAATAATGTTGAGATGTCTTTACTCCAAGGTGAAAGATGTTAATTAATTTAGAGCTATTCAGAAGCTTAATTAATTAATGGACTTGATAATCTTAAACGCGGGAAATAATAACCGGGAGCCCATATTATCGTAATATGGATTAAGATGGATAGTGCAATATTAATTTATTAGTGGTAATAATTAATATTAATGGATTGAATTATATTGGGCTCAATATTGAAATTCAGAAGTCCATTAGGAGGTCCAATCTTAATTCTCCTTAAGGCCCCTCAAGTAGCCCATTAAGTAGCCCAATAATGATAAGGTGATTAAAATAAAAAGATAATATCTTGCTGATTTTATTTGTAATTTTCGAAAATTGCTTATATTGGAGAGAAAAGATTTTGTTGATTTTCTTGGAAAGATATTATGGAAGATATGTATTTTTGAAATACAAGAATATCTCATATATTCAAGAAGATCCAAATCTTTGGATCTCTTCATATAGTTTTCGAAAATTTACACCCTATAATTAAGAGTGTGAGATTTTTGTGGAATATTTATTTTGGAGAAAAGAATATATGAGATATATTCAAGATTTCTTAGAGTCTAAGAAAAGATTTTTTTCCAAGCCCATTAACCACAATATTTTCGGCCACTTTAATTATAAATAGGGGATGATTTTTTCATCCCCAAGTACATAATTCCATGTGTTGGAAAAATCAAGAAGCATAGATATTTTTCTTTTTCCTTAGTTATTAAATTACTTGAAAGCGTCTCCCACCGGCGATCAAGTGAGGTGAAAAGGGAAATACTTGAGAAGGCTTTGGGTTGATAGAACGTGATTACAAGTGTCCCGTATATCCAAAGGTCATTACTACGAGAGGTACGTTAATCGCATATTTACTTGTTTAATTCCGCCTAGTTAAATATGTGAAATTAATTCAACATGCATGATGATAATTAGTTGTTGGAATTATTATTTGAATTAATTAGGATTAATTCATGCTAGTAATAATTGTATTTAAATTCGTATTTAAAATTCATCCCGAATAGATTCCGGGCACCCCTATATTTTCCCAACAACTGGTATCAGAGCCACGGTTTCGGGCTCTGAATTTTGAATTGGAATTTAAATTGTTGAACATTAAATTTGAAATTGGATAGTAGAATTGTTAGATCTTTTTTGCAGGTATCCAATTGTCATGGTTTTTAATGTTGTTAATTTCATGCGTGTGAATTAATTTGGTTTTTAATTCGATTCGTTCGAATTCGTTTTTCTCGTGAGAAAATCCACGAGTAGATTAGTTGTTTTTATTTTGATTCGATCATTGTAATAGACTAGTCTAGATCTAGTATTTATTTATTTTTAAAAATAAATTGTAACCGGATCGTGACGAAGAACGAAGAATTAAAAACGGCGTACCCGGACGACGCATACAAGCGTGGAGCGTGTATGGAGGTAAAATCATGCAAGGGGTGAAGAAAACGAGGACGAACGGCGAAAAAACGGCGCACGGGGGTGCACGGCGCACACCGTGCGCAACGGGCGCACGGCGCGCGCGCGCCTCAGCAGGCAGCTGCAGCGCCTCGGGCGCCCCGGGCAGCGCCTCGGCGCGCTTCTGTGCTGCGCCTCGGGCGCGCCTCGGGTGCGCCTCGGGGCTGCGCTTCGGCGCGCCTCGGGCGCTTTTCCAGCGCTTCTCGGGCCGGGAAGCGCGCGGGCCCACTTTGTGGGCCGACGCGCGCTGTATCTCAAGCCGTGGAATTTTTTCGGTTCGTGTTTTTTTACGTGTGATTTTAAACGTCGTCCCAAACCCCAAACGATGTTGTTTTTGAAGAAGTGTTGTTGTTCGAGTGGGAGCACGTCGAGACGAACGTCGGAAAGCAACAAGGACAATTTTTTCGCATCAAGACGTGAAGAAATTAAACCGTGACAATTGGATTCGAGTGCTCCAATGTGTTTAATTTTGTTTTTGATGGATGTTTTATTTCGTGCACTTATTATTATTTGTTGATATGTGTTTGCATGAATTTAATTGTCCAAGAAAAACCTTACTTTCGAAAATTACTAAGTATGTTTTTATAATCGCAATTTTATTCCGGATATTAAAATTGGATTAATTTGACCTCCATAATTTATTTATTTGTGAAGTTCTTTTGGAATACATTTCCCCCTCGGATCGGCCAAAAGAACGGATTTCACATGAATAAATTCCGAAAGGATGATTGTGGATTATTACTAGTGGCGGTATTGACCCTCACCATGAGTGGCTTGCTCAAAGCGAAATAATAATCATGTATTTAATTATGGTTATTACTTAGGCATAGGAAATTGATATTAACTTACTCCCCTCGGAGTCCCTGTCAGTTTCTATGTGGTCAAAGTGGGAGCCAACTATTAATTTTGAATTAAGGATTTGTAACTTTTAAGTTTGTAATCCGCTTGAATGTGTTTAAATGTATAGACCACCCCTCGTGGCGCATTTAAATTGTTTCGAGATGTTGGCTGATGCATGATTATATTGTTTTAAGGTTTCAATATAATTGATGTGATCAAATTTATGTGATAATTTCATATTTTTCTAGATATTGATATGAATGTATGTTTTATTCTCAGTTCATCATGTCGCAACCTTTTAATCCACTGTATAGTATACTTAAAGATAATAAACTTGTTGGTGAGAACTATGTTGATTGGAAACGTAATATAAACATGGTCCTTCCTGCGCAAGAACACTATTGGATATTTAGCGTTGACGTACCCAAGAAACCTAATGATAAGTCAAGTAATGGGGAAAAGGCGATATTCGATGATTGGAAGCATTCCAATGAGCACATGAAGCACATCATCTTGACATTTATGTCTGAGGATTTGAGGCGCATTCATGAAAGCATTGAAGCGGCTGTTGATATCATGAATAGCCTTGAAGAGATGTTTCAACATCAGAACCCCATGACGAATCTGTTCACCATTCGTGAGAAGCTCACGAAGGAAATGGTGAAGGGAACACCCGTAAGGGATCATGTTCTCAATTTTAGGCGTGAGTTTGAGAAACTCGAGTTTCTTGGTGCCGGACAAAGTGAAGAAAGTCAAATCGATTCCATACTCCTAAAGCTATCGAGTAGTTTTGATGGGTTCTTTTGGGAATACGTGTTATCTGAACACAAGTTCACTTTGGATACCCTGCTCAAAGCACTGATAACGGTAGAGTCATACTTGGGGAGTAGGGACGAGGCTTTGGTGATCAAGAGCCTTTTCTCGAAATCTAGGCCAATGGAAGGTGAGATTGAGAAGGAGGTGGTTGATCGGAACCAAACCAGTAGACTCACTTTGGAAGGCAAGAAAAGAGTTTTCAAGTCGTACGGCGTGAAGATACCCGGTAAGAGTAAGTGCTTCAATTGCGGGGAAAGAGGACATTGGAGGTCTACCTGTTCTAAGCCTAAGAAGGCGGTAAAGAAAGGTAAGTCTCATGCTTTAGTCGTTGAAACATATGTTGCGGCGTATGCTGCCCACGTTTGGGTAGTGGATACCGGGGCAACTGATCATATTTGTTTCACTCTTCAGGGGTTCCAGCTAACCCGGCGACTTAGCAAGAATGAGATCACCATCACTTTGGGCGATGCTACGAGAGTGGCAGCCGAAGCAGTGGGAGTAGTGCACCTATCTTTTGAAGATAGAGTTTTAATTTTAAGAGATGTTTTATACGTTCCAAACTTTAGGAAGAATTTAATTTCGGTTTCTAAGTTGTTTTTTGATGGATATTCAGTTACTTTTAATAAAGTTGTTACTGTTTCTTTTAAGAATGATGTTATCTGTCATGGAACGTTGGTAAACAATCTCTATACGATTAAGTGTGCACACCACTCAAATAATGAATCTAATAACACGTCGATCATTTCAAGCAATAAAAGAAAGCGTTCTTCGGAGATGAACGAAACACTTCTATGGCATCTTAGACTAGGTCATATTAATCTAAAGCGGATAGAGAGATTGGTGAAAGACGGATCCTTGGAATCACTCCAAGTCGAGCCGTTTCCAACTTGTGAATCCTGTTTAGAGGGTAAGATGACCAAGAGGGCATTTGGAGCCAAGGGGAATAGAGCCACGGAAGTGTTAGAACTCGTTCATACCGATGTGTGTGGTCCAATGACGATCAAAGCGAGAATGGGGTATGAGTATTTTGTTACCTTCATTGACGATTACTCAAGATATGGGTACATTTACCTTATGCGGCATAAGTCTGAAACTTTTGAAAAGTTTAAAGAGTTTAAGGCCGAAGCCGAGAAACATAGGGAAAAGAGTATCAAGTTTCTACGATCAGATCGTGGAGGCGAATACCTCAGCGATGAATTCTTGAACTACCTATCGGACGAAGGGATCGTATCCCAGTTAACCGCACCGGGAACCCCTCAACAGAACGGTGTGGCGGAACGAAGAAACCGGACTCTTTTAGAGATGGTCAGATCCATGATGAGTTATTCGGATTTACCCAAGTCGTTTTGGGGTAATGCCTTGGAAACGGCGGCTTATATTCTAAACTTGGTGCCATCCAAATCGGTTCCTAAAACCCCAATGGAATTGTGGACCGGGCGCAAGCCCAGTCTAAGACATTTGCGGATTTGGGGCTGTCCGGCATACGTGCTAGACAAGGAAGCCGGTAAGTTGGATCCACGTTCGGAATTAAGGCTGTTTATAGGATACCCGGCCGGAACGAAAGGGTGTATGTTCTATAGTCCCAAGGATCAAAAGACCGTGATTAGTACACACTTTAAATTCTTGGAGGAAGACTATATGAACAATCAGAAACCTAAAAGTGAAATTACCTTAGAAGAATTGAGAGGTCAAACCTCGATACCAAGTATACAAGATGATGTACCACATGTCACATCTTCACAATCGGAACCCCGTCGTAGTGGGAGGGTTCTCAGGCAACCCGAGAGATTCATGGGGATAGGAGAATCTTCGGATTTGGTTCCCGGTGTTGAATCAGACCCATGGACGTACGATGAGGCAATCCAAGACAAAGACGCGGAGTCATGGCAAACGGCAATGGAAGCCGAGATGGGTTCGATGGATCATAATCAAGTGTGGGAGTTGGTCGAGCCACCCAGTGGGGTAGAACCCATTGGATGCAAGTGGGTGTACAAGAGGAAAAGAGGACCGGACGGAAGGGTTGAAACCTTCAAAGCAAGGCTTGTGGCCAAAGGGTATACTCAGAAAGAAGGGATCGATTATGAGGAAACCTTTTCGCCTGTAGCTATGCTTAAGTCCATCTGTATTCTCTTGTCGATCGCTGCGCACCTAGATTACGAGATCTGGCAAATGGATGTCAAGACGGCTTTCCTTAACGGAAGTCTTGACGGCATAGATATCTATATGCAACAGCCCAAAGGTTTCATTGAAAAAGGCCAAGAGAATCTCGTATGCAAGCTCAAGAGATCCATTTACGGTCTTAAGCAAGCATCGCGTACTTGGAACCAGTGTTTTGATCAAGTGATTAAGTCTTATGGGTTTGATCAAAACGAGTTCGAAAGTTGTGTGTATAAGAAGCGTGACGGAACTGCGGTGGTATTCTTAGTATTATACGTAGACGATATTCTGCTCATTGGAAACAATGTAAAGGTATTGTCAGACGTAAAGGTATGGCTGTCAAAACAATTTGATATGAAGGACTTAGGGGAAGCCGGTCACATCCTTGGGATCAAAATCACTCGCGATCGCAAGAAGAGGATGTTGGGCTTATCGCAAGCTTCATACATTGACACTGTTTTGAAGCGTTTCAGCATGCAAGATTCCAAGAAAGGTTTTGTACCTTTTAGGCACGGAATCCATCTATCGAAAGAAATGAGCCCTAAGACGCAAGCGGAGATAGATGACATGAAAGGTGTTCCGTACGCTTCGGCCGTAGGAAGCCTTATGTATGCAATGCTGTGTACGAGACCGGATATCTGCTTTGCCGTGGGCATGGTGGCAAGATATCAAAGTAATCCCGGGAAAGACCATTGGACTGCCGTAAAGTGCATCTTGAGGTATCTGAAAAGAACTCGGGAGCGGATGCTGATTTACCAGTCGGATAGTCTAGTTCCCGTAGGATACACGGACTCGGATTTCCAATCAGACATAGACTCAAGAAAGTCAACCTCGGGTAGTGTGTTTTGCATGGGAGGAGGAGCCATTTCATGGAGAAGCGTTAAGCAGAAATGCATCGCCGATTCGACCATGGAAGCCGAGTATGTAGCTGCTTGTGAAGCAGCGAAAGAGGCAGTTTGGCTCAAGAACTTCTTAGTGGACTTGGACGTTGTTCCGAATTTGCCCGACAAGATAACTGTCTTTTGTGACAATGCCGGAGCAGTTGCAAATTCAAAGGAACCGAGAGCCCACAAGGCCAGCAAACACATAGAAAGAAAATACCATCTGATACGAGAAATCGTTAAGAGAGGAGATATAGAGGTGGCAAAGATAGCGTCGGGTGACAACCTAGTTGATCCATTCACAAAGGGTCTGCCTCAGAGTACATTCGAGAGACATGTGGATGGAATGGGAGTCAAGACGATTGCCAATCTGCTTTAAGTATAAGTGGGAGGAATTATTAGGTTAGTGTAGGTTGACATGAGATGTCACGGAGAGCTACTACACTAAGACATGCGTGATGTATACTAAAAGCAGACTTTAAGTATAAGTGGGAGATTATTGGAGTTATACGTGAAAGTATGCTTTTACTTTGTATAACTCGTGTATCAAACACTCGTTTTATGAGAATAATTCTTTTATCGCATTTGCTTTAGTTATGATTGAATGTTGAATTTCTATTGCAAACCGTTCATTATGTAGTACGTGTTACATTGTAGTTAATGTGGTGATACCCGATCACGGAAGACGACATTAACAGTTTACTTGTAACTAAACGTACATTTTTCACGGCCTAGGTGGAATTGAACAATCCACCGTGAAAGGTCGATATGTAAGGCTCAGATTGGTCTGTCTTGACCAAGAGATTGCACTAGCACATTTAGTATGTGTTGAAGAGGTCCTACAGCGAGGAGAAATTCTTCTGTTCTGAAAGGTGAAGAATTAGACCTCAGTGGTTGTTGATTTCTTAATCTCCGTCACTTAAATAGGACCGTGTGTGCTTAGTAGTTACTGCTTTGATTCATGTTGGGTGAGAATCATTGTGACTTCGAACTTTGTGTCTTGGGCAGTAATATTAATCATACGACGGTTGCTAAGATTTAATACGGAGAAACGCGTGCGAGTACGGCTCGTGTGATTAGTCCCCTTGGTGGGCTCAGAAGTTTTATTGTACCAAATCTTGCAAGTGAAGAATTAGTTTCTTCGGTACGAATAATAATGTTGAGATGTCTTTACTCCAAGGTGAAAGATGTTAATTAATTTAGAGCTATTCAGAAGCTTAATTAATTAATGGACTTGATAATCTTAAACGCGGGAAATAATAACCGGGAGCCCATATTATCGTAATATGGATTAAGATGGATAGTGCAATATTAATTTATTAGTGGTAATAATTAATATTAATGGATTGAATTATATTGGGCTCAATATTGAAATTCAGAAGTCCATTAGGAGGTCCAATCTTAATTCTCCTTAAGGCCCCTCAAGTAGCCCATTAAGTAGCCCAATAATGATAAGGTGATTAAAATAAAAAGATAATATCTTGCTGATTTTATTTGTAATTTTCGAAAATTGCTTATATTGGAGAGAAAAGATTTTGTTGATTTTCTTGGAAAGATATTATGGAAGATATGTATTTTTGAAATACAAGAATATCTCATATATTCAAGAAGATCCAAATCTTTGGATCTCTTCATATAGTTTTCGAAAATTTACACCCTATAATTAAGAGTGTGAGATTTTTGTGGAATATTTATTTTGGAGAAAAGAATACATGAGATATATTCAAGATTTCTTAGAGTCTAAGAAAAGATTTTTTTCCAAGCCCATTAACCACAATATTTTCGGCCACTTTAATTATAAATAGGGGATGATTTTTTCATCCCCAAGTACATAATTCCATGTGTTGGAAAAATCAAGAAGCATAGATATTTTTCTTTTTCCTTAGTTATTAAATTACTTGAAAGCGTCTCCCACCGGCGATCAAGTGAGGTGAAAAGGGAAATACTTGAGAAGGCTTTGGGTTGATAGAACGTGATTACAAGTGTCCCGTATATCCAAAGGCCATTACTACGAGAGGTACGTTAATCGCATATTTACTTGTTTAATTCCGCCTAGTTAAATATGTGAAATTAATTCAACATGCATGATGATAATTAGTTGTTGGAATTATTATTTGAATTAATTAGGATTAATTCATGCTAGTAATAATTGTATTTAAATTCGTATTTAAAATTCATCCCGAATAGATTCCGGGCACCCCTATATTTTCCCAACACTAACCACTGTAAATTTATCAGAATTCCATATACTAAGAATACCCCCTGACCTACCTAGAGAATCTCTCTTGGCCCAATTAAAATTTTCATAACCCCACACCTGCCTGCATGCTTCTACCGAGAATCTATCCTCCTTAGTCTCTTGGATGCAGCAAAAATCGAGATTATGATATCTGATTAATGAAAGAATCTCCTTTCTTTTAACTGTACTCCCCAGCCCCCTGATATTATAAGATAGGACCTTCATTAAGAACATACCTCAAAAATCTCCCCGACCTTCTTACTGTTGACATCTGCTCCCATTTCCAGATTAGCGAGCCCAGCGATAATATCTTCTTCCTTTCCAGTTGTCGAAAGCCGAATCTGCTTACCCAAGTTCCAAGTTAAAATTGTTTCGAATCATTTCTATTACCCTATAACCATTATTCCTAACCAAGCTGACCCTAAGATTTGACTTTCAAAATCCATTAGTATGTTTATTTTCTCTCTTACATTTTCTTTCATATATTTTCTTTTTTCAATAACACATATTTTTTTTTTTTACAAAATAATAATCTATTTATCTCTTACTTTATCACTATTTATTCCTCAATCTTTTGTTACTATATATTTTTATAAATTAATATATACAAAAGTCAAATTTATCTTTTTATTGTACATAAAATTTTCAATCGCCGGCGTCTCCGAACAAAGAAATCGATGAGGTCATGACTCATGGGGCATTGAATAATAGCTGGCAGTCTGAATTAATTAAAAAATATATTGGAGCGGAAAAAGAATAAATGTTGTTTAGGGAAGCATGGGTGTGGAATTGTGGAAGATTGATTGCATTAATTGAGGGCTAAGTTGCATGTGTTGGAGGGCATGCGGGAGGGGGGGTGGGCAGCGGGTTAAGACAGGGTGTATGATAAATACTGCTTTCATCTCTTTAAAAAAAACAAACCTTGCACACTTGTCTTTTGGTCAATTCCATAATAATTTGTATTTCCCCGAAAGAGAAAACATTAATTTATATTCACACTAAAAAAAAATATTTTTTTTATCGAGAAAAATGAATTTTATTAAAATAAAATTCAACTTCGCATGGGTGTACGTGAGATACACGCACTACAAAAAAAACACTGTTTTGCGACGGAATTAGCGACGGAAATTCCGTCGCAAACAGTGTTTTGCGACGGGATCTGCGACGGACACGTATCCGTACCTAAAACAGCCGTAGCAAATTTTTGCGACGGATTAAGCCATCCGTCGCAAATTAACGACGGACAAATCCGTCGCAAAATCGGCGGGTCAGATCCGGCCGGGTCACACAGAATTTGCGACGGATAGTAGTTCGTCGCAAATTTTTCGGGTCAGACCCGATCGGGTCAACAACATTTGCGACGGCTAAATTCCGTCGCAAATGTTTTTATATATTTTTTATACTTTTTTGTGTTATAATTTGCGACGGGTTGTTTTCCGTCGCAAAATTAAATATTTGCGACGGAATATGGCCGTCGCAAATTACCGAGCCTATACAAAAAAAAAAAGTGGCTCGCGTGGTTCGAGCCCGGGCACCCGAGGCGGCCGGGGCGGGCGCGGACCACTGGGCCAACCGGCCCATTCCTTGTTATATGCAGCGCACCTTCTATATTAGTCTTATTAGGCCTGGAACAATTAATCCATTTTTTGCGTCCAAGGGGAATCGAACACGGGACCTTTTGTGCAAGAGGAGAGGGCGCGCGCCACTAGGGCACAAGCTACTTTCGTTTATTTTTTTGCAATTAATTGTATATGTATTCAAATTAAGTCATTTTTTTTATAATTCACCAAATTAATTTCTTTTTGTATCTAAGTTGTTTATTAAAATATTTTGCCCAACTATTTTTTTTATTTTGTAAAATTATTTATTTCGACTCCCGCTTAAATTTATAATTCGTTCATTTGTACGCAATTAATTATATATGTATCCAAATTGACTCATTTTTTTTCTACAATTCACCAAATTAATTCATTTTCGTTTCTAACTTGTTTTTATAAATATTGGGGCCATTTAATTTTTATTATTTCTGTAAAACTATTTATTTCGACTCCCGCTTAAATTTATAATTCATTCATTTGTACGCAATTAATTGTATATGTATCCAAATTGACTCTTTTTTTTTCTACAATTCACCAAATTAATTCATTTTCGTTTCTGACTTGTTTTTATAAATATTGGGGCCATTTAATTTTTATTATTTCTGTAAAATTATTTATTTCGACTCCCGCTTAAATTTATAATTCGTTCATTTGCTTAATTTTTTTTTTCATAATTCACCAAATTAATTCATTTTCGTTTTTCACTTGTTTTTATAAATGTTGTGTCCATTAAATAAAAGTAAATTCAAACTAATAAATTCACAAAATTATAAATTAAAGTAACAATTCAAAAATTAAATTAAAGTAACAATTCAAACTAAAAAAAAAATTGTACTTCATAGTTATTAAAAATCATATTTTTTTAACAATCGGAATTAAATCCGTCTTCCTCTTCATCCTCGCCCAGGTTAACAATCGGCGACATCGATGGCTGGGTCGGCGGGATCGGCAGCATCGATGGCTGGGTCGGCGGGATCGGTGGCGCAAGCATTTGCGCTCGTGGCATTGAATCAGAGGCGAATATCTGCCACCACGCCTGCATGGCGGCTGTATACTCCTGCAGTTCGGCCTGATACCGCTCCACCTCAGCTGTATACCGGTCGTGCGCCTCTCGCTGCTGCCTCTCATACTCTTCCTTCTCTCGCTGCTGCCTCTGCATGTTCTTCATCTGCTCCACCACCGTGGCAAGCTGCCTCTCGACCTCACTGGGATGAGAGTCGATGGAAGACTGAGAGGAGGATGAGCCTGAGCCACGAGGTCGGAAAAAGTTCTTTCTGAAGCTACCCAATCCAGCGAACCGCCTCTTTTTAGCCTTGACGTTCTTGAAGTACAATTCATTTTGAACGTCAACAGAAGGCTGTGTGGGGGGCATCGACCCCGACCCCGACCCCGACCCCTCTGCCGTTTCCTCAGGCTGAGGCTGAGAGGCAAGATCCTCGAGCATCTTTCTCTGCAAATTAATTATACAAAAAATTAAATAAATTGAACACAAAATATAAAAAATACTTTTAATATTAAAAATTTAAATAATACTATTAATATTGAAATAATACTTACGTGGATCTCGGTGGTACGGCCGTAGGTAGACTTCCCAGTCTCCTCGACGAATGGGTGGGCGAGCTGCAATCTCTCAAAATGAGAGGGCTCGCGTCCTTGCTCCGCCGCCTAATTAGAAAAAAAAGATAGTAAAAATTAATAACACTCATAAAAATTAGGAAAAAAATAATATAAATTCAAAAACTACAAAATTGAAGACGAAACTTACAAATCTCAACCCGTGCTCATAAATGGACCGAGAACCGGCCCGATGTCTTGCCATCCCTTCTCCATCAGGGTCACTACGCCGATTCGCCTTGTTTTTCACCGACTTCTCTTGGAATGCAGGGGAATCCCAGTAGCGGAGGAATTGGTCCCAAATCGACCGTCTTTCACTGTCAAGCCCCAAGTCGGTGGTCTCTCCCTTCTTGTACCACTTCTCCCTCATTCTGTAAAGGAGGTCTTTGTACCTTTCCTTTCCATATTTATCGAAATTCCTCCACATCTGGTCATCGTGCTCCGGTGCCCAGACACATTCTTTCTGCAATTACAATTTAAATGTAAATATATGTTTATATATTTGATATTAATAAACGGTGAATTAATAAATTAAATTAATACCTTAAACTCCTCGAAGTATGTCTTTTTTCTTGCATCGGACACTAACCTCCAACTGTAAGCGGTGGGCTCGAATCCACCGCGAAAGATGGAGTCGGAAACCTGATTAGCAGCCTCATGACCCGGAATCCAACTGTAAAATTAAAATTTCAAAGTTAGTAAAATAATTAGGTTTTAATTAATAAAAAAAATTGAGTATAAAATATTAAAACTTACATATGACCACATGGCTTAACAGGCATCCGTCCTTCAACAACCGGATGTTGGCGGGAGGAGGATGAGCCCTCAGCAGTCTGCTGTGAGGAGGAGGAGGAGCCCGCACCAGGCTGTGAAGAGGTCTCTGATAGAGACCTCGGCCTGAAAATAGGTGGAACCACGGGTCTTAGTGAGGGCCGTCGTCTCCTCCCTCCTCGTCCTCCTCGACTCGCCTCCTCATCCCTCGGAGGCTGCTGACTGTCGTTGCCACTGCCTTGTCCGCTCATCTATAACAAATTTCACGAATTATTCATTCAACTAAATTAAAATCAATCAACTAATAATATTATTTTATAAATTATATATTAAACTAAAATCAAACAACTAATATTATTTAAAATCAAACAACTAATATTATTTAAAATCAATTAACAACCTACTCAACTAAATTCATTCAACTAAATTAAAATCAATCATCAACTAATATTATTTTGTAAAATTATTAAACTTAAATCAAGCAACTAAAATTATTTTGTAATATTATTTAAACATGCTTAACAATTAAAAATTAACAAATTACTAAAACAATTCAACTAAAATCAAACAACTCAGCTAAAATCAATTCTAAACTTAACAAATTCAACTATTTCTAAACATGCTTTAAAATTAAATTAAAATTCGATCAACTAATTAAATTATAATTCAACTAATTCAACTAAAATCAATTCATTTCTAATATAATTCAAACAATTCAACTAATTCAATTCTAAACTTAACAAAAATTAAACATACTTTAAATTAAAATTCGATCAACTAATTAAATTATAATTCAACTAATTCAACTAAAATCAATTTATTTTTAATATAATTCAAACAATTCAACTAATTCAATTCTAAACTTAAAAAAAATTAAACATGCTTTAAATTAAAATTCGATCAACTAAAATCAATTCATTACTAATATAATTCAAATAATTCAACTAAAATCAATTCTCTAAACATGCTTTAAAATTAAATTTTAAACGGTAAAAATGAAGAAAACTTACGGTTTATTTGTAGAAGATGACGAAACGAGAACTCGGTGGGGACGGATTGGCTCTACAGCGACGGCACCCGACTTCTCCTTCCTTTTCCTCTCTTTTTCCTCTTCTTCTTCTTCTTTTCTCTCTTTCTCCGTCTGCAACGCGGCGGGCCTGTATAAATAAGTGGAAAAAAATTTGCGACGGACGCCTGTCCTTCGCAAATTTTGCCCGTTAAACGCAAAACGACGCCGTTTCTTACTGATTTGCGACGGCTTTTCCGTCACAAATCAGTCAACGCACCGTTTCCCGATAAGACGCGTAAAACGGCTCGAATTTGCGACGGACATTCCGTCGCAAATCAGTCAATGGGCCGTTTCCCGAGAGGTCGCGAATATAAATGTAAGCATTGTGACGGCTTTCGTCCGTCGCAATTACAAAGTTTAAAATTGCGACGGCTTCTTCCGTCGCAAATCAGTCAAACGGGTCGCTTCCCGAACGGTCACCTTTAAACGGGTATGTTTTGCGACGGAATTGACCGTCGCAAACTCAAAATTGAAATTTGCGACGACCTTTCCGTCGCAAATGTAGCCGGTTCAAGACCAAGACGGTGGGCCCTAGATTTTGCGACGGCCTATCCGTCGCAAATTACTATCATTTGCGACGGACTTCCTAAGTCGTCGCAAATTTTCATTTTTTGCGACGACTTACAAAAATCCGTCGCAAAATCACTGAATTTGCGACGGATATTCTTGCCGTCGCAAAATTCCCGTCGCTAAACTCCATCTTTTTTGTAGTGACGTTACAATACTGCAGAATACAACTCAAAAACCAGCACAACTCCAAGTCTCAATCAAACCTACAACAATTAACAAGAACTACAGCATCTAAAAGGGTTCATAATCCCATTCTGTAAATATTGCATTAGATCTTCAATTTGCATCTTGATGAATCCAATTCCTTTAAACATATTTATATATATATAATTACTTTACTCAAAACGTACGTATATATATTTAATTTATGTATACAATTATGTGTGCAAATTTCTTCGAAATGGAGAGAGTATATGTAAGTGTCTCATGCATTCTATTTTATGAGCCTCTTGAATTTGTAAATATTATACAATTTTTTTATCGGTAAAGTGTGGCTCGAGCTCATTAGCTCTTGGTCATATATAGATAGTGAAAATGGAGGAATGCCATAATTTTTAAGAATGAGGAGTTAGTGATTCCTAAAATCGTTTCGAAAATTAAAGTTAGAATATGGAGTTGGTTATATGCTAAAATCGGGGGTGTTCTAAGTCTTCTTTTAAAGATTGGTTGTGCAATTCTAGAATGGTGCTAGGATGTTGAATTAAGTTGTAAAACTCTTGAACATTTGGGTACGGCTTGTACCCCGTTCACCCACTTATTTTCTATATATATATATATATATATATATATATATATATATATATATATATATAGTGAAAGTGTAAGTCTCTAACGACTTGATATATATTACTTCGTCTATAAATATTAAATGCAATTTACTATATGAGAAACTGATTATCCCTTATGATGTGATCTTAAATAAAATTATATTTTACTGAAAAGAAAAGTAAGAATATTGATGAAGTTCTAAAAATTCAATGCGTAGATGGAGAAGATAAATTTAATTTAGATGCCTAACACAATTTTCCCACATTAAAATTTATTAATATTTATATTGTGCATTGCAATTTGCATGGGAGTGAAAGTTCTTTCAAATAATAAATGAAGATAAAATAAGAATAATTTGGTCAATTTATGGCATTCATTAATTTGTAGTATGAAATTTTCTAAAACATTGAGTAAAATGTAACAGAAAAGGATAATTATTAATGTCATATTTATTATCCCATAAATTGGGGGAATGGGGAAAGTGTACTTTGAAAGAACCACCTTCTCATTTATTCATTCCACAGATTTCCCAAACTTCTGTTACATCTTGCACCGCCACTCCTCCACTACATCTACCCACCAGGTAATCCACCCGCCAAATAAAAATAATAAAAAATTAATTTAGAATATGAAACATTAAATATTACATTATTATTCTCTCACCTTATTTATTACCATGAATTAATTCTTCTTTCACAATCCCCAATTCAAATGAAGTTAATATATTGACCACCTTCATTTTTCACAACCTTGTAGCAATCTGTCACCCAAAAACCAACTGAGCTACGCCCATGCGGGTCATTTTTCACAACCTTTACATTATAGTGTAACTTTCTTATTTATAATTTAATTCATGGCCTAAAAATAGACTAATTGTGTTCTTTTGAACTAATGACTTTATTTTTATTTTATTACTCCGTACTCAACTTAAAAATTACTACTGGTAGAAATTAATTATTTATTTCTATTGTTTAGTTTTGAGAAGCGAGCTATTTAAACTTAATTTTTAATTTAGAAGATTGACACATTGTCTATCCAATATTCCACAACTACGTAATTAATTCCCCATAAATACAAGGTTTTAGGGTGATTTATATAACTAGTCTTGAATTGAAAGAAAAATAGGAAAATGTAAATTAAATATATAACAAAATTGAAATTTGAAGTGCAGACTGAGTATATAAATGATTATTTTGCAATATGATTAGTAAACATAAGTTAGTCCAATATATATTTTTATTTATATACTACCTCCGACCCGGGATTTTGTTCAAACTTGGGTTTGACACATTCTTCAAGAAAAATGGAAGTATGTGAGTGTGGAGTTGAATAAAATAATAATAACTTTATGCTTTATTGACTTTTGTGAGAGAGGGTTATTTCTTTTTTTGGGGTGTGAACAAAATAAGTGATACTCTTTAGCAATGTCACTAATACCTTTCAGTAATTTAAGTGACATCATTTAGAGTAGCAAGCAAAACATTTAAGTAACTTAAGTGAACCTTTTAGCAATATAATTATAATTTTTCAGTGATATAAGTTATACTCTTTTGCATTACAAATAATATCTTTCAGTAACAAATTCAGATTCACGCACGTGAAACTGGTTCATACAATATTTCTCCATCTGAATACATTTATTCATCATTCTTATTGTTTTCTTTTTATTTAAAAATCCATTATTGTTGCCGTTGAGTGTGACTAAAGTCTTAATTAGTCTTTTAAATGAGGAACAAACACGGGTTTATATAAGTGTACGAGGCCGAAAATCATACGCTCTCGTACCAATGTCGATGTTTAGTACTCCTAATTAGGCTTGGCAACGGGGCGGAGAATCCCCGAAGTAAACGGGGAAGAGGATTTTTTCTTCCCCGTAGGCGGGGACGGGGATAGTATTCCCCACCCCGTTCCCCACGGGGACCTGTATTATTTTTATATAATTAATATTTTTTATATGTATATAATATATTAATTTAGAAGTAAATTATAAATAAATATTTCATAATTTTCCTACTCAATTAATTATTTATTTTAAAATTACACCTATATTTTATTTAATATTATGTTATTAGTTTCAAATTATATAATTTTCACTTTAATACATATATTAACAAAAAATATTAGAATTAGAGACTCTTCAAATTGCTTAAATTAATTTTTCTTAACACCAACTTAAATTAATTGTTGTGTATGATTAAATTTTTAAATTTATATATTAATTTTTTTTATTTTAAAAATTAGAAAAAAAATTAATTAGACGGGGACGGGAAATCCCCGCAGGGATGGGGGAAAAGAAATCCCCGTTTATTTCGCGGGGACGGGGACGGGGAATCCCCGACTTCGCGGGGACGAGAATGGGGAATGGCATCCCCGGTCCCGCCCCGCCCCGTTGCCAAGCCTACTCCTAATAACTAATTAAAACCCAACATTTGTTAGGATTGAGGAGAGTCTCATGGAAACTCAAAATTAAAATGGACAAGTAATTCATAAATCTGAGATGGTCATACTTGATTGAAATATTATATTTGGAATTATGAGTATGATGGTCCTTTATTTAATATTGTATTTTAATTTCATAAATGATCACCTGAAATATAGAATATATATAACTGAGAAGCTAATAATACATAATGTGTACCCTACAGTTCGTCTACTAATTTTTACAAAAATAGTATTAGAGTTTACAAAACATTGGTATTAATAATGTACGGGCACATAACACTTTGTCTTTATTTAACTAAATAATAAAAATTGGGGACCGGTCGATGCTATATAGTGACAAAAGTAAGTTCATTCTTTAATACTTGCATTCATTATATTTGGCGTTGTGCATCTAATTTAATTTGAGAAGAAACCCTATATATAAATGTCTGCAATCCTTTTCTTGTTATGGTACAATTTTGGTCGGATCAAGTACTAATTATATATTTTATAATTATTACATTTAATACTTCATGTTTATCTTTATAATAATAGAAAATTGAACTTTGACTATAGAGAGTTAATTGATCATTAACTTTCATATATATATATATATATATATATATTGAGTGGGTTTTGTATGAAACCGTCTCATGGCATGAGACAATAAGCATGAGTGTAACTAGGGCATTGACTCATTAACACTTTAGTAGGGGTGTAAGTATTAATTTGTGTAGTCTCATACCATGAGACAGTCTCATACAAATTTTTGACACACACACACATATATATATATATATATATATATATATATATATATGCGCTTCTTATTACATGCAAATCGACTTCTGTCTGAAAACTAGACATTTAGAAATTCAGGATACAATGAAGTCTTTTTAATCCTATAATTTGAAGATGATGTTCTGTCCTGAAATAGATATTCTTTAATAATGCTCGACAGATGCAATAATTTTTCCTAACCTAAAATCTGTGGATTGCCCTTATTTAGAATATTAGATATTATATCGAATCATTACCTAACATGAAATTTAATTAAATATTATAGAATGTCGAATTTAACTCTACATTTTTTTACCCACTAATTATATGAGAGACATTTTTTTTTATGTGAGATAAATCTAAATTAGATATATCTTTACATGTTAATATTTGCTCATTTTTCTTTTTAACTACTACTACTGTCCTATAAAATTCTTTACATTTTAAAATATACAGTTTTAGGGGAAAAAAAGGTATATGAGTGTGGGATATTTATTTTTATTTTAGGGGTTGAAGAATATTATGGGATAAAAAAAAGTGCGAAAATTTTTATAGGAGGGAGCAAGTATTATATAATAAAATGCGTACAGAAAACTGATGAATGGGACTATTTTTGGTATGCAGTTTTACGAGGCAATTGATACTATAATTAATTTAAATGACAAATGACCATACCCAGTTTTCAATTATTTATTTGGTTGTGGTCATATCGTGTGATTTGAGCCATTGTCTAAAATCATGGGCCAAACCAGATTCGTGTGGATTTGATTAGACAGGATTTTGTTACTTGATTTTTTTCAATTTTTATGTGAAACTAATGAATACGGTCCACTTCTTGTTCACATCATTCAAACCACAATTTATCAACTTTATATGGGAAATGTTCCCATTTAATTTCCGATGACTCCATTCATAACATTAATTAAAAAGAGATTATTTGAAACATGACGTCATTTCTATAATAAATCTGGCCGACAAATTTTTCATGGGGCAATTAATAATTTCCAAGAATTCAACCTACTCTAGAAGTGGTTGTACCATACCAATTCACCAAATATATATGTTAGAAATATCTCAATGAAAGAAATCATTGGAGAAAAGTGGATATATTCTAATTCGATTAAAAAACAGACCCATTTTGAAGTTGGAAATATCCTTATTTAGAATTCTATCTATGCACTTGTGTTAGTTAAATATTGTGTGAATTGTTGGAAATAAGTGCGTAAATTAAAGAGACGGCGTTTGTTGACCCAATTCGTCGGGAACGACTACGTCTGGGGGCAATTCAAGCCAGGAATTTCACTAATGATCTTGTGTATGAGAGTGATTACAATAATGAATACAATGATCTATTTATAAGAATAAAACTCTAGTCTAAGATATAAAGCTCGTTGGCTTTCTTGGTCCATAAGTAATGTCCACGTCAAATCTTCTAGATTTGGAATAATAAATCTTTTAGATTTACAACATGAATAATTAATATTAACCTTAAAATTTATTGGAAGATATCAATTATTTTAGTAAATCATATTAATAATTTTTACAAAGAGTATCAGATTTAAAAAAATAGTAGCTGTTTTCACTATATATTAATTTAGTATTAATTATTTTATTATAATATATTAATAAAAAATTACAGTAATAATTACCATAAATATCATTTAAAAAAGAAATCCGCATCTTATTATTCATTGGTGAAAGATTTTCATTTTTCATTTCTAATATCACTCTACCCATAAAGAACGTGATGTAATAGTTTAAAGAGCTAAATGTAATTCAATTGAACGGAGTTTAAATACACTATTAGACTAATTGATGCTTCAAATGAATCAACAGTTATGGAGTATTAAATTGATATGAACATATTTATAGTCGAAAAGTCCCATTTTCATACAAAGAAAAGTTTATATTCAATCGGACCCGTCGATTTTGTACCCTAGATCACAACCGTTGATGATATGCCTCAGAATTTGCAAGCATATCCCCAATTTCTTGTAATTATGCTGGTAAAAACTAGTGCAATATTAGTGTAAAATTTAATGAAAGGATGAGCGAAGGTGAGTGGAGAGTGGTGAGAAGGGGTAGGCGGGTAGACTACCGGCGGCTTAACCGCCATTCCGAGAGTTTTCCGGTGAGGCAGAAAATTATCCATAACCCTAGGTTCGTCCCTAACCATAATAGGACTGATGATAGATGGAACGCTGTCAGAAAACATACTTTTAGGAGTGGTGATTCGAACTCTAAAAACGAAGATAGTTTAATCACTATGCTGTTCAAAAACTATCCTGAGGATTGTACTATGAAGGAGCTGTATCAGCATTTTGGCAGGTGGGGAGAGGTTAAAGACATATTCTGTCCGAGAAAGAGGAGTAGGGAAGGAAATCTTTTCGGCTTCGTCAGGTACCCAAGTTATCTTAACGTGGATGCGATTCTGGAAGGGCTCAATAACACCTGGATCGGGAGTTATAAGGTGAGAGCGTTCTTACCAAAATATAAAAGAGAATTACAAAGACATTCTATCTGGGTGCCTAAAAGTTTCAAGGCAGATTGCGGGATGAGAAAGGAAAACATAACGTTTGCTGAGGCAGTCAAGGGTGTGGGTTCAAATCAGGTAGGGGGCAATGTCATACCCATGGCTAAGGAAGACGAACACATAATGTCATTTTCGACCAAGGAATCGGAAAGAAAGTGACTGGAGGAAAGTTACACAGGTCTTCTTAAAGAAGAGTTTTCTTGGTTAGAACACGGCGAAGAAATATCAAGCGAATGTCAAGAAAAGCTTGTCCTTCGGAATATGGGGGGTAACTGCATCTTAATACAAGGAATAGAAGCAAAAGATATTTCAGGAACAATAGATTCGTTTGACGAATGGGTCTCCTATTGGTTCGTCTGGATTAGACCTTGGAAGAAGGCGGATGTTAATACGCTTAGAGAGGTGTGGACGAGATGGATAGGGGTTCCGGCCCACGCGTGGTCAACAAGGTTCTTCACCCTTATGAGCCCTAAAGTTGGAAGGTTTGTAAGAACTGACAAGCATACGGATAAAAAAGTAAACATCGAGGTTGCCAGAGTTCTTATATCCACCACGTGTATCAATCATATAGATGAAACTATCCACGTCTATATTGACGGATCTCGCTACAAGATTAGAATTGTTGAAGAAATTTACTGCCCGTGTTCGGCGTCCGTACAGACGGAGTTGGCTAAAGAAGAAGATGACGAGTTAGAAATGTCAAATTGGCCGGCGGATGCAATTATTTTCAGTGATCATGCTGGCGGCAGGATCGACGACGAAGGAGATACGTCGGTCTCGGATGGAAGAAACGGTTCAGTTCCCGAGAAAATTATTGAACAAGGCGTGGCGGCGGAACGTGGTAATTGTTCCTCGAATTTCCGATTAGATCCTAGGAATGCGGAGTTTGTGGGCGGTGGTGGATCCCACCTTGAAACTAGTACCCTTTTTTTGAAAAAGAAGGCAAATGGGCTGGGACAAAAGGAATTGGGCCTTGAAAGGGATCCTGACAAGAATAACAGTCCATCCCAATCAAAAGGCTATATGCAAACCTCGGCCTCTGGGATTAGTGGCGGGTTGGGCCTGAAAATCCAGGAAGGCCAACTTGAAATGGCCCAAGATCAAAAGAAAGCTCTTATCAGTGGGAACAAGTCAACTAATGGAAGCAAAGCTCATGAAGATAGTTTTGTAGAAAAAGAAACTCAATTGAGAAAAAACCCCAAATTCGTTTCTCAACCGACTGATTCTGTTCGAAGGAGGCATAAGGCAATAGGCAGCAAAAAAGAGAAAGTAAGGAGAAGAGCAATGGAATTCAAGGCAAATCATGAGAAATGGGCGGAATTCGTAGGAAATATGGCTTCTGAGGATGAATTAGTGGAAAATCAAGAGGGTCACAATTGCGAAACAGATAAGAGTGGGATCGGAGGCACCCTCAAACAAGATGGCGAAGAGGCAAGGAAAATATGGGAGTTCGGGAAAAAGCTGGGATTAAGAGGAAGAGACGAAGAGGTAATCAAGGGACTGGCCAGGTACGAGGCACAGGTAATTTCGTCTCTCAACTCAGGTGATTAGGCGTGAAATTGTCATGATTCGTCGTTAGAAATGCCCATGTTTTGGTCGATTTTATTGAATATTTAAAGTCAATTGAGTATTATTTCTACACATTGATGAATTTGTCTCTTTGATGATCATAGGTGAATCGAGGGCAAAAAACGGAGTTCGTAGGACTTTGAATCGACTCAAACGGATGTCGGATGAGAAGATATCGAGGAAATACGAATGGTATTAGTGCGCAAGAAGAAAAATATCAGTTGAAGAAGAAGGAGAGCCACTCGAGTGGAGTCACTCGAGCGCCACCGCTCGAGCATGTTGCTCGAGCACCTAAATTGTCCAGAGAACTTTTGTCATTCGAGCAAGCCACTCGAGCGCCACCGCTCGAGCATGTTGCTCGAGCGCCCATAAACTTACAGAAACATTTGCCCACTCGACCAGCTCGAGCACGAGCGCTCGAGCCCTTGATGCATTCGACCTATACAGCTCGAGCGCCCCCACTCGAGCGGGTGCTGCTCGAGCACTTTCATGTTTTTGCTTCCAGATTCGTTTTTCGACCCATGAGTTCCCGATTCGGCCCGATGCTTATATATACTCATCCCGAATACGATTTTGGACATAACAACACATAATCACTTCATACCACATCACTTTTAGAGTTAGTTTTTGGAGAGAGAAAGAGGAGAAGAGACGAGCAAGCTTAATTTTCACGTGTAATCGAGGTTTTCTTACGAATTCTTAGTTTGTTTTCGATTTTTAGTTTCTCTTCATTAGCTCGTTGACGTTAAACACTTGAGACTTCATTTTTATCAATCTAATTTCAGTTCTTAGCATTTATTTCTTTAAACCCTAGTTGATGTTTAATAATTTCTTAGTTCAAATTATTATGTTTATGTCCGTTACTTCTTCAATTGTTTTTGTTTCCGTCAAAACCATTTCTAGCTAAAACCCTTGCATGCTTGGGATAGGATGAACTCGTAGAAGTAGGATGTGGGTACGTAATTAGGGTAATTCGTGACGTTTAGTTTTAATTCTCTTAATTAATGAATTCTTAAAATCAATCTTAACTTTACCTTTGAATTTCGTTCGAAAAGTGTTCGAGAGAGGACGATCTTATCACTCTTTAACAACTAGTAGACTTAACGAGAGGGTTTAGAAAGAGTTAATTAATCTACCGGTTTATCTAGGGAGGACGACCGCATCATCTTAGTTTAAATTAGGGTCTCGTTAATTAAGCACGATCTATTAACTTGTTAGGGATTAGTGAAGTCGATTGTTAGGATAAAGTATTAGGGTTTGAATTCTTGAGCTTTCATCTTACAATCTTTTACTTAGGTTATTTCTTGCACGTTACGGTTATCTTGATTATGTACCTGCTCCGTTAGTATACGTAGGAATTCCTATCCTGAGCATATCCATCTCATATTTGAAAACACACTTTTACGTTCTTAGTTTAAATTTTTCTTTTTGCATTCATGGAGTAATTTAGTTTAGATTATATTTTCTTTTACAAAACCCAAAATATACACTCATATTAATTTTGACGCTTAGATCTTCAGGGATTTATTCGCATGCATTCCTTCCCTTGGGTACGATATATTTGGTCGCTATACTTACTTATACTACAGTGAACCCGTGCGCTTGCGGAGAAACTACTAGTATAGCTAGTATTTTGCGTTCAAGTCATCAGGCAAGGAGAATATTGATAATGTTTCTTTATGAAGATCATTTCCTTCAATATCAGAGGAGTGGGGAATAAGGTGAAAAAGACTGAAATTCAGAATCTTGTGAGAAAATATAAAACTGATATTGTGTTCATCCAGGAGTCTAAATTAGAATCAATAAATGATGAAGTTTGTAAAGCAGTTTGGGGAAATAGTAGTTGCGGTTGGGCGGCTAGGGAATCCATAGGTCGATCCGGAGGAATTATGACTTTATGGAGTTCGGATAAACTGACTTTAGCTAGCTGGTGGCATATAACGGGAGCGGTCATCATTAATGGATACTGGGGGAGAGACAGAATTAAAGTCTGTTTGGTCAACATTTACGCATCTTTCTTGTTGGATGAGAGGATCAATCTGTGGGATAGAATAATGCCATTATCCTACAAAATGATGATGCTTACTTATGCATCGGAGGAGATTTCAATTCAATCTGTTTCGAGCACGAAAGAGTTGGAGTAAATGAAGGGGTGAACTACATAGACATCAGATTGTTTGATGAATTCATCAACAACGCAAACTTGGTTGATCTACCCTTACACAACAAGAAATTCACTTGGTATCGGCCTAACAGAACGTGTAAGAGTAGGCTCGATCGATTCCTAATCAATCATAAGTGGTTATCTGAATGGCCAAACTCGCTTCAAAAGGGGCTTCCTCGTTCGCTTTCCGATCAATGCCCGCTCATCTTAGAAACCAAAATAGTGGATTGGGGCCCGAGGCCTTTCAGATTTGTTAACGCCTGGATTGAGCATCCAAGCTTCAAGGAGTTAGTTCTAAATACTTGGAGAAGTGAGGATTTCGTGGGCTGGGCAGGCTTCACAGTTAAAGAAAAATTAAAGGCTCTGAAAAACAATCTGAAAGACTGGAATAAGAACACTTTTGGCTCTATTGATGGGAATATCGACAAGCTGAGATCGGAGATACAAGAATTGAATATTTTGGATGATACTTTTGGTCTAGAAGAGCTCGAGATGGAAAGAAGAAATGCTGCGAGGGCGGAGCTTTTTAGAAGCCTTAACCAGAGGAATAACCTTTCATCCCAAAAAGCCAGAGTGAAATGGTTGAAAGAATGGGATATAAATTCCAGCTATTTCCACAGAGTAATTAATCAGAGGCGAAAATCAAACGAAATTGTGGGGATCCAAGTGGGGAATTCATGGCTAGAAGACGCCCAAGAGGTTAAAGATGGGATTAGAGATTTTTTTTAAATGTCAGTTTTCTTCTCAAGCAACTCAGAGGCCGATGCTCGAACCAAATACTGCACATAAGAGGCTGTCTGAGACGGAAAACTCATTTCTAATCGCTTTGTTTACTGAAGAGGAAGTTAAAGAGGCAGATTCAAATTGTGAGAGCTCAAAAAGCCCCGGGCCCGATGGATTTAACTTTCATTTTATAAAGGAGTGTTGGGACATCATCAAGGAAGACATCATGCGGTTAATGGAGGAATTTCATCGGAATGCTAAGCTGGCAAGGGGACTAAACTCGTTCGACATTGTTCTTATTCCCAAAAAAGAAGAAACACTTTCTCTCAGTGATTATAGGCCTATATCTCTCATTGGTTGTATATACAAAATCCTTGCGAAAGTCCTAGCTAGAAGATTGAGTAGAGTGATGGCTGGAGTAATCTCCGAGACAAAGAGCGCGTTTGTGGGAAACAGATTAATTCACAATGGAGTCGTAATTCTCAATGAGTCTATCGAGGAGGCTAAAAGAAAGAGGGTGGGTAGAACTTTTTTCAAGATCAATTTTGCTAAAGCTTACGACACTGTGGAGTGGAGTTTTTTGGAAAGAATGATGGCTCAAATGAACTTTTGTCAAAAATGGAGGAAGTGGATAATGGAGTGTGTAACCTCGGCATCGGCAAACGTATTGGTGAATGGCAGCTCGAGTGGAGAATTCAAGTTAGAAAGGGGGTTGAGACAAGGAGACCCTCTGTCGCCATTCCTGTTTCTCATTGTTGCCGAGGGCTTGAGTATTTTGGTAAACAAAGCAGTGGAAAATGGGCTTCTAGACCCAACAACAATTGGAAAAGACAAGTTGAAGATCTCACACCTTCAATACGCCGACGACACAATTTTGTTGGCTTCTGCTAAGGAGGAAAACGCTTGGGCTTGGAAATGCATACTAAAGAACTTCGAACTACTTTCTGGCCTCAAGGTGAACTATAGTAAGAGCTGTCTTTTTGGTGTAAATATGAGTAATGAGGTTTTGGGCAGAATGGCGGATACATTGGGTTGTGTAATAGGGTCAATCCCGTTCACGTACTTGGGGATAAAAGTAGGAATGAATCACAAGTCTCTAGCTGAATGGGAGCCACTGGTGCACAAAATAAAAATGAAGTTGAAGTCCTGGGATCACAGAAAGTTATCTCTTGGCGGGAGAATTACTCTCCTGAAAGCGGTTCTCTTGGCAATACCCATCTATCACCTCTCCTTTTTCTTTCTTCCTAAATCAACTATGAGAGTGATTAATGCTTTGTTTCGTAATTTTCTTTGGGGGGAAAGAGTGGATGAGCGCAAATTGGCTTGGATAAAATGGGAAAAAGTTTGTTACTCCAAGGAAAACGGGGGGCTAGGTGTGAGAGAGTTGGGTTGTTTCAATAAGGCGTTGATGGGAAAATGGGTCTGGAGATATCTTACGAACGGGAATGAGCTGTGGGCTAGAGTGATAACTTCTATTCACGGGAAGTTAAACGTGAGGGATGAGGGGCTGGTGTCAGGGGGTGGGGGGGCTATAAGATCGAAATGGTGGAGAGAGGTAGTACAACTAGGAAAGGGAGACGGAGGCGGGTGGTTCTTAGAACATTTAAAAAAGAGGGTGGAGGATGGATGGAATACAAGTTTCTGGCACGGGTTTTGGTTGGGTAATTCATCCTTAAAAGTGCAGTTTCCAAGACTCTGTCAGCTGAGTAGAATCAAAGAGAGTTGTATTAAAGATTGGGGGGATTGGGTGGGGGGTGGGGGTGGGGGAGTGGACTTGGAAGTGTTCATGGAGAAGGGAATTGCTAGACATGGAGATTAATTCTGTTAATGAGTTGTTGTTGTTATTAAATTCTTGCAGGCTCAGTGAGAATGAAGAGGATACGTGGACTTGGTACCGGGATCCTGGAGGAAAATACACAACAAAAACGGCATACAAACTTCTATCAGAGCAATTCGAGGAGAGAGATGCGGAACAAAACAGGAGAGAGGAGTTCAAGGTCATTTGTAATAAGATAGCACCCTCAAAGGTCACAGCAATGGCATGGAGATTAATACACGATTGTTTACCAACTAGAGGCAACCTAGCAAGGAGATGGCTGTTAACAACAGGCAACGAAACGAGTTGCCCGATATGTGGAGAAGAGAATGAAACCGCTGATCACCTTTTTGTCACTTGTCCGAGAATTGAAGGAGTGTGGTTAGAATGCTCTAACTGGCTCCGAACACTGATTGCTTATCCCAACAAAATAGTTGATCACTATCTACTTTTTTCTGGCCTATTTCGTAGGAAAAAAGGCATAGAAATTGCGTCAACTATCTGAGAATGTGTGGCATGGGTGATTTGGAAATCCAGGAATAACCTCATTTTTTAAGGTGAAGAGATTTGCTTGGAAAAGATAATGGAAGAAATCAAGGGAAGACTTTGGAGCTGGTTTTTGACTAAAAGTATCATACCTTGTAAGTTGTATCTCTTTGTTAAGAGTATGGTTAGCAAATCCTAGTGAAATTCTCTCAGCTCAATCACCTTCTTGTGGATGTTTTGTCTCTTGTAATTGAAGCCCCACGTATATCTTATACCTTGCGGACTTAATGAAGGAATAAAATAATTTTTTTCTAAAAAAAAAAAAAAATAGTACGATATTTTCGGCACATTGGGAAAAGGGATTAGCATTTTGGATTGACCAAAGGTATATGGAATAGCTTTGATATCTGAAAATAAGTGAAAATATTTTTCCAAGAATAATAAAAAATTACGTGGCATGCAGTTATCATCAAAAGACACGTACGCACATTATATAAAACACCAAGCAATCCATTCTTGAGCTCGAAGTCGAATCCCATGATAAATGTGCCCATGAGGAGATATCACTATTTTGGGCTGAGAAAGTGAAAGGAAAGAACACTTTTCTGGGAATCTCGCTACTCCATCAATTTTGGCTGTGAACATGACGCTCGGGGACCAAATTAAATTAAGTTTCATTGAAAAATTTAATTTATTATTCATATATTATACACGGTAATAGCAATTTGCAACATATAATATGACTCTTTTATCAATTTGTTACTTGTATTTTTTTTATCTGATTATAGCATATACTATTCAAAATTGATCAATTGCAATCAGGTAATTTTATATAAATATAGATTGTCGTTTACAATAATTTTGCACAAATTGCAAATGGTTAAATGAATCATAGTAGAACTTGCAAATTGTTATTAATATGTGATACAATGTATATATGGCGTGTGTTACTAATATATTAAAAATAATACTCCCCAATACTTCCTCATTTTTAAAATACGTTTTATTTTAGAAGTTAATTTTTTTTCCAAAATAAATATAATTTTAGCTATCTTTTTACATTTTTTTAATTTACCCCTAATCTTAATTTAAAATATATATTATTTTTTAGGAAGTATTAAAATATATATGTTAGAGATTATTAGAATATATATAGTAGATTATATGTGTGTGTGTGAGGGTACATTGTTAAAAGTTTATTATTCTTAATTCGATATAAAATCTTTAAAATGATACTTATTTTGAAATAAATGGAATACAACTCTTATAATTCCCAATTATATAAAATTCAAATAATAGTCACGGACAGTGTCTTTCTCGTTAAATCGAAAGATACAAAATAAAAGAATCCAGCAACTGTAGGTTTGTGGTTAATCGTAACATCATTTAAAATCGAAAGATACAAAATAAAAAATTCAGTAACCGTAGGATTGTGGTTAAACGTAAGATCATTTAGCTATTGCTATTTTGTTTCTGATAAACGTACCACTTGTAAAAAAAATCAATTTTCATATATATATATATATATATATATATATATATATATATATATATATATATATATATATATATATATATATATATATATTATTCAGGAATCACTAATTTTTGTTCATAATTCTCATTAAAAGGATCATGTGCTCTAATCTTCCGAGATACCTGCCCTACCTTGCCACTGGATTTTTTTCGGGGAGTGATTCTAGTGTGCATTCAAGTGTATAGGATGCACTTAAAATTTTAATCTAATTTCATATCAATTTTGACTTTTACTTGATGAATTTTGAAAAAGTCAAAATTGAATGTAAAATTGAGCTCAAAATCCAAGTGCATGCTATGCACTTGGATGTATACTAGAACTTGTGTTTTTCGGGAGTACCCTTTAAAAAAAATAAACATTTCCTCTCTCGAGCTATCTCGAGAGCTATCTCGGCTTAAAAAGATGTGAAGTGGAAGAAAAATGGTAAGAGTTTTTTTATATTTTGGGTTGCTGATGGAAAGATGTATGCTAATAACTAAAACTTAAAAGAATGGACATAGTAATTGTATATCATGAGTATGACATCATGACTAGCTATGTATTGTAACATGTGTAGGCATTACTTTATTATTACGAAATTAACGAAACGTCATCATTCTGGTAAAATGAAATATATATTGTCAATTACTATTAACACATCATTAATTATAGTTGTAAATATTACTGCAATCTTCATAGTTGAAGGTAACATGCATTCACGGAAAAGTTTGTTGATTTTTTTCTTTTCAAGCATAAACGTTGCTGGCGAGACTTACATCTACATTTTATATATTAATTAGTAGAGGAGTCTAAAGCCTACTTTCATAATTTTTTCAATTTTTTTAAGAGGTCCAACAATTTTTATGTGGGATGAATTAATCTCGTAATGATTTAATCACCAAAAATTCATTTCACCCTCGTCTGAGTCAAGTAACTAAATTTTTTTAGATATTCCAATCGAGTGTGTGTAGGTCTACGTGTGTTTTATATAGTTACATTCTATATAGCATAGTGTGTTCAATTTATCAGAAAATTATAGAAAAGGATAAAATTAAGATGATGAACACATACATAGTTGTGCCATTAAATTAAAAGAATATTTTTTTTTTAAAAATGGTGGTATATTGATAAATAAGTATACATTTTATTGAGTGCGTACACAATTCAATTGTTTTTCATGTGTACAGATTGTTATGGAAGAGATGAAAAATAAGTGGGCGAGGTAGGATTTTTCTTATTACTATAAAATACGTAAAGGCAAAAAGTACCCCTTGTCAACAAAATATTAGTCATATCATACGAACGTGGACTAATAATAGAAGAAAGAGAGTGTGTCCTATGAAAACGGCAATCCAGCAACAGAATCAAGTAGGGGGTTCACACATCAACCTCGCCTCTTAATTGATTCCTAATTTTTCTCTTTATATATTTCTTAATAAAATGTGTTATTCCCTCGGTTTGATATTAGTAGTATTTTTTTACTGTTATATTTTATTATAAGTTGGAGAGTATTATGAGATATTGTGAGATTCATTTATAAATAAATTAATTATTTATAAAAATATGATATTTTATATTTTTCATAAACAATAACTTTATTGATAAATATATCTTACAATACCTCATAATACCCTTCAATTTATGACAAAAAATAATTGCTTAAAAAACAGGATTACTAATATTGAACAGAGGGAGTAATACATATATATTTACTTTTTAGACAAGAAATTATGTATTGTATGAGTATATCTCTTATGAATTAAGGAGGCTAGGTATGCTAAGAGAATGAAAATGAGAATAGAAATGATAGGAGTGAGAATGGTAATTGTTGTTACTCGAAATATGTATTTTAATACGGTTAATGTGGCTTTTGGATCAAGTAATGAATTTAAAGAATAAGATAAGAAGGAAAAAAACTTCATTTAACCAGTGGATAATCCACCCCCTCAATAAAAAAATCAAAAAGAAAAAAACATTAAAAGCGGTATTGTTAATCCCCCTCTAATTTATTACCCCAATCAACCCTTTTCGATTCCCCAATCCAAAGCAATTACTTGCATTTAATCAAATTAAAAATATTATGTTTGTTTATATAACAGGCCATGAATAAAAAATTTGAAAGAAAGAAAATGAAAAACCACATCTACTTTCGCCATCATCCTAAAAGAATTATAATTTGAGTTGCAAAATAAAATATACAAATAATCATTTTTCAAATGTGAAGAAATTGTAAGTTAGTATAATTTATACTATATGGGAGTATTATTTATTTATTTATATAATATCAATATAAAATAATACAAAATTTCTGATTAAATTTAATATATATATATATATTATTTTTCTTTTTTATAATTTCATGTGATGTTTTTATTTTTTATTTATCAAATATTATTATAATGTTATTTAATTCAAGTATAACATACGATGGCATAGTTTCTCCTACTTTTCAGAATACAAACGCTATATTATTTATCTTATTAAGCTATTAAAACGTTAACTTATGTTTAGGTGTATATCAAAATAATTTAAATTTAATTTTTTATTCTTTTAATTTCATTGTTCATGTATATTCATTTCTTACAAAAAAAACTTGGATATGGTGTACCCTATGTCAGGAATTACGATCAACGTGATTTTAATATTTCACTTTTCATTCACAAGATATTTTAAATATATATATATATATATATATATATATTATATAGTACTGCATTTTTAATACTCTATTGGTGGTAAAAAAAATTTTTATCGGTAAATGTTAGTTGTTAGTAGTTAGATTAGTTCACCAAGTCTCCATACACTCCCAGAAATCTCCAAGCCTACCTTATAACTCCCTCTCAATTCGTTCCCAAAGGGAATCGAACCCAGGTCACTCACTAGAGTGAGGAACCCGGTGGCCAGGTGGGCTAAGCCACCTGGTTGGTGGTAATTTACGTTAACTTTTTAACCATTCATTATCATATAACGTGTTATATTCGAGCTTATAGTGATATATGTTTGATTGTGGTTGAAGTTGTGTAGTATTCGTGTGAGTGTGCATGCATCAATATATTTTTTTTAATTGATAAAAAAAATGAGAGAATGACAAAAAAAGGGTAAAAAATTAGTTTCTCCTCTCCTCTCCGTTCCGTACCGATCCGATCAGGTCCATTTGTAACCGAAAATCCGCTTTGGTCCATACCAAAAATAAAATATTTGTATTGTACCGCACCGAAATTTTGATACAGACACTGACACTCGAATTTTTAAAATATCAAAACTTTCATACGGACATAGACATTTTTAAATATCTGTTTTGGTCTATACCATGGACAGCCCTAGTTGAAGTTGTTTACACTAAAAAGTGTAGTTTGTTTACATTGAAATATATGATTAGATTATACCGAAAATTTTGCACTAAACCTTGGTTTTCAGTGTAAATTATTCAGTATAATCTAACCATGCTTTTCAGTGTAATCAAATTATACTTTTTAGTGTAAACAGTTTCAACTCTTGAGTGAGTGCACCATGCACCAAGTGCACAAGAGAGTTACTTTTCATAAAATATTATACTTCTATACAAGATAAGTATAGTATATACAGTTAAATCTCTATAAATTAATAATGCTAGGACCAGGAAAATTTATTATTATAAAGAGGTATTAATTTATCTATAAATTAATAATTTATTAATTTAAATAACATTTTTTTCAATACGATGAATTTTTTTTTATAAAAATAAACTATTGAATTAATATATGCATTATATTCATTGAAGTACTAATATAATAAATATATTCATCATACATAATGACTTGAAGCGACTACACTAGCTTCCACTAGTAGCTACCCCGCAAGAGTACGGGTTCACTGTAGTATGGGCAAGTATAGGGACCAAGTATTATCGAACCCAAGGGATGGTGTATATGCGAATAGATCCCTGAAGATCTACGCGTCGTAGTTAATATGAGTGTAATATTTTTGGGTTTTTGAAAGATTAATTAAAAGACTGAAATAAACTAAGTAAACTAAAATACTAAAGCAATTAAATTAACTAAGGGTTGTGTTCTAATGAGAGATGGTGATGCTTAGGATAGGAATCCCTACGTATACTAACGGAGCAGGTACATAATCAAAATAATTGTGACAAACAAGAATTAACCTAAGTAAAAGAATGCAAGGTGAAAGCTCAAGATTCTAAACCCTAATACTTTACCCTAACACTCGACTTCACGAATCTACTAACAAGTTACTAGATTGTGCTCAATTAATGAGACCCTAATTTAACTAAGGTGATGCGGTTGTCCTCCTTCGCTAAACCGGTAAATGAATTAACCTTTCCTAAACCTTCTCGTTAAGACTACTAGTTGTTATTGAGTGATGCGGTCGTCCTCTCTCTAACACTTTCGTACTAAATTTAAAGGTAAAGTTCAGATTAATTATAAGAATTCATTAATTAAGAGAATTAAAACTAACGTCACGAATTACTCTAATTACGTACCCACATCCTACTTCTACGAGTTCATCCTAACCTAAGCATGCAAGGGTTTTAGCTAGACATGACGTTAACAAACATTAAAGCAATAGAAGAAATGACGAACATAAACATGATGAATTGAAGAAAGAAAATACGAAACATGAACTAGGGTTGAAAGAAAATAAATACGAAGAACTGAAATTGAATTAATAAAAACAAAATTTAAACGTGTTCAAAGTAACGAACTAATGAAAAGAAACTACGAATTGAAAAGAAACTAAAATTCGTATGAAAAACCTCAACACAACGTAAAAGTAAAGCTTGCTCGTCTCCTTCCTCTCCAAAAACTAAGTCTAAAATTATTTCTAACGTTCGGGTTCTCTTCAAAACGTGTTTGGAAGAGGTATATATAGGCACGGGTCGAAACGGGAGTTAATGGGCCGAAAATACGCATCCGGAGGCAAAAATCCATGGGCGCTCGAGCGGTCCCGCTCGAGCAGTGTAGCTCGAATGACACAATCGCTCGAGCAGTTCCGCTCGAGCTGGTCGAGCGATTAAATCTCACTGTATGTTTTGGGCGCTCGAGCAATTCGCTCGAGCGGTGGCGCTCGAGCTGCTCGAGCGCAAGAAAGTTTCTGTACGTTTAGGCGCTCGAGCGGGGGCGCTCGACCTAGTCACTCGAGTGACCTCCAACTCTTCCCAAGTGATATTTTTCCTCATCCGCACTAATACCAATCGTATTTCTTCAATATCTTCTCATCCGGGTATCCGTTTGAGTCGATTCAAAGTCCTACGAACTCCGTTTTTCATCCTCTATTCACCTATGAGCATCAAAGAGACAAATTCATCAATGTGTAGAAATAATGCTCAATTGACTCTAAATACTCTATAAACTCGACCAAAATTAGGGCGTTTCTAGCTACGAATCATGACAATTTCACGCCTAATCAACCCCCCCAAACTTACCATGTTGCTTGTCCTCAAGCAACGAAATAATAAGCCAAGTGAAATTGTTAGGAATGAATCAAAAAATCAATTATGCAAGCTAATGAACTCAAGCTTCAAAAGGCAATCACCCGTATACTCACTCACTTTCTTATATCGTACTCATGCAACAATAATAAGAAACACCAAAATCAAGCATGGATGTGCACTCAACGATGTGTTTCACTCCCTCACAAGTGTATATCAATGATTAAGGGACTCACTCAAACAATCAATCACTCATATCGGCAACCATAGGCTTGTAAGCACTCTCGACTCCGACCATACTCTAGAAATCAATGCCGAATCAAAAAGGACTTTTCTCAAGGTTATAATGTAGGCTCTTTGGACAGGTGGGATAACAATATAAGGTAAAGTGACTAAAGTGAATGGAGAATAGAAAATCAAACTTTGGCACTTCGAGATTAGGAACAGACTACTTCAAACATATTCAATCAACACTCTTTCAATTCCACTTCTCTCAACACTTCAATTTTTTTTCTTTCTCTTTTCACTTTTTTCAATCACTTCACTTTTTTCTTTTTCGCACAAACACATGAGCTCATTTTTTTCTTTTGCTCATTCTTAATTTTCTTTCTCTTTTTCCCACATCTCATAACTTCATCACACCTTCTTCTCATATTCACTCAACAAATAACCTTTTTCAACTCAATTCACTCCCTTCATATTCACACTTTCCTATTCTCCACTCAAATTTGGACAAAAAGGCTTAGGAATTGGAATAGTGTTCATATGTGCTAGCAAATAAAATAGGCTTTAGGCTCAAAGGGGCTAACAAGGGATCAATGTCATTGGTAAGGAAAATTTTGGCTAAGTGACTCAGTAAAATCAAAGATGGCCTAAGATCACATTCGGCATTTCAAACTAGACACAATCAAGAAGCAAGAGCACATGCAAGTTCTAGCATCCTCTAAGGTGATGATTCACTCACAAACGAAGAGATTAATTCATGCATTTAAATCTCATAAGGCTCAAATCTCACAGCTTTCACATCCATGCTAGTCCTAGTGAATTCTCACTCTCATCACACAAGCACTCAAAAGAAAACTCATAAGCATACGGGTTCTCTCCCTAATCAGCTCAAACTCAAACACTCACACAAAAGAATTTCTAACTCACCCTTACAACTCACTCTACTCATCAAATCATACTCAAAGATAGCAATCAACAAGCATAAAATGATTGATAGGCATGAAATATGCAATAGCAAGTCAACTCAAAATCACCCCAAGGAGTATCTCAACAATCTAATAATCAATCAAACTCAACTCAAAGATAAGGGCGTTTATGCATGTGCAATGTAACAAGAAACATAAAAAAAAACTCCACCCCCCCCAAACTTCGACCTTGCTAGAGGTCTAAGTTTGGGGTTGTGGGTTACCTCAACCAAACAATCCCGTTTCTCTCACTAGCTTTGCACACTTCCTTGTCTCAAGTTGGTTCCTTCAATCTGAGTAACTCCATGATACCTTTACTCCTTTAGAGACAAGCCTACAAAATAAAACTCTCAAGTACGAGGTTAAACATACGACTCAAAATACTCCCTAATAATATAAAAAGACACTAAAAATAAATGAAAGCAAATAAAAATGGGTTGCCTCCCATTCAGCGCTATTTTTAAGGTCCTCATGCCGGACCAAGCTCAAAGGAGCTTATGGGACATCATACTCAAATTTACCTCCCTTACTCTCATAAGAGTGGTGTTTGAACTCCTTTCCTTGATTCCCTACCATCATGAGCTCTTTTGCTCCCTTCTCATCCCCAAGTGTTATGGGTCTCAACTCCTTCTTGCCTCTATCTGGAGGAGTCTTACTAAACAATTTCTTGAATTTTGACTTCTTCTTCTTAACTCCTCCTTTCCCTTCTAACGGGACCACATCCACTTTCTTTACCTCTTCATCCTTCAACTTCCTCACTTTATCCTTATCAAAAGAATCAAGATCATGATGCTCATGGGTTAAATAATCAAGTGAAGGACTAACAAAATCATGAATATCAGAAGGATTAGGGATAGAAGGCGTGTCTTCAACACGAGGATCAATTGCATCCATGCTATACAAGCTCTCATCCTCCATCGGGTGCTTCATGGCTTCATATAGGGAGATCTTCACTTCTTGATCATCGACCTTCAACGTAATCTTCCCATTTGCCACGTCTAGCACCATTCCCGCCGTAGCTAAGAACGGTCTTCCCAAGATCAGGGGCACGTGCTCATCTTCCTCCATCTCTAGCACTACAAAGTCAGCTGGAAAAATGTGATCTCCAACTCTCACTAGAACGTCTTCAACCACACCTTGAGGTCGAGTAATAGACCGATCGGCAAGTTGAAGCGTCATCATTGTGGGTTGAAGTTCAACACCTTCCAACTTCTTGAAAAGCGACAGTGGCATCAAATTAATGCTCGCCCCGAGGTCGCACAACGCTCCCTTCTTGATCCCGTTCCCAATATCACATAGGATCGTGAAACTCCCGGGATCCTTCAGCTTTGGAGGGAGCGCCTTGTGCACTAATGCACTCACCTCGTGGTTCAGCTGCACCAACTTCGGCTCATCCACTCGCCGTCTTTTCGCAATCAAGTCCTTCAAAAACTTCGCATAGTGCGGCATCTGTTCCAAAGCATCATAAAAAGGAATATTAATATGCAATTGTTTAAAAACATCAAGGAACTTAGCGAATTTCTCATCAAGCTTCTTTTTCATGAAGCGTTGTGGATATGGGACGATTATCATAGATTTGGGTACCCCCCATTCATCTCTTTCTGTTTCTTTCACTTTCTCCCTTGCTTCCTTTGCCTTTTTCCACTTAGGAACTCTCTCTATCTCCTCAAAGTCTTTCCCCTTCTGGGACTCATCCATATCTTCATGCCTCTCAATCCCTTCACTTTCAATCCCCTTCTCAACTTGAGGCGTCTCAGAATCAGCCGGCATCTGAGGACCTTCATAATTGGTTCCACTTCTAAGCTGGATCGCCTTGCACTGCTCTTTTGAGTTCCCCTCCGGCATTCTATTCACTGACTTTGCAATTTGGCTCATCTGGAGCTCTAAAGAAGTGAACCTTCGATTGTTCTCTTGTTGAGTTCTAGTCCACTCAACATTCATCTTCTGGAGCTCTTGATCACGTTGATCACCCTTCTTATGCAACTCCTTCACATCGTACTCCAAGGATGACAACCGCTTGCTTCCTTCCTCCACCTTCTGAAGGATTGCTCTCAACATCTCCTCGGTTGATGCACCGCCTTCTCCACCCGGAGGCTTTGAACCCGGATCAACACCTGCAGGAACAGTAACACCAGCTTTTGGGTTAGCATAAGAAAAGTTCTCATTTTTCCTCCATGTGTTTTGAGGAGGCTGCTGGCCTCCTTGAACTCCTTGTGTGTTCCTTCATTGATTTTGAAGTGGCTGAGGGCCTGGAAGTGCAAATGGTTGGCCATAAGGAGGCCTTCCATACTGGTTTCCACCTTGGTAGCCATTCTGATTGTAATATGGACCTCCCATGTAATTGGCTACCTCTTGCTGCCCACTTGGTTGGTCTACTCTCTCATTCTCTACTGCATGCTCTCCAACCAAACTCTTCCCCAACTCGAGGTTGTTTATCTTCTCCATCATGGCCATCAGCAGCCTTCTCGTTCCTTCTCCCTCTTCAACCTGATGCACCCTCTAAAAATCTGCATCTCCACTCCAAGCACCGGCATTCGTGACAATGTTGTCCACGATTTCCCTACACCTCTCTATGCCTTGGTTCAAGAATGCTCCGCCCGCACAAGCGTCTAAATGGTCTTGCCCCGCCTTGTTGGCACCACTATAGAAGAACGCCATAATGTCTCCCTCGTTGTACCCGTGCTGCGGGCACTCTATCAGCATGTTTGAGTATCTCTCCCACGCTTGACGTAGGTCCTCTCCTTGCTTCTGGCGAAAGGATGAGATCTCAATTCTAGCCTTGATCGTCCTAGATGGAGGGTAGAATCGCTCGAGGAATAGACGCTCGAGCTCAGCCCAAGTGGTAATACCTCCCCGCGGGAGCGTATTATCGTATCACTCCTTGGCTATTCCCGTCAATGAGAATGGGAACAGCCTAAGCCTCTTGGCATCTTCAGACTTGCCATTGTAATTAAATGTTGAGGCTATCATGAGAAAGCTCCTCAGATGTGTATGAGGATTCTCCTTCCCGATCACCCCTTTGAACTGATTCTCGGTAAGCAACTTTAAAATCCCCGGTGATATCGAGAAGTTGTTCGCCTCAACAGGAGGCAAAGCCACTCCATCATAGTACCGTTGTGGCTGCGCTGCAAACCTCCCTCGAATAGCCATATTGTGATCTACGTTCTGAGGAACGTGTTGAGGATTCGCAGCTGGTAAGGGTACTTGTTGGGGTGGTGGTTGGTAAACAGGTGGTTGGTTGTAGACTGGTGGTGGATGGTATGGATATGGTGGGTAAGGATAAGGTGGGTATGGGTAATGTTGGTATACTGGGTTGTTGAAAGGGTTATTTGGGTTTTGTGGGTAAGCAGGGTTGTTAGGAGGATTATGGACAAGGTTCTGAGCTGGATTCCCTACGTTTCGTGTATCCGGGTTTAGGCTCTGGCTATCCCCTAATGAAATTTGATTCTGGCTACCACTAACTCCAGTGCCTTCAACTCAGTCTACTGCCTGATTGAAATCGTTGACAGCATCGTCCAACTCATTATTGATATTCATTGGTTCCTTTCCTAAGTCGGCAGCGTTCATCCTTCTTAAGAAGGCTCGGTTCCTTCTGGCTATTGTCTCAGGGTCCAACGGTATTCTCTCTTCGCTCGTATTACCTTGTGAGCGTGTTTTCATAAACCTGACACACTAGCAGAAGGGTCAAAACGCAACTGCCGATTGAATAAAAATAAAAATAAAAACAGAAAATAAATCACCCACTACTAACTACTAAGCTATCTACAAGTCCTATTCAAAAGCATACAACGCCATCCCCGGCAACGACGCCATTGACTTGAAGCGACTACACTAGCTTCCACTAGTAGCTACCCCGCAAGAGTACGGGTTCACTGTAGTATGGGCAAGTATAGGGACCAAGTATTATCGAACCCAAGGGATGGTGTATATGCGAATAGATCCCTGAAGATCTACGCGTCGTAGTTAATATGAGTGTAATGTTTTTGGGTTTTTGAAAGATTAATTAAAAGACTGAAATAAACTAAGTAAACTAAAATACTAAAGCAATTAAATTAACTAAGGGTTGTGTTCTAATGAGAGATGGTGATGCTTAGGATAGGAATCCCTACGTATACTAACGGAGCAGGTACATAATCAAAATAATTGTGACAAACAAGAATTAACCTAAGTAAAAGAATGCAAGGTGAAAGCTCAAGATTCTAAACCCTAATACTTTACCCTAACACTCGACTTCACGAATCTACTAACAAGTTACTAGATTGTGCTCAATTAATGAGACCCTAATTTAACTAAGGTGATGCGGTCGTCCTCCTTCGCTAAACCGGTAAATGAATTAACATTTCCTAAACCTTCTCGTTAAGACTACTAGTTGTTATTGAGTGATGCGGTCGTCCTCTCTCTAACACTTTCGTACTAAATTTAAAGGTAAAGTTCAGATTAATTATAAGAATTCATTAATTAAGAGAATTAAAACTAACGTCACGAATTACTCTAATTACGTACTCACATCCTACTTCTACGAGTTCATCCTAACCTAAGCATGCAAGGGTTTTAGCTAGACATGACGTTAACAAACATTAAAGCAATAGAAGAAACGACGAACATAAACATGATGAATTGAAGAAAGAAAATACGAAACATGAACTAGGGTTGAAAGAAAATAAATACGAAGAACTGAAATTGAATTAATAAAAACAAAATTTAAACGTGTTCAAAGTAACGAACTAATGAAAAGAAACTACGAATTGAAAAGAAACTAAAATTCGTATGAAAAACCTCAACACAACGTAAAAGTAAAGCTTGCTCGTCTCCTTCCTCTCCAAAAACTAAGTCTAAAATTATTTCTAACGTTCGGGTTCTCTTCAAAACGTGTTTGGAAGAGGTATATATAGGCACGGGTCGAAACGGGAGTTAATGGGCCGAAAATACGCATCCGGAGGCAAAAATCCATGGGCGCTCGAGCAAAACGCTCGAGCGGTCCCGCTCGAGCAGTGTAGCTCGAATGACACAATCGCTCGAGCGGTTCCGCTCGAGCTGGTCGAGCGATTAAATCTCACTGTATGTTTTGGGCGCTCGAGCAATTCGCTCGAGCGGTGGCGCTCGAGCTGCTCGAGCGCAAGAAAGTTTCTGTACGTTTAGGCGCTCGAGCAATGCGCTCGAGCGGGGGCGCTCGACCTAGTCACTCGAGTGACCTCCAACTCTTCCCAAGTGATACTTTTCCTCGTCCGCACTAATACCAATCGTATTTCTTCAATATCTTCTCATCCGCGCATCCGTTTGAGTCGATTCAAAGTCCTACGAACTCCGTTTTTCATCCTCTATTCACCTATGAGCATCAAAGAGACAAATTCATAAATGTGTAGAAATAATGCTCAATTGACTCTAAATACTCTATAAACTCGACCAAAATTAGGGCGTTTCTAGCTACGAATCATGACAATTTCACGCCTAATCACATAACATAAAACATATATATTCATCATGCATCATATTCATCAATGTATGTATGAAGTTAAAAATAATAACATTTAATTAATATGTATTATACATAATATATTTCCTGTTACGGATCGGAACGGATTTTCTATTACAAACGAACTGGATCGGAATCGGTATGGAACAATTCGCTATTCTCCCATTTTTAAAAAAATATTGATGCGCACTCACACAAATACTACACATCTTTAACTACAATTAACCATATATCTTTCAAGCTCAAAATAACACATTATATAATAACGAATAGTTAAAAAAATAACATAAATCGCAACAAATAGAGTATCTAAAATATGGTACATAAAATATATATGAAAAAAGTAGTTCTAACACTTGAGTTTATAGTATGCATTTGAATTTTGAAAAAAAAATACCCTAAGCAAAAATCATTAATACCCCAATTGCAAAAAAAACACAGTTAATGATACTCTTTATGAGATTATCGATACTCTTGGTCAACTATTCGATATTTTAAAATAGTTTAATGATAAGCTTATCATAAGCTATTTTCATATAACACTTTACCATTGTATTCATATTGTAAATTAATTTTGTAAGTATATAAAATCATTTTCATATTTTTCCATATTTTTATATCAAATAGTACACACATATTATTGGAGAAAAAATGTAATAATGTTTTTTTAAAATTAAATTTAAAGAACTCTGTGGTAATTTATAATTACTTCACAAAAAAAAAAGAAAAAAAAACATATTTAGTAGTCAGTTAATATTTAAACAAGTAATAAAATAAGTTAATTTACAATTCTGAATACATAAAGAAAAAAGACGTCACTATTATTTGATTAGTCAACAATTAAAACGTTCTCCAAATTATTGCATGTGGAAAGGCTTAAGAGTATTACTCCACTTAGTACTGCATTGTGGCCTTGTGAGAAAAGAAAAGTGTTAATATAGTTTGGTTTTATGGGAGTAATTGTTTTTTAATTGGGAAGAATTCGAGAAAGGTTAATTAAGAGTAATAAGTTTGGTAAAGGAACTAATAAATGCAATTTTTAATGTTTCTATTTTTTTAATTTTTTTAATTAGATGGGTAGATTACCCGTGGGTAAGTGTATCATTCTCCAGATAAGAAATAGGTGATTAAGGCGTGAAGCCTTGTGCAATAAATGATAACGAAAAGAAATAAATGCAAGAATATTTGTCAAATTTTTGTGTAGACTGGAGCTTAAAGTGGTAGGTGTCTATTTATTGCTAAAGAACAAGTATTTATAGCCCAAGGACATGCCCTTGGGCTGACCTAATTTAGTTTGGGCAGCCCAACATTAAATGCTCGGGCTGGCCCTAGTTTCGATGAATGGGCCGAGACCCTTCGAGTTGGTGGGCTCGGCCCTATGAGGGCCGGCCACGTGGAAAGTTGCTAGTACTTCTTCCTACGATCGTGGGATTTCCTGCCATAAGTATGGTCTGTCCCTTTGGGGTAGGTGTCGATTCACTGTTCCTCGTACTTGAAGAGGAATGATTGTCTGATGGCGTCTGGAATTGGTTCTTCCTAGGATAAGACCAAACACGTGGCCTCCTCGTCAACCTTTACGCCGAGGTTGACCACCCTTCACCCTTATGACCTGCTGGCTCCTTTACCTCTTTCTATTCTCGATAGGTCGAGGCCGACCAGCATTTATTGACCTCGGTCCCCTGTGACGAGGCGCGGGCATTCTTCCCTTCCGTTGCCTTCATGTCGCCGAGGTTGACCACCCTTCGCCCATATGACCTGCCGGCTCCTTTACCTCTTTCTATTCTCGATAGGTCGAGGCCGACCAACTTTTATTGACCTCGGTCCCCTGTGACGAGGCGCGTGCATTCTTCCCTTCCGTTGCCTTCATGTCCTGGCCGAGGCCGAGGCATGTCGAACTAATTTCCTTCTCTAGACGTAATTCGTATGCCGAGGCGGGGATTGTGCGTTTGGGCTCTTGGGGGGCGGCATATTCCCTGTGGTCGTCCGGCCTCGACTCAGAAACTTCTCTCTAGCCTAGCCTCGTGCTAGTAGGATTATTTGGCACACAACAGTAATGAGTATATTTAGTATTACATTATTATTTGATTTGAATGTATTTTTTTTTATAAGTAAAATTTCCATTATGATTTGAATGTATGAATGATTATCATTATCGTAAATGTTGATTGGTATAATTATAAATTTTAGTAATAAATTTTTTATCATTGACCTTTTTATATTAAAATTGATATTTCATAATCTAATAATGCTTAAATATATCATTAAGAAAAGAATAATTTTAAGGATATAAAATAAAAGAGTATGTATGAACCATTAAAGGGTGTAAGTTGATTGCAGTAAAGAGTATTAGTTGTTTTTACTGAATAATGTTAGTTGTTTTGCACCAAAAAATCTTAATTTATTTTCAGTAAACAACTAATACTCTTCAGTGAAATAATTAGTATTCTTCAATAAAAATAATTAATACTCGTTAGTAAAAATAACTAATACTTTTAAATAATTCATGTATGAATCATTTTCCGTCGATACTTTGTTAAAATAGTAGTAATAAACTTGGACTCCAAAAGAAACTTAGGAATGAGGATTCCCCATTACTTGAATATAAAACTTATTTCTAAGGAGTCAAACCATAGTACCAAACACCTATTTTTGACTCTATTTCCATACTTCACTCTCAAACCACAACCAAGCATACACTAAATTTAGGGGAACTCCTTTTCAAAATGTCATCATTTATTCATCTCAAAATTATTAAATAATATACATTTTATGTGTTAAATAATGCTATTTTGTATAATAAACACTAATACTGAATTCATCATAAAACTTTTGTGAATCAAATTTATAGAAGTTTTTTTCATATTAAATTTTTTATGACTCAAACTCAAAATAAATAATTATTAAACATAGATATATATACTATTATTTGTATTAATCTATATTGAGTTTAACTTAATAAGAAAATTCAACGTTTGATTCTTATATTATCCGTATACACTATCTTGTAAGTACCTTTTTTTTTTTTTTTTACTAATTGAAGCATAAAAACATATTGACAGCGAAGCCAATTTTACTTTATGGTGTTTTGTTTTCATATAAAGTTATATTGTACTACCTTTTTTTTTTTTTTTTTCTAATTGAAGCATGCATAAAACATATTGACAGTTTACTTTGTTGTATTTTGTTTTCATCAAAATTTGTACGATAAGCCTTTCCCAAAAAAAAAAAAAAAAGAAAGAAAAAAAGAAATAACTGTTGGAGTTATACGTGAAAGTATGCTTTTACTTTGTATAACTCATGTATCAAACACTTGTTTATGAGAATAATTCTTTTATCACATTTGCTTTAGTTATGATTGAATGTTGAATTTCTATTGCAAACCGTTCAATATATAGTACATGTTACATTGTAGTTAATGTGGTGATACCCGATCACGGAAGACAACATTAACAGTTTACTTGTAACTAAACGTACATTTTCACGACCCAGGTGGAATTGAACAATCCGCCGTGAAAGGTCGATGTGTAAGGCTCAGATTGGTCTGTCTTGACTAAGAGATTGCACTAGCACATTTAGTATGTGTTGAAGAGGACCTACAACGAGGATAAATTCTTCTGTTCTGAAAGGTGAAGAATTAGACCTCAGTGGTTGTTGAATTCTTAATCTCCGTCACTTAAATAGGACCGTGTGTGCTTAATGGTTACTGCTTTGATTCATGTTGGGTGAGAATCATTGTGACTTCGAACTTTGTGTCTTGGGAAGTAATATTAATCATACGACGGTTGCTAAGATTTAATACGAAGAAACGCGTGCGAGTACGGCTCGTGTGATTAGTCCCCTTGGTGGGCTCAGAAGTTTTATTGTACCAAATCTTGCAAGTGAAGAATTAGTTTCTTCGGTACGAATAATAATGTTGAGCTGTCTTTACTCCAAGGTGAAATATATTAATTAATTTAGAGCTATTCAGAAGCTTGATTAATTAATGGGCTTGATAATCTTAAACGCGGGAAATAATAACCGGGAGCCCATATTATCGTAATATGGATTAAGATGGATAGTGCAATATTAATTTATTAGTGATAATAATTAATATTAATGGGTTGAATTATATTGGGGCTCAATATTGAAATTCAGAAGTCCATTAGGAGGTCCAATCTTAATTCTCCTTAAAGGCCCCTCAAGTAGCCCATTAAGTAGCCAATAATGATAAGGTGATTAAAATAAAAAGAAAATATATTGCTGATTTTTCCATGTATTTTTCGAAAATAGTAATTCAAGAAAAGAGAAGATTTTGTTGATTTTCTTGAAAAGATATTATGGAAGATATGTATTCTTGGAATACAAGAATATCTCATATATTCAAGAAGATCCAAATCTAAGGATCTTATTATTGATATTTTCGAAAATTATTAAGCTTAATAGAAGAGTGAGATTTTTGTGGAATATTTTATTATGGAGAAAAGAATATATGAGATATATTCAAGATTTCTTAGAGACTAAGAAAAGATTTTCTCTTGGCCATAAAATATACAATTTTCGTTCCCCTCACTACTATAAATAGGGGATGATTATTTCATCCCCAAGTACATAATTCCATGTGTTGGAAAAATCAAGAGCATATATATTTTTCTTTTTCCGTAGTTATTAAATTACTTGAAAGCATCTCCCACCGGTGATCAAGTAAGGCGAAAGGGAAATACTTGAGAAGGCTTTTTGGTTGATAAAGCGAGATCGTGATCGTCCCGTTTATTCAAAGACCAAGTCTACAAGAGGTACGTTAATCACATATTTACTTGTTTATTCCGCCATAGTTAATATGTGAAATTAATTCAACATGCATGATGATAAATTAGTTGTTGGAATTATTATTTGAATTAATTAGGATTAATTCATGCAAGTAATAATTGTATTTAAATTCGTATTTAAATTTCATCCCAAAAAGTTCCCGGGCACCCTATTTTCCCAACAATTGGTATCAGAGCCACGGTTTCGGGCTCTGATCTTTAAATTGGAATTTAAATTGTTAAACATTAAATTGAAATTGGATAGTAGAATTGCTAGATCTTTTTTGCAGGTATCCAATTGTCATGGTTTTAATGTGTTAATTTCATGCGTGTGAATTAATTGTTTTTAATTCGATTCGTTCGAATTCGTTTTTCTCGTGAGAAAATCCACGAGTAGATTAGTTGTTTTTATTTTGATTCGATCATTGTAATAGTCTAGTCTAGATCTAGTATTTATTTTTTTGTAAAATAAATTGTAACCGGATCGTGACGAAGAACGAAGAATTAAAAACGGCGTACCCGGACGACGCATACAAGCGTGGCGCGTGTATGGACGTAAAATCATGCAAGGGGTGAAGAAAACGAGGTCGAACGGCGAAAAACGGCGCACGGGGTGCACGGCGCACGACCAGGGCGCAACGGGAGGCCGGGGCCGCGCTCAGACGCGGCCTGCGGCGCCTCGGGGCGCCTCCGTGCAGCGCCTCGGGTGCGCCTCGGCGCACCTCCGTGCAGCGCCTCGGGCTGCGCCTCGGCGCGCTTCCTGCTGCGCTTCGGCGCTTTTTGGGCCGGGAGGCGCGCGGGCCCACTTCGTGGGCCGACGTGCGCCGTATCTCGGGCCGTGGAATTTTTCGGTTCGTGTTTTTTTTTCCGTGTGACTTTAAACGTCGTCCCGAACCCCAAACGATGCTGTTTTTATGAAGTGTTGCTGTTCAAATGGGAGCATGACGAGACGAACGTCGGAAAGCAACAATGATGATTTTTCGCATCAAAACGTGAAGAAATTAAACCGTGACAATTGGATTTGAGTGTTCCAATGTGTTTAATTTTGTTTTGATGGATGTTTTATTTCGTGCACTTATTATTATTTGTTAATATGTGTTTGCATGAATTTAATTGTCCAAGAAAAACCTTACCTTCGAAAATTACTAAGTATGTTTTTTTTATAATCGCAATTTTATTCCGGATATTAAAATTGGATTATTTTGGCCTTCATAATTTATTTATTTGTGAAGTTCTTTTGGAATACATTTCCCCCTCGGATCGGCCAAAAGAACGGATTTCACATGAATAAATTCCAAAAGGATGATTGTGGATTATTACTAGTGGCGGTATTGACCCTCACCACGAGTGGCTTGCTCAAAGCGAAATAATAATCCTGTATTTAATTATGGTTATTACTTAGGCATAGGAAATTGATATTAACTTACTCCCCTCGGAGTCCCTGTCAATTTCTATGTGGTCAAAGTGGGAGCCAACTATTAATTTTGAATTAAGGATTTGTAACTTTTAAGTTTGTGATCCGCTTGAATGTATTTAAATGTATAGACCACCCCTCGTGGCGCATTTAAATTATTTCGAGATATTGGCTGATGCATGATTATATTGTTTTAAGGTTTCAATATAATTGATGTGATCGAATTATGTGATAATTTCTAATTTTTCTAGATATTGATATGAATGTATGTTTTATTCTCAGTTCATCATGTCGCAACCTTTTAATCCACTGTTTAATATACTTAAAGTTAATAAACTTTTTGGAGTGATTTATATCGATTGGAAATGTAATTTAAATTTTGTCCTTACTGCATGAAAACACAATTGAGTTATTTACGTTAATATACCCGGCAAGCCTAATGATAAGTCAAGCAATGGGAAAAGGCAGTTTTTGATTGGAAGCGTGACAATGAACACATGAAGTACATCATCTTGACATCTCTGTCTGAGGATTTGAGGCGCGTTCATGAAGACATTGTATCCGCTGTTGAAATCATGGAACACCTTGAAGAAATGTTTGACATCAGAATCCCATGACTAATCAGTTCACCAAACATGACTCGGTCAAGTTAGAAATGGTGGAAGGAACGCCCGTGAGGGAGCACGTTCTCGAGATAATGCCATACCTTAACAAGTTGGAAGTACTTGGTGCGGATTTTGATTGATTTCATTTACCATTCCCTACCGAGAAGCTTTGAGTAGTTTCATCTGAACTGTCAAATGAATGAACGGACAAGTCGTTTGCCCGAGCTCTTGCAAGCTTTAGTTTCGGTGGAGGTGATAATGGAGCACCAGTCTAGTGCTATGGTCGCTAATGGTTCGTCTACCTCTTTTGGTCCCAAGGGAGGGAAAAAGAGGAAGAGAACCAAAGGCCGGATCCAAGCAAATCCAATTGTTGCGAAAGGCAAATGCAAAGGCTAGCATCGAAGGGAAAGTGTTTTAGTTGCGGTGAGAGAGGACAATGGAGGTCTGCCTGTTCCAAGCCTAAGAGGCTAGGAAAGTTAGGTAATTCACACACCCTAGTCGTTGAAACTTGTGAAGTGGCGTATGCTGTCTATTCGTGGATAGTGGATACGAGAGCTACTGATCACATTTGTTTCATGGGTTCAAGCTAATCCGACGACTTAACGGAAGTGAGATCCCCATCACATCGGGCAATGCTACGAGAGTGGCAGCTGAAGCAGTGGGAGAAGTGCGCCTATCTTTTGAAGATAGAGTTATGGTCTTGAGAGATGTTCTTCATGTTCCTAGTTTAGAAAGAACTCAACCTTCAGTTTCTAAACTGTTTTGAATAGATACTCAGTTTCTTTTAATAAGGATGTTATTATTTCTTGAAACGATGAGTTTATCTGTTCCGGAACTTCAATGGATGATCTTTATACCATTATTTGGGCACACCACTCACAAAATTAAATCTAATAACACATCGATTATTTCGAGTAATAAAAGAAAGCGTTCTTCGGAGATGAACGAAACACTTCTATGGCATCTTAGACTAGGTCATGTTAATCTAAAGTGGATAGAGAGATTGGTGAAAGACGGATCCTTGGAATCATTCCAAGTCGAGCCGTTTCCAACTTGTGAATCCTGTTTAGAGGGTAAAATGACCAAGAGGGCATTTGGAGCCAAGGGGAATAGAACTACGGAAGTGTTAGAACTCGTTCATACCGATATGTGTGGTTCAATGACGATCATAGCAAGAAGGGGTATGAGTAATTTGATGATTACTCGAGATATGGATACATCTACCTTATGATGCATAGGGAAAGAAGTATCAAGTTTCTACGATTTGTTCTTGGAGGCGAATACCTTAGCAATGAATTTTTGAACTACCTATCGGACGAAGGGATTGTATCCCTGTTGACCGCATCGGGAACCCCTCAATAGAACGGTGTGGCGGAACGAAGGAAGCAGACTATTTTAGAAATAGTCAGTTCCATGATGAGTTATTCGGATTTACCCAAATCGTTTTGGGTAACGCCTTGGAAACGACGGCTTACATTCTAAACTTGGTGCCATCCAAATCGGTTCCTAAAACCCCAATGAAATTGTGGACCGGGCGCAAGCCCAATCTAAGACATTTGCGGATTTGGGATTGTCCGGCATACGTGCTAGACAAGGAAGCCGGTGAATTGGATCCACGTTCGGAATTAAGGTTGTTTATAGGATACCCTGCGGGAACGAAAGGGTGTATGTTCTATAGTCCCAAGGATTAAAAGACCGTGATTAGTTCACACTTTAAATTCTTGGAGGAAGACTATATGAACAAAAGAAAGCCCAGAAGTGAGATTACCTTAGACGAGTTAAAAGGACAAACTCCTATACCAAGTATACAAGATGATGTACCACACGTCACATCTTCACAACCGGAACCCCGTCGCAGTGGGAGGATTGCTAGGCAACCCGAGAGATTCATGGGGATAGGAGAATCTTCGGATTTGGTTCCCGGCGATGAATCAGACCCATGGACATACGACGAGGCAATTCAAGACAAAGACGCGGAGGCGTGGCAAACAGCAATGGAAATCGAGATGGGTTCGATGGATCATAATCAAGTGTGGGAGTTGGTCGAATCACCCAGTGGGGTAGAACCCATTGGATGCAAGTGGGTGTACAAGAGGAAAAGAGGACCGGACGGAAGGGTAGATACCTTCAAAGCAAGGCTTGTGGCCAAAGGGTCTTTTCGCCTGTAGTTATGCTTAAGTCCATCCGTATTCTCTTGTCGATCGCTGCGCACCTAGATTACGAGATCTGGTAAATGGATGTCAAGACAGCTTTCCTTAATGGAAGTCTTGACGGGATAGATATCTATATGCAACAGCCCAAAGGTTTTATTGAAAAAGGCCAAGAGCACCTCGTATGCAAGCTTAAGAGATCCATTTATGGACTTAAGCAAGCATCGCGTACTTGGAACCAGTGTTTTGATCAAGTGATTAAGTCTTATGGGTTTGTGATCAAAACAAGTTCGAAAGTTGTGTGTATAAAAGGTATGACGGAACTGCTGTGGTATTCTTAGTATTATACGTAGACGATATTCTGCTCATTGGAAACAATGTAAAGGTATTGTCAGACGTAAGGGTATGGCTATCAAATCAGTTTGATATGAAGGACTTAGGGAAAGCCAGTCACATCCTTGGGATCAAGATCACTCGAGATCGCAAGAGGAAGATGTTGGGCTTATCGCAAGTTTTATACAAAGCCACTGTTTTGAAGCATTTCAGCGTGCAAGATTCCAAGAAAGGTTTTGTACCTTTTTAGGCACGGAATCCATCTATCCAAAGAAATATGCCCTAAGACGCAAGTGGAGATAGATGACATGAAAGACGTTCCGTACGTTTCGGACGTAGGAAGTCTTATGTATGCAACGTTGTGTACGAGACCGAATATCTGCCTTGTCATGGACATGATGGCAAGATAATAAAGTAACCTCGGGAAAGCACATTAGATTGCAATTAAATGCGTTCTTTAGTTTCTGAAAAGAACTTGGTATGGAATGCTGATTTAACAGTCAGACAATCTAATTCCCATGGGATACACGAACTTAAATTTCCAATCAGACATAAACTTCAAAATAACTACCTCGGGTAGTGTGTTTTTCATGGGAGAAGGAGCCATGACATGGAGAAGCGATTTGCAGAAATGCATCGCAGATTCGACCATGGAAGCCGAATAAGTAGTTGCTTGGGAAGCAACGAAAGAAGCGGTTTAGCTCAAGAGCTTCTTAGTGGACTTGGACGTTGTTCCGAATTTACCCATCATAATCACTGTCCATTGTGATAATGTCGGAGCAGTTGCAAATTCAAGGGAACCGAGAGCCCACAAGGCCAGCAAACACATTGAAAGAAAATACCATCTTATACGAGAAATCGTTAAGAAGAGGAGATAAAGAGGTGGCAAAGATAAATGTCGGAGGACAACCTAGTACATCCATTCACAAAGGGTTTGCCTCTGAGTACATTCGAGAGACATGTGGATGGAATGGGAGTCAAGACTATTGCCAATCTGCTTTAAGTATAAGTGGGAGGAATTACTAGGTTAGTGTAGGTTGACATGAGATGTCACGTAGAGCTACTACACTAAGACATGTATGATGTATACTAAAAAGCAGACTTTAAGTATAAGTGGGAGATTGTTGGAGTTATACGTGAAAGTATGCTTTTACTTTGTATAACTCATGTATCAAACACTTGTTTATGAGAATAATTCTTTTATCACATTTGCTTTAGTTATGATTGAATGTTGAATTTCTATTGCAAACCGTTCAATATATAGTACATGTTACATTGTAGTTAATGTGGTGATACCCGATCACGGAAGACAACATTAACAGTTTACTTGTAACTAAACATACATTTTCACGACCCAGGTGGAATTGAACAATCCGCCGTGAAAGGTCGATGTGTAAGGCTCAGATTGGTCTGTCTTGACTAAGAGATTGCACTAGCACATTTAGTATGTGTTGAAGAGGACCTACAACGAGGATAAATTCTTCTGTTCTGAAAGGTGAAGAATTAGACCTCAGTGGTTGTTGAATTCTTAATCTCCGTCACTTAAATAGGACCGTGTGTGCTTAATGGTTACTGCTTTGATTCATGTTGGGTGAGAATCATTATGACTTCGAACTTTGTGTCTTGGGAAGTAATATTAATCATACGACGGTTGCTAAGATTTAATACGAAGAAACGCGTGCGAGTACGGCTCGTGTGATTAGTCCCCTTGGTGGGCTCAGAAGTTTTACTGTACCAAATCTTGCAAGTGAAGAATTAGTTTCTTCGGTACGAATAATAATGTTGAGATGTCTTTACTCCAAGGTGAAATATATTAATTAATTTAGAGCTATTCAGAAGCTTGATTAATTAATGGGCTTGATAATCTTAAACGCGGGAAATAATAACCGGGAGCCCATATTATCGTAATATGGATTAAGATGGATAATGCAATATTAATTTATTAGTGGTAATAATTAATATTAATGGGCTGAATTATATTGGGGCTCAATATTGAAATTCAGAAGTCCATTAGGAGGTCCAATCTTAATTCTCCTTAAAGGCCCCTCAAGTAGCCCATTAAGTAGCCCAATAATGATAAGGTGATTAAAATAAAAAGAAAATATATTGCTGATTTTTCCATGTATTTTTCGAAAATAGTAATTCAAGAAAAGAGAAGATTTTGTTGATTTTCTTGAAAAGATATTATGGAAGATATGTATTCTTGGAATACAAGAATATCTCATATATTCAAGAAGATCCAAATCTAAGGATCTTATTATTGATATTTTCGAAAATTATTAAGCTTAATAGGAGAGTGAGATTTTTGTGGAATATTTTATTATGGAGAAAAGAATATATGAGATATATTCAAGATTTCTTAGAGACTAAGAAAAGATTTTCTCTTGGCCATAAAATATACAATTTTCGTTCCCCTCACTATTATAAATAGGGGATGATTATTTCATCCCCAAGTACATAATTCCATGTGTTGGAAAAATCAAGAGCATATATATTTTTCTTTTTCCTTAGTTATTAAATTACTTGAAAGCATCTCCCACCGGTGATCAAGTAAGGCGAAAGGGAAATACTTGAGAAGACTTTTGGGTTGATAAAGCGAGATCATGATCGTCCCGTTTATTCAAAGGCTAAGTCTACAAGAGGTACGTTAATCACATATTTACTTGTTTATTCCGCCATAGTTAATATGTGAAATTAATTCAACATGCATGATGATAAATTAGTTGTTGGAATTATTATTTGAATTAATTAGGATTAATTCATGCAAGTAATAATTGTATTTAAATTCGTATTTAAATTTCATCCCGAAAAGTTCCCGGGCACCCCTATTTTCCCAACAATAACTGTATGAGAAAATCTAAGGTAAAAATGTGACATTTTTTATTTTTTAATATTTAAATTTTAAAAATATTATAAGAATATCATATCTAATATATGAGACCTGTCATAGAATACACTAAAGCCTCTATAAATTAATAATGTCAGGACTTGAAAATTTTAATATTTCAGAGAGATATTAATGTATTAATTTAAATAGTGTTTTTCCAATACGATGAATAAAAAAATTATTTTTATAAAAGTGAGTCATTAAATTAATATATGTATTATATTCATTGACTTACTAATATAATAAATTATAAATATATTCATCTTACATGACATTAAACATATATATTCAGCATATATGCATCATGTACATCAATGTATATATGAAGTTGAAAATTATTACATTTAATTATTATACACTATACATCATATCTATCAATCAAGAAAAAATATATGTAAACAAAAAAAAAAAAAAATTAAAATCACACAAAACAATGACTACTCATTTGAAAGTTTTTCCAAAATCAACAAAGATGGATAAAACTCGTTAAATGTTGTTTGAGATTAAAAAAAAAAGATCACTTCATACGTACTAAAAAGATTTGGTATCATAATTTGATGTAAAATATTATTAAAAGGTAGTTAAACTACAATTACTAATTCACTCAACAATAAATTCTTATTTATTAAATTATCCTAGTTATTTTTGTAATTTGAAGAAATTATTAATTTATGATATTGATAGAACCACTAATTTATATAGTTGTGTTAAAATAAAACTATCATCTTATTAAAATTGATAAATTCTTTAATTAGTCCAAGTTGGAATAAGAGAAAATTATTATTTTGAAGAATTTATTAAATATTAATTTACTATACTTTACTTTGTGTTTTTGTTTACCATGTCCATGTTGCCAGAAGGGACAATTACAAAGGTGATATACATAAGCAGAGAAGAATAAAACTTTGAAAAGGAAGGAGCAATGTAGGTTAATAGTCATATTCGTTTTGCTCAGGGCCCTTTTTCTAAAAGCGACACATCAGCCATGAAATTTACAAAAACTCCATCCCCCACCTAAAATAAGCGTACGTGTATAATTAAATGAGAAAGACGTATAATTACATTACATATACATTTACAATTTTGATATACTGTAAAGTTTCGTTGGGTCAGAATTTTATATGTTCAGTTATGTAACATGCATATTTCTTGTCCACATCAATTTGGGTTTTGTTAAAATTGAAGGAAGAAGTCGTAATAGAAGAATTTCATCCCATTTAAAAATTTAAATTTATAAGAAAAATATAAAATTAATTAATTTAATTATTTTTTCTTACACTCCTTTTTATTTATAGGCCAAACTTAAACTTTTTTACTTCTGTTGTTTGGGTGTGAGCATATTGACTCTAATACCATGAAAAAATTTCGTTTTATTTAAAAGTTTCAACTTAAAGAGATTAAAATTTAATTTATTTAATTATTTTCACTTACTATGCTATCAATAACGGACAAACCTTTTATGTAGTTTCTTTTTTATTAGAAGAAAATATAAAATGCTGAATTACATGCAGATAGGATCTGCAAAAACGAGCATACACTATATATATTCCATAAAACAAAAGTAACAACCTGCATATAAAAATTTACAAATTTTATGTTACAATATAGATATATATGTATTTATCTATTTAAAAAAAAATCAAATCACTCTCGGATATTTCCAAGACACGTTGATATCATCATCATTCCCAACCATATAGTAGATACTTCTAATGAAATTATCGATATTCGATACTTTAATTAAAACAGTTTAATGTATTATGTAATAATTCAGAACATAAACATTAGAAAAAGAAAATATGATTATAGTTGTACTTTTTAAAATTATATAATTTTTTAAGTTTTCAAGATTATTATATGCACTACATATCATCTCGTGAAATGCAAGATCAATATAGTAATACATTTTTGCATAATTGTGTAGTATGAGTCATGAGATAGATTAAAAAATGCATATTATTTTTTTGATAATTTCCCATTTTGTACTTTTCCATATTATAATATACCTCGTATTAAATGTTGGATGTCCAGTAATTTAGAATCTAATTGGAGATGGAGTAGAGTCAACTCCATTTACACACAAGGTGAAAGGCCAATCCTGTGCAAAAAAATAAGTGAATCACCCACCTTAAACCTACGATGTGGCAAATAATCGCTTAAAATCAATTTCTCATCATTTTACAAACCGACCGTTGGAAATATCTTTCTACTTTCTAAAATGCTAATGCAACAATTGATTTCTAGAAAATTAGGGGAATCCCACCTACTAAACCAACAAGCGAAATGCGCAAAATTCAGAATATTGTACAAGATAAAAGAAAAGGTAAAATGTATAAATTTTAGTAGGTCTTATATAGGTGTGATTAATGATTTAACACTATTCGATTTTGATACTTTTTGTGAAATACTTGTTCCTTTTTTTTTTTAATTTGATAACTTAGTCTACTATAATACCGTGTTTTTTTAAGTAAATATGAACAAATTATATAGTAAAATAATTTAATTGTTGATGATACTTTTAAATAATAATATACTACCTCTGATTCAATTCATACTACTCTTGATCAAATTTTTTCAAGATAAGCATTATCATGAACCATGTTATATATTCTCTTCGTCCCGTAATAAGTTTTCACTTTCTTTTTCTTATTTTGTTTAAGGAAAGATGTTGATTTTTTGTAAAAAATAATAAATTATTTTGAGAAGTAAAATGATAGTTGTTTTAAAAAAAATATTTATTAATATATAAAATGTTGTTTTTGCTATTTATAAAAAAAAAACATAATAAACTGCTCGCAAAGGAAAGTGAAAATTACTTTCATTCTGGGTTAATACATTGTTTATAAATTTATCATGGTGTTTAAGACCTTTTACAATTCTAGCACCTTATTTTCAAAGCAAACTATTTATATTATGAAGTATTAAAAAATTCATCAAGTCCATTAAAAAAAATCATCAAGTCTTATATGCTGTGCACATTTTTTAATTTTGTTAGTTAACACGTTTCAGTTATATTAACTTGCACATTTAATTTCATATTTTCAATCAAATTTAACTTGCACATTTTAATTATATTAGTTATCACCGTCTAATTGTCCAATGCAATTAGTGCCCATGCCCACAAGACTGATTCTAAAAAAACTACAAATCTATTATTCATTACATTTTCGTCTGAAATTGCTAGCGCTAGTGGAGACGAAAAGTCTCTTATGATGACTCAACTAATTCCATTATTCTGATGATAAAATCGAGGGAAATATGGAAAACTAGCACACTTTATGGATTACACATGAGTGACATATAAGATAAAGGAAAAAAAAAACATATTTGCTATAAATTTGGTAGGATAAAACTTTTTTACCAAAAAAAAAAATTACTAAATAATTGGCAAAAAAAAGGTTGGTATCTTGCCAACCTTAGTGTCAACCTTTTGCCAACTGTTTTACCAATTTATTTTAAACAATTCTTTTTTTTAAAGGATGGCAAAAAAAATTTGATCTATAAATATGAGAGTCACACATGTAAAATTTATCTTAAGTTGACGATAGTAAGTACTCCCTCTGTCCCACTTAAATTTGCACACATACTTTATTTTCGTATTTTTGCGAGCAAGTTGTTTATTAATATTTAAAATGATAAAGTGACTTTTAAGACAGGGTTTGATAGATCTATATCTCATCTACTATAAAGTGACTTAAAAATTACTTTATGATTTTAAATACTAATAAAAAACCCACTCGTTAAAATACGTGAAAACAGTAAACGTGCAAATACAAGTGGGACGGAGGAAATATTTTATACTTTATAATATAAATACTTTCGAGAAATTGTGGTAATGTATATATTTGAGTAATTCTAGTGTACACTCAAATACATACTATGCACTCGAATAAGTTGTAAAAAACTATAAAAAAATACACAATTCAGTGCATACTATGTGTTTTGAATCCAGAATAGCCTAAACAATAACCAACAATACTCCAAACAGTAATCAACGAACGAACAATAATGAATAATACCCCAAGTAGTATTCAACAATATCTCAAACAGTGATCACCAATACCCTAATATTTTTCTAATTGAAAAAATCAAAATTAAATTTAAATTTGAGATCGAAATAATGAAATTCAAGTTCATAGTATGCATGCTAGAAATTGTGTATGTATTATGCCTTTAAAATATTTTACTTTTTATGTACATCGGAGTTGATCATGTGTCAATCGTAGACACAAACTTATGAATTAGAAAATGTGACATATAAATTTATACTCATTGTAATATGATCATTTAGGTATATATATATATATATATAACAATATTTTTTCTTACAGGATATATACACCAACTATAAATGCCGTGAATGCCTGAACCCTCTTTCTCCCGTAGTATTTTATATGAGAACAAATCCTTTCACTTCACACACATGTCCAGTGAGAAAAGACAGTGACTTATATAGAACCGTCCTTCTCTAATCACATTTCAATCCAATAGCGTTGGGAGAAAGAGATAGAGCTTAGTTTTAAGAGCGAAACGGCAACAATGGTTGCTGGCAAAGTCAAATCGGCAATGGGTTTGCACAAATCTCCTGCACCCAATTCTAAACCCAAGCCCGACCCCTCCCCTAAACCATACTCCCCAACTTCTGCCAAACCACCGCAGAAGGGTTCCGGCGCCGCCTTCTCCCGCTCCTTCGGCGCTTACTTCCCACGCGCCTCCGCACAAGTCCAGCCCCGCCCTCCCGACGCCTCCGAACTCACCCGCCTCGTCGAGGATTTGCGAGAGAGCGAGTCGCGATTGAAGACAGAACTGTTGGAGCAGAAATTGCTCAGAGAGTCCGTCGCCATTGTTCCTGTTTTGGAGAACGTGATTTTGAACAAGGATTCTGAAATCGAGCGTTGCAGAATGAAGGTCGGGTGTTTGGAAGCGGAGAACGAGAGGCTTAGAAACGAGAATGAGTTTTTGCACATGGAGTTATCGAAACAGAATCAGATATATGAGGAGAAAATCAAACAGATGCAGGCTGAGTTATCCGATATTAAGAGAGCGGTTGAGGAGAGAGAAAGAGAGTATGAGGAGACTGCGCCTTCATCCACGGCAAAGGTGAACGATGCCGCAAACAATCATAAATCCAGTGTGCCTACCATGTACTTGAGAAAATGCGTGACTCAAATCGATACTAGGAAAGAGGAGTTGTTCGGTTTGATTGAGAGTGATGAAAGCCCTAGAAATAATCAGGGCAATTTTGATGAAATTCCAGCGACTTCCGACGGGTTTATGGGGATTAGATCCCGCGCTCCGCGCGTTCCTAAACCGCCTCCGCGGCCATCGGCGTCACTTCTCTCCTCTCTTCGTTCGTCCCCTTCCAAAATTTTGACATCTTCCGTGTCATCCCCTTCTTACGATTCTTCATCCGATTCAGCCTACCGCGCATTGGCCGAGATTTCCAACATTCCTCATCCGCCACCGCCTCCTCCTCCGCTGGCTAAATTCGCGCCTCCACCTCCTCCGCCGCCCCCACGCCGTCAACCAAAAGCAGCTGCGCCCCCTCCTCCGCCTCCTCCTCCACCAAGAAAGGGGTCGAAGCCAGTGCCGGCGAAGGTCAGGAGAGTTCCGGAGGTGGTTGAGTTTTACCACTCGTTGATGCGGAGGGACTCAACTTCCCGGAAGGACACCGGTGGCTCCGGCGATCCGCCGGCGGCGGGTGCTATGGCCAAGGATATGATCGGGGAAATCGAGAACCGCTCTGCACATTTACTAGCCGTAAGTATGCTATTCTCCTGTTTGGTCATGGTTTATGCGATTAATTACTAGTATTGCCACTGACTTTATGCCACTCTGTCACTGGGATTGACCGGTCCTGGTGTCTTTTATGGTGCGCTTTTTCTTGGAATTTTCCCAGGTTTCTTACCAGATAAGACAGTGTTTGGATTCGGTAATTGATAGCTAAAAGAGTCATAAATTGAATGAAACCACGTGGTGTTAATGACAATTAGTATTTTCTCTTTGATTGTGCTTCTGCATAAATTGCATGTTCGGCTAATTTAGGACAAAATTAGCACTGTTGTAATTTTTTACTTTTTTTTTTCCCTACACCACCAGATCAGTTTCATGTTCATGGTCATCTGAATTTTATTTCTTAATTACAGATTAAGAATGACGTAGAAATTCAAGGCGATTTCATTAGATTCTTGATTAAAGAAGTCGAGGCTGCTGCATTCACTGATATTGAGGACGTTGTATCTTTTGTCAAGTGGCTTGACGATGAGCTCTCTTATCTGGTACCCTTTTTCTCCTTTATAATTGTAATTTTGTGGTCTTAATAATTTGTTCATAGTAATTTTATTTTTTCTGTGAATATAAAGGTTGATGAGAGGGCAGTGTTGAAGCACTTCGATTGGCCAGAAAAAAAAGCAGATGCCTTGCGAGAATCTGCATTCGGATATAGTGATCTGAAGAAGCTGGAATCTGAAGTATCCTCGTTCCGTGATGATCCTAGACAACCTTGTGGTCATGCTCTCAAGAAAATGCAGTCTTTGTTTGAGAAGTAAGAATCTTCACCAAGATTATTAGTGCCATTTTAAATACCTGTAAATAGCAAACAATCTTATAGAAATGCTGCAGATTGGAGCACGGTGTTTATAATTTGTCGCGAATGAGAGAATCAGCTACGGAGAGATACAAAGGTTTCCATATTCCTGTGAATTGGATGCAGGATACTGGTTACGTAACTCAGGTAACGAATCCCATTTATCCTCACAAATCTTGATTGATACCTCATCCGTTTCAAATTAATTGTCGTTTGTGAGTTTACATTTTTTTCAAATTAATTGTCGTTTTAGCTATTTTTTTTCTCCCTAATTTGCCCCATATATATATATATATATCTATCCTAAAAGATCTCTTGTGTAATGAAGAATATCTTATTCTCTCACAACTTTAATTCTCACTCTCTATGTACAATTTGATTGAGGGTAAATATGCCAATTTTTTTTGTTCCTTATACAAACTCTCTAAACTATAGTTAATTTGAAAGGGAGGGAGTGCTTATATATTTATCGTGGCTTTCTTGCAGTAGCAGGCTAAAGATTCATTTAGGATTTTGTTGGATTTCATCACTTGGATTTAAACTTAGATTTGATCTTTGGAGTATTCAGAACCGTTACTTAAAATCTGACTTGTTACATTGGAGGGAGGGAGGGATCCACATTGACTCCACAGTTTAGAAATTTTGCGTAACCATATGATAAATAATCAGAGTGCCTTCTTTAGTTGGTAAAGGATAGAAAGCGGCATTATCCAAATTTAACACGAGTCGTTTTGGTGTATGTCGGTGGTTCTATGATCATGATTATGAGTAAGTTTTATCTAAGTGTTAATTGAGAAAAATAGACATTGAACCTTTCAATTGTTGGTATGTATCTCTTTAGTTAGATGGATATGTTGGCATGGTCCAAGTATCCACCTTTTTAGCTGGATTTTCTATTAATGGGGAAACTAGGAAAGAGATTCAGTTCTAAAGAAGTTAAGGAATCAATTTCTCACTATGTTAATTTGTAAAGAAAGTTTAATTTGTGGTCCCTTATAAGGTCAATTATACAACTGGACAGTAACTTATGGGGAATTAAAAGTCTGGTAGATGACAAAAGAGCTAAAGGTATTGTAATGCCCACCTAAGGATGCAAGTCTCAAAGCATGTGCTTGTTTGATGCTCTTACTTGTCGGTTTCTATTGGATTATTTTATAAGTATTTTCTTGTTGACCTTAGCCTAACCCTTAATTTTATTTCAAGTGACATTCGGTGCATTTTTTTTCCGGATCAGTTTGCTATACTCCAAGATAGCACCGTATTATTTAATGATGGTTAAAGAAGCGATTTCCAATGTTTGGGTTTTAATAATTCCTTAATGAAGACGAAAGAGGTTCTTTTACTCTTGGGTTGTGTGTAGTATTTACGTTGGGATTAGACATAATTTCTTGGACTATCATGTAAATTTGCTTGGATTTGTGTATCCGTATTTGATAACGGTTTTTTTATGCTACCCTCTATGGCTGCCCAGCATGACTTAAATGTGTTGTGCGACACATTAAAGCACAACGTCTCAAAGCCATGTTGGGCTTTGCCTTGCAGGATATCATAGAATAAACCCGATAAAGATGCAATAATGAGCTACATATCAATTTTTTTTGGTATATATGTTAATAATTACACCTTGTTTCAGATCAAGGTGGCATCGGCAAAATTGGCAGTGAAGTACATGAAGAGAGTATCGGGAGAGCTTGAAATGGTGAGCGGTGGTCCTGAAGAAGAAGAGCTTATAGTCCAAGGTGTGAAGTTTGCGTTCCGAGTACATCAGGTGAGTTGAATGTAATTAAGTTTTTTAATGGCATATTTAATTCAGTATTGATCAATTTATTTGTATTAACGTATTGTGTTATTGTATGTCAGTTTGCAGGTGGGTTTGATGGTGAAACAATGAGGGCATTTGAAGAGCTGAGGGACAAAGCTCGATGGTGTAATGCACAATGTCAAAACCAGCACAAGTTTGTTTCCAAGTCGGGTTGTGGTGGTGGTGGTGCTCATCTCTAGCAAACTCACCCTCACAAATGCTGCTGCTTTTTTGGTGTAAAATAGAATTAAAAGATAGGTCGAGTATGTGAATATGATTTGGGGCAGCACTGAGTTCATTGCTATATAAGTTAAAATGATTTTAATGTTGTAACAATGATTTGATCGTGGTATTGTAGTGCACCACTTGGAGAATTTTTTTTTTTTTTGAAAATCACTTGGAGGATTTTCATTGGGAAGAATGTATGTAGGTGACTTCAATCTGGAGGTATCACAAAAGTGAGTGGTTGGGATTTCACTTTTTTTCTTTTTGGTAAGGATTGAGATTGACAAAAGTTGAAAAAGTTTAGCTGCGAAAAAAAAAAAAGTATTATCAGATATGGGAAAAAAATGTTTGAAGTATTTTTTATTTGGTGAAACATATATGGATATGATAATTTTTTCCCTCAGTTCAACAGTATATTTTTGGTTGGCAAAGTTTCATATGCACCAAGTGCACGGTGCACTCACTCAACAGTTGATATTGTATACACTAAAAAGTTGGTTTAAATTTACTGAAAAGTTAGTCTCAATTACACTGAAAATTGATTTGTAATGTAAACTTTTCAGTGTAATTGAGACTAACTTTTCAGTGTGATTGAGACTAACTTTTCAGTGTATACATTATCAATTGTTGAGTGAGTGCATCATACACCAAATGCACAAGAGACTTACTCTTTTTGGTTAGTGTTTGCTCTTAGCAATTCATAAGTGGCATTGTTGGTCAATTTTATCCTACCTTTTCTAAATTAGGGCCCCGTTTGGTGGTCTCGATAAACTCACGATTGAGACTTAATCGACCCATATCGAGTGTTTGGTATATATTTAGCAGGCCTGCGACAATTAAAGAGCTCTCCACAAAACATTGTTCTGACCAGCTATGTTAACTACCCAAAAATGAGGTGATGGGGAATCGCATCACATCGCTACAGTAACACGGAGCCTCAAGTACAATGACAAAATTGCCCTTTGGGTATATATATCGAGAAAAATCGCATTCGTCTTTTTACAACTATTTTTTTCTCTCATTTGTAAATCAAATTGTTCTCCATGATGGATCTTTGATACTTAGGTGAACTGAAACTTCTATTTTTTCATTTTTTATCTACTGGTATACAAAAATTATGTTGAGAAATGCCGCATTCGTTTAACCCCAATAGAAATTTAGATTCGTTATTTTGGTTTTGCACGGAGGGTTGTGAGAGACTGTCGAGAGTGGCGCCAAGAGCTGCGGCGGAACAGACAGCGAAGGCTATATAAGGGGAATCAAAAGAAGATGAGTAAAGAGAAAGAGCAAGAGTAGAACTGGAAATAATTCCGGCCGAAATCCATCCAAGTAAATTCATTCTCCGATTGTCTTGAGACGTGCCTGAAAGTTGGCGGAGGAGCGGTGAAATTGGAGCAGTTGGATTGCAGAAAAGCGGCGAATTGATGATGACGATCGTCTAAGTGCGGACCAAGACGACATCATTTTATCAAATTTGGTGCAATCTGAAAATTTCACGTTGGTGAAGCCAAGGTCGACATGAAGGGGCAACATATGACCTAATTCCCCAAATAAGAATGATGAGGTTATAGTTGTCCAACAAATAATATTACTAGGACAAAAATGACAATTCAACACAAAAAGGTTAAACAATGCGCCCTACCATCCTGTAATCGTGGCAGCTAGATTTAGGTACCAAACAGATTTTAAAGTTGTCTATATGTCTCCATATCGCACCACGTTTTATTATCTGATTTATCTCCTGATAATTTGTGGAGGCCACCAAATGGGGCCTAGGATTGAGAAAGACATAAGAATTAAGAAATTGTACTAAACACGTTGTATTTCTGTTGATAGTTTGAACTATCTTGATTTTTTTAGTAGTCACTTTTATCAAAATAATAATTACTTTAAAATATAAATACATACATACATATATATATATATATATATAAAGACAACAATTCAAACTGCACTTCTGTTAACCTGCACCATAAAAAGACAACAATTTCAAAATATTTACATGAATAAAAATGCATTTTTACCCTCCTAAAAGCAGTTTTTTTGGTAGTACCCATTTGTCATTTATCATTTTTTTTTTTTTTTTCTAAATCAACCTTGAGTGCGATTAATGCTTTGTTCGTAATTTTCTTTTGGGGAAGAGTGGATGAGAGTAAGATGGTTTGGATTATATGTGAAAAAGTTTGCCACTTTAAAGAAAATAGGGGGTTGGGTGTGAGGGAGGTGGGTTGTTTTAATAATGCCATTAATGGGAAAATGAGTTTGAGATATTTTGCGAATGGGAAGAGTTGTGCGCAAGGGTGATCTCTATTAATGACCAGTTGAACGTGAGAGATGGGAGGCTGGTTTAGGGGGGGGGGGGGGCTATAAGATCGAAATGGTGGAAAGAGTTAGTAAAGCTAGATGAGGGAGACATAAACAGATGGTTTTTAGATCATTTGAAAAAAAAGGTTGGGGATAGAGGGAATACCAGTTTTTTGCATGAGATTTGGTTGGGTAACTCGTCACTAAAAGTGCAGTTTCCGAGACTCTACCAATTGAGCAGAGTCAAAGAGTGTTCAATAAAATCTTGGGGGCCTTGAGGGGGGGGGGGGGGAGGTGGATATGGAAGTGTTAGTGGAGAAGGAATTGCTAGAAAGGGAAATTGAATTTGTTAATGAATTCTTGTTGTTACTTAACTCTTGTAGGCTGAGTAAAAATGAAGAGGATACGTGGACTTGGGACCTTGATTCGGGAGGAGAATATACAACAAAATCGGCCTAAAAACTTTTAAGCGACCAACGTGAGGAGAGAGTCTTGGAGCAAAAAATGAAAGAGGAGCATGGACTAATCTAGAGCAAGATAACACCCACAAAGGTCACAACAATGGCATGAAAATTAATACATGATCACTTACCAATTAGACCCAATCTAGCAAGGAGTGGACTGCTTGTTAGTGTTAGTGTCCTAGAGACAATCCATCAAAAGGACAAAATACTAAGATAATATTCAGATTTGGTTTAATATTATTGTTGGTTTAATATCAAATGTATGGCGTTACACTTATCTGAATATGATGTTAGACTGTTTGCATATATTCTTATTTGTGTTCCCATGAATCACTACAGTCATTGAGTGAGTGAGAACTCAGATGACTTAAGTATGATTCTCAAATAGCCCCGATCAAGGATCATCAAGAATAAGATATTGATGATGCAATTTAGATTGGTGTGCGATCTGCATCATATTCTTAGAGAGTGTAGTAAGATCTCACTTACTACGAGATACCGGGTATCTCATGATGGATGCACAAATACCTTAGAGGGTATAGTTATACCCACCCATCCGAGAAACCGTTTGATATAATTCCACATAATGTATCTACGAGTGTCTCGGTTAGTGGGAGCGATGTGATACTCCCCTGACTTGAGATCAATACGAACGACATGTGTGGAGTGATGAACTTTGACCATGACCGACGCTTGCACCCTTCCACGGGTAGATATGACATGGATTGGGTTTATCACGAAATGCATGTGCATGGTAGTTGAGCCAATAATAGGATTCATTCCTCAATGTAGATTTAGAGAGAATACTCATCTTCTCATAATAATTGGATCTAAGTCGTTGGCCGACGCACATCAACTTAGACTTTGTGGCTGAGTGTGATATACTTGATCAATTAGTGATTGAAGATAATAGATTAAGTTATTTGAATAGACACTTCATCATGTTCAAGACTTAATCGAGTATTCGCGAATGAAAATAAAATATCACAATGGCCTACAATATTACAGGTAGTTGCAGATTTTCTAGCAATGTACCTCGTATATTGAGAATGTCTGATTTATTGTCTAGGGTTCAATTAAGATCGTTAGTTTGACTAATCGCTCGATATACGAGGGTCTATGGGTCACACAACAAGTAATGACAATTTATCAATTATAGTTGGTTGATTAAATATTGTATTGGATATAATATTTAATTTATGGAGAATATAATAATAATTATATTTAAAATTAATTATTATTATTATTTAATTAAATATGAAATCCCAATAATAATATTTGGAATATTATTATACAAGAATAATAGATTTGTTAAAGATTTTATTCGTAGGAACATATCTAGGGAAATATAATCCGTAGAGATTATATTTACGGGATAGGCCCGATATCTTGCTTAGGAATTAAGCCAAGTTAATCCCTATAAATACGTGTCCTATGGGAATTCCGAAAATACACAAGAAATATAATTTCTCCATAAAATCTCCTGTCGGAATTTTCCTAGCAATTTCGTCTCGAGATTCAACGCTAGCATATCGATGCGGGTTGGTAGAAAGCCGTTACGTGGATACCATAGTGGATGATTCCGCGTACAAACCGCTCTAAGGATTTATATGTTATTATTTATCCTTTCTGTTTTATGTTATACAACCATATGCAGATTCGTTGTTGGTGAATCGTTTTCTTCCACTGCGTCAAACATGGTGTTCGTGCCTCTAAAACCCAACTGACGCAGCGGGAAAGTAATATCCATTGATTCTTAGAATACCCGGATAGACGCAAACGCAATTAAAGTGTTAATCCATTGATTCAACGAATACTGGAAAAACAACGATAAAATACGCAAAAGAGATAAAACTCAATATTTTCTTAATTCATAAACAACTGAATAAAAACTACTTGCATAGCTCCTATTTATAATACTAAATGATTTAACGATTAAGAAATATAATAACCATAAATATAAATAAATCTAATCTAATTAAATAAAATATGAAATAAAATGTAATCTTCTTGATTCTCCAAATCTTCATATAATAATCCCAAATCGTTATCACGATCTCATCTCCATCATTCTCTCCCTCTTCAAAACGATTTGCCCTCGAATCGGACTCGATCTCATCTTTAGAGGAATAAAATAATACCTCTAAATATTTCACCTCGAAAATGTCAGCAGTGCGAATGTGACTCAAAATTTTGAGTCGGTAGGCAAAATGAATTTTTGGAAAATCACCAACAAAATAACTATCATTATTAATAAAATAATTATAGTTATTATGGAAGAGACAACCAATATCATCACCGAGATCTGTATCAAAGTTTAGGGACTGCTTGTCTTCACATTCAGTGTAAAAAATGGGAAGCACAAAATTTAATTCGGGCGGTCCATCAACATCGGGTATTTCATCAAAAATTGGTGGTCCATCAGCAACGTGGTCTTCGTAAAAAATTGGTGGACCGTCGTAATTCACCTCAAATCCTCCCTCAAAATAAGCAGGCTCAACAAAATTAAATGGTCCATCACAATCACCAGTAACATCACATAAATCATAATTTGACTCAGGTTGATAAAGTTTAGTAAAGCCCATAAAAACTTCATCATTATAATTGGCCACATCAAAATTTAAGGTCACAAAAAGTGTATCTTGGCCCATTTGACCATTAAATTGGTGCGACCCAACTTCATTAAACAAATTCGATGGCCTAAAATTATCTTCCAAGGGAACATGCCCAAAGCGGTGGTACAGTGCATCACAGTTCATATCTCCTTCGCTAGGTGAATCATCATAGACACAGTGATCCTCTACTGTGAGAAGCTTTGCATCATTGTACGCAGGGAAATATGTCTCCCCTTCTTCATCATCAACGGCGAGATAAGCAGATTGACGAACAGACGGGTGCGCTGTCCGTTTGATATAGCGGTGTGAGTTGGTGATGCGGCGGCGGGACCATCGGGAGAGCAAGCTCGCCGATCCACGGGCGGGAGAGCCGTGGGGATTTGGCGTGCAGGTGATGGAGTCGTGGCGGCGGACTGGCGGCGGGAGAACTGACGTTCCAGTTTAGCCGCGTAATCATGTGCTGCAGTGAGAGATCCAGGCGCAAATAAATACATCTGTTCTTGAAATTGCACTCGTAAGCCCCAAATATACTGAGATACGAACTGTTTTTGTGGCTCTCTATTGTTAATCTGCATAAAAACTAATAGGATAAACACGCCTAATGAAATCACTTAGATGACTTATTCTTTTTTGGTATATATCCTCTTGTTGTATTTTCCTTTTATTGCTCCACCAATTGTGGGCTTTCTGTTGTAATCGTGTATATCTCCTATTATTAATAGACGTTCTCGCATCACCTAATATATGGTGATTTTCTAAATATCTTACATGGTATCAGCCTCTCGATCCTAACCCTATTCTTCTCTGTGCAGTGGCCGTCGCCGCCTTCCGCCTACCTGTGATTGACGGACTCATCCCCTCCGTCGATCATACACACCAGACCGGTCCCCTATGGTTATTCCATTTTCATCCTCCGTCGATCGTCCGTTTTTCCTGGTCCCGTCGCCCACATATATCCTTCCATCCTCTCTAATTTTTTTTCTTCGCCCTTATTCTTTTTTTTCTCTGCGCGCTTGTCTTACTATCATGGCTGCGACGCCCACCGACCCTCTTCCGGTCAGCGCCATGATTAATATGGTATCTGGTATTAAGTTGGGCGCTGCCAACTACCTTCCATGGCACTGTCAGATCGAGCACATGGCAGATTGCTTCGACCTGACGGGATTTCTCGATGGATCCGTTGCTGCTCCATCTCCAACCGTGCTATCCACCGATGGCGTTCAATCTCCGAATCCGGCGTTTGTTACGTGGAAAGCGAAGGACCAAAAGCTTCTCAGCGTGATGTACACCTCGTTGTCCGTTGAGGCGGCGAACAAGGTTCTGGATGCCACGACGTCGAGAGAAAAGTGGGTTACTCTGGAGAGCGTTTTCTCCTCGCCGTCTCGCCAGCATCAACTTCGGGAGGAACTTCTTTCTCTTCGAATGGGAGATTCTTCTGTTGAGGAATACGGTAGGAAATTTAAGGATTTATGTGATCAACTGCTTGCTATTAAGTGCCCTGTAAGTGAGTCGGATAAGAGTCATTGGTTTTTGCGTGGTTTGGGCGTTCGTTTTGCTAGTTTTGCGGATACTCGTATGGCTCTTTCTCCTATTACTAACTTTCGTGATTTGTTGAGTCAAGTAAAGCAATATGATTCTATGCTCAGGGCTATGGAAGGCTCCACGCCTCAAGCTGCCTTTTCGGCCGATCGGCAACCACAGCATGGTCGCGGCTCTTCTGGTGCGCGTGGTCATCACTCGGGCAATGGTGGTCAGCGTGGTCAACAATCGTGGTCGAGTGGGGGTCGTGGGCAGTCCTCTGGAGGTCGTGGGCAGTCCTCCGGTTCGAACAACGGGGGGCGACGTCCTTATGTTCCCCGTTGTCAAATCTGTCGTGGGGAACATTATGCAGACAAGTGTCCTCGTTTTCTCAGTGCTAGACAGGCAGTTTCGTCGGCAAATTTGGCTCAGGCTTTCCAAACTTCTTGCAATGTCTCGGACTCTACTCCTGATTGGTTTCTTGACTCGGGTGCCTCCGCACATATGACCAATCGGACCACTGCCCTTGATTCCTACGAGCCCTATTCTGGTAATGGTTCTGTTATTGTTGGGAATGGTAACGCTTTGAATATTTCACATATTGGTTCCAGTAAGCTGTCTGCAGATGTTCAATTATTAGATGTTTTAGTGGTTCCTCATATCACTAAAAATCTTCTCTCTATCAGTAAATTAACATCCGATTTTCATGTTGATGTAATCTTTTCTGATAAGTCTTTTGAAATCCAGAACCGAGTAACGAAGCAAATTTTGGCTCAGAGAAGGTGTGATAACGGCCTTTACTTGCTTGATCGGGGTGTTCCGACTTTGGTGGCTGCTGTTCGGAACAACAAGTTGAAAGCAAGCTTTAGTTTATGGCATTTACGATTGGGGCATGTCCCGTACTCTGTTATTTCTCATTTGAATAAGCTTGGTCATTTATCTGTTACTTCAGTCTTGCCTACTCCAACCATTTGCTCTTCTTGCCAATTGGCAAAGAGTATAAGATTACAGTTTCACTTAAATGAAAAGCGTGCTGACAATGTTTTGGATTTAATACATTGTGATTTATGGGGACCTGCGCCTATTTCTACTTCTGATGGATTCAGATATTATGTTGCCTTTATTGATGATTTTTCTCGTTTTTGCTGGATTTATCCATTGCGTGCAAAATCTGAGTTTTATGGAATTCTTGTTCGATTTCATACCTTTGTGTGTACTCAATTTGCTCGTAAAGTCAAAGTATTTCAAAGTGATGGGGGGAACTGAATTTGTGAATGTGAAAGTACGTGATTTTATGCATTTGCATGGAATTCTTCATCGATTATCTTGCCCTTATACTCCTCAGCAGAATGGTAGGGCTGAACGTAAGCATCGTCATATTTCTGAAACTGGATTATCTATGCTGTTTCATGCTCATGCACCTGCTTCTCTTTGGTTTGATGCGTTTGCCACAGCTGTTTATGTTATTAATCGGCTTCCTTCCTCCATTTTGCATGATTTATCTCCTTTTCAGACATTATTTGGCTATGCTCCCAATTATGCAAATTTCAAACCATTTGGGTGTAGGGTGTTTCCTTATCTTCGAGATTATGCTGCTAATAAGCTCGAGCCTCGTAGCCGTCCGTGCATCTTTCTGGGATATAGCAGCATTTACAAGGGATTTCGTTGCTTTGACCCATCTTCCTCTCGAGTGTTCACTACTCGCCATGCTCAGTTCGATGAACAACATTTTCCATTCTCTCAGGAGACATCTTCTACTTCCCTCTCCAGTTTGGATATCACAACTTTTTTGGATGTTATGGGCGATATCTCTCCATTGCCCGATTCTACTGTGCCAAGGCCTGATGCCCCTCCTGCGATTGGGCCTGTTTCGGCACCCATCTTGGATGATCCAGCCGAACATATTGCTTCGCCTGATCCGGCCCCACATGTTGCTCCAGAACCGGCGCTTGATCAAGCCGTGTCTCCTCCGGTTTCTCTTGCACCGGTTGAGCCTCCTGTGTTGACTTTACCTCCTCAACATCCCATGGTCACTCGAGCACGAGCAGGTATCTTCAAGCCTCGTTATCCTCTTGATTTAGCTTCTACATCTTTATTATCTGCCTTAGTTGCTACATCTGAGCCTCGTGGTTTTAAGAGTGCTGCCAAGCATCCTGAATGGCTCGCCGCCATGCAGGAGGAGATTCATGCTCTTCGTAAGAATAACACGTGGGACCTTGTACCACGTCCTCCTGATACTAATATAGTTGGTTCCAAATGGGTCTTCCGTACGAAGTTTCATGCTGATGGATCGATAGAACGACACAAGGCTCGTCTTGTTGCTCAGGGTTTCACCCAAATTCCCGGAACTGATTTTCATCATACTTTTAGTCCCGTTGTCAAGGCTGCGACGGTTCGCATTATTCTTGCTCTCTCTGTCCAGCACAATTGGCCTCTTCATCAGCTTGATGTCAAGAATGCATTTCTCAATGGGATTCTTGCCAAGCCTGTCTTTATGGCCCAGCCGCCGGGCTTTGTCGATCCGAGATATCCTGATCATGTTTGTCGTCTGAAGAAGGCTTTGTATGGGCTTCGTCAGGCGCCTCTTGCCTGGTTTCAAAGATTTAGTACGTATCTCAGTACTCTTGGTTTTCTCCAGAGTCGTTGTGACTCTTCTCTTTTTCACTACCATCGAGGTACTTCTGTCATTTATCTGTTACTCTATGTAGATGATATTATTGTTACAGGTAATGACACCTCCTTATTGCATACCTTCATTTCTTGTACGCATCGTGAGTTTGCAATAAAGGATCTTGGACGTTTGAATTACTTTCTCGGGCTCGAAGTCTCTTATACTTCTGGGGGTTTGTTTGTTGGTCAAGCCAAGTATGCTCATGATATTCTTGAGAGAGCCGACATGTTGGAGTGTAAGTCTGTCTCCACTCCTTTAGCAGCAGGGGAGTCTCTTATTCGTGATGGTACTCCGTTCCAGGATCCCACCTTGTACCGATCTCTCATTGGGGCTCTTCAGTATCTCACTATTACTCGTCCTGATTTGTCCTATGCAGTCAGCTCAGTAAGTCAGTTTCTCCAATAGCCTACTGATGATCATTTTTTAGCCGTAAAACGTATTCTCCGCTATGTCAAGGGCACCTTGCACTTCAGACTCTCCTTTATTCGGCATTCTGACTCCTCTATCTTGGGGTACTCCGACGCTGACTGGGCCCGTTGTACTGAGATACGTCGTTCGACCTATGGTTACTCGATCTTCATTGGTGGTAATTTGGTTTCTTGGAGCGCCAAGAAACAGCCTACAGTAGCCCGTTCGAGTTGTGAGTCTGAATACCGGGCCATGGCAAATGCAGCTTTTGAGTTGGTTTGGGTAAAAAATTTACTTCGTGAGCTTCGTTCGGGTCTTTTCTCTCAGCCTACCCTCTTATATGACAATAAGAGCGCCATTTTCCTAAGTCAAAACCCTGTGGCTCATAAAAGGGCAAAGCATATTGACTTGGATTATCATTTCGTTCGTGAGCTCGTCTCTTCAGGAAGGTTGGTCACTCGCTTTGTGCCTTCACATCTTCAGCTTGCAGATATTTTTACGAAGAGTCTTCCTCGACCTGCCTTTGAGTTTCTGCGTTCCAAGCTTTGCGTGTGTCTTCATCCCACGCAGCGCTTGACGGGGGGTAATAGGATAAACACGCCTAATGAAATCACTTAGATGACTTATTCTTTTTTGGTATATATCCTCTTGTTGTATTTTCCTTTTATTGCTCCACCAATTGTGGGCTTTCTGTTGTAATCGTGTATATCTCCTATTATTAATAGACGTTCTCGCATCACCTAATATATGGTGATTTTCTAAATATCTTACAAAAACTTTACAAAATTCGGTAGAGTATTCTGTAACAGAACGATTACCTTGGCTCAAGTTGTGAAGACATTGAGGAGACTTGCTCGCTCCAAGAACTTGAGTCGGAGATCCTCTAATTCTTGAGAGACAACCGCCAAGTGCTCCCCGAGGAGAGCAATATCGTGATGCCTAGAATGCCGTCTAGGAGGCATCGTAGGAATCGTTACTGACCCCGGATACCAACTGACGCAGCGGGAACATAATATCTGTTGATTTTTAGAATACCCGGATAAATGCAAATGCAATTAAAGTGTTAATCCATTGATTCAACGAATACTGAAAAAACAACGATAAAATACGCAAAAGGGATAAAACCCAATATTTTCTTAATTCATAAACAACTGAATAAAAATGACTTACATAGCTCCCATTTATAATATTAAATGACTTAACGAGCAAGAAATATAATAACCATAAATATAAATAAATATAATCTAATTAAATAAAATATCAAATATAATGTAATCTTATTGATTCTCCAAATCTTCATATAATAATCCCAGATCGTTATCACGATCTCATCTCCATCACCAACACTGCTATCAATGGGCAGCGAAATGAGCTGTCCGACTTGTGGAGAAGAGGATGAAACCGTTGACCACCTCTTAGTTACATGCCCGAGAATAGCAGGTTTGTGGATAGATTGTTTTAATTGGCTCCGAACACCGATTGCATCCCCCAACAAAATAGTTGATCATTTTCTTCTTTTATCGGACTACTCCGTCGGAAAAAAAAGGTAAATAAATTGTGTCAGTTATTTGGGAATGTGTGGTATGGGTGATTTGGAAATCTAGAAATAAGTTCATTTTTTAAGGCAAGAAGATATGCTTGGAAAGGATGATGGAAGAAGTGAAGGGGAGACCCTGGAGTTGGTTTTTGGCTAAAAATGTTATACCTTGTAATTCTTTGTTAGGAATATGGTTAGCAAATCATAGAGAAATTCTCAAATTGTGACCACATTCTTGAATTCTGTCTTATCCCTGTACTTTTATCCTCGGGTATAACTGCCTCGAGGACTTGATGAAGGAATAAAATTACTTTTGTCTGATAAAAAAAATTTATTTTTACCAATTGTATTATCACATATATATATATATATGTATGTATGTATATTATATATATGAGTATGTTTTATATGAAAATAGTTTATAATAAGCTTATTATGAAACTGTATGAAAATATCAAATATTTGATCTAATATATAAAAAAAAAAAAATCATCTGGGGTATTAAAAGTTGGGATAAAAATAATCAATAACAATTGCAATATAATAAATACCATTGACCTCCATATGTGATACTCCTAATAAGATTTTTGATACTTTTGATCAAATGTTTAATACTTTAAAACAATTTTATGATAAGTTTATTATAAATTATTTTTATATAAAACTTTACCCCTATATATAATAAGACTTATGGTATTTTATTATTATTGACTTTTTTTTATATAATATGGTACAATACCTTTTTATTTTTTAAGTTGATACACACGGTTATTTTTGTACTACAGTCTTGACTGTCACATTATTAATAAACTATTATAAAATAATTTTATTTACCGATTTGAATTATATTGTAATGTAATAATAAAAATAAAGTATACTATGGATGAAATTCATTAAGAGACTCACCCCATGGTAAAAATATCAAGGATCTTGAATTATTTTGGTTTTTTATTTATCATAAGTGAAAGTAATCAAGAACAAACATGGCCCAACCAGATTGGGTTTAAGATTGAAATAGATTTTTGGTGGAAATAAAAGGCGTAACCCAAAACCTTGGTTTTGCGGAGAATTCGAGTTTGAGCCCATAAACGCAGAGCCTCTTGGAAGAAAAATATGTCGGCTCTCTCCACTCCTGCAACTCTTGTGAACTCTCCAATTCTTTCTTCCCCATCTAAATTGGGATCCTTAAACTGTTCTTTTTCGCTCTTCGCAAATTATAAAACAGGTATTTTCCCTCGCCCTTTTACTCTAGTAACTGCAACTTCCATGGCGAGTGAGCAGAGTTCTGTCAAATCAATTAACCCCGTGCCCGATTCTTCCATCAAGCTCTTGTTTGTTGAAATGGGAGTCGGCTACGATCAGCACGGGTACCTCCTCTCTCTCTCTGACTCTTTCTTTTTTTCTTTTTTGCCCTATGTTTAAAAAAAAAAAAAAACTGATTGAAAAACAGGCAGGATATTACATCAGCAGCAATGCGGGCTTGTAGAGATGCAATTTCCTCAAACTCCATTCCGGCTTTCAGAAGAGGTAATCGTAGTTTAAGTATTTCCCTCTCTCAATTATTGAATTATGTCTGACTTCTAAACTGAAGACTGAATCACTTTTTATGATTAATTTTGAATGATAGTTGGTTATGATTGTCTTTCTCAATTGACCGTGGTGTGTATAAGTTGTCAACTTGAATTGCTGAAACATCAAATTTTGGTGTTTGAATACTTTTTTTTTTGTGGTGTATTCCTATTTCTGGATTGCAATATGTTGAATTTGGAATGCTTGATCCAATTATATTCTGCAAATGCTCGCCTTTCCCTTTCTTATTTATTATCAATTGTAACAATTTGGTGCTTCATTAGTTTCCAGAATAAGACTATTTATAGATCAGTTATCTAAGTTTCCTGATTAGCTTGCAATTGTCGTGACACTATTCAAGATAGAATGAAAGTCGTTACGATTAATAAGTATACATTGCTATTTAAATACCTGCATATTGTAGCTGTAACTAGTTTTACTTGGAGGTAATACACTTTATCACAAGTGACAAGTCGAGGCATTCAAACTACATTATATTCATCTACTAAGTATAGGTTTGTGTTAAATTATATCCTAGAAATGCTTTTCTTTTTCATTACAATTAAATGTGTGTGTGTGGATTCAGGTAACATACCTGGTGTTTCCTTCGGTGAGATGAAGCTACAGATTAAATTGGGAGTTCCTCGACCTCTCCAACATTTGTTAGATCTTGAGAAGGTCAAATCAGTTTTCCCATAGTAAGTAACTGCGCTTCATAATTTGACTTGGAGATTTTCTTAAATTCCAGTTTGCATGTTTTAAATCATCTGCATGTACTTCAACAGTGGAGCAATAACGAATGTTGAAGTTGTGGATGGCGGACTGATATGCTCTAGCGGTGTGCACGTTGAAGAAATGGGAGATAAGAATGAAGATTGCTACATTGTAAATGCAGCTGTGTATGTTGGCTATTAAGCTTCGATGACTATCCAATCTACAAGGTTGGCTTCTCTTTTCCTTCAAATGTAATGTGTTCGTCATGACTCATGATCCATTTTTAATCAGTTATTTTTGTTTTATTCAAAATTTTTAATATCTTTTGCCAAGAAAGTGCCACCTCCAATGCACATTTTATGGTATTAGGTATCAGAATATATATTTGTTATCATCTTTGTAACACTATCTTTAAAGAAATTCAACCAAATAAATGTGAGCTGTCCTGTAAAAACTTTCATTCCCGCCCCCACCCCCTAAATGAAATCAAACTTGTAAAAATTATTTTGGGGTTTTATTCTCCCAAATCCTCCCAACTGAACCCCCTCCCCCTCCCAGTATATTTTGAATAAACTCTATTCATGAAGGGGAAAAAAGAAAAGAGATCATACATTTTTAGTTACATACTAATCTAATAATGACATTAATAAAATTATATTTTTGCACCTATGATCATTATTTTATCTGGATTAGTTTTACTTTTTTGTTGTTGCTGTTACCCCTTGCTAGTTGGTACGTCTCAATAATTCATGATTAAGATGAGCGGCGTATTGATTTTACTATAAATTTTCTTTTCATGCGAACTGCTGCATAGAGAAGCTGGGTTCGAGTATCCGGGCAATATTTAAGCAAGCTTGGTCTCCTTTGTGCTTGGTGGACAGCCTCTTTCTATGCATGGGGTGGGGGGGGGGGGGGGGGGGAGAGAGAGAGGAAATTCAATCATGTAAGATTGTGCCAGATAGTTAACTAGACTAATTGTATAAATGTTTTACACCAAACATCCCCTGCATTTGACTCACAGAGAAGAAATTCCACATCCTATGCATGCGAAAGTGAATATTTTACAGTTTAATCTTTTTCACCTCCCTTATTTCTCCAATCAAACTAATCATAAGTTGTTCTCAATCCCCCCACAAATCTTTAACCACCTAGAACACTATGAAATAAATAAAGACAACTATAGACAGCAAATAACGACTTGTGTTGCTATGCTTCACATTACAAGAGCTGCATATAGCAACTCGTTCCAGGTATCTGGTAATCCAGGGAGGCACCAATGACTGCAATCCACTCCTGCATGATCACCACTATATGCGGATGGGTGAGCATCTTTTCTCAATTGAGATAGAGTTGTAATGTCGAGCAAGAACACGGGCTTCTTAATTCTGCTCAACACTTTTTTAACAACCTCAACCTCTGGTGGGTTCCCCGCTGGATATGTCGACCCCGCCAATGGCTGCTGCTCGCCGTTGCAGTCCCTTGAAGCCGACTTCCACTCCCTACCCCTGTCATTAAACGACAAAAAAATAATGATTTTAGCGTAATTTCAAGATTAGAATCGAAGTAAGATACAAGGATAAAACACTGTTGCATGGAACCCAACATCTGCATTAAACACTTGTGTGTTACTTACTGATAGTGAGTGGGAGAAATTCCCTGGAAGAAGACTTTAGTTTTAGCAGGATTGACGTTTTGGTCAACCCATCGAGCCCATGTGCTCATCCCTTTGTAAAATGCCACAAGACGGTTCATGTCTTTGGATATGGTGGAGCCGTCTTGTATGTAGTCCCATCTGCAACAACAGATAAAAACATGGTTCTTCAAAATCACAGCGAGATTATTCATAGAAAAGTGAAAGAAGATGAAGATAGAAATTGGCGTACGATTGAGCGCTTCCTTTGTGAGTCCACCAATGCCATGAATTAAATACGAGCATGTCCATTCCCTTCCATGCATTCCCTTGTTGTATGGATCCCAACTTCAATACTCTCCCAATTTTTTCTCTTGTTATATCCACTAAGTAGGGTGATCGGTAGAGAAATATGGTAACTCCATAATCCTGCTAAGTTTAACATAAAAAATGATCGCACGAAAACAACACAGCTCATGTTTATGTCGAAATCGAACTTGAAATAATTATTGTGTAGTAGACACATTCTTGTAGCAGCTATAGGTCGATTTTATTCAAATTATTAAAGAAGCTATAAAGTTTGATGGTACGAACTTAATGCAGGGCCTTTATTACAGAAATAATAACCAGTGTTTACTTAGGCTGGCGGAATAATGAAGTCTCTTTATTGTCATCCCGCTGGAAGTTAGGCCACCTCTGGCCCATTTGATAGCCCATCTAAAGACCATTCATTTATGGTTAATTCAGTTGATGATCCTTTTCAGCGTTTTTCACTTTAGTAAGAAGAGGAAAAAATAGTGCTCAATGACTTACCATATCTTGGTAAATATTGAATGATTGGTGACAGAAGAGATAACCCTGCTTAAAATTTTCACCTTATTGGGCAAAATTCTCTTGCCTTTACCAATTATGTGGACAAAAGCTCCACTAAAAATAGATTTTGACTTTATTGTAATAGTAGAAAGTGATTATGAGATTATCAATTGAGTGTTTAGCCAAATCAAGTAATAATATTTGTGTGTAATTTTTTTGTACTGTTTTTCAAAAGCTAATAATGATTCCGGAAATGGATATCATATTTTAGTAAGTAAGTTGAAAGGGTGAGTAGAGCATTCTTTGCCAAATATGTTGCTAACTTTATTACTAAAATGCTCTAATCTCATAGCTTTATTAAAGAAAGATGCTAATGTATAATTATGCATAACTGAGGAAATTATATTTTCTTTAACTGGGCAAGAATTAATAGACTTATAATATAAAAAACTCATCCTTGGGAATAAGAAGACACCAAGATTTTCAGCAACAAAACAGGGCATGCTAACATGATAAAAAAAGAAAAGAAAAAAAAGCCAATCTAGAGAGAGAGAGAGAGAGAGAGAGAGAGTATTGACCTGGAATGTGACCGACGAAAGCGACGCCTGTCTCACATAGTTGGTTTTAGAATTTGGGACAGAAGCATGAATCATACAAGCAAGAGACACCCACATATTCAAACTCAGTGAGTCACCCACAAACATTATCTTCTTCCCTCTCCATTTCTTCAAGAAATCCGACCCGCTAAACCTGCAACATCGAAACCCAGTAAAACATTTGAATGTGTCCCAAGAAACATTTGAATGAATTCCAAGCTGACTAACCGGGGCAAGTTGCAGGAGTCGGGCCTCCAGGAGAACTTGAGGTACTGCTTATCGGGCCGCCCGTATTTGACACAATCGAATTCCGGGTCGATAAACGGGCATGTGGAGGACTCATACAGAGGATATGAATCATCGATGACCCACCTACCTTGGAACAGATTACAACCAGTGATTAGCTCTCTGCCTCTGGTTGCATTGCTGCTGCTACTGAAATGATTGTGTACCTGCTCCGAGGCAGCATGCTCTGGCAATAGCAAAACTGATAACGCCAAAAACAAGGCTTGCAAAAGCAGGCCTTGCCACTTAAAAGTGACCATGGGTGGGTTTTTAGTGTTTTTTGGGGTACAGGAAAGGTGGATAATAAAACAAAGTAATGAGGAAAAGCTGGCTCTACAATCATGCCCTCATTGTTTATATATACATACGGTTTCTTGGCCCGGCCCGCCCTGCGGTGGGTGGGGATGGGGTTGGGCACATGGTTTATATTGTGCGGTGCCGAGGAAGAAAAAAGAAATGGTTTTATGGACCTGACATGAGTTGGAAAATGTTGGAAGCATTCGAGTAAAAAGTGTGAATGGGGTGGGGGTGGTTCTGTCTTTTTGCTTAGTTGAAAATCAAATATCAGAATATTTCAAAGATAAATCCGTAAATGTACCTAAAGGGAGGCAGGCATTCTTTTTGCGTTTATCGGCGCCTATGTCACAGGATTTTCTGGATGTATTCATTGCACGAATTATATATATTTTTTCATTTTAACTCTATATATATATATATTATGTATTGTGAGTGATGAAATATGAAATCTACTATTGATTAAAATTTCGATGTTACCGGTGAATTGTATACGTAGACGGCATTTTTCCCTTTAAAAAGTGCATACAGCATCATTAAAAATGTATATGGGGCTATTTTTCCTTCCTTTTGTTGTTGGTTTCGTAAATGAAAAGCAAAGATAAACTGCCATTTTAGACATGTTGTTTTGTTTTTATTAATTTTCAGAATTAACTATTAAAGAAGCCTGTAGCAGCTGTACTACAATTATTCTGATAAAAAAAAAAAAAAAAACTTTTGTCAATGGTAGACGAATGTTTGATTGCGCAAATTGGTAGAAAAATAAAATAAAAAGGCGAAGTCTCATATGCACCAAGTGCACGGTGCACTCACTCAATAGTTGATACTGTATATACTAAAAAGTTAGTCACAATTACACTGAAAAGTTAGTCTCAATTACACTGAAAAGTTTACATTGAAAATTGATTTTCAGTGTAAACTTTTCAGTGTAATTGAGACTAATTTTTCAATGTGATTGAGACTAACTTTTCAGTGTATCATCAACTGTTGAGTGGGTGCATCATACACCAAATGCACAAGAGACTTACTCAAATAAAAAATATAATACTTTGGTGATGAAATATAATTCTTTTTAAACTTAAATTTTTTTTTTTTTTTTTATAATATAATTAGGTATGGATTATTAAATAAAATATTTTTTTCCATCTCATAACTTTATATTTATATATATATAATTATATAAATTAGGAAGGTAAAAAATATTTTTTATAAATAAATTCAGGTATGGATTACTAAATAAATTTTTTTTTTCATGAGTAACTCTCTTGTGCACTTGGTGTATGGTGCACTTATTCAACAGTTGATACTTTTTACACTGAAAAGTATGATTTGATTAAATTGAAAAATTGTGGTTAAATTACACTGAAAATCGATTTTCAGTGTAGTCTAATCATATTTTTTAGTGTAATCAGCCTACACTATTCAGTGTAAACAACATCAATTGTTGAGTAAGTGCACCGTGCACTAGGTATATATGAGAGTGTGTCAGTTTCCATCTCATAAATTTATATTTATATATATAAGAGTTCGCTTGGTTGGGGGTGATGATTATAGGGTAATGAGAATGATTCCATTAGTAGTGCTTGGTATTATCAATACATTGTAATAAAATTGAAAATGAGTTATAATTTACCTATTAAATGACTTCTCATTCATTACTCTCTACTTTGTTGATAGGCGAGCTAAATTGTCATTTGAGCGACCCGGATTAACATAAAATACCTGCGGATTAAGATGAAATTAAATCAAGATCAAGATTGGACAAGGTATCTGGCGAGCAGATCCTGCATGCCGAGCAAAGGCTAACCAGGCAAACAGAATTAGCTTGAAGACCATGTAGACCCATGAGGATCTAGCGAAAATAAGCAACACCCCGCCGAACAGACCTAGCTACAATGTCAAGACTATAATCTAGCAAGACTAAAGGCCATCAGAATCAGACCAAAGACACCTCAAGGACAAGTCCAATAGGAGGAGCAGGACCTGACTGCGAGCAAGTCCAGCGTAGAAGGATAGAATCTATTCTAGATAAGGTCAAACTAGTCAAAGCTCAGGTGTCACACATGCACACTAGGTAGACCAAAGGTCATGAACACCTCCTGCTAGGCAAATGTCTATAAATACTTAGATTTTTTCAGCTAATAAAATAAGCACAAATTAATATACACGTCCAAACTTCGACTACACATCTAAAGCGGCTCGATTATCTTATATACGAATTAATCACGTAAGCCAATACACGTTTTAATTCAACCCAAACCTAAATTTTCATATTCACTAATTACGTTAGTGATCAATCACACGTAATTGTTTGATGATCAATTAACCATTAAAAATAGCCACTAATCCTTGTGATTAATAACGATCATCAACAAATTGGCGCTAGAAGGAGGGTCGAACCTCCAATTTAAGGATTTAAGGGTGACTAAGTAAGAACCTCGGACTTAAATTTGAAGATTTGAAGAAAGGTGTTCTTGGTGTTATTGGTGTTCTTTATTTTTAATAAGATTAATACCTAAACATCAAGTGAAGATGCCTCAATCTCATGAGACTCAACACTCCCAGCACGTGACAAGGGATTCACGTTCAAGGATGTCCCAGGCTGGTAGGCGAGCAGAAACAACCAGGAACGAGCAAGAAAATCGTCCAGCAGCTACATATAAATCGATATTACCTGAGCTGGATGCTTTTATTTGCAACCCGAATGAATTAGCTCGAACGATTGCAATGCTCCAGGCCTTACAAAAGCAACAGGCTCAGCCTGCCCATCTCATATCCGAGTAAGGCATAGCCCTACAAGAACTCATGAGCATGAGAAGGCTAGAGATGACCATCAAAATGAGGCAGACAGTGCCCAAGATCTTTAAATAAAGGGCAAAGAGAAACAGCTCGCTGGAGCAACCAGCCATGGAGAGTCAACTACAAATCAAGCTCTGGGGGTGAGTCAGGGCACACGATAAAGTGCGCTGGACAGATTAGGTCGTCGTGGTCGGGGAGCAGCCGAGATCCACCCGATTGCAGAAGTAGCTCGCCCGACCTCAGTACCAGCTCGCCAGTCAGTCCACGAAAGACTGACTAGGTTAGCTTTTGATAGCCTGGGCCCAGACGCAGAGCCTAATCCTAGGAGGCCAGCCCAGGGGATTCCTATACAAAGCGAGGGACTGCGGCGATCAGATGGCCATGCACCTCTGTTCGCCGAACAACCTCCAAGTCAAGAGGGGTCCCTTGAAGAACTGACCTCCATGAGAAAGGCAATTGAAAGCATGCAGGGCCAATTGGACCTACAAAGAGGTTATGGGAGCACTACTCTTCCTACCTCCCCACTATCTTCGGTGATTTTGAAAGCTCCTATTCAGAAGAAGATCCAATTCTCGGCAAGCATACAATATGAAGGCACAGCGGACCCCCTGGTGCATCTAATGAAGTATTCTGATTACATGATATCAATGGGGGCAAGCAATGCAACCCAATGCCGTAATTTCCCTTTGACTCTAGGGGACCGTGTCCACAAATGGTTTTCGGCTCTGCCACCAGCTTCAGTTCATTCGTTTGCCCAGCTGGGCAAAGAATTCTTGTCCCACTTCTCCACGGCCGGGTCTTATCTATCCCAGAGATATTGGTTATTCGACTTGAAATAAGCTGATGACGAGTCGGACCGATCGTATCTCGAAAGATTTGACAAGGTCCTGCTGGAAGGAGAGTCGGTCAGCGAAGACACCAAAATAGTAGCCGTCTTAGCTGGACTAAAGAAGGGCACTGAACTTTGGAAAGATGTACATCTCAGATGCCCAAAAACCTACGCCGAATTTCGTGACCGGGCAGGAGTCTTTGTCTCCATGCACGAGGCGTTGCAGAAAGATATGGGGAACAAAGGTGAACAGAAGGAAGGTGCAAAAAAGCCTGGTGGTAGAGGTTATCATGCTCCAAAGAACATGAAAGCATTCAACGAAGGAATGGAGCTGAAGGATAAGCTGAATCACATACTTACCCTATCGATTGATACGGTGTACAATAATGTCCGGGACAAAGAACTGCTCACACCTCCCCGAAAGATACATCAAGATGCTAGTAAGCTAAACCAGAATAAGTATTGTGCCTACCATTAGAGTGTGGGGCATTTTACAAGTGAGTGTCGTGACTTGCTGAAGCAGTTGTGGCAATTCTACGAGGAGGGCAAGTTATCCGAGTTCGTAAAGAGACAGCTCGGCAAGAGAGACAGAGATGAAGATTCCGAGGGAGAAGATTTGGAGCAAGCTCCTCGTCGGAATCGAGCTGGGCGACCAGCTCAGGTGCCAGTAGGAGGTCCAATTCCTGACATCCAAATGATGGAGCCCGCAGGTTCTGTTGGTGGTTGTTCTGATGGACAACCACCAATGTCTAATCGTAAAAGAAAAGCCGAATTACGAGCAATCGATCATGTACAAGAAATGGGGATTAATCCGTCCATCATGCAAACATCGAAATTAACCTTTACCGAAAAAGACTTGGAAGGAATATTGACCCCCTACAATGACTCGCTTGTGATTTGTGCTAAGATCATGGGAACCAAAGTGCATAGATTGTTGGTGGACACCGGAGCCTACACAAACGTCCTTTTCAAAAAGACGCTCGATCAACTGGGAGATTATGCAGGCTATATCAGAGACTCAAATCATCGTATCCTGGGATTTGAAAATGCTGTAACAGTCCCTCTGGGAATAATTAGTTTGTCTCTGCAACTTGTAACGATCAAAGAACCCAAGAAAAATATCACAAGAATGGTAGATTTTTTGGTCGTAGATCAAGAATCGACTTATAACGGCTTTCTTGGTCGACCTTTTTTGAATGAATTTAGGGCTGCATGTTCGACCTACCATTATTGCATAAAATTCCCAACAACAAGTGGAGTTGGCTCAATAAAGGGAGACCAGAGAAAAGCTCGGGAATGTCTCCTTCAACTTCATCCAATCAAAGAACATACATTTATGATGGAAGCATCAACCGGTCAGCTAAAAAATGAACCATCAATTCTTGAAGATATTTTGGGGACCCAGAATGATCGGATGGACATTGATGACCAACCCTCGTCCATGGGCGGGTAGAAACTGCCGCAAGACGAACAAATCTTACCAGAGACAAGATTATCACCAGTTGCCAATGAGCTGAGTCCTCGCATCAACCTGGAGGGCCCAGCAATGGCGACCAGAAATGACACTAGGCCCATAGAGGATTTTGACTCCCGGTTGGGTGCAGAACCAATGAGCACCGAGGATGAACTAAGCTCAGAAGGGCCAATCGTTGATCTACGGTGGAAGGTAGAAAAACGGTGAGCAACTCCGGTCGAAGAGCTGGAAGCCCTCAAAGTTAACCCTAACCGTGATGATCTCGAACTTTACATCGGATCAGAGCTCCCTGAGCCTAACAGAACTCGAATGGTGGAGTTTTTGAAAGTCAACCTCGACGTCTTTGCATGGTCGCACGCCGACATGGTGGGGATCGATCCGAGAGATGTTTGTCACAGACTAATTATCAATCCAGCCCGAAGACCCGTCCACCAGAAACGACGGAAGTACGGGCCTGACAAGTATCAAGCTCTGAATGAGGAAGTCAAAAAGTTGTTGGACAACGACCTAATCAAACAGGCATTGTGTCCACAATGGGTTGCAAATCCTGTCCTAGTGCGGAAGCCGAATGGAACCTGGAGGCTATGCATAGATTTCACAGATCTTAATGCAGCATGCCCGAAGGATAATTTTCCGCTCCCGCATATTGATCAACTGGTGGATAGCACAGCCGGGCATGAAATGTTCACATTCATGGATGCTTTCGCTGGTTATCACCAAATCCCGATGCACCCGGACGACCAGGAAAATACGGCTTTCTATATAAATAAGAATCTACTATGCTTCGGATTAATCAATGCTGGAGCAACCTACCAGAGGCTGGTAAACAAAATGTTCGACGAACATATTGGGGAGACGGTGGAGGTGTATGCTGATGACATAGTCATCAAAAGTACACAAAAAGAAGATCACCTCCATCATCTATCCCAGGTGTTTGGCATTCTCCGAAAATACAACATGAAGTTGAATCCAAAGAAAAGTAGTTTCGGAGTACATTCTGGAAAGTTTTTGGGCCATCTGGTCAGCAAGTGAGGAATCGAAGCCAATCCTGCAAAGGTTAAAGTAATTGTTGATATGGAACCTCCTCGTTCTATCAAAGAAGTGCAAAGACTAACAGGATGCCTAGCAGCTTTGAACAAATTCATATCGCGATCAGGGGACAAGTGTCGTCCATTTTTTGAGGCAATATAAAGGGCAACTTTGCCTGGACTGGAAGCTGCTAGAAAACTTTTGACCAATTGAAAGACTATCTGGGGGACGTAAAGATTCTATCAAAACCAATCCCCGGTGAAAAATTATACTTATATCTAGCAGCATCATATACGGCCATAAGTTCGGTATTGGTACGAGCGGAAGGCAAATTCCACCTTCCCATCTACTATGTTAGCCAGGCCCTGCATGAAACCGAGGTGAAACATTCACCCACTGAAAAGCTGGCGTATGCTCTTGTCATGAGTGTTAGAAAGTTAAGACCGTACTTCTACGATCATCAGGTTGAAGTGTTGATAACCTTCCCACTCAGGCAAATACTGCACCGACCTGACACAGCTGGCCGTCTGTTAAAATGGTCCATAGAGATAAGCCAGTTTGGTGTGACGTACGCACCTTGAACAACGATTAAAGGACAAACATTAGCTGACTTTATAGTCGAGTTAACTTTCTCTCAAAATCCGATGAGAGGGCTACATCACCCATGGCATCTCTATGTGGACGGTTCGTCAACAAACCTGGCCTCGGGAGCAGGAATAGTTCCCATCAGCCCCGACCGTCAAGTATTCACTTCGGCCATCAGATTCGAGTTTATGGCCACCAACAATGAGGCTGAATACGAAGCCCTCATTGCAGGTCTCCACTTATCATTAGCCGTCGGAGTTAGACGACTTCAGATCTTTGGAGATTCTCAACTCATTGTAAGCCAAGTACGAGGTGAATATGAGGCCAGAGATGAACAAATGATCGAGTATCAACAAATTGTTGCTCATTTGGTGTCTTTATTAGACCAAGTACATATCCAACAGATACCATGGACGAGCAACACACAAGCTGATGCCCTAGCAAGACTAGCAACAAGCGATGGGCCAGCCGATTTAACAAACATTGTTATCACTAAAAAACTCAACCATCAACAATGGATTATGAAGTAAACCAAGTGGTTGAACAAAAAGATGACGATGATTGAAGAACTCCTATAGCCAAATACTTGAAAGACGGGGAACTGCCAAGCAACTCTTTTGAAGCTGCAAGAATAACAAAACAAGCAGCCAAATATACTCTGGTAGACAAACAGCTTTACAAAAGAGACTTTTCAGTCCCGCTACTCAAGTGTTTGTCCAGGGGGCAGGGAAGGACAACTCTGGAGGACATACATTCCAGAGCTTGTGGCAATCATGCTGGGGGACAAGCTTTGGCGTACAAAACCGTAAGGTGAGGTTATTATTGGCCCACCTTACGGAAAGATGCAATCCAATTGGCCAGAGCTTGCCACCGGTGTCAAATATTCGCTCCAAGTATTCATACCCCTGTGCAAGAACTTATTTCGGTTTTCAGTCCTTGGCCGTTTGCACGATGGGGAATGGATATTATCAGGCCTTTCCCACCTGGAAAGAGAAATGTTCAGTTTGCTGTTGTGGCTGTAGATTATTATACAAAATAGGCAGAAGCAGAGGCTCTAGTTAGAGTCACTCAAGAAAAAATGATTGACTTTATATGGAAGAACATTGTCTGTCTGTTAGGAGTTCCTCAAACGCTTCTGACAGACAATGGTCCTCAGTTTGATGAGAAAAAGCTTCAAGACTTTTGCACAAAGTGGGGGATCAGAAAGCACTACTCAATGATTAGGCGTGAAATTATCATGATTCGTCGTTAGAAATGCCCATGTTTTGGTCGATTTTATTAAGTATTTAGAGTCAATTGAGTATTATTTCTACACATTGATGAATTTGTCTCTTTGATGCTTATAGGTGAATCGAGGGTGAAAAATGAAGTTCATAGGACTTTGAATCGACTCAAACGGATGCCCGGATGAGAAGATATCGAAGAAATACGAATGATATTAGTGTGCGTGAAGAAAAGTATCAGTTGTAGAAGAAGGAGAGCCACTCGAGTGGAGTCACTCGAGCGCCACCGCTTGACCATATTGCTCGAGAACCAAAATTGTCCAGTGAACTTTTGTCATTAGAGCCACTCGAACACTAACGCTCGAGCATATTGCTCGAGCGTCCAAAACCAACAGAAAATTTCGACCACTCGAGTAACTCGAGCGCTACTGCTCGAGTATGTTGCTCGAGCGCCCGAAACTTACAAAATGATTTGGCCACTCGACCAGCTCGAGCACGAGCGCTCGAGCCCCTGATGCATTCGAGCTATTGAGCTCGAGCCCCCCACTCGAGCGGGTGTTGCTCGAGTACTTTCATATTTTTGCCTCCGGATTCGTTTTTCGGCCCATGAGTTCCCAATTCGGCCCGATGCTTATATATACTTGTTCCGAACTCATTTTTGGGGATTATCACATAACCACTTCATACCCTATCACTTTTAGAATAGTTTTTGGAGAGAGAGGAGCACCGGGAGTTAGAGCACGCTTTATTTTTGCGTGTAATCGAGGTTTTACTTTACGAATTCTTGTTTCAGTTTAGGTTTTCATTTATTTTCGTTCGCTCATTGACGTTAAACACCTGAGATTTCATTTTTATCAATCTAATTTCAGTTCTTAGCATTTATTTCTTAAAACCCTAGTTTACGTTTAATAATTTCTTAGTTCAAATCATCATGTTTATGTTCGTTACTTCTTCAATTGTTTTTGTTTCCGTAAAAACCATGTCTAGCTAAAACCCTTGCATGTTTGGGGTAGGATGAACTCGTAGAAGTAGGATGTGGGTACGTAGTTAGGGTAATTCGTGACGTTTAGTTTTAATTCTCTTAATTAATGAATTCTTAAAATCAATCTTAACTTTACCTTTGAACTTCGTTCGAAAAGTGTTCGAGAGAGGACGATATTATCACTCTTTAACAACTAGTATCTCCATCTCATATTCAAAACACACTTCTACGTTCTTAGTTTAATTTTCCTTTTTGCATTCGTAGGGTAATTTAGTTTAGGTTATATTTTCTTTTTAAAAAAAATCCAAGAACATACACTCATATTAATTACGACGCGTAGATCTTCAGGGATCTGTTCGCATACATTCCTTCCCTTGGGTTCGATAATACTTGGTCCCTATACTTGCCCATACTACAATGAACCCATACTCTTGTTCATTACTTTGCATTGATAGTGATTTAAGTTCATGAGAATTTAGTGTACTAACTCGTTCGTACCCATTCTTTTCAAACTTTATTATTGCGTAGCAAGAACAAAGTTTGGGGGGGGGGGTGTATTCGTACTTCGAGTTCGTACACTAAATTCTAATGAAAAATTGGTCAAATTTTTCGAAAATATCGATGCATGAGGGTAGTTGGATCGAATTAAGTGTGAGTGCATAAGTTCGACTTGAATTGGCTTGGTGATTTGCACGTTCGGAAGAGACCCCAACTCCTCGGTCGAATAAGCGACCTGGCTTAAATCGAGGAGTTCTCAGGTTAGTTCAAGTTTAGATGAGTTTGATGATTGTTTCGAGCTTGGTTCGTATGAAAATTTTGAGTTTTGGACGTCATTGTTTTATGTTGAAGGGAGAAACTGCTCGAGTGGCACCACTCGAGCGCCTCCGCTTGAGCTATGTGCTTGAATGCCCAAAGTGTCCAGAACGTTTTCACCGCTCGAGGGGTTCGAGCGCTAGCGCTCGACCCCGTGTTTCATTCAACCTGTATGCTCGAGCGCATCCGCTCGAGCGGGTGCCGTTCGAGCGCTTCACGGGTTTCAGCCCTATTTAGAGCCACTCTATAAATACCCCACCCCCACATTCTTACACACACTTTCATATACGAAAAGGTGCAATTTTGGGCGAATAGGGGCGATTTCATACGGATTTAACTTCGTTGCTCACGAACCTGTTCATTTTCTTCACGAATCTTCTTCAATCTTCCAAGAAGGTATCTAATTTCTAACTCTTTTCATTCAATTCGTAGATTAGACTTGGATTTGGCATGAATTGAGCATGAGAACTAGGGTTCATGAATATTTCAAAAAATTTGGGGATTTTTGCATAGCTTGTTGATTCTTGATTCTTTGTTGTTGAATAATGATTATGTGCTATGGGTTTGCTTGTTTTGCTTTCAATTTTAAAATTGCATGAGTAGAATGGGTGAATTTCTAGAGTGAGAAAGAGGATATTTGAGAAAAGGAAATGGTTTTTGCCTGTTGAGAAGAAATTTTTGTGAATTGAGATTGTATTGAGCATGAATGAGTATGAATTGAGTCTTGAGCATGTAAATTACATAATTCTTGTGATTTTACTTCATGATAAACTTAGTTGTGGGCATTATTGATTTGAGATAGATGAATTATTTGAAAACTACTTGAGAACTTTGGTATGAAAGCATAAGGATTGAACTTGATGAACTTAAGTTGAGATTGAATGTTGAATGAATTGGAATTGATAGCTACTTGAGATTATTGGAATTATATTGAATGTCATGAATGGTATTGAAATACATTGTTGTGTTTTTCTTAGGTACTATGGCTCCAAAGAAAAATGAGGACAAAATCTTGTGTATCGCTGAGTTGGAAGAGCTAACCAAAGAGCTCGCAAGTAAGAAGTTGTTGCCCTCCAGGTGGGACAACTTGGACTATGAGAGGAGTTGGCGCTATATAGCCTACCGGTGGAGTTTGATAACCGGGAAAGTGGAGAAGACTCGGAGGCCTGTTGTTAGTTTCATGCGAGACATTGGAATTGAGGGTGAAATCAGAAGAATTTTCACGAGGAACAACATGACGGAGTTCTTCGAGATACTGTTGGAGTTATACGTGAAAGTATGCTTTTACTTTGTATAGCTCGTGTATCAAACACTCGATTTATGAGAATAATTCTTTTATCACATTTGCTTTAGATATAATTGAATGTTGAATTTCTATTGCAAACCGTTCAATATATAGTACATGTTACATTGTAGTTAATGTGGTGATACCCGATCACGGAAGACAACATTAACAATTTACTTGTAACTAAACATACAATTCACGACCCAGGTGGAATTGAACAATCCGCCGTGAAAGGTCGATGTGTAAGGCTCAGATTGATCTGTCTTGACTAAGAGATTGCACTAGCACATTTAGTATGTGTTGAAGAGGTCCTACAGCGAGGATAAATTCTTCTGTTCTGAAAGGTGAAGAATTAGACCTCAGTGGTTGTTGATTTCTTAATCTCCGTCACTTAAATAGGACCGTGTGTGTTTAATAGTTACTTCTTTGATTCATGTTGGGTGAGAATCATTGTGACTTCGAACTTTGTGTCTTGGGCAGTAATATTAATCATACGATGGTTGCTAAGATTTAATACGGAGAAACGCATGCGAGTACGGCTCGTGTGATTAGTCCCCTTGGTGGGCTCAGAAGTTTTATTGTACCAAATCTTGCAAGTGAAGAATTAGTTTCTTCGGTACGAATAATAATGTTGAGCTGTCTTTACTCCAAGGTGAAATATATTAATTAATTTAGAGCTATTCAGAAGCTTAATTAATTAATGGACTTGATAATCTTAAACGCGGGAAATAATAACCGGGAGCCCATATTATCGTAATATGGATTAAGATGGATAGTGCAATATTAATTTATTAGTGGTAATAATTAATATTAATGGGCTGAATTATATTGGGGCTCAATATTGAAATTCAGAAGTCCATTAGGAGGTCCAATCTTAATTCTCCTTAAGGCCCCTCAAGTAGCCCATTAAGTAGCCCAATAATGATAAGGTGATTAAAATAAAAAGAAAATAATTATGCTGATTTTTCAAGTATTATTTTCGAAAATTGCATGATAAGGAGGAAAAAGATTTTGTTGATTTTCTTGGAAAGATATTATGCAAGATATGTATTCTAGGAATACAAGTATATCTCATATATTCAAGAAGATCCAAATCTTGGATTTCTTCTATGTAATTTTCGAGAGTTTCATATTTATTAGGAGAGTGAGATTTTTGTGGAATATTTTATTATGGAGAAAAGAATATATGAGATATATTCAAGATTTCTTAGAGATTAAGAAAAGATTTTCTCCATGCCCATAAAATCTCTACGAATTTCGGTCACTACTCTTATAAATAGGGGATGATTATTTCATCCCCAAGTACATAATTCCATGTGTTGGAAAAATCAAGAAGCATAGATATTTTTCTTTTTCCTTAGTTTATTAAATTGCTTGAAAGCGTCTCCCACCGGCGTTCAAGTGAGGTGAAAAGGGAAATACTTGAGAAGGCTTTGGGTTGATAGAACGAGATTACAAGTGTTCCGTATATCCAAAGGCCATTACTACGAGAGGTACGTTAATCGCATATTTACTTGTTTAATTCCGCCTAGTTAAATATGTGAAATTAATTTAACATGCATGATGATAATTAGTTGTTGGAATTATTATTTGAATTAATTAGGATTAATTCATGCTAGTAATAATTGTATTTAAATTTCATCCCGAATAGATTCCGGGCACCCTATTTTCCCAACAGATACTGCTGACCAAGGAAACAAATGCCGATTTGGTGGAGCAGTTCCTTGCCACTGTAGATAAGAAGGATGAAAACTCCTTCAAGTTCAAGTACCGGAACGAGTGGCAGCATTGTGAGGTTGGAGCTGTCAACCTTGCACTCGGGCTCCCAGCCTTATCGAGGCCCAACCGAGTGTCAAAGTCTTACAACGCAAATTCATTTTGGAATGACATCACGGGTGGCATGGCCGGAGAGTACAAGGGGTAGAATGCCCGAGCCTCAGTAATTAGGAACCCGGTGATTCGCTACTTGGAGAGGATCCTAGGAAACACCATCTATGCCCGTTCTGAGATGAGAACTGTTACGAGCAAGCAATTGTATGGAATATGGTGTCTTCTGCACGTCAAGGATCACGATTTTGGTAGGGACTTCTTGGAGCATCATTACGAGGCCCCGTTCAAGCTAGGAGCGAAGACCTCACGAGAGAGGGGAGGTGGATTAATTTATGTGTTCGTAAAAAGTCTGGGATTCGTGCCTTGTTTGGGTCCCTGCCCTGGCATGGATTTGGGCTTCGATCAGATAAACAACACGTTAATGTTTGTGCGATGGATGGGGAGCTACTGCATCAGATACAAGGAAAATAATCTCTTTCCTCTTCCTAACGAGAAGCTCGTAACGTTGAAGGGAAAGAAGAGACAAAACCTCGGCATGAACGGAGAGTAGCACCTTGCTATTGGTGCTAAATACACGGAAGAAGTGGACAACCGAGGACTTCGAGACACTAGGCCTGTGAAGAGGAACAGAGGAGAAGACACAAGTGCTGCCGGTTCGAGCGGAGTGGGAGACTTGCAAGAGGAGGAAGAGCAAGAATATGAGGAAGGTGCAGCAGCGGGCGAGGTCCCGCAAGAGATGGAGGTCGAGTCACCCGGGGTGCAATCGCCCGGGCCGTGGTACCCTATGTATGCTGATTGAACAGAGATGGGAAACCAGATTTAGACACTCCAGACTGATATGACGCACATGCGAGAGACGCAAGGGAGGATGGACACTAGATCGGCTCAGATGGAGGACCAGTTTTCCGACATGCACCGATGGATGGAGTCACTATTTGTGTCTCATTTGGGAGCCGACCATCCTCACTACCACCCTCCACCACCTCCTCCTGATCATTGATGATGGGGATTCCCCCCGCTTTCCTTACTCTTGCATTTTTTATTTCCATCTCTTGTTTTCTGTTTTTCCTTGTTGATGTGTGGTGAGCTGATTGTTTGAGTGTTTGGTTGATTTATGGCATTGTACTGGAAGCATTTTAAAACTGTTGGGGTACGATTTGTTATGGATTGATGTGATGATTGATTTATTTTATGCTTATTAACTCTTATCACTTACTTATTGATGATTCTTGAGTATGATTTGGTGAGTAGAGTTAAGTTGTAAGGGTGAGTTAGGAATTTTATTGTGTGAGTATGAGAGTGAAAGCTGATTTGAGAGAGAACTAGTATACTTACGAGTTTTCCTTTTGAGTACTTGTGTGATGAGAGTGAGAAGTCACTAAGACTAGCATGGATGTGAAAGCCGTGAGATTTGAGCCTCTTGAGATTAAGATACATGAATTGATCTCTTCGTTTGTGAGTGAGTCGTCACCTTAGAGGATGCTAGAACTTGTGTGTGCTCTCACTTCTTGATTGTGTTTAGTTTGATATGCCGAATGTGATCTTAGACCATCTTTGATTTGATTAAGTCACTTAGACAAGATTTTCCTTACCAGTGATATTTATCCCTAGTTAGCCCCTTTGAGCCTTAAGCCTATTTCATTTGCTAGCACATTTAAACACTATTCCAAGTGCCTAAGCCTTTTTGTCCCAAGTTGAGTGGAGAATAGGAAATGTGTGAATGTGAAGGGATCAATTTGAGTTGAAAAAGGAGAATTGTGATTGCTTGAGTGATTGTGATAAAAGAAGGGTGTGATGAAGTTTTGAGTTGTGGAAAGAACAAAAAGTTGAGAATAAGTAAAAGAAAAATGAGCTCATGTGAGTTGTGTAAAAAAGGAAAAAACTGTGAAGTGATTGAAAAGTGAAAAGAGTTGAAAAGAAAAATATTGAAGTGTTGAAAGCAGAGGAATTGAAAAGTGTGTTGAATGAAGATGTTGGAGTATTTTGTTCCTCGTCTTGAAGTATTGAAATTTGATTTTCTGTTCTCCATTCACTTGAGTCACTTATTCATATTGTTATCCCACCTGCCCAAAGAGCCTACATTACAACCTTGAGAAAAGTCCTTTTTGATTCGGCATTGATTTCTAGAGTATGGTCGGAGTTGAGAGTGCTTACAAGCCTATAGCTGCTGATATATGTGATTGATTGTTTGAGTGAGTCCCGTATTATTGATATACACTTGTGAGGGAGTGAAACACATCGTTGAGTGCACATCCATGTTTGATCTTGGTTTTTCTTGTTGTTATTGCATGAGTACGATGAAGGAGGGTGAGTTAGTATACGTGTGATCGATCTTTGAAACTTGAGCTCGATTACTTGCATGGTTTGGTTCTATGACTCATTCCTAACAATTTCACTTGACTTATTATTTCATTTCTTGAGGACAAGCAATATGGTAAGTTTGAGGGGGTTGATTAGGCGTGAAATTGTCATGATTCGTTGTTAGAAATGCCCATGTTTTGGTCGATTTTATTAAGTATTTAGAGTCAATTGAGTACTATTTCTACACATTGATGAATTTGTCTCTTTTATGTCTATAGGTGAATCAAGGGCAAAAAATGGAGTTCGTAGGACTTTGAATCGACTCAAACGGATGCCCGGATGAGAAGATATCGAAGAAATACGAATGATATTAGTGCGCGTGAAGAAAAGTATCAGTTGTAGAAGAAGGAGAGCCACTCGAGTGGAGCCACTCGAGCGCCACCGCTCGAGCATGTTGCTCGAGAACCGAAATTGTCCAGAGAACTTTTACCATTCGAGCCACTCGAGCACTAACGCTCGAGCATGTTGCTCGAGTGTCCAAAACTAACAGAAAACTTCGACCACTCGAGCAACTCGAGCGCTACCGCTCGAGTATGTTGCTCGAGCGCCCGAAACTTACAGAATGATTTGGCCACTCGACCAGCTAGAGCATGAGCGCTCGAGCCCCTGATGCATTCGAGCTATTGAGCTCGAGCGCCCCCGCTCGAGCGGGTGCTGCTCGAGCACTTTCATGTTTTTGCCTCCGGATTTATTTTTCGGCCCATGAGTTCCCGATTCGACCCGATGCTTATATATACTTGTTCTGAACTCATTTTTGGGGATTATCACATAACCACTTCACACTATATCACTTTTAGAATAGTTTTTGGAGAGAGAGGAGCACCGGGAGTTCGAGCAAGCTTTATTTTTGCGTGTAATCGAGGTTTTACTTTACGAATTCTTGTTTCAGTTTAGGTTTTCATTTATTTTCGTTCGCTCGTTGACGTTAAACACTTGAGACTTCATTTTTATAAATCTAATTTCAGTTCTTAGCATTTATTTCTTAAAACCCTAGTCTATGTTTAATAATTTCTTAGTTCAAATCATCATGTTTATGTTCGTTACTTCTTCAATTGTTTTTGTTTCCGTAAAAACCATGTCTAGCTAAAACCCTTGCATGCTTGGGGTAGGATGAACTCGTAGAAGTAGGATGTGGGTACGTAATTAGGGTAATTGATGACGTTTAGTTTTAATTCTCTTAATTAATGAATTCTTAAAATCAATCTTAACTTTACCTTTGAATTTCGTTCGAAAAGTGTTCGAGAGAGGACGACCTTATCACTCTTTAACAACTAGCATCTCCATCTCATATTCAAAACACACTTCTACGTTCTTAGTTTAATTTTCCTTTTTGCATTCGTAGAGTAATTTAGTTTAGGTTATATTTCCTTTTTAAAAAAAAATCCAAGAACATACACTCATATTAATTACGACGCGTAGATCTTCAGGGATCTGTTCGCATACATTCCTTCCCTTGGGTTCGATAATACTTGGTCCCTATACTTGCCCATACTACAATGAACCCACACTCTTGTGGGGAAACTACTAGTAGAAAGCTAGTATTTTCTGTTCAAGTCACTCAACCCCTTATCATCCACAATCAAATGGTCAAGTGGAAGTCGTCAATAAGATAATCAACCATATCCTTAAAATTCGGCTAACAGAAAGTAAAGGCAAATGGTCTACAGAGTTGCCAGACGTGCTATGGGCATACATGGTTTCTCCCAGGTCAAGCACCGGAGAAACACCTTTTGCGTTAGCATTCGGGACAGAGGCCGTTATTCCAGTTGAATTGAAAATTAAAACTTTAAGAACAACCAACTTTGAGGAAATGGCGAACAACTCTGCTTTATCAGTCGAGCTAGATCTGCTCGAAGAAAAAAGAATAACAACCGAACTGAAGAATGCGACGTACAAACAAAGAGCAGAGCGTTATTACAATTCCAAAGTCAAGCTAAGAAAGTTTGAAGTTGGCGACCTTGTTTTGAGGAAGAAGCTCGCCCCACCTCCAGACATATTTGGCCCGACTTGGGAGGGCCCATATAGGGTAACGAATAGGTTACCCAATGGAGCATATGACATAGAGGACTTAGATGGCAACTCGGCCCAATATTCTTGGAATGCAGCTAATTTGAAGAAGTACTTTCAATAGGCGAGTAACTTTGCCTATGAAAGGTGAATATGAGCTAGGCGAGCTACTAAGTTCATTGGGCGAGCTAAAACGGCAGGTGCACAAAATGGATCCAACAACTTGCCTAATTTTCTAAAAATTTCACGAAAATTTCACCAAGTGTGGATGGTCGAACAGAATTAGGCGAGCTACTTTGCCTCTTGTGTAGTTTTGTTTTCTTTTAAGAGTTTAAGGATGGCTTGACAAAGTGTATAGTGGTCGAGCAACTTTAACTCTTGATGTAAATTATGTATTTTGTTAAGTTGATTGTTTGACAATGTTCAAGTCGAACAACTTCAACTTAGTGTATTTTGTAGTTTGTAAGTTAGGTCGCATTTAATACTTAGTGTATTTTTGAAAAGTCAATTCAATGTTAAGTTGTTCGTTCAAAGGAGATTCAAGCTCAAGGCACAAGTTGATTATACAACCAAGCCCATCAAAGGCTGTTCATTTTTAAATGAACATAACCTAAGGCCAAAGCCCACCAATTTCTAAGGCAAAAGTTCTTAAGGAACAAAGCCCAACTACATTAAGATTGTTAAGCATAAGTAAAAATGCAAAGAACAATTAATGTAAAGGAAGTAAGACGAGCAAAATATGATTTCATTAAAAGTAAGGCTTGATCGCCCAAAAAATTACAAAGAACTCCACTCAGGAGCGAACAACAACAACAACAACAAAAATAAGAAAAGTACAAAAGCCTAACTACCCTAACCCACTACAACTCTTACCCGGCTCGTACTTCGGGTCCTCGAGAGGAGTTCCAGCAAGTGCAGGATCGATAGGGACCTCTTGGGTGAGCTCGTCAATGAGCCCCTCAGCATCTGCTCGCTCTTGGAGAGCTTTGCCGCTTTGATCAGCGGACTGAGTATGCTCGACCTCGGCGACCTCGGCCTCCTCATCCTCATCCTCATCCTTAGGAGGATTAGTGATTATGACCCCGGGGCTTATGAAGTCAAGGTTAACTCCATATTCGGGCAAATTGCCGATTTGGAGAGTTGTGCCCGGGGCCGGAGAGTTGGATTCGACGAAGTTGCAGAGTTCCTTGCCGATCTCATCGACCACGGCAACAGCTTTGAACTCGTGGGCAATGCGGATGCTCTCAGCATAGCCCGTCACGAAACCAATGATCGAGCCCACCTCCATCTTGGGGATAACTTCTTCAGGAGTGATGGAGTTGGCGAGCTAGACCTCAAGGTCGGCAACTTTAGCAGTTGCTCCAGTCGCGAACTTTTCGGCGACCTCTTTTTGCTTCTGGATACGAGCAAGTTCTGCTCGCATCTGCTCGACCTCGGCCATCCGGACTTTGAGCTCCTCAGAAACTTTGTCGTGTAAGTCCAGAGCTCGCTGCTCGCTGGTCTGGTGGGCCCTAACCTTGTCTTCCAGGTCGGCTACTATCTTCTTCGCCTCAGCCTTGGCCTCATCCCGCTCCTTTGCAATAAGGCTAACAGTGGCCGCATGCTGGCGGGTATCCTTTTCAAGGTCCTCAACCTGGTCGACCAGCCTCTGAACGGCCGCCAGGGTATTGCCTGCCTCGATTAGACACAAGCGACCATTGTCACGAGGCGCTTGTGTCTTGACCGTCTCATTTAGCTCCCTTGTCCAGCCTTGAGCAATGGACTCGGAAGCGCGGCGACAAAGGAGCCCGGGATCTCCCTGAAGTTGGCTGTCACTTTTGAACAAGCAAACCGGTGAACCATGTTTGATCGCCCTGGGTACTGCTCAAACAAACAAAAGATCAAGTACCCAGGGCGATGAGAAACGTACTTGTCAAAGCGACCCTTATCCCATCCCAGATAGGTAGGGTCGGAAGAAGGACCGTGTCCTTCACGAGCAGCAACGACCAAAGGCTGCTCAGGGTGATGCTCCACGGAAGAAGTCTGCTGGCTGTCGGGCTCGAAAGGGCGGACATCAATGGTCACCTTCTCCTAGCCGGTCTTGACTTTCTTGGCCGCCCTTTCGGAATCGGAGACGGGAGTGCCGTCTCCTCGGAGAAGTCTCTTCGTCCTTGGAGTTGAGACTTTAGGTGGACTGCTTAAGGGGGCAGGCGGTTGCGCCGAGCTCGATCCACCGACCTGCCTGGGATCTTCACTCCCTTCTTGGGCAGCAAGGGCGATCATTTTCGCCAATAGGCCAGCTTTCTTTCGTCCCTGTTTGGTCGACATCTCCTAAACGTGTTGATCAAGTACAAGGAATGATGGGTGGTGAGCAACGGTGACGAGCTGATCTGCAGAAGGAAGATAGAACAGTTAATGAGTTTAGATATTAAGTGCGAACATATCTGTTCGTCCAAAATCAAAGGGGCTTACCCTCAGGAACTGGGGCCTGAGCCTCGATGTGATGAGGGTAGGTGGTGAAGTGCGCAACCCGGAGAGTGGATTCCAGGAAGAGATGGCCGATGCTACGGTCTTCTCGGCGATGAAGTGCGACCATACTTACGACGAACAAGAATTGGTCGCTGATGCTATCCTTAGCGCTTCGCCACTTTAAATTTTTGGGACCTGAGACAAAGAAAAGAAAAAATTAAAATTAGTCTTACCACTTCAAAAATATAGAAGGGATAAGACTCACGCTTTAGGTCCCTAAACTCCGCCGGGGTTTCAATCCGCTCAGGACCACCATAAGGGCGAGCAGAAGCACGCCAGTCACCCCCTATCCAAAACCATTCGTGCTTCCAGTCTCGCACTTCCCTGGAATGTCCTCCACCAACTTCAGGCCTGGTCGCGCCTTGAGATAGTACCAGCCTGCTTCCTCTCCCATGCAGCCGGTGATCGTCATTAAGTAACAAACTTCTTCAGCGGACAGCTTGTTAGGATATCCCTCTAAGGCGAACAAAACCATCAGTGACATGAGGTTCATCCATCCTACAGGAGTCAGCTGGGTTATCGCTAGGTTTGTCCGCTCCAGAAATCTACCGACCAAAGGATGCTGGGGCAGGGTGACTCCGGCACCAAGGGTGGCTAGATTGATCGCCGTGAGCCCGCGAGGTGGGCGATAAGCTCTATCATCCGTCAAAGGTGTGTACATTGGTATGTCGAAGGGAATTTGTAATCCCTCCGTATCTGAGGCAGCTCCTCCTCGGTAATGGCGGACACAATGCAGCTCGCCGCGTACTCAGTCGCCTTGAGTTTTCGCTTCCCGCGAGCTGGCACTTCAAAATGGTTTGAATACTCCCTCTCGTATTCATTCCAGTCAACCCAGAGAGCAACGGCGATCGGGAGTTGATGTTCTATTGGATCAGACATTGGGAAGTTAATATCTTTTAAATACGCCCAGGTTAGCTCGTCGGGGTTTACAAGCTGGAGCACCTTGACCTCCTCGTCCTCGTCTTCATGGAGGTCGGAACTTGTTTCCTCCACGACCTGGCGAGCAGGATTTGCTCGCTCTTCCCTCTCCCCAGATGGGCGAGCTTCTGAATTCACGAAGCGAGCAACTGAGGCCGCTTCGGGGTCTGACTCTAGGTTCACAAAGATAGGGTTCTCCTCGACGGGTTGTTTCTCAGGATTACGGGGATGAAATGAACCGGTCTCGGAGTGTGAGGACATTAAGATTTATAAATTTTTTAAGGGTTTAAAAATGGTGGATTCCGGCAAAGGGGTAGGCGGCGGTTCAGAATCCCAGGCGGCGGAGTATGGGATGAGATACCGTTTTTTCACACACACAATAACAGAAAGGAAAAGAGGAAAAGAAGATTAAAAAGAAAAAACTACCTTGGAACAGTTTAAAGGTCGCCGGAGATGGAGATACAATCGTCGGAAATTTAAATTAAGGGAGGAGGAAAATTCGCGCTGAGTGAACAATAGAAATGAGTAAAATTGGAATTTTTTTTCCTTAAATAGTGCCTGGAAAAACGGGGTCCCGGGCGAGCAAGTCCAAGAGTTGAGGGACCAAAATGCAAATACCTCTCACGTGCAAGCTCAGCCCGACAAAATGGGAGGCGTGTCGCCTCGGGATTGTGTGTGCGTGGGCGGTAGCAATCATTCCGCCCACGTCACACCTCGAGCCACTCCAGACCTTGGGATTCCAACCGTCACTGGCCCAAGTCAGCTCGGCCATTGTTGTCCGCCAGAGTGAAGTTGTTCGTATAATGATACATTAGCTCGCCTCAGTATCATCAAATATTTGCCAACCCATGAGTTGCTCGCTTTACATCGTCACAATCTGATGATTGGCAAGTGGGCAATTATTGATAGGCGAGCTAAATTGTCATTTGAGCGACCCGGATTAACACAAAATACCTGCGGATCAATATGAAATTAAATCAAGATTGGACAAGGTATCTGGCGAGCAGATCCTGCATGCCGAGCAAAGGCTAACCAGGCGAACATAATTAGCTTGAAGACCATGTAGACCCATGAGGATCTAGCGAACACAAGCAACACCCCGCCAAACAGACCTAGCTACAATGTCAAGACTACAATATAGCAAGACTAAAGGCCATCAGAATAAGACCAAAGACACCTCAAGGACAAGTCCAATAGGACGAGCAACACCTGACTGCGAGCAAGTCCAGCGTAGAAGGATAGAATCTATTCTAGATAAGGTCAAACTAGCCAAAGCCCAGATGTCACACATGCACACTAGGTAGGCTAAAGGTCATGATCATCTCCTGCTAGGCAAATGTCTATAAATACTTAGATTTTTTTAGCTAATAAAATAAGCACAAATTAATATACACGTCCAAACTTCGACTACACATCTAAAGCAGCTCGATTATCTTATATACGAATTAATCACGTAAGTCAATACACGTTTTAATTCAACCCAAACCTAAATTATCGTATTCACTAATTACGTTAGTGATCAATCACACGTAATTGTTTGATAATCAATTAACCATTAAAAACCACCACTAATCCTTGTGATTAGTAACAATCATCAACATACTTAAATGACTCTTCAATCACTTTAATTTCCATTACCCTATAATCATTACCCCAACCAAGCGGAAATTATATAAATTTTTAGGAAAGCTAAATCAACTTGAATACAACCGATAAAAAATAAGGTTTTGAGTAACATGTTTTTGTATTATTGAATCAAAGGTTCACGAGAGTTTTGCCTTTATATGCAATCTTCTGAGAACAAAAAAATCTGTTGTGCTTTGTTTTTATCCTCCCTGATATTGACACCCAGGCCATCTCCCAATGTAATGGGTGAAAATTAGCTAGCCACATGCTTTAGAGAATAGAACTCACGAGTCACGACTTAGATTTCTGTTTTATATATTCCTAACTATAACATTTATTTTTCTATTCATTTAATTTGGTTCATAAAATTACGAAGGTGATATCAAAACAGTAACTAAAGTACTGAGTTTTTTTTTTTAATTTGTTTCCTTTCTATAATCTATTCTTTTTAATATAAATACTCCCTTCATCCTGCAATTTATTTACATTTGTCTTGTTCGTCCATTCCAAAATTATTTATACATTTTAAAAAATAAATAATAATATGTGTGCACAATCTCAATAATATATATATATTTATATTTATATACCATAACTTTATTTGAAAGTGCATTTTTTTAAAAGTGTGTTTTATTAAGTAGTGAATAATTTCGGAACAATGAAAGTATATTATTGATCAATTATACATATGCACCTATATTTTCGAAAAATAAATCAAATTAATGGTAGATAATCGTATGGTTTAAAATAATATAATTTCATAATTCATAGATCTTACTGTCACGCAACCCAAAATACTATATTAAACTAACAATTTGGTCACAATGATGGCCCAACAAACTAGTTGTTAAGATATCATGATTGCACATTGAATTTTTTTGGTATGATGGCCCAATGCACCAAAAAATTAGACTCACACAACCAATCATAGCATTCACATGTTAGTTAATATATACAGTATACTTATATATATATATATATATATATATATTTTGGAACCACTAGATCAGCTGTATGCCATATGATTAAGGGATAAGGAACAAATTCAAGTGGATTAACGAAATGAAGTTTCATAAATGTCTCATTCTTCTTGTTTCTTTCATGGCAACGTGTTCATATATATCCCATTAATCTATCATATATATGGTCCTTATTTTCTGCACTTCGTACAGTCCCATGCTCCAAGTTTGTATAATTATCTTATATATGCATGTTTAGATCATCATGTTTTCTTTTTGATATTTTTTTAGCCCACAATCAGTTTCCAGGTTGAATTATTTAATTGAAAGCCATACTAAAGACAAAAATAATCGATACTGGGGTTCTTGATCCAATATACAAAAAAAAAAAAAAATCGAAAAAAAAATCTAAATAATTAAAAGCAAAAGATATGAGTACCACATGTGGTATATTTAACAGATAATTTGAAGATAGTGTAGATGGGATCGTCCATATATTAATGTTCAATTTTTTTTATTTTTTATTTTTTTAAATTAGGCAAGTCATGAGTAAAACTAATTAATTTGATTCGCCTTGCTATCCGTCAAACATTACATGTCTAAAAACAAGAAACTTGTCAATTTTTAATTTATAAAATAACAACAACAATAATAATAATAAAAATTATAATGAACACTCAAATAGTTTTTCACTACTAAATTAGGAGACGTGCATGTGCGCGATTTATAATTATGTACCCGTTGGGAACTTGGAGTGAGGATAAGGATAATGAATTAAACGAGTGTTGTGTAATTTGGGGGGTTTTTTTTTTCCTTTTCGCGCATTAATATTTGATAATGAAACATTAATATATTTAAATAATTAATTAACATAATAATAAATCTTCTGTTTATGTGTCATTATCACATTTATATTTAGAGTATGAATAGAGTGAAATTTGTTTATATATGAATCACTGAAAAGTATTAGTTTTTATTACTGAAAAATATTAGTTGTTTTCACTAAAGAATATTATTGGTTTACACTGAAGAGTCTTAGTTCATTTTCACTGAACAACTAAGATTCTTTAGTGTAAATCAGTAATACTTTTCAGTGAATACAACTAATACTTTTCAGTGAAAACAACTAATACCCTTCAATGATTCATATATAAACTAATTTCACTTTATACTTTGTCTTATATTTATAATATATATAAATTTGTATCCATCAATAAAGAATTATTAAGGGTGGACTCTTTTGATCATACGATAAACCTTAAATTCCTTCATGGATAAGGTTTTAGAATATATATATATATATATATATATATATATATATATATATATATATATATATATATATATATATATATATAACCATGAGTATATGCACACGAATTTGGATCCCCTTTCACTGGTCTCTTTCCACTAAATTAGTACAAAAAATTGATATTGCCACCTTCGTGATAAATAATACACTCCCTATTAAAACCATGAGTATGTATAGAGTGAATATATTTATACATTAATTATTTTACAATACTTTTTAGTGTAATTAATTAATTTTTTTTTGTCCCAGAGAAATTTACACACTTTTCTTATTTGGACGTCTCACACCAATTTGGACACTACCTAAAAAGGAAACATTGATTTGCGTGCACAGTCACAAAAATATTCACATATTTATCCATATGCCACTACTTTATCTATTCTCTTAGTCCACGTGCAATCCAAGGGTGCAAATACCTCAGATGGAGTACATTTTAGTGTAAGTGTGTTACAAACTAATACTTTTCATTCCTTTCAATTATTACCCTTTAAATGATTCATGTATGAACCATTTTCACTCTATACTTTGTCTAAAGGGGTAAATATCGGGTCATTGACCCGTTACCAAAACCCCAATTCGTTATTAAAGGTTGCTATTCAACATAAACTAAAACTTTTACTTAAGCTGTACTGCTACCCTAATCATAACAATATATATGTGTGTATTCTTCTCTTATTTAATTTTTGTTTTCATCTATTATAAAATGTGTTATTAATTTTTTTTTCTAAAAAACAAAGGATTTATCAACCGATGATCTCGTGCAAAATTGATTTAACCGATGATTCATGAGAATATTATCTCAAAACATTTTTAGTTCTCTGTAATGAATCTCTTTCTACATAAGCACACATGAATAGGGACCGAGTACAAATTGCCAGCTAAATAGAATACAAAAAGCAAGTTGAATTTAATTTCAATTACTCCATATAGTTAGCTGTATCAGTTATGACAACTAAGCATAAGTGAAGTCCTTTTACGTTTAGACCGCCTTTCAGGCTAATTAATTCGAAGGAATTTACAAAGTTATTTTACTGTATCACTTATTAAAATCAACAATTTTTTCTTTTTAAAAGTTAGATAAGAAAACAGGACAAGGAAATAGTAATTTGCAAACACCTATATAGACCTACATGGCTACACGCAGTGCTATTTTACAGATTTTCCCTCAGTTGTATTGTAAATGCGCATAAATTCTCAAAATGTTTGACGGCTCACCAACTCACCAGTCAACGAGATATCGCAACCTTTAATTTAAATGTGTGTTACCATAATTAATTTCTTGTACGCTCTATGTATGAACTCAGAATTGATGTTTTGTAAATTAGTTTTACACATGCACATACATTACAATAAAATATGTAATATCTAATGACAAAAGTATTACATTTTAATAAAGGGCAGTGCTAAATGGGCAGAATAAAAAAAAAAAGAAAAAATTGGAATTAATTATCTTAATTACTGTTATGCCCATTATTTATTTTTGGCTCCAATATTACCGCCACTCTTCTATTAACCGCCAAGGATTAGCGCCAAAACATTCTTAGGCGGGAATTGATTAGCGCCCAAACTAATAATTAATAAAAACTGTAAGTTTAAACCCCCAAAAAAACCTTTCACATTCTAAGGACTAAATTCAATACATGTTACCGTTGCCACCATTAATATTTGCCCGTTATCATATTAAAAAATTTGTAATTTCCATCTTCAAGCTACTATCTTCCCAACTTTGTTTCGAAAAAAAAAAATGAGCACCAATAATGTTAATGGCGGCGATCCATTCTCCAATATTTTTTATCAACTATTTGGAAGTGATGATGAAGATGAAGATGAAAATGAAAACATTGAAGAAGGGTCCAATAGGGAAGAAGATGCGGAGATAGATGGGCCATCCGTAGGCATGTTTTACGATAGCTATGAGAGCCTCTTCGAAGCATACCAAGAACATGCACGCAAATGTGGTTTTAGTGTGTTGAAGAGAGTTTTGAGCAAAAACAAATATGCTTTTATGGCATGTGATAAATCAAGATTACCTTCGGATCAAAAGATCTCAAAAAGAGTTGGATGTCCCGCAAGACTCAATGCAATAAAGCAAGATGATGGTCAGTGGGTGGTTTAAAAAATAATTACAACCCATAATCATGATCTTGATCCTAATACGTCGATCTTAATGCCGGCTCATAGAAAAATTGGTGTACACATGGGGAGGCAATTGGAGGCCAATGATATAGCCGGTATTAGGCCATGCAAGAACATCCGATTGTGTGAAGTGCAAGCTGGAGGTCCTGCAAATATCGGATGTCTTCCGAAAGACTGTCGGAACTTCATACATGCGAGACGAAGATTGAGGTTAGATGAAGGTGATGCAGAGGCTATTTGTAAACTTTTCTCTCGATTGCAACGTCTTGATAATAATTTTTTTTATACGATGGATATTGATGATGAGGGTAGATTACGAAATGTTTTGTGGATTCACCCTAGGAGCCGAGCGGCTTATGAAGATTTTCATGATGTTGTTAGCTTTGATACTACTTATTTAGTCAATAGGTATGAAATGCCATTTGGAGCCTTTGTAGGAGTTAATCATCATGGACACTCTATATTGCTAGGTTGTGCTTTAGTAACTCGAGAAGATTCTGAATCATTTAAGTGGCTTTTTTCTAACTGGATTGAGGCTATGGATATGGTTTATCCCAAAGCAATAATCACTGATCAGTGCGAGAGCATCAAAATTGCTGTAAGGGAGATCTTACCAAACACCGTCCATCAATATTGTTTGTGGCATATCTTGTCGAAGTTGCCTTTGAAATTCAAGGGTATTGACTTGAAGCGAACTACACTAGCTTCTACTAGTAGCTTCCCCGCAAGAGTACGGGTTCACTGTAGTATGAGCAAGTATAGGGACCAAGTATTATCGAACCCAATGGATAGTGTATATGCGAATAGATCCCTGAAGATCTACGCGTCGTAGTTAATATGAGTGTGATGTTTTTGGGTTTTTGAAAAATTAATTAAAAGACTAAAATAGACTAATTAACTAAAGAATGAAAAAGAACGAATTAACTACGGGTTGTTTTCTAATGAGAGATGGTGATGCTCAGGATAGGAATCCCTACGTATACTAACGGAGCAGGTACATAATCAAAGTAATCGTGACAAACAAGAATTAACCTAAGTAAAAGATCGTAGAATGAAAGCTCAAGATTTCTCACCCTAATACTTTATCCTAGCAATCGACTTCACTAATCCACTAACAAGTTAATGAATTGTGCTTAATTAATGAGACCCTAATTTAACTAAGGTGATGCGGTCGTCCTCCTTCGCTAAACCGGTAGATGAATTAACCTTTCCTAAACCCTCTCGTTAAGACTACTAATTGTTATTGAGTGATGCGGTCGTCCTCTCTCTAACACTTTCGTACGAAATTCAAAGGTAGAGTTAAGATTAATTATATAAATTCATTAATTAAGAGAATTAAAACTAACGTCACCAATTACCTTAATTACGTACCCACATCCTACTTCTACGAGTTCATCCTAACCCAAGCATGCAAGGGTTTTAGCCGGACATGGTTATAACAAAAATAAAAGCAATAGAAGAAACAACGAACATAAACATAATGAATTGAAGAACGAAAATATGAAACATGAACGAGGGTTTAAAGAAAATAAATACGAAGAACTGAAATTGAATTAATTAAAACGAAATTAAAAGCGTTTAAAGTAATCAAGCTAATGAAAAGAAACTAAGAAACGAAAAAAAACTAGAATTCGTATGAAAAACCTCAACAACGTAAAAGTAAAGCTTGCTCGTTCTTCTCCTCTTCCTCTCTCTAAAAATTAAGTCTAAAGTGATTTCTAAAAGTTCGGGATCCTTCAAAACGTGTTTGGACGAGATATATATAGGCACGGGTCGAAACGGGAGTTAATGGGCCGAAAATACGAATCCGGAGGCAAAAGTATATGGGCGCTCGAGCAAAACGCTCGAGCGGTCCCGCTCGAGCAGTGTAGCTCGAATGACGCATTCGCTCGAGCGGTCGCGCTCGAGCTGCTCGAGCGCTGAAATGACTCTGTATGTTTTGGACGCTCGAGCGATTCGCTCGAGCGGTGGCGCTCGAGCTGCTCGAGCGCAAGAATTGTTCTGTACGTTTGCGCGCTCGAGTAAGGCGCTCGAGCGGTGGCGCTCGAGTAAGGCGCTCGAGTGACTTCAAAGCTTCTCCCAAGTGATACTTTTCCTCGTCCGCACTAATACCGATCGTATTTCTTCAATATCTTCTCATCCGGGCATCCGTTTGAGTCGATTCAAAGTCCTACGAACTCCGTTTTTCGTCCTCTATTCACCTATGAGCATCAAAGAGACAAATTTATCAATGTATAGAAATAACGCTCAATTGACTCTAAATACTCTATAAACTCGACCAAAACTAGGGCGTTTCTAGCTACGAATCATGACAATTTCACGCCTAATCAACCCCCCCAAACTTACCATGTTGCTTGTCCTCAAGCAACGAAAGAATAAGTCAAGTGAAATTGTTAGGAATGAGTCAAAGAATCAAATCATGCAAGCAAATGAATTCGAGCTTCAAAGATCAATCACAAGTATACTCACTCACTTTCTTTTATCGTACTCATGCAACAATAACAAGAAACACCAAGATCAAGCATGGATGTGCACTCAACGGTGTGTTTCGCTCCCTCACAAGTGTATAACAGTGTTTAAGGGACTCACTCAATCAATCAATCACACATATTGGCAGCCATAAGCTTGTAAGCACTCTCAACTCCGACCATACTCTAGAAATCAATGCCGAATCAAAAAGGACTTTTCTCAAGGTTGTAATGTAGGCTCTTTGGACAGGTGGGATAACAATATGGGGTAAGTGACTCAAGTGAATGGAGAATAGAAAAATCAACTTTGGCACTTTGAGATTAGGAACAGAATACTTCAAACATTTTCACTCAACACTCTTTCAATTCCACTTCTCTCAACACTTCAATTTTTTTCTAACTCTTTTCACTTTTTTTTTCAATCACTTCACTTTTTTTCTTTTTCGCACAAACACATGAGCTCATTTTTTTCTTTTGCTCATTCTCAATTTTTTTCTTTCCCACAACTCAAATTTCATTCACACCTTCTTCTCATATTCACTCAACAAACAACCTTCTCTTTTTTTTCAACTCAATTCACTCCCTTCATATTCACACTTTCCTATTCTCCACTCAAATTGGGACAAAAAGGCTTAGGAATTGGAATAGTGTTCATATGTGCTAGCAAATAAAATAGGCTCTAGGCTCAAAGGGGCTAACAAGGGATCAATGTCATTGGTAAGGAAAATTTTGGCTAAGTGACTCAATTAAATCAAAGATGGCCTAAGATCACATTCGGCATATCAAACTAGACACAATCTAGAAGCAAGAGCACATGCAAGTTCTAGCATCCTCTAAGGTGACGATCCACTCACAAACGAAGAGATTAATTAATGCATCAAAATCTCATAAGGCTCAACTCTCACGGCTTTCACATCCATGCTAGTCCTAGTGAATTCTCACTCTCATCACACAAGCACTCAAAAGAAAACTTATAAGCATACGGGTTCTCTCCCTAATCAGCTCAAACTCAAACACTCACACAAAAGAATTCTAACTCACCCTTCACAATTCACCCTACTCATCAAATCATACTCAAAGATCGCAATCAACAAGCATAAGGTAATTGATAGGCATAAAATATTGAGTAACAAAATAAATTAATAATAGCCCAAGGAGTATCTCAACAAACCAATAATCAATCAAACTCAACTTAAAGATAAGGGCGTGCATGCATGTGCAATGTAACAAGAAACATAAAAATCTCCACCCCCCCAAACTTCGACCTTGCTAGAGGTCTAAGTTTGGGGTTGTGGGTTACCTCAACCAAATAATTCAATTTCTCTCAATAGCTTTGCACACTCCCTTGTCTCAAGTTGGTTCCTTCAATCTAAATAACTCCATGATACCTTTACTCCTTTAGAGACAAGCCTACAAAATAAAACTCTCAAGTACGAGGTTAAACATACGACTCAAAATACTCCCTAATAATATAAAAATACACTAAAAATAAATGAAAGCAAATAAAAATGGGTTGCCTCCCATTCAGCGCTATTTTAAGGTCCTCATGCCGGACCAAGCTCAAAGGAGCTTATGGGACATCATACTCAAATTTACCTCCCTTACTCTCATAAGAGTGGTGTTTGAACTCCTTTCCTTGATGTCCCTCCATCATGAGTTCCTTTCCTCTTTTCTCATTCCCAAGTGTTATGGGTCTCAACTCCTTCTTGCCTCTATCTGGAGGAATCTTACTAAACAATTTCTTGAGTTTTGACTTCTTCTTCTTAACTCCTCCTTTCCCTTCTAACTGGACCACGTTCACTTTCTTCACCTCTTCATCCTTCAACTTCTTCACTTCATCCCTATCAAAATAATCAAGATCATAACGCTCATGGGTTAAATTATCAATTGAAGGACTAGCAAAATCATGAATATGAGATGGATTAGGGATCGAAGGCGTGTCTTCAACACGAGGATCAATTGCATCCATGCAATACAAGCTCTCATCCTCCTTCGGGTGTTTCATGGCTTCATATAGGGAGATCTTCACTTCTTGATCATCAACCTTCAGCGTAATCTTCCCGTTTGCCACGTCTAGCACCATCCCCGCCGTAGCTAAGAATGGTCTTCCCAAGATCAGGGGCACGTGCTCATCTTCCTCCATCTCTAGCACTACAAAGTCGGCTGGAAAAATGTGATCTCCAACCCTCACGAGGACGTCTTCAACCACTCCTTGAGGTCTAGTAATAGACCGATCGGCAAGTTGAAGCGTCATCATTGTGGGTTGAAGTTCACCACCTTCCAACTTCTTGAAAAGCGACAAGGGCATGAGATTAATGCTCGCCCCAAGGTCGCACAACGCTCCTTTCTTGATCCCGTTCCCAATGTCACATAAGATCGTGAAACTCCCGGGATCCTTCAACTTCGGAGGAAGCGCCTTGTGCACTAATGCACTCACCTCGTGGTTCAGCTGCACCAACTTCGGCTCATCCACTCTTCGTCTCTTCGCTATCAAGTCCTTCAGGAACTTGGCATAATTTGGCATCTGTTCCAAAGCATCATAAAAAGGAATATTAATATGCAATTGTTTAAAAACATCAAGGAACTTAGCGAATTTCTCATCAAGCGTTTTCTTCATAAAGCGTTGTGGATACGGGACGGGTATCACAGATTTGGGTACCCCCCATTCATCTCGCTCGGTCACTTTCACTTTCTCCCTTGCTTCCTTTGCTTTCTTCCACTTAGGAACTCTCTCAACCTCCTCAATGCCTTTGCCCTTCTGGGACTCATCCATATCTTTATGCTTCTCAATCCCTTCACTTTCAATCCCCTTCTCAACTTGGGGCGTCTCAGAATCAGCAGGCATCTGAGGACCTTCATAATTGGTTCCACTTCTAAGCTGGATCGCCTTGCACTGCTCTTTCTGGTTCCCCTCCGGCATTCTATTCACTGATTTTGCAATCTGGCTCATCTGGAGCTCTAAAGAAGTGAACCTTCGATTGTTCTCTTGTTGAGTTCTAGTCCACTCAACATTCATCTTCTGGAGCTCTTGATCACGTTGATCACCCTTTTTATGCAACTCCTTCACATCGTACTCCAAGGACGACAACCGCTTGCTACCTTCCTCCACCTTCTGAAGGATCGCTCTCAACATCTCCTCGGTTGATGCACCGCCTTCTCCACTAGGAGGTTTAGACCCCGGATCAACACCTGCAGAAACAGTAACACCAGCTTTTGGGTTAGCATAAGAAAAGTTATCATTCTTCCTCCATGTGTTTTGAGGAGGCTGTTGGCCTCCTTGAGCTCCTTGTGTGTTCCTCCATTGATTTTGAAGTGGCTGAGGGCCTGGAGGCATAAATGGTTGGCCATAAGAAGGCCTTCCATACTGATTTCCACATTGGTAGCCATTCTGATTGTAATACGGACCTCCCATGTAATTGGCTACCTCTTGCTGTCCACTTGGTTGGTCTACTCTCTCATTCTCTACTGCATGCTCTCCACCCAAACTCTTCCCCAACTCGAGGTTGTTGATCTTTTCCATCATGGCCATCAGCAGCCTTCTCGTTCCTTCTCCCTCTTCAACCTGATGCACTCTCTGAAAATCTGCATCTCCACTCCAAGCACCGGCATTCGTGACAATGTTGTCCACGATCTCCCTACACCTCTCTATGCCTTGGTTCAGGAATGCTCCGCCCGCACAGGCGTCTAAATGGTCTTGCCCCGCCTTGTTGGCACCACTTTAGAAGAATGCCATAATATCCCCCTCATTGTACCCGTGCTGCGGGCACTCTATCAGCATGTTTGAGTATCTCTCCCACGCTTGGCGTAGATCCTCTCCAGACTTCTGGCGAAAGGACGAGATCTCAATTCTAGCCTTGATCGTCCTAGATGGAGGGTAGAATCGCTCGAGAAACAGACGCTCGAGCTCGGCCCAAGTGGTAATACCTCCCCGCGGGAGCGTATTATCGTACCACTCCTTGGCTATTCCCGTCAATGAGAATGGGAACAGCCTAAGCCTCTTGGCATCTTCAGACATGCCATTATAATTGAATGTTGAGGCTATCATGAGAAAGCTCCTCAAGTGAGTGTGAGGATTCTCCTTCCCTATCACTCCTTTGAACTGATTCTCGGTCAGCAGCTTTAAAATCCCCGGGGAAATTGAGAAGTTATTCGCCTCAACTGGAGGTAAAGCCACTCCATCATAGTACCGTTGTGGCTGCGCTGCAAACCTCCCTCGAATAGCCATATTGTGATCTACGTTCTGAGGAACGTGTTGAGGATTAGCAGCAGGTACGTGTACTTACTTGTTGGGGTGGTGGTTGGTAAACAGGTGGTTGGTTGTAGACAGGAGGTGGATGATATGGATATGGTGGGTAAGGATAAGGTGGGTATGGGTAATGTTGGTATGCTGGGTTGTGAAAAGGGTTATTTGGGTTTTGTGGGTAAGCAGGGTTGTTATGAGGATTATGGACAAGGTTCTGAGCTGGATTCCCTACGTTTCGTGTATCCGGGTTTAGGCTCTGGCTATCCCCTAATGGAATTTGATTCTGGCTACCACTAACTCCAGTGCCTTCAACTCGGTCTACTGCCTGATTGAAATCGTTGGCAGCATCGTCCAACTCATTATTGATGTCCATTGGTTCCTTCCCTAAGTCGGAAGCGTTAATCCTTCTCAAGAAGGCTCGGTTCCTTCTGGCTATTGTCTCAGGATCTGCAGGTAATCTCTCTTCGCTCGTATTGCCTTGTGAGCGTGTTTTCATAAACCTGACACACTAGCAGATAGATCAAAACGCAACTGCCGATTGAATACAAATAAAAATAAAAACAGAAATTAAATCACCCACTACTAACTACTAAGCTATCTACAAGTCCTATTCAAAAGCATACAACGCCATCCCCGGCAACGGCGCCATTGACTTGAAGCGAACTACACTAGCTTCTACTAGTAGCTTCCCCGCAAGAGTACGGGTTCACTGTAGTATGAGCAAGTATAGGGACCAAGTATTATCGAACCCAAGGGATAGTGTATATGCGAATAGATCCCTGAAGATCTACGCGTCGTAGTTAATATGAGTGTGATGTTTTTGGGTTTTTGAAAAATTAATTAAAAGACTAAAATAGACTAATTAACTAAAGAATGAAAAAGAACGAATTAACTACGGGTTGTTTTCTAATGAGAGATGGTGATGCTCAGGATAGGAATCCCTACGTATACTAACGGAGCAGGTACATAATCAAAGTAATCGTGACAAACAAGAATTAACCTAAGTAAAAGATCGTAGAATGAAAGCTCAAGATTTCTCACCCTAATACTTTATCCTAGCAATCGACTTCACTAATCCACTAACAAGTTAATGAATTGTGCTTAATTAATGAGACCCTAATTTAACTAAGGTGATGCGGTCGTCCTCCTTCTCTAAACCGGTAGATGAATTAACCTTTCCTAAACCCTCTCGTTAAGACTACTAATTGTTATTGAGTGATGCGGTCGTCCTCTCTCTAACACTTTCGTACGAAATTCAAAGGTAGAGTTAAGATTAATTATATGAATTCATTAATTAAGAGAATTAAAACTAACGTCACCAATTACCTTAATTACGTACCCACATCCTACTTCTACGAGTTCATCCTAACCCAAGCATGCAAGGGTTTTAGCCGGACATGGTTATAACAAAAATAAAAGCAATAGAAGAAACAACGAACATAAACATAATGAATTGAAGAACGAAAATATGAAACATGAACGAGGGTTTAAAGAAAATAAATACGAAGAACTGAAATTGAATTAATTAAAACAAAATTAAAAGCGTTTAAAGTAATCAAGCTAATGAAAAGAAACTAAGAAACGAAAAAAAACTAGAATTCGTATGAAAAACCTCAACAACGTAAAAGTAAAGCTTGCTCGTTCTTCTCCTCTTCCTCTCTCTAAAAATTAAGTCTAAAGTGATTTCTAAAAGTTCGGGATCCTTCAAAACGTGTTTGGACGAGATATATATAGGCACGGGTCGAAACGGGAGTTAATGGGCCGAAAATACGAATCCGGAGGCAAAAGTATATGGGCGCTCGAGCAAAACGCTCGAGCGGTCCCGCTCGAGCAGTGTAGCTCGAATGACGCATTCGCTCGAGCGGTCGCGCTCGAGCTGCTCGAGCGCTGAAATGACTCTGTATGTTTTGGACGCTCGAGCGATTCGCTCGAGCGGTGGCGCTCGAGCTGCTCGAGCGCAAGAATTGTTCTGTACGTTTGCGCGCTCGAGTAAGGCGCTCGAGCGGTGGCGCTCGAGTAAGGCGCTCGAGTGACTTCAAAGCTTCTCCCAAGTGATACTTTTCCTCGTCCGCACTAATACCGATCGTATTTCTTCAATATCTTCTCATCCGGGCATCCGTTTGAGTCGATTCAAAGTCCTACGAACTCCGTTTTTCGTCCTCTATTCACCTATGAGCATCAAAGAGACAAATTTATCAATGTATAGAAATAACGCTCAATTGACTCTAAATACTCTATAAACTCGACCAAAACTAGGGCGTTTCTAGCTACGAATCATGAAAATTTCACGCCTAATCAGGTATTCCCGAGTATAACAATGCAACAGTTGAATTCAAAGGGATTATATACGATAGTACTACCATTCAAAGTTTTGAGGCTAGTTGGGCTGAATTTTTGGTGAAGTATGGTCTTCAAAACAAACAGTGGCTCCAAGAGTTGTATGCTGAAAGGGATAGATGGGTTCCTGTATACTTGAACCATATTTTTGGGCGGGTATGATTTCAACGCAACGAAGTGAAGGTATGCATGCATATTTTGACGATTTCATTCACTCGAGATGCACTTTGAAGGAATTCATGGAACAATATGAAGTGGCAATTGGCAAAAAAATCAGAAGGAATTTATGGCTGATTTTGATTCCAAAAATAAGGTGAAAAAATGCATAACATTTTATCATTGGGAGGCTCAGGTTCGAAATGTCTACACAAATGCTATCTTCGAGGAATTTCAAAAGGAAATCGGGCGAATAATGTATTGTAATATAATTTCACCACCTGAAGATGATGATGTGGTTGAGGTTGGTGTTGAAATTTTTTATGTGACCGAGAAATGCATTCGAAATTTCATTAGGAAGGATTTCACGTATAAGGTTGAATACCGTGAAATTGGACAATACATAAAGTGTCAATGCAAGCGCTTTGAATTTAAGGGCCTAATTTGTTGTCATATAATGAAGGTGATGACTCTTAAGGATATCCAGCTTATTCACGAGAGGTACACTTTAAATTATCTCTAATTTTATTTTTGACGTATACCATGTAATAAGTCTAATATTTAAAAAAAAATTATAATGATAGGTACATTTTGCAAAGATGGAGAAAGGATGTTCCGAGAAGACATTCTACGATTTTCTTTGAAGGAGGGTACCCACACATGACAAATGAGTACAAGAGATTTCAAGAAGTCAAAAAGCATTTTCAAGAATGTGCCGATGCAGCCATGAGAAGCTTAGAAAAGATGGATTTTCTTAAAGAGAAGCTCTTGGAATTGAAGAATGAGGTTATAAATTGGAATCCTGTTTCGGAACAAACAAATGAAAGTAACCCTGATGGAGATACCCCAATTGAAAATCCTCAAGTACTCGCAGAAGGGGTAGACCTCGGGGGAATCGTATGATGAGTTCTTTGGAAATTACACAAAGAGGACGAGGGAGAGGAAGAGAAAGTGGACGAGGAAGAGGACGTGGACGTGGACGAGATGAACCAGTGCAAAGGACCGAGCCTATGGTTTTATTTGATCTGAATCAAACTTATCCAATGGTTGATGATGGTGTGGATTTATTTTATGCAACTCAGTGAGTGGATTTAATGTAAGTTTAATTGTCTTATCTTTTGTAATGTTTGAAACGGTTTTAATATTAATTTTCAAGTGATGTCTTGGTAACTACATGTGCATGTCTTGGTAAATATTAGTCATACTAGAAAAATGTATTAGTAATACTTATAAATGAAGTGAAAAAAAATATTGCATGCGGACCTTGGTGGACGTGGACCTTGATGAATTGGGGTATTGAGCAATATTAATTGGGGTATACCACTTCTCCACTACCAAATCGTGAAAAATAAGAATATAACCGCTTAATTAGTGAAGTGATTAATTTTTGCACTATAAAAATAATATTAGTAATATTAGAAAAAAATGTAAGTAATACTTTCAGGGTTTAGGGTTTAGGATTATAGCAAAAATATTAATAATACTTATAAAAACTATCAATAATACTTATAATCACGTGCAAAAACTATTAATAGTACTTGCCAATTGTGCTGCCAATACTAGAAAAAAAATGTAAGTAATACTTTTAAAAATTATCAATAATACTTATAATCAAGTGCAAAAATATTAATAATACTTATAAAAACTATCAATAATACTTATAATCAAGTGCAAAAATATTAATAATACTTATAAAAACTATCAATAATACTTATAATCAAGTGCAAAAATATTAATAATACTTATAAAAACTATCAATAATACTTATAATCAAGTTCTAAAACTATTAATAATACCTACCCATTAGATGCAAATTACGATTCATTAATTTAATCTCAATATAAATGTAGTGATTATACCACTCCTCCACTACAAACTCATGAAAACTAATTAGGGAAGTGAGTATTGGGGTATTGAGCAATATTAATTGGGGTATACCACTTCTCCACTACCAAATCGTGAAAAATAAGAATATAACCGCTTAATAAGTGAAGTGATTAATTTTTGCACTATAAAAATAATATTAGTAATATTAGAAAAAAATGTAAGTAATACTTTTAGGGTTTATGATTTAGGGTTTAGGATTATAGCAAAAATATTAATAATACTTATAAAAACTATCAATAATACTTATAATCACGTGCAAAAACTATTAATAGTACTTGCCAATTGTGTTGCCAATACTAGAAAAAAAAATGTAAGTAATACTTTTAAAAATTATCAATAATACTTATAATCAAGTGCAAAAATATTAATAATACTTATAAAAACTATCAATAATACTTATAATCAAGTTCTAAAACTATTAATAATACCTATAAAATATAATCAAGTTCTAAAACTATTAATAATACCTACCCATTAGAAAAAAATGTAAGTAATACTTTTAGGGTTTAGGATTTAGGGTTTAGGATTATAGCAAAACTATCAATAATACTTATAAAAACTATCAATAATACTTATAAAAACTATCAATAATACTTATAAAAACTATCAATAATACTTATAAAAACTCATGAAAACTAATTAGGGAAGTGAGTATTTTTCTCTCAATATATGTCAATCAAGTAATTAATGTAGAATTGTAATCATTAGCACGCGTATACATGGACACGTATAGGGGGGATGTGTGGTATTTTTATCGGTCAATTGAAAGGCCAAGAGTCTATATATGTATCAAAAGCCAAAAAAAGATTCACAGCTATTATTCTAAATCTAAAGTTCAGAAAAGAAAATATCAGAGATAATGGTGATTAAATTTTCATCCTTCCATATCTTCATTAATCTTCTTTTTTTAATTCCATCGATTCTTTATCCACATTAATCTATTCTTTCTTATATGTAGGATCCCTTTGAGAGTTTGATGGAGGTCATAGAAAAAACTTACAAGGACATTGCACGGACAGTAGCCGCTTTTGAGGTTTGGTATGATCTAATTTTTTTTTATGTATTGAAATCGAATTTGCATTATAATTAATTTTTTCGATTGTGGATCAGAGGAAAAGAGTGTTGATCGATCTGGCCATTGAAAGGCTTAAGCTATTCGAGCAGAAAATCTTCACTTTGAAGGTGACCATCATGTCTCTAGAGATCGATCTCAAAAAGGCTACCACTGTTGAAGAGCGAATCAGGGCTAAAGTTCTAATTGAGCGAGCTATGGATGATCTACACGAGGCTGAAAGTGATGCATGCAAGCAACGATCACTACTTTATCCTTTACCTTGATCCGTAGTACTATTTAAATGTTTAAATGTTTTGCTGGGAATATATATATATATATATATATATATATATATATATATATATATATATATAATTAGCAGTTTTGTTTCGTATTTACAGAAATTAAATTTCAGAAATTAATTAGGCAAAAATGGCTACAATGCACTAAAAAAAATGGAATCGGCAAAAAATGGCTACATTGCATGTAGCAGTGGTTTTAAATATAAAAAAAACCGTGTCCATTCAAATTTAAGAATGATGATCACACTTTAGGGTTTAGTGGGATTTTTGCTTGTAGTAGTGTTAAATAGAAAAAGTAGATGAAATGAAATTGTGGGGTGAATGAATGAAAACCGTGTAGTTTAATATGTTTGATTCGAAATTAAATTTATTAATATTTTATTCAATTTTTTGGACATAATAATGAGTAATAATATTAATGAGTGAAAATAATAATACTTTTCTATAAAATCAGTAATATTAATGGGTGAAAAGAGGAATATATTAGTAATACATTGACACACTATTGGTAATACATTGAAACACTATGAGTAATAGTTATATACACTATTAGTGTTTATAATAGTGTAACCCTAAATTGATTCAAACATTAATTAGTAATAACCGTCCACATCCACCATTATGGATGAGTAGTTCCAACCGCCCATATTTAATGCACAGTCTAATCACAAGTAATCATGGCATGTATGGTTAAATAGATTAAATTTTGAAATGATGATGGATACCGAAAAGTCATACGTGGGTTTGAAAAGTTTGAAAATACAATAATGTGTGTTTACTACTTTACTATAAAACAAGTAATACTAATGAGTGAAAGGAATACTACTTCTCTTCAAAACAAGTAATACTAATGAGTGAAAGGAATACTACTTCTCTTCAAAACAAGTAATATTAATGAGTGAAATGAATACTACTTTTCTTCAAAACAAGTAATATTAATGAGTGAAAGGAATACTACTTTACTATAAAACAAGTAATACTATAGGGTTTAGGGTTAATGAGTGAAAGGAATACTACTTCTCTTCAAAACAAGTAATACTAACGAGTGAAAGGAATACTACTTTACTATAAAACAAGTAATATTAATGAGTGAAAGGAATATTACTTTACTATAAAACAAGTAATATTAATGAGTGAAAGGAATACTACTTCTCTTCAAAACAAGTAATATCAATGAGTGAAAGGAATAATACTTTACTATAAAACAAGTAATATTAATGAGTGAAAGGAATACTACTTCTCTTCAAAACAAGTAATATTAATGAGTGAAAGGAATACTACTTCTCTTCAAAACAAGTAATATTAATGAGTGAAAGGAATACTACTTCTCTTCAAAACAAGTAATACTAATGAGTGAAAGGAATAGTACTTCTCTTCAAAACAAGTAATATTAATGAGTGAAAGGAATACTACTTCTCTTCAAAACAAGTAATACTAATGAGTGAAAGGAATACCACTTCTCTTCAAAACAAGTAATATTAATGAGTGAAAGGAATACTACTTTTCTTCAAAACAAGTAATATTAATGAGTGAAAGGAATACTACTTCTCTTCAAAACAAGTAATACTAATGAGTGAAAGGAATACTACTTCTCTTCAAAACAAGTAATATTAATGAGTGAAAGGAATACTACTTTTCTTCAAAACAAGTAATATTAATGAGTGAAAGGAATACTACTTTACTATAAAACAATTAATACTATATGGTTTAGGGTTTAGGGTTAATGAGTGAAAGGAATACTACTTCTCTTCAAAATAAGTAATATTAATGAGTGGAAGGAATACTACTTTTCTTCAAAACAAGCAATATTAATGAGTGAAAGGAATACTACTTTACTATAAAACAAGTAATACTATAGGGTTTAGGGTTTAGGGTTAATGAGTGAAAGGAATACTACTTCTCTTCAAAACAAGTAATATTAATGAGTGAAAGGAATACTACTTCTCTTCAAAACAAGTAATATTAATGAGTGAAAGGAATACTACTTTTCTTCAAAACAAGTAATATTAATGAGTGAAAGGAATACTACTTTACTATAAAACAAGTAATACTATAGGGTTTAGGGTTTAGGGTTTAGGGTTAATGAGTGAAAGGAATACTACTTCTCTTCAAAACAAGTAATATTAATGAGTGAAAGGAATACTACTTTTCTTCAAAACAAGTAATATTAATGAGTGAAAGGAATACTACTTTACTATAAAACAAGTAATACTATAGGGTTTAGGGTTTAGGGTTTAGGGTTAATGAGTGAAAGGAATACTACTTCTCTTCAAAACAAGTAATATTAATGAGTGAAAGGAATACTACTTTTCTTCAAAACAAGTAATATTAATGAGTGAAAGGAATACTACTTTACTATAAAACAAGTAATACTATAGGGTTTAGGGTTTAGGGTTAATGAGTGAAAGGAATACTACTTCTCTTCAAAACAAGTAATATTAATGAGTGAAAGGAATACTACTTTACTATAAAACAAGTAATACTAATGAGTGAAAGGAATACTACTTTACTATAAAACAAGTAATATTAATGAGTGAAAGGAATACTACTTTACTATAAAACAAGTAATACTAATGAGTGAAAGGAATACTACTTTACTATAAAACAAGTAATATTAATGAGTGAAAGGAATACCACTTTACTATAAAACAAGTAATTTTAATGAGTGAAAGGAATAATATTTTACTATAAAACAAGTAATATTATTGAGTGAAAGGAATACTACTTCTCTTCAAAACAAGTAATTTTAATGAGTGAAAGGAATACTACTTCTCTTCAAAACAAGTAATATTAATGAGTGAAAGGAATACTACTTTTCTTCAAAACAAGTAATATTAATGAGTGAAAGGAATACTACTTCTCTTCAAAACAAGTAATATTAATGAGTGAAAGGAATACTACTTTTCTTCAAAACAAGTAATATTAATGAGTGAAAGGAATACTACTTCTCTTCAAAACAAGTAATATTAATGAGTGAAAGGAATACTACTTTACTATAAAACAAGTAATTTTAATGAGTGAAAGGAATAATACTTTACTTATTTTTATTTGACCTTGAATGTAATTTATTATTTAAGTATTACTCTTTTAATTGAATTTTATTTAAAATAAATTTTGGAATAGAATAAAACAATACTAACCATACCAATAAAAAAACAAAAATTGATTAAAAGTTTGATATTCATGGAATGGTCCACTACCTCTCACACAAACCGTCCGAATACCCTACTAATGATTTTGTAGTTCCAACCGCCCATATTTAATTTCCATTTTAACCACAACTAATGATGATGGAATCCGAAAAGTCGGATAATAGGATTTGAAAATATGAGTAATACTAATCTATCAAAAGAGTAATACTTTTTTGTAAAGCAAGTAATATTAATCAGTGATATGTGTAATATTATTAGGATAATTTATCGCGAATACACGTGTAAGGTGTGTTATTTACAGACATACATTTCTATAAAACGAGTAATATTAATGATTTGAAAGAGCAATACTTTTCTGTAAAACAAGTAATATTAATCAATGAAAACAGTAATACTTTTCCATAGAACGAGTATTATTAATTAGTGAAGTGAGTAATATTATTAGGGTATTCCTTATTTATGCAAATTTATTACTGAAATTATTAGGTGTGTAACCATAACAATATAGTTTCAAAAGGCATCATGGAAGTATCCACTACCTCACACAAACCATCCACATCCCCCACTAAAAAACCGTAGAGTAAATACCACAATTATGGTTTGTAGTTTCCAAAACCAACGCATGCAATAAGGGAATTCGAAACAATAATTTACTCTTTAAATACTAATCTATTGTGAGTTAATCTACTCACTTCACTCCTTTTCAACATAATTAAGAACTTAAAAAAATACCGCGTACTCCTAGTAAGCAGCCAATTAGCCGTAGGGAATGGATTGTTCCTCCACCACCAAGAAGTTTGGAGGCAATGTACCAGTACTCAAAAGCCCAGCACGATGCGCTTAAAAGTGATGTGTTTATGTTTTTCAAGCGGATGATGGCTCACTACAATAAGGAGTTCTTGAGCAGTTTGATTCTTGAGGAAGATCCATTGCTGAATATTAATGACGTGTTTCTCGAAGCCTGTAAGCCACCATCCAATGTTCCTATCATCGTCCTCTCCGACACAACTGCCGATGCAAGTGCAAGTGAAACTAGTGCCAATGCTCAAGTTAATCATAGCCAGGGTGGTGATTAAATGTTGTTTTCATGGAGTTGATGTTGGTTTTTGGTGTTTGATTTTGGTTTTTGGGTTGAAGTTTCCTTTTTTCTCTTTTTTTTTGTATTTTGTTGAAGTGTGGTACCATTCCTTGTGTTGCCTGCTAGGAACACATTGGAACTATTATGTTATGCCTATGTTATAGTGTTATCAATGAAATATTATGTGTTTTAAAACCGTGATTTTTTTTTACTTACTTTTTATTTATGTTCGTCTAGTATATTCTTGAAATAAAATATATTTTTATGAAATAAAACAATTATCTGTAAAAGTGAATATATTAAAAGATGATTTAGACATATATATATCAATGTGGAAAATACCTCTGCATATAACAATGTTCATCTTAAATGCAGTCAATTTTTTTATTAAACAAAATTGTCTAATTTTTTTTAATTGGTTAAATTTTACAACGTAATAATTTTCAGATTTTTTTATTTCGAAGTGATTAACAACACTTTTCATTCAAGTTTTTCCGAATAACATTTATATACAACAAAACTTTCATTTGTTAATGAAATAAATTACATAACTTATAAGAATCAAAGTTTTTCCGATAACATTTATATACAACAAAACTTTCATTGATTAATGAAATAAATTACATAACTTATAAGAATCAAATTACATAGGCTAAGTCCATAATCAAATAAAAAATTCATTGATTAATGAAATAAATTACATAACTTATAAGAACCCTAACAAAACACAATTTCACTCAAACAAAACCCTAAAACCTCTCTGGAATAAAATTCTTAAGTGAAAACACAACCACACACAAACCCACAACAAAAATAAAAATTCCTGCAAACAAACACCACTTGTAGTCCGATGAAGTTGTGTTGGTAGCATCCACGCCAGTCACAACCTCTTCCTCTTCGGCCTTTTCTTTGACTATCTTCGTCTCCCTCTTAAATAAATTATTCTTCGAAGACTCTTCAAATTCCTCCATCACAACTTTTTCTTCTACTGCTTTTTCCTTAAAAAACTTTTTGTATGCGTGTATTGCTTCACCTTCAGTTTTAAATGAACGGTACAAGCTGTCTTTGTAACCTAACACTTGAGGTGCACAATCCTCCCAACTCGTATAGATCCCAACACGAGTACCCTTGAATACCACATAATATTTCTTGCGTCCACGTACTGAATAATGCATGATTGAACGAAAGATTCTGAAAATTTTAGAGAAAATGGAAATGGAAGAAATAAACTGATAGAGTGGGGAGAGAATATCTTGAGATATTAAAAATGTATTTAAGTGGAGAGAGATTAGATAAGTGGAGAGAGATTAGAGTTTCAAATTCAAATTTGAAATTTTGAAATTTTCCGCCGGCTACAATTAGGGTTTGGATTGAAAAGTTTTAAGGGTAGACAAGTCATTTAGCTGCAGTAATTAAAGGGTAATTAAATGCATAATTACAATTATGACCTTTTCTGCCTGGGCAGAATCTGCCCAAATAGCTTTACTGTTTAATAAAATAACTGATTCGAAAATATAAATCAGTTGCACGGAAAACTGGTTTTCACATGTCTTTACCATAAACTCAAGATTTAGGTATTAGGGGCAATCAGTGAGCCCCGACAAAATTTAAATGATTGATTACTTGTTATAGATTTTAATATAATTTACAAAAAAATATTTGTGTGAGTAAGAAAATATAATCCAGCGTAAAATGGTATAATAATTAATTGTTGTGGGTTCCTCGGCCCCTCTGTATCAAATCTTTGTTTAGAGGGAATTATTTATGCTCTATTTTTTAATAATATTTTTGTTTTCTTCCAAAAAAAAAAAAAAAAAAAAAAAATTAATTGTAGTGGGTTCATTTGGAGGGGGGCATGGATGATGACACACAACCTAGGTAGTACATTTAAGAGACCAAATCAAAGTGAAGTTGTTAAAACATCCAAAAATGGCTATATCAAAGCGTTATTGACATTGGGCATGTAGTGGTGCATCATCGACTTTGGGAGTCTACGTGGTGGGCCAATTAGTTAAAAGTATGCTAACGGATGAAGCAACTTTCTCAATCACGTTACCAGCCGAGTGGGCTTTCAAGTGGGAGAGAGATGACTTGTATCATGTATAACAAACTTGAGGAATATAACTACATTTTTACGTGATAAGTAAGATGTCACAATTAACTTTCTGTATTGTTAGTTATGTCGTGACAAAACTCGCAATTCTCAACCTCTTTGGAGGAGTGACGCGACTTCCTTTTTTTATTTGATTGATAATTTAGATGGTTCTTGATTGATTATTTCTAAGATAATCCTTTTAATTAAGGCTCTATTATTATTATTATTTTTTTTTTTTTTTTGAGCGCTTAAGGCTCTATTATTTAAAGAACATGAACAGATCAGTTCAATAGCATGTGAGGTTGTCTTGTTTATGTGAAGGGCTACAGCTACATTCTTTATGTTTCAATTTCAATTTTTTTATTTTTCATCTTCGGGTGTATGCAACATTATCTGAGTTGCTGATACGTGTATGTAATAATAATTGCATACTGTTGTATATCACTTGAAATTCTTGCTGCTAAGTTTATATATTGAAGGAAAAATCACATCTGAAAAGTTCTATTTTTATATATATTATTCACTATAAACAGATTTGTATTCAAAATTTATTACTATTTTTTTTCGTATATAGCTCTTAAATTAATGAGATAGACAAACTATACCCTCTCTGTTTCTTTTTTATTGTCTCATTTTGTTCACTACATCAATACTAATGCAAATTTATCTTATTATTCTAACAAAATACTCCTATATATATTTAATATGGGTATAATTTTTTTTTAAAACCTAAATTAATGAGAAAATTAATATATGTGCGGATAAAATGAGACTGAGAAAAAGAGAGGAAGGGAGTATTAAACAAACGTTGTCAGGGAACTACCAAAATTTACTGTAATTTTGAAATGTTGTTTGGGTGGAAAAAAATGGAGTATTTCCTATATGGGCTAACTTACCACCAGTCACAATTGTTGGCCCATTAGTTTTTCCGTTGATTCCAAAGCCCATAGTTTTTATTAAACCTGGGCCATTTTTTATATTTTAATGGGCTTTAGTTTTTTTGGGCCTCAGTTTAGGTCATACAATTAGCCCAATATCTTAGAACTATGAAAAAGGCCCACGATAATGTAGTTGTTGTTTGTGGAATCAAGATTGAGATAAGATATAGCAGAAACCTTCTCTGAGAAAGGATATCAGGATTCAGGATAGAAGAAATAACAAAGGGATTGAACTTGAAGAGTTGGGAAAATGGCGTTCTGCTTGTCCATGGGAACTACGGCGTGTTACAGAGGCAATAATTTTAACATTCCATCAGCTTCGCTTCTGACAGGTTCAAGAACTTTGACTCCTCTTTCTCTCAACGTGAAAACCCGAGCCCAGAGTTCTTCTGGAATGCTCCACTCTGCCTTCACACACTCATCACTTTCACTCTCTTCCAGTTCTTCCTTCTCAGGTAATTTATTTTCCCACTTTACTCTGTGTCGTTATGGCTGGATAACGTAATATTGATTTTGGATTGTGGGCAATGTTTAAAGTATATTTGATTTGTTAGTAATGTATCCAATTTCGGGTTCAATTTCAATTCAATTTGTTGATGATTATTCGGTAGATTTTGTTGGTCGTGTTTGCTTTGTGCCGTGGTAGATACTAGGGTATGGCTAGGCTTTAATTGAGTACAATTTGTAAATATGATAATCTGCTTTTGAGTCATTCCGAGAATTAAACTAAATTTATATCAGGAGCATGTTGATTATTTGTTCATTGTGCTGAATTTACTTCATTCCTATAGCAGGATCATCATTGGGTTTGGATTTGAAGTCCAGCATTGTGAAAACTGGTGAGAAAAGGCGAGGCCTAGTTGTAAGGGCTAGAAGATTTATGCTTTGCCAAACTAAGAGGAACAGATCGCGGAAATCTCTTGCTCGGACACATGGTTTTCGCAAGCGTATGAGCACCACTAGTGGAAGAGCAGTCATTAAGCGTCGACGTGCTAAGGGACGCTGGCAATTGTGCACCAAAACCAACCCCAACAGTGGAAAGCGAGCTTGATCTACATTCGGTTTTGCTCTTGGTATAAATATGTGTAGGTAATGCAACAATTTGATGAACGCTTATGCTGTATTCTTTTGATTTTGCCTTCTTCATATTGTGCGATTCAAGATCAGTTATTATTCACTTTTCTGTCTCGATTGAAATATTAATTTTGTTCTTCTGAAATTCCTCAATATGCCAGCTCTGTGATCTTGCAACGTTGCTGGTTTTTGTGTTAATATTTGATTATGTTCATCCTTTTGAATGTTGTATCTCGATTGTACTGCATTTATTTGTGCATTCTGCAAGTGTTAGGATGTGTTAGAATACAAAGACAGATGATTCTTTTGAAGTGGAAAAATCAATTATATATGATATAGTTATGCTCATTGGCTTTTAAGTACAAAGGTTTATCCAATATTTAATAAAACTAATAATATCCTATAAGCAAAAATATGTATGATAGTTTAGGATAAATTAAGCAGTGGGATAAGAATGATCAATTGCGATGCCACAGAGACCTTCTTTGGCAGTTGGCACCAATATCCCTCTCTATTCTCACATATCCGGTCTCTCCCCTATTTAGGCCCCACGAGTTCTTTAATATCTAAAACTTGGTGTCACCTTCAGTTACACAGTACACTACTGCCGTAACAGCATGCATGAGATTGTTTCCACAATCACTTGCCAAAATTCCACTCTGATATAGCCTTCAAGAGACTTGGGTATCCCAACCGTGATTGGTTGGTTAGCAACTGCTTTCAGCATTGCTGGGGACAAGTCGTCACAGGGAGAGACGATTGCTGATTGGTACTGCATGGTCCTTGCTGTGGTTGGTAAGGATAATTGTCATCGGATGCAATGGCCTCATTTTGCATTTCAAAGTCAAAGGCATACTCCACTATTGCCGCTACAACCTTCGTGTCCACCATTGCAGTCTATTATGTGCTGCTCTGAGAAGGACTTTAGCTTGTCTGATTCGGTCGCCTCTATGCCTTCTATAGCAGCAATGGCTGAAAATGCGCAGCAACAACCTGCGTAAGCATGGTAAGTAAATCAAATAATTTGACTAGTAGTTTGTGACCCTGTGTATGAATGAGAATTACCACAATGTCCTTGGTTGCTAATAGGGGTGACAACATTTTTCTTTCTGCAACCAAGATTGGTTGGTACGTCTGTGACATTTTCATATTTAGAAGATGATTGTGATGATTTATAATAAATCAATCTGAAACCTGTTGTGCACTTAGTGAGGAACTCTTCTTTGGTTAGATCTGCAAATTTATTCACCCCCAACTTGTCTGTGTGGTGTCCTCTATTGAATCTTTCCATGTAGTCTTAGTTAACTTTAAATATTCTAAACTGTATCTCTTTCTCTTCCTTCCTCCCATAGTTGTGTCCATGACGAGTCATCCATTTCTCATGTTATATGGTCGAGCTTTGGTCCGTTGTTGAACGCGATGTTACCTGATAACACAATGCTACAAAAATGCATAGCAGAGAGACCAAATAATGTTTTCCATTCCAAGCCATTATATACTAATGCGGTGTATTTTACAAGGATGCAAAAGCCGGAAATCGGTAATCGGACATTCTATGGCCGCCTAGTGCCTAGGGATTTTTATTTTAAAAAAATTTGTATTTTTTTTATTTGTTGTATAATAGGGCCGCCTAGGTCCGCTTAGAGCCCGCCTAGGCACGTCTATAGCTGAATCGCCTGGGACCGAAAACGTCTAGAATAAGCGATTTTGCAGAAATCGGGTTGGGAGGAGGCCGCCTAGCCTGATTTTTGCATCACTGGTATTTCGTGATGCAAAAAAATTGTTGTTGAGTTTGCATGTGAAGGACGAGTTATATATATATATATATATATATATATATATATATATATATATATATATATATATATATATATATATATATATATATATATCTTGTTGTCTTTGCTGGCGTACATATTTGGCGTGATTGCTGCTATCTTTTTCATTTTTTTCCCCTACAGTCATGGCTATTTATTACGGTTGACTGTATGCAATTCATTGTCTTAATTCATGTTTATTCATCAATTTTAGCATATTCTGCAACTATTCCAATAAATTTTAGATTTTAGAGTGAGGAATATTCTTATTCATTGAATTCCAAAGGATCATTTCATTTTTTGGAAAGATTTGTTGGAAAATTTGGTTGGTGCGTAGACGAAAATGACTATAGAAATGACATAGAATAAAGTCAAGGCAAGAGTTAGATTATTCCTACGTAAGACAATATTGTCTCGTACTTAGGTGCAACTTTTGGAATAAATCACATTTGTGTCTTTGGAATAAATTACATTTGTGTCTTTTCACCAAAAGTTAGTATCCAATGGTTTTTATGAATGTTCACAACCTTTGTATCAAAAAATTTCACTCATACCTCTTCGCCTAATACAACCATTTCAAGGTGATATTTCCATTCACCCCAAAAAATATTCACTAACATCCACGGTATACCTCAATGTACTATTCACTACTAACAAACAGTGTCTTGAAAGTGGGCGTTTAAATTAGGTAGTAGACCATTAATAGGAGTTGATGGCTGGTATCGCAAGGGGCGTCACGATGGGAATTTGTTATCAGCTGTAGGTGTTGACACTAATAACATCTTTCTTATAATTTATGTTTTTATGATTAAAGAAAATGGGGATACATGGTATTGGTTTTTGGCTGTTTTAAAGATTGAGAGGGATTGTGTGTGGACCATTATTTTTTACAAACTAAATAGTCTAGCTCAGGTTTTCAATAGGAGAATGATGACACGAAGGAGTTAAGTTGTATTATTGTTGATGGTTAAGTGATAAGCCTCCATAGCACTAACTGGAGTAAATCTCATTTCAACTTCATATTTAGGTGTGCTATGGTAATGAAAAACATATGTTAGTTATTTATTGCCAGCAAAATTGTTTCATATCTTGAGTATGTTGGCCTAGATTATGAACTATTTAAAGGAGAGACTGCAAAAGAGCAGAGACAGAGCAATGAAGGGCAAAAAGTGGAAGAGGTTACTGTGAAAAAAAAAAGAAGTTATATCCAAGAAAGGTTGATGGTTCACATTACTAAATTTTTGTTAATGCTAAAATATATCTTTATTCACTTATTCGCGTTCTTTTATTCAGAGAAATAAATTTTATTGCATGAAAATGATAAGACTCTTTGATCCTCGATGATAAGATTAATACAAATTTCTCAGAACCTCCTCATATATCCTTCTACTAATTGTGGGTAAAGTATTATATGAACATTGTTTGGCATACACTACTTATATTATTACTTGTAAAAATTAATATTAATGCATAATTCCTTCTCCAATTTGTGTTGATCATTTGGCATGCAGATACTTATTAAATCGGATATGTTATTAATAATAACTTTCAAAACAATATAAAACTTGTGTTAATTTGAGTTCACACGAACTCTATTTCTTCAAATATTATTATTATGTGTATCCATCATCACTTTTATGCATATGCACTATCACTGTTTAAAAAACAAGTGCATATTTATGATAGTGATAGTGGAGACACTGATAATGTGTACACTAATAATGATACTTCACATGAAACCTCCCCTCAAAACAAATATTAATACATAAGCTAACCAAAATATTTCTAAAACTGCTAGTGGAAATATATACTTAAAAACTTGGTCACAAATTTAATTAGAAGTTTAGCTTATTCTGCCAAAGGAGCTACAAGCCTACGATATCAGACACAAAGGAGGTAACAAAACTGCATTTTTTGGATTTAATGCTTCTTTAATTAAAAAAAAAAATGTAATGATAAATTAACTAAAAAATGGAGATATATAATTTAGATATATGTGTATATTTAAATGTATTATTTTAAGAAGATAAAATTTTATTTTGTAATAAATAGATGAATAATTTAATTTGCAATTTGATATTCACATGCTTGTTTAGACTCGATTAAAACCCAAAAAACTTGTTAACCAATTATATATTTGATAAATAAGTTCGAGCTCGATTTAATAATACTGGAGTCAAGCTACGTATTCTGAAGTTTGGCTCGTTGGATTAAATTTATTCTTAGGGGTCGTTTGGTTTATGGGATAGGATTGGATTGGATTAGCTAGGATTGGTTAGAACGATTATCGAAAATCGGATAGATTAGAAACAGAAAATTAGGACTAGAACCAATTATTTTGGATCGAATTGTACACGAGATATTCGTTCTAGTCTATCCAGGGTCATGGTCCTGTGCAATCCCTTAAATCAAACACGAGATTATCTGGGATTATAAAAACAATCCCAGACAATCCCTCAAACCAAACGGCGTATATGTGATTGTTGCCTGAGTGAAGATAATAAATTAAATCTAACAACATTAACGTCCTCCAAAGAAGTTGGAAAATATCCACAGACGTTGCCGACACTTTGACTCCATTTCGGAGTTTGATCACTTTAATCAATTCCAATATGAGCTGTCCAGCAATTTCTACCTCTAACTCTCACACACTAAGAAATATATACCCAGAGCGAGAGATTGAAGGAGAATTCTAACATTTGGAATTGGCGTCTTTGGCTGCATACATGACAAGTTATTATGTGAATAATATCTGCGTTAACTAACAACAATTGATTAATACTTTAGAATAAAATAATTAATATCTTTAGTGAAAATAACAAATATCACTTCAATTAATATCTTTACTAAAGATACCTTTAGTGCAATTCATTGATATTTGTAGTGCAATTTTATAATACCTTTCAAATAAGTTTCACCGTGAATATCATTCACATAATTAATTCTCTACTTATATGTACACACTATAGAAAAAATAAAAAATTGCCTAAAAAATTAGTCAATATGGTTACAAAATTTTCAATTCGTAGTGGGAATTGCCTACAACTTGCCTACAAAATTCCATTCTTTACCTACAAATAATTTGCCCCCGTATGCAAATTGTTTATAGGTAATCTTTTGTAGACAAATGGTTTATTTGTAAGTAATTGATTACCTAAATTTTTTATTTTATAGATAAATTGATTTCTAAACAAATTGCTTATAAATTAAATAATAAAAATATATTGTAATTCTAATTTCGTAGGCAATTATCATCTTCTTGAAATATAAATATAAATATATATATATATATATTCAATTAACAAATTAAGGCTCATGCAAAAATACAACTGGATAAAATAATATTTTCATTGCAAATCAACAAAGTACATGTGGTAAAAACAAAAAAAAAAAAAAAAAATCAAATATCCATCTTAATTTATACTCCTTTATCTCGTGATTATATACATTCTTTTTCTAATCCATCCCAATATTTTCTGCACACACCCAAAATAAAACTCAACACAATATTAACACCTCCAAAACTTATTTTAAAGTCAATAAAATTTCCTTTCGAATCACTGAAAAATCAATAAACAAATTTCTTAAAATTTTTGCACAAAAAAATGTGAATTTTTTTGGTGGGATGGAGGGAGTAGTTATTTTTCACAACATCTTATATAATGTTGATTCAAATGATTTGTTTTAATTATAATAAACTTTAAAAAAATTCAAAATACATGAAAACTTTGTAAATATTCATTCAAATAATCCCTCTGTTCCGTGATTATTTCACACTTATTATATTTGGATATCCCACAATTACTTTCACACCTCAAAAAAAGAAATAATTATCCTTCACAAAAGTTAATAAAACATAAAGTTACCATAATTTTATTCAACCTCATACTCATAAACTTTTCTTTTCATAAAAAATGTGACACTTTCAAATATGAAAGAAAAGGTGGAATGGAGAGAGTAATATATTTTTTTAATTAAAAATATTAAAAATAACTATATCTGCATCTTAAAGAGGTAGCACTTGGGATACTTAAGTTTTTAAATTAATGTTTTAGATTGCTATTCTAGTGTCTTGATTGTTGTGTATATAATACACACGACTATCCATGAGTATGTGACTGTGGATTTGGAGAAAGAAGTATGTCTATATTAAAATTAATGTTATAAACGTACTTTACAATAGTCTACGTAAGAAGAAATGTTAAATGGATCAATTTATGTATATTGAAATGAATATGACGGAACAAATAGTTTATGCATATTAATGAATTTGTTTCTCAACATGCTAAAAAAAACGTCTTTTAAAAATATTTATTTTTATACTTTAAATTATTTTTTATATAAAACTTGTTCATGGTATGGAACAAATATCATTACTTGCACTTACTGGTATAAGTACATATAATTACTGATATCATAATTTATTGGAATTTCAGTTTACAAGTCTAATAATAGTGAATATATGTAATTCTATTAGTGATACATTTATATAGTGTGTAGACCACTAAGGGGCCGTTTGGTTTACGGGATAGGATTGGATTAGAACGACTATCGGAAAACAAATAGACTAGAACCAAATTTTCTGGATCGAATTGTACACGAGATAGTCGTTCTAGTCTATCTATAGTCATGATCCTGTGCAATCCTCAAACCAAATACGAGATTACTTGAGATTATAAAGAAAATCTCATGCAAACGACCCTTGTATATATTTTTTGGAATAATTGCCCCCTACTACACAATATCAACTCTTATTCCCTTCTACTATCAATTACAAATTGAATTTATAATAGATACATTTCTCTTTAAACACACTACATAAAATTGTTTAGCTTTCCAAAATTGACCTTGTACCTTTTATTATTATTTTAACCCATTATCTCTCTTACTTTAATTCAAATTGACACTTTCTCCCTCATTATCTCAGCCAAAAATCGCCCCTCTCTCACTAAAAGTATGCTTCCTCCACTTTCTGATGGGGCCGGCGAACGCCGCCGGCGAGGCATACATCATCGAGAAGTCACCACCATCATCATCGCCGACTAGGGTTTTGTGGCAACGAGGGCGCCGCCTCTGCCGCTGAGGAGAAGACGTCGAGATGTGCGACACCGCCACCACATCATCGACGAAGCCGCCACCACCATCTTCGCCGATCTAAGTTTTTTAGGCAACGACACCACTGTTGATGTGAATTTTTGAAGGTCCGTGCTTTTAGACTTTTTTCCCCTCTTTGTCTTCTCTCTTTTGTACCTTGGATTTTCCGCAGCTTCGGTTTTGATTTTATTTGGGTTTTGGGGTTGACCCATTAATTTTCATCAGAAATGAGTTTTTCTTCATGCCCACTTTCTGTTTGATGTTTTGCCTGAATGAACCCTGCGAAAGTGAAAACAAATTATTTCTCTTGAATTTGGGAATTAGGCTTTCTGGTTTAATTTTTTTCATGGAATTTGGGAATTTGGGAATTAGGCTTTCTGGTTTGATGTTCTCTTGAATTTGTCTGTCATGGAGTTTGGGAATTAGGCCGAGTATGGTTCCAATGCCAGTTAATGGTGATGATACAAGTGTGATTAACGTTGGCGTGATTGTTGACGCCCAATCATGGGTGGGGAAGGTTGTCCGGAACTGCACAACGATGGCCGTATCCGACTTTTACAACCTCAACCTCAATAGGGGGTACAAGTCAAGAATTGTTCTTCATGTCAGAGATTCCAAGGGTGATTCTTCGCAAAGCATTGCTGGTGCTGGTGCTGGTGCTGGTGAGTTTTTTCCATCACATGACATCTGTTGTTATATAGTACTAGTACTAGTAATTAGTAATGGTGAAGCTTGCTTAAGTAGTTGAAACCTGTGAGATGGAGTTAGCCTGTTGCTTGAAAATATACGAATTGACTGTTGATGTGAATTTTTGAAGGTCCGTGCTTTTAGACTTTTTTCCCCTCTTTGTCTTCTCTCTTTTGTACCTTGGATTTTCCGCAGCTTCGGTTTTGATTTTATTTGGGTTTTGGGGTTGACCTATTAATTTTCATCAGAAATGAGTTTTTCTTCATGCCCACTTTTTGTTTGATGTTTTGCCTGAATGAAGCCTGCGAAAGTGAAAACAAATTATTTCTCTTGAATTTGGGAATTAGGCTTTCTGGTTTAATTTTTTTCATGGAATTTGGGAATTAGGCTTTCTGGTTTGACGTTCTCTTGAATTTGTCTGTCATGGAGTTTGGGAATTAGGCTTTCTGGTTTAGTTTTTTTCATTAGCTGTTTCTGTGATTGAAGAAAAAAAAAATGGAAGTGGGCATGTATGTCACAGAGAATAAGTTGTCACAGAGAAAGTGGGCATAAAAAGAAATGGAAGAATTGTTAGAGGTTATTTAAAATTTCTCATGTATGTTGATTATCGTTGTAATTAAAATAAATATTTACAGATAACCGGAGGCCGCTCTTTGGAAATGCGACATGGATTTTGGTATTCTTGACGGAGAAGAAGTTGGAGCTAGCAAAGACGAAAACAACTTGAAGAGGCAAGCGAGAAGAGTTTTGGCAAGTTTTTTTTTTTTTTTTTTTTTTTTTAAAGTAAGAGTTAGTTAGATTGTTAGACATTGTACGTTGTAGCTATGATTTTGAAGATGTTCCTCGTAGGATTTTTGGAGTTAATTATAATGGAGAGGTTTGAAAGTGATGGTTTATTGATTGCTTAAGTTTTGCTTCAATTCTAGCTTTTGGTTTGCTTAGGATTTGCTTTGATTTTTGCTTCAAAATAGTATAAAGAATAACATTTATAACTATTATAGTGCACTGAATATAACTATAGTATACATAATTACTGTTATAATATATTGTACATAACTATAGTATAATAAAAAATTGTATAGTATATTAAATATAACTATAGTATAAAGAATAAAGGTGTAGTATATTAAAAACAACGATTATTCTATAAAGGTGTAGTATATTAAGAATAAAAATGTAGTATATTAAAAATAACAATATAGTATACTCAACATATCAGTGGTATATAAAGTTACACTATAGTACACTAAAAAATAGTGTAGTATAAAAAATCGAAAAAGTTGTTGCAGTAAACAGTGTACTGTCAGTGAATAGTACACTATAGTCACATCAATGTCAGTGAACAGTGTACCGTCAGTGTACTGTTCAAGAAATTACACTACACTACAATGTAGTGCTTGAAAAATGAAAATGCAATTACAAGTTCTAGGTAATAAAGTTCTCTATAGTGTACCTCTAGGTAAGTACCCCATATTTTTTTTTAAATATGGCCCATTATTCTTGATTTTCATCGGCTCTGACAGCAGACCTCGTTCTCATTCTCATGTATATTTGATTTGCGGGAGAGTTGGGGCAGTAACTTGACTAAGTCGTTGCCCAGCGTAAGCGGAACGATGTGGAAATAGGGCGTTTGAGCAAAATGAAATTTCTATAAATATCCACTTCTCTTAACACTTAATTACATAAAAAAAAGAAAAAGTATATAAAGTTGATTAGTAATCTCCATCTCAAGAAAATGGCCCTATACTTCACTTGCAAATTAACCATTTTTGGTGCATTGTTGTTGTTGGCTTGTGTGGAGGCAACTGGTCGGGCGTTGCTAGATGCATCGATGGCCGAGAAACATGAGCAATGGATGGCGCGATACGGACGTACGTACAAAGATGATGCGGAGAAGGCCAGGAGGTTGGAGGGAGAATGTGGAGTACATCGAGTCCTTCAATTCGGCAGGGAATCGGTCGTACAAGCTTGGCATAAACAAGTTCACCGATATGACAAGTCAAGAATTTAAGGCAACCAAAACTGGAGATATAATAGATCCAGCTTACCTGCAAAACTCATCCAATTATCTAATTTCATCTAAATTTAGTTATGCAGATGTGGGTGAAGTTCCATTACGAGTCGACTGGATAGAAAAGGGAGGTGTCACGGAGGTTAAGCATCAGCATCAATGTGGTACCTATTTAAGTTGTGAAATGAATCCAAATTAATTAGCTACTAATTTCATCATCATATACATATTGATATAAACAAAAATATGTGGTGGATGCAGGATGTTGCTGGGCATTTTCGGCAGTTGCAGCGATAGAAGGTATCATCCAGATACGTAGCGGCAAATTGGTTTCACTATCCGAACAAGAACTCCTGGATTGCGATACTAATAATGGAGGATGCGGCGGTGGTATCAAGGAGAGAGCCTTTGAGTACGTTATTAGTAATAATGGGCTGACGACCGAATCAAACTACCCGTACCAGGGATCTCAGGGAAGTTGCTACCCTATGCTGGAATCCTCAGCGCAGATTACAGGGTACGAGCAAGTTCCACCCAACGACGAGTCAGCATTGAAGGCAGCTGTGGCTAACCAACCCGTGTCTGTAAGCATTGATGCAAGGGGATTGAATTTCCAACACTACGGGGGAGGAGTTTTCACAGGAGAGTGCGGAACGAGTCATAACCATGCGGTGACACTAGTAGGGTACGGGAAAACTAGCGATGGAATGAAGTACTGGTTGCTCAAAAATTCATGGGGAACCACCTGGGGTGAGAATGGATATATGAGAATCTTAAGGGACGTTGATGATACTAGGGGACTCTGTGGCCTTGCCATGTATGCTTCTTACCCAACTGCTTGATCAACCATTTCATCCACTATCATTAATGCAACATTATAATTAATTAATGGATCTTTGATTTCTCTAACTTTACTTTGTGTGTAAACAAAGCTTCTCCTCTTGGGAAGCATTATGGAGTATGTTTTTCAAGTTCAAACAAAAGAATGCTGTAACAAAAAAAATTCAAATTATAAACGAAACAAAATATATTATATATATGGAGTTTGCCTTGATTATTCAATGTGTTGTGGTGAGGAGGGAGCAGAGATTACCTACATTTTGCACGGTTAATTGCATTTTTGGTCCTAAGTGAATTGACCAAAAACACATTTGGTACCTATGTCAATGTGCAGAACTATTCCTTTTTTTTTTGCAGTTTTGATCCCATCAAATAGTTTTAGGATGAAAACCTTGACCAAAATTGACTTTTAAATATAATTTTAAAATACAAAAAGTATTTTTGAACAAAATAATAACTACTTTAAAATTTGGGGATAAAATTGTACTCCCTCCGTCTCGAAGTAAGTTTTCCTCTTTTCATTTTGGACCGTCCCACAATAAGTTTTTCATTTCAAAACAACAAAAACAACAATCTATTACATATAATCTTTAACCTTCAAGCTCACACAATATTACCAAAAATGTCACTTATTTTTCTTTTCAACACTATTCATTACTCTAACACTCAAAAGTCAATATGTGTCCACCATATATTAATAAACAATTTTTTTTTTTAAACAAAACAACAAAAATTTGGGAAATTAATATTGGGACATAGAGAGTATATAATTTAAAAATAAAAAGAATTTAAATCAATAATTAAAGTATATGTAAAAATCTGTAAATTATTAATGTATAATATGTCTATAATTTGAAAAAATAAGGAATTATGTTAAAAGTTTGACATAAAAATCACATGGGACTAAAAATGCTTAAAAAAAGGACCATTTTGCAATTGGTCCATTCTCTTGGGACCAAAAATGCAATTTTCCCCATCTTGCATGTCTATGATTTTTTCTAATGAAGAATACTCTTGTGCACCTAGTACACATTACGTTCACTCAACAATTAAGGTTGTTTCACTAGTACAAAAAGGGTCTAAGAGAGCGGTTAAATTTAAAGTAAGAAAGCGGTTATAAACGCTTTCCAAGAAATAGCTATCGAAGGCTAAGAGAGCGGTTTAGTAACCGCTGTGCAAAAAAAAACACTAAAAGAGCGGTTATGAACCGCTGTCCAAGACAAACCACTTAGACAGCGGTTATAAACCGCTATCCAAGAGTAAACACTAAGACAGCGGTCTGAAACAGCTATCATACTTTTAACAAAAACAGCTGTTTTTAACCGCTATCCAAGTTTCACACTTGGAGAGCGGTTCTTAAACCGCTCTCTAACATCTTTTTTTTTTCTATAATATTCCTTGGAGAGCGGTTTTTGACCGATTTTTTTCAATATTATATATATATATATATATATTTTAATAAACCTGCTAATATATACAAAATTAAAAAATTCGTAATATCAAATAAATATAATAAAATATACCAAAAACATGAAATATTATATTTGATCACAAATTAATATATAATTTACATGCTATCAAAAGTTATAATAATGTTTTACAAGAATCGATTGTAAAGATACCCAATCCAATCCAACTTTCATTTCTCCATTCGAGCGTTGTTGTAAAAAGGGATCCGAGGCCTATGCACAAACTACAAATTACATAGAAAATTTAATTAAATAGTAAATATTTTTTTATTCAATCAATAATATTTAAAATAAATCGATAATCGACTTACTTCTTCAGGAATGGTCGTCTGAGAAGTCAAGATTATATCTTCAATGTAGCAACACACAAAATGTCCACAGTGATTGACATCTTGCTGCCTCGGAACCTATTGATTAACAATTACAATCACGTACTATAACTATGATTATTTTCTATTGATTTTATAATTTTCTAAAGTAACTTACCTTAATGTTTTTCCACAGCACTTTACTAATATTGGTGGTATCTGATTTTTTACCTGGAAGGCTACTCCGATACATTCCCATCACACTATATAATTATTTAAAAAAATAAATATAGATTAGATATTCATAATCTTAAAAATAAAACAAATCATAATATGAGAATATTAAAAATTAACTTACGTACCCTTCCATAAATGCCATAAGATCGGGACGACGTGTATACACCCCATCCTTAGCTGGATCCATATAATACACAGTAAGATCCTCCATTTTTATGGCCAACATCACCCAATGTTCACTACATTATATTAACAATATTAAAACTAATCGCTTGTTCGTATAAATAAATTTTTTTATGAAATATTTATTATACTTACCCCACATTTGTTGGCCAAAAAATGAGATGGTCTCTCCCTCTATATTTCAACACATGATGAACAATGTCGGTCATTGACTGTGTCCTATCACCAAAAATGCAACACACTTGGGGGCAGATGAAGGAATATTTTGCACTTGCATCGACATCTACGGTTAAATATACCTCACCCAAATACCTTTAACCAACATACGCTGATATTAATATTTAATAAGAAAGATAAACTATAAATGAAGTAAATGTTGAGAATTAAGTAAACACACCTAAGGTAAAAAGTTATGGTAGTTGCACTCAACCACTTGTCATTCAAGACTTCTTCGATATAATCTCGTTGGATGAACTCCTCATATCCAACATGGTTAAAGTAAGCATTAATGGGCACTGTGATTGGATTGAAGCTGGACGTTACCATGTAGTGCACCGTACTCATTACAGTGACATCGTGGGGTACGTCTCCGGACAGGGGGTAGCCTAATCGCCGTCTGCACACACCAACAGTGGGTTCCCTTGGTCTCTCCCTCTGTGTAACCTTTTGTGGAGTCGGGAGTATCTACAATCAATATTTATAATATTATTTAAAATAAATTGACTTATTAATTACTTTAATAACATGTATTTTACCTTTTTGGTGAGAGAAACCAAGTTTTGCGGCCATTCGAGGAAGTGCCCGACCGCGTCTCCGACTGTGGTGGCCACATCTTCTGGTTTTGGCAACAGTGAAGTCTCTTGTCCAATTTCAGGTACAGTGAGGGTGACTTTCACAAAACCAGGCGTGATTGGGCGACCATGGATCACTCCACTGGAGCTATCGAACAACATTCCAGTGGCCACCAACCGAAGAGGATGATCCAAATAAAGGTAACAAAGAGTCGCCTGTTCGAAGAGTATATTCAGTTAGAAAATTTATACTAGTATTTAATTAAAACAAATACGAGATACATCTGATACATTGGAGACGTTTTGAAGTGCATCATGGAAGCCATCTGAAGCACTGTTTCTAGCAGCACTCTCTCTAGCCTCAGCAGAAAACATAGGAGCACTGTTTTCACAGCTAGCACCACTAGACGACATCCCGTATCTCATTTGGTAGTTTCTCATCATCTCCATTTGTTTAGCTAAACCGGCAACCTGGGAAGAAAGTTGTTCCACCATAGATATAGCCGCAACACCAGGTGCCATACTCAATGAAGTCTTCGTGACGCCAAATCCAAGTCCCCGTATGCGTCCGGGATGCTCCTGATAATTTATTGCCCGTGCAAACATATCATCAGTCCCCACAGTGCGGGTCTCGTCAGGCGTCATGCTCTGAGATATGCGCTCCTAAATAACAAAAAAATATTACTAAATTATTTCAAATGAAATAATAGTTTATAATTTTAAAGATAAAATAATGGATGAATTACCGCTTCTTCCATGATACGCTGTGCTTTGCAATCGGGAACGTTCCCATCTCGAGTCTTTCTTGTAGTCTGAAATAACTCGTAACGGGTAACAACAGGCGCACTCTCTCCAGCTTTCTTTTTTTCTTCTTTCTTCAAAAATGATAAACATATCAAAAATCATTAAAAGTGAATATATATTAAGAGTGAATGATCATAAAAAAATTAAAAATAAGCATTTTTATCTCACCAAATCTTCCCTAATGCGTGCATAATCTCTGGAAGATCCACGATATCGCGCCTCCATATTCTTAGCTTGTATGCTATTTCTGTTACTTTTTTCCTACAGTGTAATATAAATACGATAAATACTGGAAAAAAATAGATGAAATAACATTAATCAATTTTACCTTGAAATCATCAAGCATAGATCTGCGCACAAACTCCTGCCAATATGGAGCCACCATAGGGGATTCCGCATAGTCTTTAGGCGGCGTAGACGAATACGAACCAATCTTCGGGTCTCGTGCCTTATTCCTCATAAAAGTCCAATTTTTTTTACCTTATTTCCAGCTTGTTTAATATATCATGCTTCTTTGTGTGATCAAGGCCGATGAATGTAGCCTGCATATACATATAGAATATAACAATTTATATTTAGTAATTTCACATATTAAAATAAATTATACAACAATTTTAATATGCACTACAATTAATTAACATACCACGATCTCGTCCCATATCGCTTCCTTGAAATGAGTCATCTCAGGCTTACACCAGTCATTGCATGGCAGCACGATAGGGACCACTCTCCTGACTGCAGCCCCAAGGAAGTACGCCAACTTCGCACTATCTGGTCCTATCGGCTGCACAAACTCATTGAATGATAACTGCAATTCAATGATATCATTAGGTCAATTAATATAATAAAAATTAAACTATTCAATTGTATTAAAATTACCTTCAGTAATTTTCCTTTGCTACGGTCTTTCGTCAATGAAGTCATCGTGACTATGCCCCTCTTGCGCTTCTCTCCAGAGCTGCTAGAGGTGGGAGCATCAGTGTTATCCTGTCTCACGTCATCATCTCCATCATCTCTATCATCTCTATCATATGGAAAATAACCTGGATCATCTCCATCATAGGGCAAATAATCCATGATCCTGCGAAATAAAAAAAAAAATGAAATAAATAAAAAGAAACAACATTTAATAAAGCAGAAAAAACAACATTCAATAAAGTCATACATTTCTTTTTAGCACTGGTTTTTCTTTTTCGTTTTTTGGTTGACTTTTCTTGTTCGTGACCATGAATGTTAACAAGATCCGGATTGATATACTCATCCTCACTTCTAAGTTTTCTCTAGTACGGACGGAGATTTGCAGAATTATCGAAAGAGGGTACAGAATGAGTGAAGTTCTGAAAAGGATCATCAATCATGTCAACATCTTCAACGACGTGGTCACTGATCTGGTAACTATGGTTAAATTTGTTTGACAGAAGCACAATTGACCATTTCTTGTTAACTGGATCGGGGACATAGAAAATTTGTTGAGCTTGACTGACCATTATGTAAGAGTCATTTCTGTATCCCACATTCTTCAAATCAACGCGTACGAATCCAGAAGATTCAACTTGAACCCCATTTGGGATCCTCACCCAACTACAATCGAAAATTGGCTCACGGTGACCAACATAGTCGAGTTCCCAAATGTTGACAATCTGTCCAAAGTAAGTGGTATTCGACTGATTCCATGCAGTTGCAGTAATAGACACCCCACTATTCTGCATTGTACTTGTGGCACCATGATCTCTGGTATAAAACGTGTATCCATTAATAAGGTAACACTTGTATGAATACACATGCCTATCAGGCAATCTGGATAACCACTTAACTCTTTCTTTCACTGATTCTTTATTCTCTGACAACATATTTGCAACATAATCATTCAACCAGTCAACAAATGTGCGATTGTGCTCAGCTTCAATCCATGATCTATCTCTGGTGGGAAATGACTCAGAAAGTTCCTGCATGTGCACGTCAATAAAAGGAAGCACGTCGACCGTGTTGTGAAGTACACACAAGTGCATCCGAGTTAGCTCATCCATACTAACACTTACAGGTTGGCCACCGGTAATGCCTTCACCATCCATCCTATTGGTGTATCGGGTACTTGGAAGTCCAATTGCATCGACATTCGGAATAAATTCAGACCAGTACTCAACTGCTTCTTCTACTAAATAACGTTCTGCAATGCATCCCTCCGGCATGAACATATTCATCACATACCCTTTCAACACTTTCATAAATCTCTCTACACCGTACATCCATCGCATACGAGCAGGACCACACATCCTTGTCTCGTGTACCAAATGAACGGTTAGGTGAATCATTATATCAAAAAATAAAGGAGGAAAATACATTTCAAGCTCACAAAGCGTCCCCACAATCTGTCTCTGAAAACCAAGCAATTTTCTAGGATCAATAACCTTGCCACTCATTGCCTTGAAGAACCAACAAAACTTTGTTATGGTTATGCGCACATTTTCAGGCAAGATAGAACGTATTGCAATGGGCAAGAAATTCTCCATGATGACATGATAGTCATGCGATTTCAGATTCATCAACTTCACGCCATCATCTGAAACAAGTCTCTGTATGTTGGAGGAATAACCCTCTGGTACTTTCACATCCTTTAGTGTTTGAAGAAGAATTTTTCTCTCACTCTTGGACAAGGTGTGTGCAGCAGGAGGTAATTTCGGTGGTTTTTCTTCTTCATACACAGGTGCCAGTTCTGCTCTTATACCCATATCAACCATATCCATTCTTGCATTGTACCCATCCTTGGACTTGTTATCAGCCAGCAGAGTATTGAGCAAACTAGCACAAACATTCTTCTCAACGTGCATTAGATCAACGAAGTGTCTAACATACAACTCTTTCCAATAGGGCAATTGAAAGAAAATTGATTCCTTCTTCCAGCCTCTAGTTGGGAGACTCTTTGTAAAGTGTTTTCCATATTGTGTATTGACATTCTTCATCTCGTTCAGAACATCTATACCTGACAATAAACGTGGTGCTCCACGTTCCTCGATTGTACCATCGAATGCACCGACCATTCTTCTGTACTCATGTGTTGGCTCCAACCATCTTCTATGCCCCATATAAACAGTCTTCCTACAATGACATAAACGAATGTGATCTGTGTTCGTGGTACAACAAGGACATGCATCGGCCCCCTTCACACGATATCCAGATACATTCTCATAAGCGGGGAAGTCATTGATAGTTCCAAACAACATGGCCTTCAACTTGAAATTCTCTTTTCTATAAGCATCATACACATCGACGCCCTCATCCCACATGAGCTTCAAGTCCTCTATCAAAGGAGCCAGATATACATCTATGTCGTTATCAGGTTGTTTGGGTCCTGATATCAATATAGACAACATCATGTAAGTGCGCTTCATGCACAACTCCGGTGAAAGATTATAAACCATCAGAATTACTGGCCATGTACTGTGGTTGGTACTTTGGATACCGAACGGATTCATTCCGTCAGTTGAGAGTGCAAGATGCAAGTGTCGTGGCTCGTCACCAAATTCTGGATGTCTGGCATCGAATGTGTTCCACTGGGGTGAATCAGCAGGGTGTCTTAGCATTCCATCATCGATCCTATCATCATGATGCCAAGTCAAATTTCTAGCATCCACATCGCTACTATCCATTCTCCTGAATCTTGGTATTATTGGAAAGTACCACATCACCTTCGCTGGAGATTTATTTTTCAAATACCTCTTCTTCCCACACTTGGGGCATTCATCGAGGTCTCCATACTCCTTCCAAAATAAGACACAATCACCCGGGCAAGCATGAATTTTCTGATGTGTTAACCCGATGGACTTAAGCATTTGCTTAGCCTCATATGCTTTCGTAGGCAGTACATTTCCATCGGGCAATAGACCACTAATTGCTTCCAGCATACTTGAGAAGCACACATCGGATAACTCGTGTGCTGCTTTTAGGTTGAACAATATCAACACAGTTGACACTTTTGTTGCCTTCTTACACCCGGGCCAAAGGGGTAAACCTGCGTCATCCTTTAATTTTTCTGACATATAAGGGTGATCTCGCAGATTTGTATCATCCCCACAAGATGTATCAACATTCGGTACATCTCCGAAACTATCCTCATCCACTGTATCTTCAAACCTAAAATCAGTTCTTATGTTGCTTGAGCTACATCCATCTCTTCTCTCACCATGAAATGTCCAAACGGTATATGTTTTATCAATACCGTGACACATCAAGTGGTCAAATAAACTTTCTCGACCACTAACAGTTTTTCCATTCATACATTTCCAACACGGACATAGAATGTATCGATGGTCGGTGTAGTGTCTAATTGCATGATTACAAAACTCTTCCACCCCATTCCTATACTCCTCTGATAGTCTATCTGCCCGAACCCACTTTCGATCCATATAGAACTAGAGATGCCTATATAGATTAACCGAAAATCACACGTGTTGAGTCTAACATATTAATCCTAACATGCACCCTAAAACAATTTCATCTAAAATTTCAACATATGAATCCTAATATGCATTCTAACAATTTCATCTAAAAATATTCCTAAAGCCTTCAATATTTCCCATCTATAAACCTTTTGAAATAAATTCTAACATTTTAATACTAATTAACATGCACCCTAAAACAATTTCATCTAAAATTTCAACATATGAATCCTAACATGCATTCTAACAATTTCATCTAAAAATATTCCTAAAGCCTTCAATATTTCCCATCTATAAACCTCTTGAAATAAATTCTAACATTTTAATACTAATTAACATGCACCCTAAAATAATTTCATCTAAAATTCTAACATATGAATCATATAACATGCATTCTAACAATTTCATTTAAAATTATTCCTAAAGCCTTCAATATTTCCCATCTATAAACCTCTTGAAACAAATTCTAACATTTTAATACTAATTAACATGCACACTAAAACAATTTCATCTAAAATTCTAACATATATCCTAACATGCATTCTAACAATTCCATTTAAATTATTCCTAAAGCCTTCAATATTTCTCATCTATAAACCTCTTGAAATAAAGTCTAACATTTTAATACTAATTAACATATATACATCTTAAATTCTAAAAAAATTATAATATATATGTCCATCTAAAATTCTAACAAATTTCATCTAAAATAATTTTAACATATTAAACCTAACTTGCAACAATTTCATATAAATTAATCCAAAAGCCTTCAATTAACCAATGTTTCACCAATAATATACATATATATATACATATTCATATACATTACATTTCATATATATACATATTCATATATATATATATACATACATATACATTTTAATACATTTTAAATACATATTATATACATACCTGGAGGAGACGGCGGAGAGGGCAGCGGTGGAGGGGCGGCGGCGGTGCAATGTCGCGTCGAGGGAAGCCGAGCGGTGGACTAGCAGCGGCGGAGAGAGCGGCGGTGGCTGGGCGGCGTCACAGCGGTGGGGTGGGGGGGAAGCTCGTTGGCGGTGGGGGTGGGGGGACCAGCGAGGTCTGTGTGGTGGGGGAGGAAAAATTACGCGTCTGTTAGTTTATTTTGTAGTCAAATGAGGGTAAATGGGGTCAAACTCTTAGAGAGCCGTTAAAAACCGCTATGCAAGTAAATATCTAAAAGAGCGGTTAAAAACCGCTTTCCAAGTTCCACTTGAAGAGCGGTTTAAAACCGCTCTGTAAGTCCTCTCTTAGACAGCGGTTTTTAACTGCTTTCTTGCACCTCCCATCTTACACAGCGGTTTTTAACCGCTCTCTTAGACTAAACCTAGGACAGCGGTTAATAACCGCTGTCTTAGCCTTTTTTTTAATATAATTATGTAAAACCGCTCTCCAAGCTTTGTTTTGGAGAGCGGTTTTTTTAATAGCTCTCCAAGTCCAAATGTGTAGTAGTGTTTACATTGAAAAATATGAGTTGATTACACTTAAAAGTTTGGGTTGATTTTACTGAAAAATTCATGAATTTTCTTGATAAAAAACTTTTGAATTTGTCATCATTTTTAAATTTTAAATTTGTATGACTTAGAATAGGAAAATTTATGTAAATATTGTGAATTCAAAATTGAATAGTCAAAATAGGAATGAAAGAAAAAGATTTACGTATATATAGTGGATCGCCTCGAGGAATAGCGATTAAGCAGGTGGACCGCTACTGCCAGAGGCGATCTAGGCTGCTGCAATTTCCCCTCAACGTCTTTCCAGTGAATTTCCAGAAGCTTTCTTCATTTTCTCGATGCCGAAACCTCATTTCAAAGTGACGTTGATCGAATTCTAGGTTGGGGCCTGTACCATGATTTGGATATAATTGATGTTTGGGTAGCTCCTTTACCATTCAGAAAGGATTGTATGTGTTGAACCAAGACTTCAGGTAACAGAAACACGCCTTCAATTCTCCCGCGATTCGCCATGGAAAAACCCTAGAAATGAATTTGAAATAGAAATTGTGAAATTCAAAATCCACGATTGTCTATGCGCGTAGATGTGTCCATTTTATTTTATAAGTAGATCTTTGTTGGTCCCGTTTTTTTCATTCACAAACAAAGACAATATGGGAAATTAGGAGAAATTTTTGTTTTAACACTGATGTTATGCAAGTCAGTAAAGCAATAAAGAACACAACAATGTAAAGTGGTTCGGAGGCTCAAGCTCCTACATCCACTGCCTGATTTAACAGGAAATCCACTACCCGGGATTCTTGTTTTTAACGTGCCAAGGTGCACTCACAACTGGACTCACACCCCTCCGCGGAGCTGCCTCTCGAACTGGCCTCACATCCCTCTTCACTCAGGGACTGCCTCTCCTCACCTCACTGCAACACCTAACACTATTCTGGAAAGGGTTTAGTTTGGTTTGGTTCTCTCCAACTAGGTGAGATTTTCCCTTACATGGTTTTAGCCTTTAAGCTAAGGTTGGGAAAATCTCTCTAAGCTTAGGATGTATATGATGAGCTCGAGTATACAAACTGGAACACTCAAATATGACTATGAAGAACTCAGGTCAGTGTTCTTGATGGAGATAGTGCCTCCTTATGCCTCCCTTGAAACGCACCACTCTCACATCAGCTCCTTGTTTTTTCACAAATGAAGCTTGAGTTTGTATTTATAGTGTGGATTTGAATGTTACCGTTGGAGAGAGTAACATTCAAATCCAGACTATCTCTGGAGTGAAATTCTCCTTTTCAGTAAAGTATGGCCTTTGTCAGCTTTTGTCAGATTTGCTGCCTTGACTTGATTGGTCCACGTGGACTGAGTCCAACGGCTCTTTTGTTCAGGGTACTTGATCAGGGTAGTCCTAACTTCAGGTGACTTCTCTTCAGCTGACTTGAAGTCCTCTTAGGATACTTTTCTTCAGTAGACTTGAAGTCTTCTTAGGAACTTTCATTGGACTTGAAGTCTACTCACTGGACTTCCTTCATTGGACTTTAAGTCTACTCAGGAGAGTTTCTCAGTAGAGTTTCTCAGTAGACTTCCTTCATTGGACTTTAAGTCTACTCAGGAGAGTTTCTCAGTAGACTTTCTCAGTAGACTTCCTTCATTAGACTTTAAGTCTACTCAGGAGAGTTTCTCAGTAGACTTTCTCAGTAGACTTCCTTCATTGGACTTCCTTCATTGGACTTTAAGTCTACTCAGGAGAGTTTCTCAGTAGACTTTCTCAGTAGACTTCCTTCATTGGACTTCCTTCATTGGACTTTAAGTCTACTCAGGAGAGTTGACATAAGGCAAATTGTCAGCCTCTCATTCCTCAGTAGCCTGACTCCTTCAGGATCTACTCGGCACAACACTGATCCTCATGACCATGCTCTTCACAGAGTAGTCCACTGACCAGCTTAGAAAGTCAGGTTTATACTCAGTGGGACTTCCTTCAGGACGGTCTTCAGGTCTTCAGGGGACTTGAGTTTCTTTCCTCTTGGATGGCTTCTGACTTCTTCAGGTTTATGAGTCCGCTGAGTTCCCCCTCAACAGAGTACCTGTAAACTGAAAACAAACTATCCTGGGGGTTGAATCATTGAATCATTAACAATTTGATGGGGGTCCGTTGAGTTCCCCCTTGAGTATAACTAGGACATTGAATCATTAACACTTTGATGGGGGTGAGTGTTAATTTGTGTTGTCTCATACAAATTTTTGTCTTTTTTTTTTTAATTGTAAAGGACTAATTGACCATTTTAGGTAATTTAAAAATTATTAATTAAATTGATTTGCAATTTTTTTTTTATTTACAATGTGTTAATTGAGTAGACATATTTTTTTATGTAAGTTAATTTTCTTTATTGGTAATTTTAAATTTTGCTAATTAATAAATATATTTGAATTGTATAATTAAAATATTTAATCTAAAACAAACACACGCACACATAATACGTGAGGTTTTGTGCTAGTTTGCCTATATAATTAAAAAAAATTTAGGCAAATCGAGTGCAATTTTTATTACAAGATAAGTTTTTGTTGAAATTGACAAATTTTATGGGCAATCTTTTAATTTTTTTTTGCAATGATACTTAATATATATGTTATATTCAATATATTTATTATGATAATGAGATATTATTTCGTACATTATTTTGCCTCATGAACAATGCGTTTGAGTTCAACCATGGCCTCACAACCGAATCAAACTAACCGTACCAGGGGACTGATGGCATAAGCAACACTAACAAGGAATCCTCGGATGTTCCATCCAACCGCGAGTCTGCGTTGGTGGCAGTAGTGGCCAACCAACTCGTGTTAGTACCCCATCTGCAAACTTCTCTATATATTAAGATAAATACATGTGTAAAAGAGAAATAATAAAATTAATTAATTTTATACCCTTTTACAAATTTGGTCTTTTAAATGAAACAATTTTTTTTTCATGATATCAAAGTCAAAAGATTCACGCCCGAACAAGATCCACTAAGAGAACTCTACTCATTACACCACCCAAAAAAAAAAAAAGGAAAAATTGAGTTCGACATATTAAATTCAAAATCTCCTGTTTTATACACCAAAAATATTAGTTTTTGGTGACAGTAATCCTGTCATATCCTGTTATTATAACTTCTATAATTAAAATCTTTAATGACAGAGTCCTATCATTGAAGACTATATTAGGTCATCAAAGATTTTTTATTAAGTTGGTTGTGCATCAGGTGCTTCATGAAACTCAAGTGTATTTTTTAAAATTAACTCCTACTATTGGTAAAAATTTAATTTTGTTAAAATTGAAAATTTATCTTTTATTAAATGCATTTTTCAGTAATAGCAAGGGTACTTTTTCAATATTAGTAGGAGTAATTTTTTAAAAATACACTTGAGTTGCATGATACACCAAATGCATACAAGACTATATCAATATTTTTAGCAAGAAAAGCTATAATAACAAGATAAATCAATTATTTTGTACATTTATCAAAATGTACAAATATTTAACACCATAACATAATTATTTAACCTATTTAGGAGGTGATCTTAATTTATGATTTTTTTAAATAAATTATATGATCTTATATATCCATGATTACACATTAAATAATATCTTTCATCAAAATAGAGATGGAATAATTTAAAAAAAAAAAAAGTGGCCTGAGAATTTTTTTATCAACTCTATTTAACAAATTTTGATATTATAAAAGTAGTTAATACATATGACACCAATTATATTTTTTTTTTAAATATCCACAAATTCATATGTATTTAATAAAAAGAAATAGTATGTACTTGACAATTGTAATTTTTTTTAATTTTTTAATTAAATTATTAACAATCCATATGTCATACCTAATATGTACGTTAAATTAAAATAGAGGTTGACTCAATATTATTGGAGTGGAGCTAAGCATTTTAAAGTTTAAGACTTAGGATTAGAGTGTAGGTAGGGTGAAATTGGTTCATGCATGTGTTGGTGATCAATTTTTATCGGATGGATTAGTGACTGTTTAAGTTCGGTTTAAAGATCATCAATCAATTACGTGTGATTGGTTACCACCGTAAATGGTAAATCGAGGGTTCGGGTTATGAAATTGTAAACACAAAAGTCGAAATCGTAATAATTTCGTATGTGTGCACGTTTTGGTGTATAAGTGTGTGTTTTGGGAGTATTTGTGAATTTGAACCTGTATTTCTTAAGCTGGAGAACAACTATTTATAGAGACTAACAAGCATGAGGTGCCTATGACTCTTGGTCTCCCTAGCCTGCATGCTTGACAAGTGTCCTTTGACTACAATTTGACCTCATCTAAGCTGAATCTTAGTTACAAAGTCTTCTTTGGTCTTATCTCGGACTTCATTGTTGTTCGTCCAGGTCGGCTTAGTTGATCCAGGATGGTTTTTACATAAAAGTTGTTCGCCTTGTGGGTGCATGGCTCATAAGTTGTTCGCCTTTGTGTTTTACACAGATTGGCTTTGGGATCTTGGTCCTTTGTTCGTCGTCATACACCTCTTAGACTGGTAGATGCACCACCTTTTGACAATGTTGCTCGTCATCAATGACTTGGCGGAATGTTCATATCTGGTCTTGGGTCTTAAAACCTGTTCGCCCGTATGTTGTTCGTCGGTTGAGTTGTTCGTCAGCTTATACACTCCCTGGATTGATTTATGCACCTCGACTTGCTTTTCTTTGTTGATCATCTTTGATTTGTGGTTGGTTCTTCATAATCCTTTTTTAAGGCATTAATCCTTGTTCGCCCATCATTGATTTATGTTCGCCTATCAACAACATGAATCCTTAAAGGGTAAAATTATTTTTTTGTCCCATAACTTATCTAGTGTCCACTTTTGATCCCAAAAAAATTTAAATTTTCAATTTTGGTCCCATAACTTGTAGGATTGTCCAATTTTGGTCCCATTTTGGCGGGAAATTAAAAACGACGTCGTATTTGGTCATGTGACACTCACGTGCCGGTGAAAATGGGGGGTTTCCGGCAACTTTGCTTACGTGGATGCTGATTGTGATTTCAATTTCATTTTTTATTTTTTTAATCCAATATTTTTTACACATTAAATAAGCTGAATAAAAATAAATCAAAACTAATTTTTTTTTAAAATTCTTAAAGTGTTCGTCTTTCTCGAAACGTAATCTCCCTGCCTCCCCCAAAATCTGGAAAAAAAATGAAAGCCCAAATTTTTTAATCTTCTTCCCCAATATTTAGATGTCAGCGCAACAAACTTGATTTTTCATCCCATAAATAAAAGCACAACAAATTAAATAAGAACAGTGATACAAGAACACCTTCATTCCCAAGTCGAAATATCAGCTCAACAATTTTGAATCATCATTCCCAAAACCAATAGCAACTCCCTCTTTTTTTTTTTTTTTTTTTGCTTACTTTTTTTAAGAAATGGTGATCCTGTCCATTTCGTTAATATGCTTCAAGCTTCATACCGTTTTGAAACTCTTGTTGAGGGGAGCAAAACCCCTCAAGATATTTCAAGATCGGACGCTGAGAAGGTCTTCGATTTTTTACGAGAAATTTTGGTGAAACCCTCGTTTTCAGACAAGCTCTTTTGCTCCAATTTGAGTTTATTCATCAATATCGTCATCTAGTGAATGAACAATTTCTTCGTTTGAGCGTCGCCCAGTGAGCGAACGTTTTCCCGTCGCCATTGTCGTCGGTTTCAACTTTGGTTTTAGGCGAGCCTTTACTTCTTTCTTTTGGGATGTGATTGAGGATTGGTCGAGTTGAGGTGGTTGATAGATCGCTGAAAAAGATGCCGGCGCAGATCGTTGTGGGGGACTTGGGTGATCTTTTAATTTTTAATGGTTAATGATTTGAATTTCTTAAAGAAATAATAATAAAGAATTCTAAATAATATTTCTAATTTTTAATAAGTGACGTGGAGATTGAATGTGAAATTAACGATTTATTTAAAAAAAAAAAAAAAGAACACATGTGTGCCACGTAAGCAAAGTTGCCGGAAACCCCCAATTTTCGCCGGCACGTGAGTGTCGCATGACCAAAAACGACGTCGTTTTTAATTTTCTGGCCAAAATGGGACTAAAATTGGACAATCCTATAAGTTATGGGACAAAAATTGAAAATTTAAATTTTTTGGGACCAAAAGTGGACGCTAGATAAGTTATGGGACCAAAAAACTATTTTTCTCTTGTTTTTACTAAAGAGTATCAGTTGTTTTCACTGAAGAGTATTACTCATTTACACTGAAGAGTCTTAGTTTGTTTTAACTGAACAACTAAGACTCTTCAGTGTAAATAAGTAATATTCTTTAGTGAAAACAACTAATACTCTTTAATAAAAACAATTAATACCCTTTAATAATTTATGTATGAATCATTTTCAGTGGCAGAACTTGTGGGTACAGGATGCAACATGAGTCAGCAGATCTCCAAAAAAGTTGGAAAATATATACGATCCATCAGATGTTTTGCCAAGTTTAATTTGAATCAATTTCCGATCACTAAATCAATTCCAATATGAAGTCTCCACTGATTTCTGCTTGTAATCGTAATTCATTCGTTTGTAACATGCTTCAGATTCTGCCAAAGAAATAAGAGTATCCACAGAATTAATTAAGGATAATTCCAAACTTAAGTTTCGGGAATTCACGCTAATAAGTGGAAAATTAAGTCTATAAATACCTCGATAAGACACTTGCTTATTTACATAAAAAACACAAGTTGATTAGCCAGCAACATAAACTAATATAACTTCTCAAGAAAATGGCCCTATCCTTCAGTTGTAAATTAGTTATTTTTGGTACATTAATGATGTGTGTTTCTCAGGCAACTTCAGGTCGGACGTTGCCAGATGCATCGATGGCAGAGAGACACGAGCAATGGATGGCACGATTCGAGCGTACATACAAACATGAGGAAGAGAAGGCTAGGCGGCTCCAGATATTCAAGGAGAACGTGGAGTACATCGAGTCCTTCAATTCGGCAGGGAACCGGACGTACAAGCTTGGCATAAACAAATTCACCGATATGACAAGTGAAGAATTTATGGCGACTAAAACCGGATACAAACTGGACCTGCACAACTCATCTAACTATCCAATCTCAGCTAAATTTAGTTATGCAGATGTGGGTGCAGCTCCAGCACGAGTAGACTGGAGAGAAAAGGGAGCCGTCACGCCTGTTAAGAATCAGGGTCAATGTGGTAAATAATTTGTTGAGAAAAGAATCCTAATTTCAACATATTGATTCTTATATATTTAAATATATATGGTGCAGGATGTTGCTGGGCATTTTCAGCAGTTGCAGCGATAGAAAGTATCGTCAAGATACGTAAGGGGAATTTGGTGTCGTTATCCGAACAACAACTCGTGGATTGCAATACTGAAAACGGAGGATGCCAAGGCGGTTGGATGAATACAGCCTTTGAGTACATTATTGGAAATAATGGGCTCGCCACCGAATCAAATTACCCGTACCAGGCAGCTGACGGAAGTTGCAGAACTAAGATGAAATCCTCTGTGCAGATTAGAGGATACGAGAGAGTTCCACCCAACAACGAGTTAGCCTTGAAGGCAGCTGTGGCTAACCAACCAGTGTCTATATCCATCGATGCCAACCAATTTCAGCACTACAGCAGTGGAGTTTTTACGGGACAGTGCGGTTTGACTCAGAACCACGCGGTCACTGTCGTAGGGTACGGGGTTACTAGCGGTGGAATCAAGTACTGGTTGCTCAAGAACTCATGGGGAAACACTTGGGGTGAGAATGGATACATGAGAATCCTGAGGGACTACGGTAATCACATGGGACTCTGTGGCCTTGCCACTAATCCTTCTTACCCAACTCTTTGATCAACTATATATATATGATTACCTTAATTTTGTGTAGGTTTACTTTTTCTTTTAAAAAAAAAATGGTTTCTCCTCTTGAGAAGCATTATGTATCAGTAGACTATGGTTCTGGATTTCAAATTAAAAGAAATAATACATTTTACACCTCTCTACAAGTACAGATTTTTCGATGAGACAAACCTTTTTAATGGTAGCCCAAACAAAGACATTGAATTCGATCTAACTTTTCAAAAATACATTTAATTGCTTGGTACACCGAGTGCATACAGGGTTATGCCAATAGCTTTAGCACTGAAAGCTATAATGATAAGATTACTGTCACTAAAGGTCAATTATTTTGTATTATACATTTATCAAAATGTACAAATATGTACATAACACCATAACTTAATTATTTAACCTATTTAGGAGAGAGAATAATATTTTTAAGGTCCATAGGTAGGGGGTAGCAAAAGAAGAACCGCAGGTGTTCGAGCTGACAATTCCCGAATTAGCTTTAATATATTAGGCACAAATTGTACGTGCTCGACATATGACCCCCGATTTCAAGTTGTTTTGTATGTGTGGAGCACGTACCTATTTGAGACATAACTTTTTTTTTCTAAATATATATAAATAAAAAAAAATCCCTTCCTCACCCCACCCCTCACGCCCCAATCATCTTCCCCAACTAATTCGGCTATTTTTCACTCCGGCCCAACCCAAGTTCCCGATCATCGCCACTCTCCACCCCAAGTTCCGACTGTAGCCCTCTATAAATTTTGCAAAATCTGGTGTGAATAAAAGAGAGAAATTGTGAGGAGAGAAATATAGTGCAAAATTTTGCAAGCCATGTTGAAAAGACGAAGAAAATGGGTTGCTGGAAAACTTGAAGAAAAGAGTGAAAGCGGTGATTGACAATTTTTTTTACAAATTTCAAATTCAAAATTGATGGTGAAGAAGATAATAAAACATGAAATTAAATTGGGGGAATTAATTATAGGAGCAAGAAAAAATTATTTGTGTTAGTTATGAAAAGAGGGATGGTCGAAAATAAGATTGTGAATTTGTGATTATTGTTAGTCACGAAAAGATAAAGTTTAATCCCGACCAATTTAAGCCCAATTAGAGTTCATCCGGTGAATTTTGACCCCAATTTGTAAATTTTTAAACATATTGTCCTTAAATTGTCAGCCCAAAGATTTATGGTTCTTAAATTGTCGTCCGGAAACATATAGTCCTTCTTTCTTACCTCCCTAAATTATTAACCTTAAAAAAATTATTCCTATTTAAGAGATGATCTTAATTTATGAATTTTATTTTAATAAATTATATGATCATAAAATCCATGATTACACATTAAATATCCCTTTCAACAAAATAGAAATGGAATAATTTAAGAAATTAAAAGGTGGCCTGAGAATTTTTTTATCAACTCTATTTAAAAAAAAAAAAATTATATTATAAAATAATTAATATATATGACACCAATTAATAATTAACAAAGTCACTTACTATTATAACAAAAAAACCAAATATTTATTTTATTGTATATTTAAAAAAAAACTATACTCCTTCCGTCCCAAACTCAACTTCTATTTTACTGTTTGCACGGTTATTTAGAAAAGAGTTTTTTTTTATAGTATTTAAAGTGATAAAGTGATAATGTAATAAAGTAGATGTTTTTTGTTATCAGTGTATGGAGAATATAATATTAAAAAGTACTTTTACTTTTTTGTCAAAAGTAGATATAGCAAATGAGTATGGAACATACCTTTTTGACAATGTAGCAAACGAGTTTGGGACGGAGGGAATACTATTTTTTAAGAAATTGCCTACACACACACACACACACACACACACACACACATATATATATATATATATATACATATATATATATATACATATATATATATATACATATATATATATATATATATATATTTAATAAAAAATTAGTATGTACTCCCTCCGTCCCTGGGTAAACTTTCCATTTCTTTTTATTGAATGGTTTAAAAAAATGTATTTTTTAATATATAGTGGGCCACATGTTGACTTTTGGAATAAAGTAGTGAATAGTGTTGAAAAGTGAATTGAATGAGTGACGATTTTTGTAATATTTGTGTGAATTTGAAGGTTAAATTTATATGTAGTAGAGTGTTGATTTTTTCATTTATAGAATGAAAAGTTTAGTGGGAGATGGCCTGAAAAAAAAAGTGAGAAGTTTACTTAGGGACGGAGGGAGTAATTAATAACGGTAAAAATATTAATCTTTTTATTAAATTATTAAGAATTCAAATGTTATATCTAAAAATAAATTTTATAATAATAACATATTAAAACCAATTCTTTCAACACATATATTAACCAAAAAATTATGAAAAAAATTACATATAAACATATTTACAATATATAAATAATTGAATTAGTTCTTCCAATTTTTAATTTTTTTTTTCAATTTCATATTATACATATTAAAATTTAGTACTTTCACTAAAAAAAAAATCTTGAGAAACAACACTCTCAATTCACACAAGCTAGCTACATAAGTTTTGTATAACGGTAGAATTCGAACTACATAATGTTAAGGAATTAATATAAATGAGTTATTATCATATATCTCTACAAATTTATACTTTTAGATGAGACGAAATTATTTCCAATAAAATTTCAAGTTTGATATATCTTCCAATGTGAGACCTTCTTATGTTAGGGGATTCGAAATATTTGAAGAGAACACTAGTTGAATAATAACAAACAAGTATTCTTACTTTACACTTAATAATATTCTTAGTTTATACATAATGCACTATTTAAATCTTGATAGACTTTGCTCTTATATCTATTTAAAACTACAAGTATTCCTTTTCACAGAATAGTAGTAATTAGTAAAGGACTTGGGTGTACAGGTCAACTCCATCTTCTTTTAAAAGAGGAAATATAAACCAAATAATAAATAAATAAAGAATGTAATTTTTTTTAATTAGTGAAGAAATGGTGCTAACTAGTTTTTGATACAAAGAAAGAGCCAGTTCTGATATGATATAGACCAACTAGTGACTATTGTAAATTGCCATGTTCTTTCTGAACTTAACATGATGGAATTAAGAATATATATTTAAGAGTTTTTTTTTTTTCTGCTAAAAAAACTCAATAAATAAAAGTCAATGTGACTGAGCTGCTCATGTTTCTTGAGATGCAAACATGCATCTTACAAATGACAATGAATTTTTTAGATTGAATGATGTATGAATTGAGTGGACTTTTAACATTTCAAGATTCTACCTTGGGAAATTTCCTTGATGCTCATAATTAGTTCCTTGGTTTCCTATATGCATATAGGCCACAAAGAAATACAAAGCAGAACATATGAAAATGCAAATGTTCAGAATTGTGTGTCTCTCAGTTGTTGCTGTATTTGCATCATTATCCAATGCTCAAACAAATACAACCTTTCAAGTTGGTGTCATTCTTGATGCCGATTCCTTGGTGGGGCGCATCGGCCTCACCAGCCTGTCCCTAGCTCTATCCGATTTTTATAGAGTCAACGCGAATTATACGACAAGGCTTGTGCTTAACGTAAGGGACTCGCACGAACAAGTCACCGGTGCTGCAGCTAGTGGTATGTATATTTTTTAACTAGCATAGTGAACTATATGTGATGAACTTTTTTAACTAGTGCTCTTTTTTAACTTTTTGCTCTTTGATCTTTGTGGTAGTAAATTTCTTAGAAGCTAAACTTTTTAGACCTCAAAGTTCATAACTTTCTTGCAAGAAAAGATGAAAACTTTACTACTTTATCTGTAGCTCTCAATCTGTTGAAGGACGTTGAAGTGGATGCAATAATCGGGCCTCAAACATCTGCACAGGCGAACTTTGTAATCGGCCTTGGAGACGCAGCGAAAGTACCGGTTATTTCTTTCTCTGCAACAAGTCCTTCTCTGCATCCTCAAACTCCCTACTTTGTTCAGACAGCTCTAAATGATGGTGCTCAGGTTGATTCCATAGCTGCAATAGTTAACTACTTCCAATGGCATCAAGTTGTCTTCGTATACGAGGATACATATTATGGCAGTGGCATCATTCCTTACCTCTCCAATGCATTCCAACAAGTCAATGCTCGAGTTTCTTACAGATGCGTCATCCCCGTCTCAGCAACCGATGATTTCATTCTTGGTGAGCTGTACAGGATGAAAACTATGCAGACGCGCGTGTTTGTGGTGCATCTTACCAACTCTCTCGCTTCCAGATTCTTCCCCAGAGTGAAAGAAGCTGACATGATGAGTGGAGGCTATGCGTGGATCATTACTAGTGGCCTAATGGATTTGTTTCATTCGTTAGATTCGCACGTTGTCGAGTCTATGCAAGGTGTTCTAGGCGTGAAACCACTGATTCCAGAATCTAGAAACTCGGTCTACTTCTGTAAGGTGGAAGGAGAAGTTCTTACAAGATAATCCTAGTATTTCACGAGCTGAGATGAGCGCATACGGCGTGTGGGCTTATGAATGATACTTTCTGGGCTCTGGCTATGGCTGCTGAAAGAATTGGACTTAAAGAACCATACTCTTTGCAAAACACGAGTGAAGTTGGAGGGAAGTTTAGTCTGCTCAACGGGCAGCAAAAACCGACATCTTTCCAGATAGTGAACGTCGTTGGAAACAGATTGAGAGAGGTCGGAGTATGGACAATATCTACTACAAGTTTGAGCTTTTCTGGTGAAAGATTGAAGGGAGTTATCTGGCCTGGAGAATCAACAAGTGCACCAAAGGGATGGGAGATACCAGTTAGTGGGAAAAGGCTAAGAGTTGGAGTTCCAGAAAAGGCTGGTTTTCAAGAATTTGTCAAGGTTGAAAAGGATCCTCAAACAAATGCTACCAAGATTAGTGGTTATTACATAGAGTTGTTTGAATCTGTGATGGCTGCACTTCCTTATGCTGTCCGATACGAGTATGTCCCGTTTGACATAAAGGATAACTACGATAATCTACCGTATCAAGTCTTTAATGGGGTAAGCCTTACTAACAAACACTCCAAATTACATACACTAACATCTTTTTCTCATGCTGGTTCTGGTGTTTCAGTCCCTAGATGCTGCAGTTGGTGACATTACGCTCACAGCGACGATCACAGTACGTCGACTTCAGTCTCCCAATCGAAGATGGAGGAATCACCAGATTACAGCAAATTAAATATGATGATGATCCAAACACTGGAAACTTCTTCTTGAAGCCTTTCAGTAAAGGACTGTGGCTAACTTCCATAGGCCTTCTCATTTTTACTGGTTTAACTCTCTGGATTATTGAACATAGACTAAATGAAGATTTCAGAGGCCTTCCTTCGGAGCACGTTGATCTTCTACATTCCCTTCATGTCAATAGTATTTGCAAACAGTTAGTATCCACATATAATTCTGCAACTATCATTCTTTACTTGTGTGTTCTAGCTAACAACATATGCATGCAGGGGAAAGAATTGTGAGCAATTTATCGCGAATCATTGTAGTTGTTTGGATAGTCGTAATGCTAGTACTAAGCGCAAGCTACACAGCGAGCCTTTCGGCAAGATTAACAGCACAGAGGCTTAAAAAATCTGATGATGTTAGTACCCTCATCAGAAATGGAGACAATGTTGGATGTTTGGAAGGCTCTTTCGTATGTTCACACATGAAAAACTCGTTTAAGTTCGACGAAACCAAGCTTAAGAAGTACAAATCACCAGAGGAATTCGATGCTGCATTGTCTAAAGGAAGCCGAAATGGAGGCATAGAAGCCATGTTTGCTACAACACCATACACCAGGCGTTTCTTGTCTAGACCCGAACGCTGCAAAAAGTACACGAAAGTTGTTGCACCCGACCTCAGTGATGGTTTTGCTTTTGTTTTTCCCAAGGGTTCGCCTTTAGTGGCGGACGTCTCTCGTGCAATAACTGAGCTGAGAGACGATGGAAGAATGTCGGAGATTAAGGGACGTTGGATCAGCGATTCGTGCAGTGGAGATGGACTACAACCCTCCAATTATGCCGATGAAAGTAGTATCGGATTGGAGAGTTTCAAGATTCTGTTTTTTACAACAGGAGGGATCACAGCAACCTGTCTTGTGGCATTTCTAGCGTCTTATCTCTATCAAAACAGAGACTTTGTTCAGAGGATTTCCAGCTCTGGCGCAACGACTTGGTCCAAAATCCGGACTTTGTGCAGGCATTTTGATCAGAGAGATCCCAAATCATTCCGTTCTAGTACAAGTGGTGATCAAATGGCGTCTCCAAGTTCGAATGCATATCCAGATCGTTGGAGCATGCTAGGCCCGATTTCGTCTATAGAAACGCCAATTGAAATCCAAGTTATTGGTCTAAATTCAGCCAACTCAAGTAATTTGTAAGATCAGCTGGCTTTTAAATAAACAGTAGGTGTTTCTTTCGTTCTTGTTCTAATTGAATTGTTTAAAGATCACTAAATATTCAAGAATGTAATTTAAAACTTGTTGGGTTTCAGAAGTCATAATATAAATCAAATGAGATTAGTACCTATAATAAAATGGCAGTATATACAACATGATAAATTAAATCAATATTCTTCATCTATATTCTACATTTACATCCATCTAAACAAATTATGCTTGTGTGACATGATGAGTGGGGTGTTGCTAATTCTATTGTAGGGAACCTTTGGGAAAACATTTCTTGATCAACACATAAAATGCTTGTTCTAATTGCATTGTTTAAAAAAAAAAATATCTCATATAAACATATTAACAATATTTAAATAATTGAATTAGTTCTTCCAATTTTTAATTTTTTTTTTCAATTTCATATTATACATATTAAAAATTTGTTTTGTTTTTTTAATCAATCACACTTTCTTTTTTCAATTCCACTTTAGGTCAACTTTCAACTTTTTCAATTTCTAATATTGAACATATTAAAATTTAGTTTCCTTTTTTGTCAATGGATCCTAATTTTATTTTTTCGTTCAATCCGCTTTTGGTCAACTTTCTACTTTGTTTTGTTAATTAAGATCATTATGATCAATCCCACTTTGTTTTTCCAATAATAATCGAATGAATTTATTTTCATAAATTAAGATAATTTCCTACATAGCTTAAATATTTATATTATGATGTTTTGTACATATTGGTATATTTTAATATATGTACATAATGTGATGTAAATTTAAGAAGATGTTACACCATCGTATAACAACAAATTTCATAACAATAAAACTATTTTCTCTCTATATATATTTTAAATATAATTTCTCCTTAATTATCCATAAAGTTACCTATGCTTGCATGCAACTCTCCATCAATTAATAGTTAAATTTTATTAAGCTGGTTTAAACGAAGTCAATTCTAAAAGACTTTTGAGCTAACAATACATTCAATAAATTAAATTAGAGCTCGACTCTATATTAAGCATTTTAAAGTTTGGCACGGTTGGATTATATACACATCCTCGCAGAATTTGTGGTTACAGAAAATCAGATATCCAAAAAAGTTGGAAAATATATATGATCCATCAGATAGGTTGTCAAGTTTAATTTGATTCAATTTCCGAGCACTAAATCAATTCCAGTATGAAGTTTCCATTGATTTCTGCTTGTAATTGTAATTCATTCCACATGTATATTATTATGTAACATGCTTCAGATTCTTCCAAACAAATATATATAAGAGTAACCACATAATTAAGGAGAATTCCAAACTTAAGTTGCGGGAATTTTGGGAAGTCAATTGTTACCCACTTTATAAACGCTACTAAGTGGAAAATGAACTCTATAAATACCCACTTCATTATAACATCTACTTAATTACATAAAAAAGAAGTTTATTAGTAGCATAAACTACTAATTATAACACCCCATCTCAAGAAAATGGCCCCATCCTTCACTTGCAAATTAATTATTTTTGGTGCATTAATGATGTGTGTTTCTCAGGCAACTTGTCGGATGTTGCCAGATGCATCGATGGTCGAGAGACACGAGCAATGGATGGCGCGATACGGACATACGTACAAAGACGAAGCAGAGAAGGCCAGGAGGCTGGAGATATTCAAGGAGAATGTGGAGTACATCGAGTCCTTCAATTCGGCAGGGAATCGGTCGTACAAGCTTGGCATAAACAAGTTCACCGATATGACAAGTGAAGAATTTAAGGCGACCAAAACCGGATACAAAATGGATCCAGCTTACCTGCACAACGCATTTAAATCTAAATTTAGTTATGCAGATGTGGGTGCTGTTCCATTAGGAGTCGACTGGAGAGAAAGGGGAGCCGTCACGAATGTTAAGAATCAGGGTCAATGTGGTATATAATTAGTTGTGAAATGAATCCAAATTATCATAATGATAGATTCTTGTATAATATTTAATGAATGAATCATGGTGCAGGAAGTTGCTGGGCATTTTCGGCAGTTGCAGCGATTGAAAGTATCATCAAGATACGTAATGGGACTTTGGTGTCGTTATCCGAACAACAAATCGTGGATTGCAGTACTAAAAATGGAGGATGCGGCGGTGGTTGGATGGATAAAGCCTTTGAATACGTTATTGGAAATAATGGGCTCACCAATGAAACAAACTACCCCTACAAGGGAGCTAACGGAAGTTGCAAAACTAAGATGGAATCCGCTGCGCGGATTACAGGGTACGGGAGAGTTCCAGCCAATAACGAGACAGCATTGAAGGTAGCTGTGGCTAACCAACCCGTGTCTATATCCATCGATGCCAACCAATTTCAGCACTATAGTAGTGGAGTTTTTACGGGAGAGTGCGGAACGGCTCAGAACCATGGGGTGACTCTTGTCGGGTACGGGGATACTAGCGATGGAATCAAGTACTGGTTGCTCAAGAACTCGTGGGGACCCACCTGGGGTGAGAATGGATACATGAGAATCCTGAGGGACTACGATGATCACAGGGGACTCTGTGGCGTTGCCATTAATCCTTCTTACCCAACTGCTTGAGCATTTCATCAACTATCATTACTGCAACATTTAATTAATGCCTATTAATTTGTGTAGCTTTACTTTTACCAGAAAAAATGTTTCTCCTCTCAAGAATCTTTATGTATCAGTAAACTATGATTCTGGTGTTCAAATTAAAAGACATTATATATTTTACATATATAGGGAATTGCCTTCATTATTTAATGTGGGCTCCCCTGGCCTCTAAATGAGTTGGCGTTTAACACGGTAGAATAATTAATATCTGGAGTAGATTTTATACGAAAACGCTTCATAATAAGCTTAAAATGAAATAGTTTTAGAGTATCATTAATCTCATCAGCAGTATCATTAAACCTGTTAGGGATATCATTGGTTTGGGTTCAAGAAACTTGTTTTGAACTCAGACCAATGATACCCTTGATGAGATTAATGATACTCCCGATGAAATTAATGATATTTTAAAATATTTTCATGATAAATTTATCATAAACTATTTTCATATAATACTTTGCCTAATATCTTTTAAAAATAGTTAATATTTTGCAACTAATACTTCCTCCTTTTTGCAAATACTTTTGTATGTATTTTTTTGTTCATAGCACATTACTTTGACAGTATTGAAAAAATAAAAATTCAAATTCTCAAAAGTCAATATAATACACTTTCTTCATTAAACCTCATACCCACTTACTCATTTTTTTTTCTTTTAAAAAATGTGTCTTTTCTTATTATGAAATTAGTTTAGGAACGGAAATAGTACCTTTTTTAATTAAAAAAGTTATTATCATTCAAAATTAATATTTTAAAGTAAAAATAACTAATATCATTTAATAAAACAATTAATGCTATTTAAACCATATTTAAAATATTTTATGCGACTAAGCCCAATTCTCTTTTATATATTTAAATGACTTTTGTGTCTTAGTATTTTTAAGGGGCCAACACTATACCCCTCCAATTTTAAGAGATACACTTTCTTTTATAATTTTTAATTTCAAAATAATTATTAATGGTCTAAATACCCTAAATTAACTTAAACCAAAACTAATACAAAATAAAAATAAAGAAGAAACTTCATATCCTTCACACAACATTCATCGCCATCGTCACATTGCATAGGGGCAAGAATTCAAGCGACACCACCACTTCATCAAGTCTCACAGGAACGTTGCCTCTGTCTCACTCGATTAGGTTGAGTATCAACTTCTTTCTTCTTTAAATTACTTCTTTCTTTTATGTAATCAAACTCAATTATTTGAAGGTTTAATTAAAATATCTTAATATGAGTCTGTTTCTTATTTGATTAATTGAAGAATTCAAATGATTCTGGGACGTTGGAGAAGAAGTGATGAGAAGGGCGATAGGTTGGGGAATAAAATGGGGTGGATGGAAGATTTGGGCGGGATGTCGGGAGAAAGAAGAAGGAACGGGGTCGGGGGAGGAGCGGGGATTGAGGCTGGAATTTTTGGGTAAAAGACGAGGTGATTAAGAAACTAAGGGGACACTTGGTTAACAATTCTTCAATGATAATGAGAATGAAAATTTATTTCCATCTATGTCCCTCATAAGAAAAATGATACGTTAGGGGAAGAAGTGTTCCAATGGTGACACCATTGCTAGTGTCATGCCCCAATTTTGGAATAAAAGTTACAACAAATAGTTGTTGGTGGAGGAATGGGGGAGTGATTGAGGAGTAATATTGTAGGAAGAGAATAGGGTAATCGAAATGGAGTAGTGATTACCTTATTTAGGAGGAGATGTGGTGATTTTGTTCTCATAAATCATGCTAATTACACTAATTTTCAATCTCATTCCCATTACCATTGAAGAGTTGTTAACCAAGCGCCCCCTAAGTTTAACAATTATTTTTTTGTAGAATGGGTCCTATTTCCGATGGAAAACATAAACGATACTCCCTCCGTCCCAGTTTTGTTTTCCCATTTGTCAAAAAGGTCCGTCCCAATTTTGTTTTATCATCCCTAAAATGTAAACTACTTTATTCATTTAAATAATATTTTATTCACAATTCATCATTTCCAATACAACTTTATTCATTTAAATACTACTTTATTCACCATTCATCATTTCCAATACTACTTTATTCATTTAAATACTAAAATTCAACTCTCGCATTAAACTCCGCTCACAGTCAAACGGGAAAACAAAACTGGGACAGAGAGTGCCATTTTTTTTTCATGTCAAGCTCATGTGCCCACCGAAATTGGGGCTTTCGCGTACCATCGTCTATGATGTGGCTGCCAGTTAGCATTTATCTTTTGTTTTTACTAGATCTTTGCCCGTGCGATGCACGGGCTGTTTTTAGTTTTGTCTTTTGTAGTTTGTGAAATTTTTAATGAATCTGTATTTTGAAGTAATTATTTAATTTCTCATGGATTTCGTTGTCTCGTACGCCCTGAGGTGTTACAAAGTTTTGTTTCATGAATTTGGTTGAAGAATTTATAGCTTTTTAATGTTTGACTGTGTTGTATACCTATAATATTCTTTAACAGTTAATATAAGTACTTAATGAAATACAATATATATAATCAAATTGTAAAACTATTTAAACTTGCATATCAATTTGTTTTTGTTTAAAAGGCAACATCATTTTCAAATTTAAACAGGTATGGTAAGATTGTTAGTTTTATTCACTCACATCCATGTTTTAGCATGATCAATTATCAACCTTATAACAATTAATAAAAATTGCTCAATTAAGCTAAAATGTGTCGTTTACAAAAGTAAGAAAGACCCACTACAAATTACATGTCTTTCCAAGGACATTCTTCCAAAATTTGTTGGAGACATAATTCGAGATATCAACATTTGTTAGAGACAGAAATTGGTAGACAAATTATAAGTCGATAATATAATCTACAACTATACAATATCTCTATCGTAGTTAAAGAAATTCATGTAGATGATAGGATAAAGACAATTCAGTCTCCCAAATAAGAGAAACTTAGGATAGACAATCAAAAAACTTATCAAGGGGAATCACATGTGAAGAGGTCTTTATTTTACACAAATATTATAATTTTCAAAATCACTTCACACAATATAGTGGTTTTGGAAATTTTTTGCAAAATAAGCTTGAGCACCACTGAACACGGCGCTTTCGCTGTATAAAAGGGGAGAGCGTTGACTATAATGGCTTCCTACAAAATTTTGCATGCAATAGTTAAGTGGTGTCAGGAATAGGTCGAGCGCCCATAATCAGTTCCTAAAATTTGTTAAAATAATAAAACTTGTGTAAGGACTAATTATTTGTTTTACAAAAAATATGAAAACACAATTTTGATAAATTAAAATATAAGAACTTAATTTATAATAGAAAAATTGAAGATAATATACTAAGGTCATGTTCTCTCTCAGCCTACAAAGTTGGAATTTGAGATTTTGTTTCTCTATTTCAACCACTTTTTGGATTTACATATTCAATTTTTCATTCAAATATACATCCATCTATATTATACACTTATAGATCTAAAACAATCATTTCATTAATTTTTTTTTTGCAAATACTCATTCCTTCTCCTGTTTTTCTTATATTTATTCATTCTCTCTCTTACTTTTCTTAAACTTAATTATTATTTACTAACTAATAATAATAAAATAGTATATCATCGTCACTTAAAAATATTATTTTGGCATAAAGTAACATCCACCTCTACTCTTCCATCCCAAACAATAAAACAATCTTACTATACACTTCATTTTTCCCCACTTTATTTCTCCATCCAAATTTGTCAAATCTCTCTTTCAACATGAAAGGCTAGTCAAAACAATTATATTTTGTGACGTGAACTTTCAAATTTTCATTTGGATGGGATAATTGCATTTTTAATTTCATAGGAATTATTTCGAAATACTTTTGATCCTTATATTCAATTGTTAAATACTTAATATTTTTGGACGCCTTTATGTTCAAAATTGATACTTTTTTTTAACGTTTAAAGATCAATTTTGCAAAGAAAATTACAACCTTTTAATATATGAGACCAAAAATATTTTGAAATATTCATATTAGAACCAAAAGTGCAATTAAACCGTGCATGAACAATTGAACACTAACTTTTTTTTATATGTTAAAGTTAAATTTCAATTAATATACTACACTAAAAACTTGAATCAGTAGACTTCAATCATCCGTTCTGATTGGCAGCTACTACCGCATCATCATTAATTTATCAGCAATAATCGACACAACTGTATACATATTGAGTAAATAAAATTTTAACTCAATTAGTATAACAATTTAATAATGAATTATGCAACTCCCAGCCCACACCACTTAGCTTTTGGATGCAGAATTTTGTAGGGGGCCCGTTGCAGTCGGTGCTCTGCCCTTTTCTACAGTGAGGACGTCGTGCTTAGTGGCGCTCAAGCTTATTCTGCAAAACTTTTTCAAAACCACTATATTGTGTGAAGTGGTTTTGAAAATTACAATATTTGCATTAAAAAGCTGTGAGAATATACTTTAGTGGGAAAAGAATTTGATGGTCATCATTAGCTTTTACAACTTGATCAAATTTGATTCCATTAGTTCTATTAATGTTACTTCAATTAAAAAACCTCTAATAAAAACTAATCAATAACCGTTTCTTAAATGTTATATGTGAAATTAAGCAACAATCTAAGTGTGATAACTATAAAAATTATTACTTGAAAAATCTTAGCATTCATTCTATGAATTTCATGAGTATTTTTTTTTTTTTTTTTGCATAAAGTGACTGAAATCCGATAGAGATACATTTGCATATGAGCCAACTTCCACGTTAACAACATTTAAATTTTATATAAAGATTAAAAAAACCACAACACAATGAACTCAAACCATCTGATATATTTTTTCTCATAGAGAATATTTGCGTTGTTTGGGTCCTCTAATTGGTTTCATGTATTGCCACACAGCGCAAGAAGTAAACCAATCTTATTTATGCAAAAATATAAGCAATTTCTTACATCTCAAGAGCAACAAAGCTGAAGAGAAGAATCATCATTGCATTTCAGCCAGTTTTCTTGAAATTTTTCATTCTTACAAATTAACTATCAGGACAAAATTCATTTTTGCGGTCTTATGATGCAGCTTGCTCCTTAAGACATGCTAAATGACCTTGCATAACTTTTCCACCCGACTCTTCCAGATTACTTATAAATGAACTTGTCTTCTGTTGGAGGGCAAGGATGAATGACAACAGCCTCACATCGATCGAACACGGGAAGGTGAACAATAAGCTTCAAAATGTTGGTGGCTTGTTTAAGATGAAGGTGTACATTGATTTACTTTCCAAAAAACTCACATAGTAGATGTGATTTAAAAACTTCACTTCTCCTCCATGTTTAGAGTCTTATATATGTTCGAACAAAATGAACTGAAAAGTACGAAGGTCTTCCTTACATATCTATTACCATAAAAATGCACTCTGCAAATTTTGAACAAAATATTGGCCTTATCTCATGCCATATCATCAATGCCTCCATTCAAATATTCACACATTTTTATAGATATCATCGTCATGATTCATGAACTATGTAAGAGCAGATATAGCAAATAACACAAATTCCTATTCAATCAGACTGTAAAGCAATAGGTTTATTTCCATTACTTGACTTAGGCTATGGTTGAAATTAACAACCTGATCATTCAGCCCATTGTCCCAGCTATTTAGACTCCCCTCTTTGGATAATTACGTACCATATCCGCTTGCATCCTTGCGGCGTCATCTGGATGATTGTAGAGAGCGACACATCTTTAAGAATCTGTAAATTTTTACAAATGTTTTAAACAAATTAGCAAATTCATAATTCAAAATAAATCGAGCTAAGTAAATAAAATAAGAGAATAGAAGTTTGATAGGACAGTGACAGGAGAAGAGCAGAGGCAAGAGTCGGAGAGGAACGGATGGCGAAGATTTGGGAGTGATGATACGGTTTTGGCTTCTGCGTGAGGTAGATTTAGGGAAAGGATATGAGGTTTTTTTAAAAGATTTTATTATTTATAAAAATTCTTTTTGCAAGAAAATCCTATAATATAGGACAGTTACATTATATTTGAAAAGGCAAGATAATTCTAATGGTCAAAATGCAGTAACGTTCTATTCGATATTATTATAAGTAATTGAATTTAAACTTAAAGTAACGTTTGCCCCTTCATGGTCTATAATAAAATTGTAGTAAAATGAAACTAAAATATAGAATTGGACACATGACAGATGAAGGAGACTGCCACTTGTCAGAAGCTGGATAATGCTAGTTCTACTATTATAATATAAGATTATATTTGAAAAGGCAAGATAATTCTAATGGTCAAAATGCAGTAACGTTCTATTCGATATTATTATAAGTAATTGAATTTAAACTTAAAGTAACGTTTGCCCCTTCATGATCTATAATAAAATTGTAGTAAAATAAAATTAAAATATAGAATTTGACACATGGCAGATGAAGGAGACTGCCACTTGTCAGAAGCTGGATAATGCTAGTTCTACTATTATAATATAAGATTGTATTTCATTCACTTTTTTCTATGTCACTAATACAATATTAAAAAAAAAACCTCAATAAAATAAAACTAAAACACTATAATAATTATATATAATCAAACTATAAAAAAAACAAAAAGAGTCGTGTTCTTGCTTTGGGTGTGTTCCTTTTGTTTTTCTATAGTTTGATTTGTTTAATCATTTTAGTGTATTTATTTTATTTTATTGAGTTTTTTTTTATTATAATCACTATATTAGTGAAATGAAAAAAATAACAAATTAAATTTTCAAAAAGAAAAATTATGCCAATTGGCAGGTACATTGGAGAAGGGTATCAGAAAGCCCCAAATTCGGCCGGCACGTGAGCTGCACATGACAAAAAAGGGTGGCATTTTTGTGTTTCCGCAAAAATAAGATCAAAATTGGACAATCCTTAGGAGTTAAGCGACCAAAATCAAAACTTTTGGGACCAAAATCGAACATTCGATAAGTTACGAGACCAAAAAAATAGGACCAAAGTTGGACAATCCTTAGGAGTTACTGACTCAAATCGAAGAGTAAAAAATTTTGGGACCAAAGTCAAACACTCGAAATTATGAGATCAAAAAAATTTTTAAAAAAAAAAAAATTGTCTATGACTTACCTACAAAAATTTATAATCATATAGATATTATCTTAAATTTACTTATAAACAATTTGCTCACCGGCAGAGTGGACGCAGTGAGGGGTTATTGTACCCACAATTTGATTTTTTTAATAGTATACATATTATGTAAAATAAAAATTTGAGAAGCTGACATTAATATTCAATTCATATCTTCAATTCTACTATTTTTCTTTCTTACCTTTTTTTTTAAACTTTTATCAATTTATACCCATAATTAATATTTTGTTATTAAATTAAATTATTTTATTGAGCTAATATGATCTTCTCTTCACATGTGATTACGTCAAACACTTGAGTGAGATTGTTCATAAACTAATACAAATTAACATACATTCAAAGTGTTAATACGCCATTGTCCAACTTACGTTCCGTCCTATCGTAAGAGGTTTCACACAAGACCTACTTGATTATGTCATATACTGCTTTAAAAAAATAACACTCAGATATATATTCAGTTGTAACTTGTAATTATAATTTTATTTGAATTATATGTAGTATTTGATTTATTTGCATACTTAATTTGTATTGTACAATATTATTATCAAACTAATATATTTTAATGAAAAAACTAAAGTTGTTCGAAAAAACACGTAAAATGCAAACAAATTTAACGGTAAATTTTGTTCCCATTTTGTCTTTGACTGTAAATTAAGATTAATATATGCTTGTTTATTAATGTGCTTATTTTCTAGTTAATTGAATGTGTGGATGTATAATTATGTACAGATTTGCTCGCGAAGAAAGAATGATTAAATCCAAGAAATTGTACTTTTTCTACGTCCTGTGTGTCTATGTTGAAAGCAATTTCCAAATTTGCATAACACTGTTTAAGTTCATACTTTCTTTTAAGTTGATTTAGAGCCACTGAAAAATTCTTGGATGAGACATGTTGCAAGTTTTGTATTGGTAGGATAATAAAACAATATTCCTATATATTATTCTATAAAAATATAATTTTGTTTTTTAATTTAATATTCCATCGATTTTCTTCAGCTTGTAACTAGGGCTGACAAATTGGACCGTCCGAACCAAGCCGACTCGGCTCATCGAGCCAAGTTATGTTCACGGGCCGGGCCGGGCTGGGTCATTTGCTAAGCAGGCCTATAAAATTTGAGTCTAGCCCAGCCCAATCTAGCCCGTGGGCTAATGGGCAAGCTTGGCCCATTTTTTTTTTAATAATTCTTATAAAAGATTTATACTCTATCCATCCATGAAATTTTTACCCTTATTGTTGGGCACAAAATTTAATGAAAACTAGTATTTTATTGAAGGTGTAGATAAAGCAAGAATAGTGTAGGAGCCAGGAGGTGTTGTGAGATACATTTATTTGTTTGTTAGTAGTCCCTCCGTCCCGATATTATCTGCACACTTAAAACGGTAATGACATATGAGTAAATATGTGTATATTATTGTGAGTGTGTACGCAAATCAATGTATTTTTTTAGTGTGCAAATAATTTTGGGATGAACGAAAAAGAAAAATGTGCAAATAATCATGAGACTGAGGGAGTAGTATTTATTTCCAAAAATAGAATGAGTAAAATATTGGTGAATAGCCTAAAAAGGAAAGTGAGTAAAAAATTGGTGGACGAAAGGAGTACTATAAAACATAACTCATTACACTTTCACAATCCACATATATTTTATACCTTAATCTAATTTAGTTCATAACAAATAACAACACTAATTTCGATTTTTTCTAAAAAAAAAAATAGTCGGTCCAAGCGGGTCGCCTGTGGCCCGTCGAACCAAAATGGTCCGAGCCCATCTGGTCAGTCGGGCCGGGCCAAAACAACCAATATTTTTGGGGCTGCTATTAGCCCAGCTCGAAAATTTCGAGCGGATCGAGCCCAAATTACCAACTTTTAACTCTCCATCGACTTTTGCTTAATGAGTAATTAAATTTATTAATTGATATGTATTAAGCTCCTTTAAATTCGAGTCAATCCTGAAAATTTGTGAATCAACAATAAATTCAATAAATTAAATTAGAGCTCTACGCAATATTATTGCCAGGGCAGAGCATGGCTCAGTTCAGTTACTGAACTGAACCGAAAAACCACAACCGAAATAAATCGAATTATATATAAAACTAACCGAAACCGAACCGAAATTTCTTAAAATAAAAAATACCGAAACTGTAAATTTCGGTTCGGTTTTGGTTAATAACCGAAAAATCAAAATATAATGGACTTTTAAATTGGACTATATTTTTACGCTTATAACCTGCTAACAGTTCAAGCCCATATATATTAATAGATCGCAACCAAAACAAATAGCCCATAATAAAAAATTAGAGAATGAGGAAGGGAAGACCAGAAGAGACTACGACAGTAAATTTGAAAATGAGTAAATGTAACTAGGGTTAGAAATTATATACTTATATATATCCTCTCATTTCGATTCTGGTTTCGGTTATTTTGGTATTTTTACCTAAATAACCAAAACCGAAAGCCAAAATTTCTAAAATTTATAACCGATACCGAACTGAAAACCGAAATAACCGAACCGAGTTGATATTTCGATTCGGCTCGGCTCGGTTTTTTCTGTTTTAACCGAACTCTGCTCTCCCCTAATTATTGGGGTCAAGCTAACCATTCAAAAGTTTGGCTCGGTTGTTTTCCTAATTTTAACAACACTTCAATAAGTAATGAGAAGGTGAATAAAAATTAGTGTAATTATAATTATTTATAAGAACAAAATTATTTCTTTTTTTTTTTGGGAAAAAGTTTTTTAGCCCGTAATTTAAGGGTGATTTTGTTTTAAGGACAATATATTTTTAGGTTTGTTGAAGTAGAATCATATATTTTCGAGCTTGCAAAAATAAGACAATTATTTTTAAGCTTGTAAAAGTCGAACAATATATTTTTGAATTTTTACAAGTAGGACAATATTGTAAATTTTTACTAGCTTTATATGTATAATTTTGGATAATATTGTCCTTTTATAAGGTTGTAAAAAATAGTGGAAACCCCGAATCTTAGCCAATTTTACTTCAAAAAGTTCTATTTTGTCAAAAAAATTAATTTTATTCCTTTTAGGGGAGAGCAGAGTTCGGTTAAAACTAAAAAAACGAGCCGAGCCGAACCGAACCGAAATATCAATTCGGTTCGGTTATTTCGATTTTCAGTTCGGTATCGGTTATAAATTTTAGAAATTTTGGCTTTCGGTTTCGGTTTCGGTTATTTAGGTAAAATACCAAAATAACTGAAACCCGAACCGAAATGAAAGGATATATATAAGTATATAATTTCTAACCCTAGTTACATTTACTCATTTTCAAATTTACTGTCGTCGTCTCTTCTGGTCTTCCCTTCCCCATTAATTCTCTAATTTTTTATTATGTGCTATTTGTTTTGGTTGCGATCTATTAATATATATGGGCTTGAACTGTTAGCAGGTTATAAGCGTAAAAATATAGTCCAATTTAAAAGTCCATTATATTTCGGTTTTTTGGTTATTAACCGAAACCGAACCGAAATTTACGGTTTCGGTATTTTCAGTTTTAAGAAATTTCGGTTCGGTTTCGGTTAGTTTTATATATAATTCGGTTTATTTCGGTTATGGTTTTTCGGTTCGGTAACCGAACCGAGCCATGCTCTGCCCTGATTCTTTTTTAGCCAAGAGAATATAATTTTTACCAACTCTACCCTTATCCATGTTTTCTTAAATTTAATAACATTTTATTTATTTATTCTCCTTTTTTTTCCTACGTTGATCTTCTCCTCACTCCCCTCCAATTTCTTGCATGTGTGTTGGTATCAATCTCTCAATTTCTCCCTCTCCAACATCAAACGCGTCTTCTTCCCTTCATCTTCTTCCATTTTTTTTTTTTTATAAATTAGAGTTTAGAATATAGAGTGGTATGAGTTTAAATATATGATTTTACATGGTTTAACATGGTGGTATATGGTTAAAAATTATGATTATATATTTTCAAAATCGTTGTACAGAGGTAAACATTAATATCATACTGTCTTTAAAATTGTGGTCAAACTTAAGATATGGTAGTGCATGCATAATAAGGTGGATATGAGGTGAAATCAATGGTGGTATGGACTTAATAAAGTGTGGTACGGTGTTAATTAATTGTAATATGACACGAATTTATAGTGGTATAAGGTGAATTAATAGTGGTACAAGGTTAATCCTCTATTATACTAATATGAAGTTGGTATTTGCTTATATGTCATTATATGGTTGATTTTGCATACGTGTCGTCATGTGGTTGATTCTGCATATGTGGCATATGCTTATGTGTCATCTATGTCCTACATGGTGTTGATAGGCGAGCAGGATCATCATTTGGGCGACCAGGATTAGCGCAAATTACACAAAGTTTAAACTGGAATTAACACATGATTCACCCAAGACATCCGGCGAGCAAAACCTACTTGCAATTAAGACACACAGGCGAACAAAATCAGATCAAAAGCCACATGATGAGCTCAAACGGCATCCTGCCGATCAGATCCAACCACAACGCCAAAATAACAATTAAACAAGATAAAAGACCATCAGAATCAGACTAAAGACTCTTCAAGGACAAGTTCAAAATGACGAACAACTCTAGACAGCGAGCAAGTCCAATAGATAAAGATAGAATTTAGTTAAGATAAGGTCAAATTAGTCAAAGGACAGGTGTCGAGCATGCAGACTTGGTCGGCCAAAGGTCGTGCCACCTCCTGCTGGGCAAAAGTCTATAAATACTTAGATTTTTTCAGCAAATAAAGCATGCACAAATTATTATACACGTCCAAACTTCGATTACGAATCTAAAGCAGCTCGATTAACTTACAAACGGACTTAAACACGTAAGCTTTCATACGATTCTAATCCACCTAAACCCGAAAATCCGTATTCACTAATTACGTTAGTGATCAATCACACGTAATTGTTTGATGATCAATTAACCATCTAAAACAGCCATTAATCTTCAAGATTAGAACTGATCGTCAACAAATTGGCGCTAGAAGAAGGGTTCGAACCTCCGGCTTCATTGAATACAAGGAGATTACCCCAGAATTGAAGAACGAGTTTGAGTTTTTGAAGAAAACAACTCAAGAACACCAAGAATAACACTTGATATTCACTGAGAAAATGCCTCAATCAAGGGAGACACAACGTTCTCAACATATAACCCGGGATTCGCACTCTCGAATGTCCCAAGCTGGTGGGCGAGCAAGGGCGAGCAGAAACAACCAAGAGAATCAAACTAATGTTGCTCGCCAGTTAATACCACCAGAATTGGACGCCATTGCCCGCAACCCCGACGAATTGGCGCGTACAATTGCCATGCTCCAGGCTTTACAGAGACAACAAGTCCAACCTGGCCCATCATATGTGCGAGCAAGGGGTAGCCCCACGAAGACTCGCGAACATATAAAGGCTAGGGGGGATCATTTGAATGAGGCTGACAGCGCCCAAGCTCGTAAGGCCAAAGGCAAAGAAAAATTGAACATTGAGGTCGCCAGTCAGGGAGGTTCAACTCAGAACCCGGCCATGGCGGCAAGTCAGGGTACGCGCCAAAGTGCTCTGGAAAGATTGGGTCGACGTGGCCGGGGAATCCTGGAGATACATCCCCCTGCTGGAGCAGCTCGCCCAGCCGTAATACCTGCTCGCCAATCGGTCCTTGACCGACTGACTAGGTCAGCTTTTGGTCGCCTTGGTCCGAATGCAGAGCCCAATCCCAGGAGGCCAATCCAGGGGATTCCCATTCCCAATGTGGGAATGGAGCGAACAGACGGCTGTACGCCTCAGCTCGTCGAACAGCCACAGGGTCAGGGGGGATCTTTAGAGGAGCTCGCCTCCATGAGAAAGGCCATCGAAAGCATGCAGGGCCAGCTGGATCAACAGAGAGGTTATGGGAACACGACTCTTCCGGTCTCACCCTTGTCAGTAATAATTCTGAAGGCTCCAATTCAACAAAAGATCCAGTTTCCAGCAAGTATCCAATATGAGGGCACGGCGGATCCCCGAGTGCATTTGATGAAATATTCCAATTATATGGTATCAATGGGGGCAAGTGATGCAACCCAATGTCGAAACTTTCCTTTAACTCTCGGGGATCGTGTCCATAAGTGGTTTTCGGCCCTGCCACCAGCTTCAATTCATTCGTTTGCCCAGCTGGGTAAAGAGTTCTTATCCCATTTCTCTACAGCCGGATCTTATCTATCCCAAAGACATCGGTTATCCGACTTGAAACAAACTGACGACGAGTCGGACCGATCGTATTTAGAAAGATTCGATAAGGTCTTGTTGGAGGGAGAGTCCGTTAGTGAAGACACCAAGATTGTGGCTGTCTTGGCGGGACTCAAGAAGGGTACTGAACTCTGGAAAGATGTGCACCTAAGATGCCCAAAGACATACGCCGAGTTTCGGGATCGGGCAGGCGTTTTTGTCTCAATGCATGAAGCCCTACAAAAGGATATGGGAGACAAAGGAGAACAAAAGGAGGGTACAAAGAAACCTGGAACTGGTTATCGAGCTCCCAAAAATATGAAGGCATTTACCGAGGGCACTGAGCTAAAAGACAAACTGAACCACATTCTCACTGTATCAATTGATACAGTTTATAATAGTGTCCGGGACAAAGAGTTGCTAACGCCTCCCCGTAAGATACGTCAGGAAACGAGCAAGTTGAACCAGAATAAATATTGTGCCTACCATCAAAGTGTAGGGCACTTTACAAGCGAATGTCGTGACTTGCTAAAGCAGTTGTGGCGCTTTTACGAAGAGGGAAAGCTATCGGAGTTCGTGAAAAGACAGCCCGGCAAAAGAACCAGAGACGAAGATTCTGATGAAGAAGACCAGGACCAGGCACCTCATCGGAATCGAGCTGGACGACCAGCTCAGGCGCCGGCCGGGGGGCCAATACCGGATATCCAGATGATGGAACCCGCAGGACCCATAGGTGGTTATTCTGATGGACGACCACCGATCTCTAACCGGAAAAGAAAGGCAGAATTACGAGCAATCGGACATATACAGGAAATGGGGGTCATTCCACCTACCATGCAAACACCGGAATTAATTTTCACCGACAGAGATTTGGAAGGAGTTCTGACCCCCCACAACGATTCGCTTGTGATATGTGCCAAGATTATGGAAACAAGGGTGCATAGATTACTGGTGGATACTGGAGCCTACACTAATGTCCTTTTTAAGAAGACACTTGATCAAATGGGAGATTATGCGGGCTACATCCGAGACACAAATCACCGTATCCTGGGGTTTGGGAATGCCGTGACAATCCCGTTGGGAATAGTAACTTTCGCTATGCAACTTGTGACGATCAAAGAGCCTGAGAAGAATATTGCAAGAATGGTGGATTTCCTGATCGTCGATCAAGAATCGTCATACAATGGATTCCTGGGTCGACCCTTCTTAAACGAATTCAGGGCCGCATGTTCAACTTACCATTATTGCATAAAATTCCCAACAGCAAGTGGAGTTGGCACGGTGAAAGGAGACCAAAGAAAAGCTCGAGAATGTCTTCTGCAAATTCAGTCAAGGCAGGGACAAGTATCTATGATGGAAGCATCAATTAGTCAACTCGAAAATGAACCTTCAATCTTGGAGGACATCCTTGGAGCCCAAAACAATAAGATGGACATTGACGACCAACCGACGCCCACAGGCGATCAAGCACAGCGGGACGACGGGCAGAACCAGCCAAAAGCAGTGTTACCTCCCGTAGCCGACCGTTCATACCTAAATGATAACCAGGGAAGTCCAACTTCGGTGGCCGAGTCTCACCCAGGGCCCGCAGATGACTTTGACCCTCGATTGGGTGCCGAACCCATGAACATTGAGGATGAGCCAAGTCCGGAGGGGCCAATAGTTGACCCTCGATGGAAAGGGCAGAAACGACGGGCAACTCCTGTTGAAGAGTTAGAGGCCATCAAGGTTAATCCTGAGCGTGACAGTCTTGAACTTTACATTGGATCTGAACTCCCGGAGCCTTACAGAACACGCATGACGAACTTTCTGAAGGCTAACTTGGACGTCTTTGCGTGGTCTCATGCTGATATGGTGGGAATCAGCCCGGAGAATGCCTGTCACAGGTTAAATATCAACCCAACCCGAAAACCTGTCCACCAGAAACGGCGAAAATATGGACCAGATAAGTATCAAGCTTTAAACGAAGAAGTCAAAAAGCTGCTGGACAACGATTTAATTAAACAAGCGTTATGTCCACAGTGGGTTGCAAATCCTGTCCTGGTACGGAAGCCGAACGGAACCTGGAGGTTATGCATAGATTTTACAGATCTTAATGCAGCATGCCCGAAGGATAACTTTCCGCTCCCACACATCGATCAACTGGTGGACAGTACTGCTGGTCACGAAATGTTCACATTTATGGATGCTTTCGCAGGGTACCACCAGATTCCAATGCACCCGGACGACCAAGAGAATACGGCTTTTTATACAAATAAAAATCTGTTGTGCTGGAAGAGGATGCCGTTTGGTCTAATTAATGCTGGAGCAACTTACCAGAGGTTGGTGAACAAAATGTTCGACCAACAAATTGGAGATACAGTAGAAGTCTACGTTGATGACATCGTAGTCAAAAGTCCCCATAAGGAGGATCACCTCCATCATCTTTCCCAAGTATTTGACATACTCCGAAAATACAATATGAAGTTAAATCCAAAGAAAAGTAGTTTTGGAGTACATTCTGGAAAGTTCTTGGGCCATCTGGTCAGCAAACGTGGAATCGAAGCTAATCCAACAAAAGTAAAGGCAATTGTCGATATGAAACCACCACGCTCTGTTAAGGAGGTACAAAGGTTGACCGGTTGCCTAGCAGCCTTAAACAGATTCATATCACGGTCAGGAGACAAGTGCCGTCCATTTTTCGAGGCCATCAAAAAGGGCAACTTTGCCTGGACAGAAAACTGCCAAAGAGCTTTTGATCAATTGAAAGAATATCTGGGAGATGTAAAAATTTTGTCAAAACCAATTCCCGGTGAAAAGTTATATTTATACCTGGCAGCATCTGACACAGCAATAAGTTCGGTACTAGTTCGGGCGGATGGCAAGTTTCACCTGCCAATCTACTATGTCAGCCAGGCCCTGCATGATGCTGAAGTAAAGTACACACCAACCGAAAAACTGGCCTATGCTCTTGTCATGAGTGTCAGGAAATTAAGACCATACTTTTTCGATCACCAAGTCGAAGTCTTGACAACTTTCCCCCTCAAACAAATATTACATCGACCTGACACAGCTGGTCGTCTATTGAAATGGTCCATAGAGATCGGCCAATTTGGCGTGACTTATGCACCTCGAACCGCGATTAAGGGACAAGCGTTAGCCGACTTTATAGTTGAACTAACCTTCCCTCAAAATCCAACGAGAGGGCTAGATCACCCATGGCATCTTTACATAGATGGTTCGTCAACAAATCTGGCCTCGGGGGCAGGAATAGTACTCATCAGTCCCGACCGGCAAGTATTCACTTCAGCGGTCAGATTTGAATTCATGGCCACTAACAACGAGGCAGAGTACGAGGCCCTCATTGCAGGTCTTCACTTATCACTAGCAGTTGGGGTTAGACAACTCCAAATTTTCGGGGATTCCCAGCTCATTGTAAGCCAAGTACGAGGTGAATATGAAGCCAGAGACGAGCAAATGATCGAATATCAACGAATAGTGGCTCACTTGATATCTCTTTTAGATCAAGTGTTTATCCAACAGATACCACGAACGAGTAACACACAAGCTGACGCCCTAGCAAGATTAGCAACAAGTGATGGGCCAGCAGACCTGACGGACATTGTCATTACCAAAAAAGTTCAACCATCAACAATGGACTACGAAGTAAATCAAATAGTCGAGTTCAACAATGATGATGATTGGAGACCTCCTATAGCCAAATACTTAAAAGACGGGGAGTTGCCAAACAACTCGTTTGAAGCTGAAAGAATTAAAAAACAGGCGACCAGATATACTCTGGTAGACGAACAGCTTTACAAAAGAGGCTTCTCACTCCCGCTACTAAAATGTTTGTCTAGGGGGCAAGGAAGGACAGTCCTGGAGGATATACATTCTGGAGTTTGTGGAAATCACACTGGGGGGCAAGCTTTGGCCTACAAAACTATAAGGCAAGGTTACTATTGGCCAACCTTACGAAAAGATGCAATCCAATTAGCCAAGGCTTGCCATCAATGTCAGGTTTTTGCTCCAAGCATCCGTGCCCCAGCCCAGGAGCTTGTATCGGTTTACAGCCCATGGCCATTTGCAAGATGGGGAATTGACATTATTGGTCCTTTCCCGGCAGGAGTGGGAAATGTTCGATTTGCCGTTATAGCAGTCGATTATTATACGAAGTGGGCAGAAGCAAAGGCCATGGTAAAAATTACACAACAGAACATGATCAACTTCATATGGCAGAACATCATCTGTCGCTTTGGAATTCCCCGAACAATTGTGACAGATAATGGCCCACAGTTTGATGGAAAGGAATTACGAGATTTCTGTACAAAATGGAGGATCAGGAAACACTATTCAACTCCCTATCATCCCCAGTCAAACGGGCAGGTTGAAGCTGTAAATAAGATCATCAAGCATACATTGAAAATACGTCTGGCAGAAAGCAAAAGCAGCTGGTCAGAAAAACTCCCGGAAGTCTTGTGGGCATATAGGGTTTCTCCCAGGTCAAGCACCGGAGAGACACCTTTTGCAATGGCTTTCGGAACAGAGGCGGTAATACCAATTGAATTAAGGACTGACACAGTCAGGACAACCAGCTTTGATGAACAGGCAAATCATTCTGCCTTAGCCACAGAAGCAGATTTGCTCGAAGAAAGAAGATTACATGCTGAGCTAAAGAATGCCACGTACAAGCAGAGAGCAGAGCGTTACTATAATTCCCAAGTCAAGATAAGAAAATTCGAAGTTGGTGACCTCGTTCTGAGAAAAAAGCTTGCCCCACCTCCAGGCATTTTTGGCCCGACTTGGGAGGGCCCATACAGGGTAACAGATAGGTTACCCAATGGAGCATATGACATAGAGGACTTAGATGGCAACTCGGCCCAATATTCCTGGAATGCAGCTAATCTAAGGAAATACTTTCAGTAGGCGACCACTTCTGCTTCATGAGAGAGTGAAGTTAAGATTGGCGAGCTACTAAGTCCACTGGGCGAACTGGAATGGCAGGGATACAAGATGGGTCCAAAAAACTTGCCTAATTTTTGAAATTGTTCACCAAGTATAAATGGTCGAACAAAAATGAATTGGGTTAAGTCTGGTCGCATGCTGGGATGTTAGTATCTTGTAATAATTTCATTTCCTCTTAAGAGTCTAAAGGATGTCTTGACAAATTGTATAGTAGTCGAGCAACTTTGACTCTTGGTGTAAATTATGTTCTTTAGTAAGTTGGGAGCTTAACATTGTTTCTGTCGAGCAAATCCAACATTGCTAGTGCAAGGTTACGTTCTTGGTCGCGTTTGATACTTGTAATTTTTAAATGTTTGTTCAATATTAAGTTGTTCGTTTGAAATAGAAATGTGAGCTCAAGGCGCAAGTTGATTATACAACCAAGCCCATTGAAGGCTGTTCGTTTTTAAATGGACATAGCCTAAGGCCAAAAGCCCATCAAATCCTAAGGCCAAAAAAAAAAAAAAAAAGGTTCTTAAAGAACAAGGCCCAACTACATTAAGATTGTTGAAGCACAGAAAAAGATGCAAAGAACAATTAATGCGAGATAAAAGACGAGCAAGTAAGCGAAATATATCCATTGATGATAAGGCTTAATCGCCCAAAAATTACAAAAGGATGAACAACAAAAAAGAAGTACAAGTTCCTAGCTAATCCTGTCCGCTAAGATCCTTGTCCGGCAGGAGGAGATATGTTGTCATCTTTGGGGTCTTCAAGTGGAGAGCCTTCAATGGCAGGGTCAACTGGGATCACCTCAGTTAGCTCAGCAATCAATCCCTCAGCATCAGCACGTTCCTTCAGAGCTCTTTCACTTTGATCGGCAGGAAGGATTTGCTCGCCCTCCGCAGCATCGCCCTCTTCTTCCTCGTCCTCGGCAGGACTTGTGATAATAATCTCGGGGCCAATGAAGTCGAGCTTGATCCCATATTCAGGCAGGTCGCCAATTTGCAGAGTTGTGCCCGGAGCAGGAGGGTTAGATTCAACAAAATTGCACAACTCCTTGCCGATCTCCTCAACAACTACGGCAGCCTTGAATTCATGGGCAATACGGATGCTCTCCGCGTAACCCGTTACGTAACCAAGAATCGAGCTCACCTCCATTTTAGGAATAAGTTCCTCTTGGGTAATGGAGTTGGCGAGCTGGATCTCAAGGTCCGCAATTTTGGCCGTCGCTTCAGTTGCGTATTTCTCGGCGACCTCCTTCTGCTGCTGGGCACGAGCAAGTTCTGCTCGCATGTGCTCAACCTCGGCCATTTTGACCTTCAGCTCCTCGGAGACTTTGACGTGCAGGTCCAAGGCACGCTGCTCGCTAATCTGATGAGCTTTGGCTTTGTTCTCGAGATCGGCAATAATCTTCTTCGCCTCAGCCTTAGCTTCATCACGCTCCTTGGCAATACGGCTGACCGTGGCCGCATGCTGTCGTGAGTCCTTCTCAAGGTCCTCAACCTGGTCGACCAAACGTTGCACGGCCGCCAAGGTGTTGCCCGCCTCGACAAGACACAAACGGCCATTATCACGAGGCGCTTGTGCCTTGACGGTCTCATTAAGCTCCTTGGTCCAGCTCCGAGCAACGACCTCGGAGGCGCGACGGACAAAAGAGTCCGGGATTTCGCGCAAGTTGGTCGGCACCTTTGAGCAAGCGAAACGATGCACCATATTAGATCGCCCTGGATACTGCTCGGGCGAGTAGCTGAAAAGAGATTTTTTAGTTAAAAAAAAAAAATGCTAAGTGTAATGGGCGAGCAAGGTTATACCTGTCAAGACGACCTTTATCCCAACCAAGGTAGGTGGGATCAGATGAAGGACCAGATCCTTCACGAGTGGTGACAACCAGAGCATGCTCGCCGGGATGCTCCACCGAAGGAGTTTGTTCGCTGTCGCCTTCGGATGGTCGGACAGCCACCGTCACCTTCTCTTGAGCCGTCTTTGCTCGTTTGGCTGCCTTCTCGGTATCGGAGACGGGGGTACCGTCTCCACGGAGAAGCCTCTTCGCCCTCGGAACCAATGTCTTGGGCGGACTCGCCACGGGGGCAGGAGGCTGTGCCGAGCTGGACCCTCCGGCTTGTCGAGGGTCTCCTTTTCCACCCTTAGCCGCAAGGGCGATGATTTTTTAGAGGGGATCCGACTTCTTGCGTCCTTTTTTGGTCGGCATCTCCCAAACCCGGTTATCAAGCTCAAGGAAGGAAGGGTGAAGCGCAACGGAGGCGAGCTGATCTGTAAAAGAAAGAAAAACAAAATTAATATTATGTATAAAATCGACCAGATCTGCTCGCCCAGCTTAAAGATAATTACCCTCTGGGATACGAGCTAGAGCCTCGAGATGGTGAGGGTAGGTCGTGAGGTGAGCAACTCGCAGTGTGTCCTCGGAGAAGAGATGACCGATACTTCGATCTTCTCGGCGACGAAGGGCGATCAAGCACGCAACAAACAGGAATAGATCGCTTATGCTATTCTTCACAGTTCGCCACCCCAAGTTCTTGGGACCTGAAACAAAGGGAAAAGAGAATTAAAATTAGTCCAACCACTTCAAAGATATAGAAGAGGTAAGACTCACGCTTTAATTCCCTAAACTCCGCCGGGGTCTCGATTCGTACAGAGCCCCCTGAAGAGCGAGCAGAAGCACGCCAATCGCCTCCAATCCAGAACCAGTCATGCTTCCAATCCCGCACTTTCCCAGGAATATCCTCGACAAGTTTTTGGCCTGGTCGCGCCTTTAGATAGTACCAGCCCGCCTCTTCCCCAGTACAGCCGGTCATCGTCATTAGGTAGCCAACCTCCTCGGCGGACAGCCTGTTTGGATACCCCTCCAGGGCGAACATTACCATCAGGGCCATCAGATTTATCCACCCAACAGGAGTAAGTTGGGTGATAGCCAAGTTCACATCATGTAGAAATTGGCCGACCAAAGGGTGCAGCGGCAGAGAGACTCCAGCGTTTAGGGTGGCAAGGTTGATCGCCGTTAGTCCGCGTGGTGGGCGATCAGCTCTGTCGTCCGCCAAGGGAGCATACATGGGGATGTCAAAGGGAATCTTGTAATCCCTCCGAATCTCAATTAACTGTTCCTCGGTAATGGCGGATACGATACAGCTCGCTGCGAACTCGGTCGCTTTAAGTTTCCGTACTCCGCGAGCAGGAATGACAAAGCGATTGGAGTGCTCCTTTTCGTACTCATTCCAGTCGACACGGCGAGCAACCGCGACTGGAACCCGATGTTCGATCAGTCTGGGCGCCGGAAAGTTAATGTCCTTGAGGTAGGCCCAAGTCAGCTCGTCAAGGTTCACCGGCTGAAGTACCTCGACTTCTTCATCCTCGTCTTCGTGGAGATCCGAGCTCGTCTCTTCTAAGAGCTGGCGAGCAGGATTTGCTCGCTCCTCTCTCTCCCCGGAGGGGTGAGCTCCAGAATTAACCGAACGTGCCACCGAGGCCGCCTCGGGATCAGATTCCAAATTGACTATGGGTGGATTCTCTTCGACGGGCCTTTTTTCAGGATTCCGAGGAGGAAAAGAACCGGTCTCAGAGTGCGACGCCATCCAATAAACTAGGGGGAAGAGATTAGGGTTTTTTGCAGATTCCGGCAGAGGGAGAACACGGCGGCTCGGAATTTTCCCCAGCGGAGTAGGGATTCTCGATGAATCAAGAACGCACACTAAGCAAGAAAAGAAGAAAGAGAAGAAAATAAGCAGAGAAAAAAAACTACCTTGACGTTGCTCGAAGATCGCCGGAATCTGGAAACGTCGCCGGAAATTTCAAAGAAGAAAGAAAGAAGGATTCGCGCCTAAGAAATAGTGAGAAAATGAAAAAAACGAAGAAAATTTTCCTTTTATACTTCTGGAAAAACGGGGTACCGGGCGAACAAAGTTGAAAGTGGAAGGACCAAATTGCAAATTCTGGGCGCGTGCAGCACCTGTCCGACAAAACGGGAAGGCGCGTCTCCTCGGGAATGTGTGCGCGTGGGCGGTAGCAATCATTTCGCCCACGTCACATCTCGAGCCGTGCCCAGACATTGGGATCCCAACCGTCTCCGACCCGAGTCTGCTCGACCAATGTTGCCCGCCCGTGAAAAGCTGCTCGCTCCAGGAACATTCTTGCTCGCCTTAGTGGCATTTAAAAGTTGCCAACTCAAAAAGTGCTCATTCACCATCTTCACAATTTATTGATCGGCAAGGGGGCAATTGTTGATAGGCGAGCAGGATCATCATTTGGGCGACCAGGATTAGCGCAAATTACACAAAGTTTAAACTGGAATTAACACATGATTCACCCAAGACATCCGGCGAGCAAAACCTACTTGCAATTAAGACACACAGGCGAACAAAATCAGATCAAAAGCCACATGATGAGCTCAAACGGCATCCTGCCGATCAGATCCAACCACAACGCCAAAATAACAATTAAACAAGATAAAAGACCATCAGAATCAGACTAAAGACTCTTCAAGGACAAGTTCAAAATGACGAACAACTCTAGACAGCGAGCAAGTCCAATAGATAAAGATAGAATTTAGTTAAGATAAGGTCAAATTAGTCAAAGGACAGGTGTCGAGCATGCAGACTTGGTCGGCCAAAGGTCGTGCCACCTCCTGCTGGGCAAAAGTCTATAAATACTTAGATTTTTTCAGCAAATAAAGCATGCACAAATTATTATACACGTCCAAACTTCGATTACGAATCTAAAGCAGCTCGATTAACTTACAAACGGACTTAAACACGTAAGCTTTCATACGATTCTAATCCACCTAAACCCGAAAATCCGTATTCACTAATTACGTTAGTGATCAATCACACGTAATTGTTTGATGATCAATTAACCATCTAAAACAGCCATTAATCTTCAAGATTAGAACTGATCGTCAACACATGGCATGCTTGTGAAAATCCTACGAGTCAATATTATGCTTATGTGTCATTATATAATAAAGAGTCTAATTTAAAAAATTATGCAAATTCATGGATTCGAACACAGGACCACTTGAGTACAAGTTATAATTTTAACCAACTAAGCTAAACTATGAATATATACAAATTTGGATTGATCAATTATATTTAAAACTCTAATTATATGAAACTTTAATGTTTAATTATTTTAAATTGAATTGTCTCACTATATTTAAAGATTTCCAATTTAGAAATTTCTAATTTGTTAAAATAAATTAAAAATGGAATTAAATATATTAATTAATTTTAAGTTTTTTATCGATTAAAATAAAAAAATTAACATTTAACTTATAAATTTTTATTTTCTTGAAAACACAGTGCACCAAAATTTAATTATTTGATTTTTTTAATCTAATTTTTTTTAATATATCATTATATTGACTTAAATGTGTTTAACATGTGACATTATTTTGAATATATTTATTATATAATATAACTACATTAATTTTATGGTGAACAAATTTATAATGTTATTGTATATGTAATGCATAATGTATAATTATTTTTTTACGAATATCCCGCGTAATACGCGGGGCACTCATCTAGTAAAATATATTGTTGTGTGATGAATTGTGGCACGGGGGTACTAATGGTGGTACGAGATTAAATAAAATGAAGTACGTGGTTGAATCAGGTGTGGTAAATGTTAAATATGTGGATGTACATGGTGAATAAATTTTGGTACAAACTTAAATAAGTTGTGCACGAACTTAATAAAATATGATACAGTGTGAATTAATTGTAGTATAAGGTGAACTAATGGTGGTACTAAAATAAATTGTGGTACGAGCTTAAAAAAAAGTGTGGTATGATATGAATTAATGGTGGTACGTGCTTAAACAAAGTGTCGTTATAGATGAACTAATTGTAGTATAAACTAAATATATACGAGCTTAAATGTATATACTAAACATATGATGGTACAAGGTGAATTAAGTGTGGTACATGATGAATTAATGGTGGTACGAGCTTATTTTATTCAATGTGCTTAGTTAATTCATTAAGGGTATACTTGTCCAAATAATTATTCTCTTGGCTAAAAAAAAGCAATTTAAAACTTGATGACATAAAAGAATTTATTCTTTGACAAATGGCTATTTATAATTATATCCCAAAAAAATATTGTCCTACCTCTTCCAGCTCGAAAACATATTGTCCTATTTTTACAAATCTGAAAACATATTGCTTTACTTTAACAAGTCAGAAATATATCGTCCCTAAAACACAACCACCCTTAAATTACAGGCCTAAAAGAATTTTTTTTCCTTTTCACCTCCTAAATAAGGTAATCATAACCCCATTTTAATTACTCATTTTTAATCACTCTCTTATTCTCCAACCAACAACCATTGAATGTCCACTTCTATTATAAAATTGGGATATAACACCAGTAATGCAATTACCATTGGACAATCCTTTTCCAAATATATCATTTTTGTTACGGATGCGTTGCTGGAAAAACAAATTTCATATTCATGCGAAAGAAGAATTTGCACCGAGCACCACATAAATCAATTCCAATATGAACACTCCATTGATTTCTGCTTGCAACTCATTCCACACGTATAGTTATTAAAATGCTTCATATTCTTCCAAAGAAATAAGAGTATGCAGTGGAAGCAGAATTCCAAATTAACTTTGAAATTGGCGAAATAATTCTACCGCAGATTTCGGGAAGTCAGTTGTTTGTTACCCAGCGTAAACGGTACTAAGTGTAAAACAGCCCTGCAGGGTCAGGGCGTTGGAGCAAAGTGAAGTCTATAAATACCTCGCTATGAAACCAGCTTAATTACATCAAAACCAAGTTGACTAGTCAAGAAAATGGCTCTATCCAAATTAATTATTTTTGGTGCATTGTTGTTGTTGGCTTCTCTGCAGGCAAATTCAGCTCGGACGTTACCAAATGCATCGATGGCCGAGAGACACGAGCAATGGATGGCACGATACGGACGAACGTACAAAGATGAAGCAGAGAAGACCAGGAGGTTCGAGATATTCAGGGAGAATGTGGAGTACATAGAGTCCTTCAACTCTGCAGGGAATCGGTCGTACAAGCTTGGCATAAACAAGTTCATCGATATGACAAATGAAGAATTTACGGCGACTAAAACTGGATACAAAATGGATCCAGCTTACCTCCACAACTCATCTAATGTAATTTCTTCTAAATTTAGTTATGCAGATGTGGGTGAAGTTCCAGCACGAGTAGACTGGAGAGAAAAGGGAGCCGTCACGCCTGTTAAGAATCAGCAACAATGTGGTACCTATTTAAGTTGTGAAATGAATCCAAATTAATTAGCTACTAATTTCATCATCATATACATATTGATATAAACAAAAATATGTGGTGGATGCAGGATGTTGCTGGGCATTTTCGGCAGTTGCAGCGATAGAAGGTATCATCCAGATACGTAGCGGCAAATCGGTTTCACTGTCCGAACAACAACTCCTGGATTGCAATACTAATAATGGAGGATGCGGCGGTGGTTGGATGGTGACAGCCTTTGAGTACGTTATTGGTAATAATGGGCTCACCACCGAATCAAACTACCCGTACCAGGGATCTCAGGGAAGTTGCTACACTATGATGGAATCCTCAGCGCAGATTACAGGGTACGAGAGAGTTCCAGAGAATGACGAGTCAGCATTGAAGGCAGCTGTGGCTAACCAACCCGTCTCTGTAACCATTGATGCAAGTGGACAGACTTTTCAATACTACAAGGGAGGAGTTTTCACAGGAGAGTGTGGAACAGGTCATAACCATGCGGTGACACTAGTAGGGTACGGGGAAACTAGCGATGGAATGAAGTACTGGTTGCTCAAAAATTCGTGGGGAACCACCTGGGGTGAGAATGGATATATGAGAATCTTAAGGGACGTCGATGATACTAGGGGGCTCTGTGGCCTTGCCATGTATGCTTCTTACCCAACTGCTTGATCAACCATTTCATCCACTATCATTACTGCAACTTTATAATTAATTAATTAATGCATCTTTGATCTATGTAACTTTACTTTTGTGTGAAAACAAAGCTTCTCCTGCTGAGAAGCATTATGGATCTGTAGACTATATGGAGTATGTTTTTAAAGTTCAAATAAACAGAATGCTGTACCAAAAAGAAAAAAATTCAAATTAAAGAAATACTATAATGCTGTATGGTTTCTGATAATGAACTCAAACACTTTATCCATGAGGGCACCGTTGCATCCTTCATCTTCTCTAATAGCGCAATCCACCAGTTCTTGTATTATGAATAATATGTTTTGGCTTACCACATTTTCCTTGATCCTTAATTAGCACCGGTAACCGCACCTTTCTTTCTCCAGTCGACACTTGATGGAATTGCGGTCACATTAGCCTACTTAAAAAATGAATTGTAGACGACTTATGGTAAGATTTCATTTTGTATCCATTTCTAGTGGCCTTAAGTTCCTCATTGGTTAAATCAGCAAAGCTCTTCATCCTAGCTTGTATGGCCGAACCCCTGCTGAATTAGAGGCCCGAATCTCATATCATCATTGTATGTACGTCCATATTGGGTCATCCATTGTTGGTGTCTCTCGACCATTAATGCATCTGGCAAAGTCCGAGCAGTTACCTGTGGAGGCCAAATCTCGATCAACAACGATACAGCAAAAACAAATTTCCAAGTGACCATTTTCAAAGCTGAGCACAGAGAGGGATAAATTTGCTGTACTGTGTGCACACTAGTTTGATGTAAGGAATTGCCGTGCAACCACTTAGAGTGAAGTAGCTATTTATAGGTTTCATTTTGCTCATTCTTCAGCACTTGATTAAAAAAAAAATATCATCTTGGAAAACCAGGCAAGTTAAGAGTGAGAGCCAAGTTGTGAAACTCATTTCCGCCTACGTACGATCCTTTCATTAATTTTATTCCCTCGAGGACCAGTTAATACTTGTATAATTAACATAGTTGGATTTTTAGTTTGTCTCTTGCATGGGCTTGAATGCAAAACGAAGAGTAAACTTCTCGCCACGATTTCCTATAATATTTCACACCCTTTCACTACAAAAAAAACTCTTATTTAAAGAGGGAATTAATGAGGAAAATCACGAGGGAAAATTTCCCTTGTCCATAAAGAGGGAATTAACGAGCAAAAATGGGACCCACAAATATTACCGAGTGAATTGACGAAGGTGCGGACCCTTTCAAAATTCACGAGGGATTGACCCTCATCTTTTTCCTGAGAACCTGCAGACTCACGAGGGTTCTTGTTCCCTCAACAATTTCATGAGGGAAAATGCCCTCGTTCTGACATTTTTCATTTCATTTGCCTTTTACGAGGGGAAATTCCCTCGTCTTGATTTTTTTTCATTTCATATACATGTGAATTCAAAGTCGTGCATGTGGCAGTGCATATATGTTTAATTAATTGCCTGCATACATACATGTCTAATTAATTAATTATATATATATATATATATATATATATATATATATTTTGCATGTGTTTTGCTAATAAGAAGAAGTTAGTTAAGTTGTTTAATTATTTTAGTATTGATTGGTATATTGTGTAGTGTTAGCTAAATTAGTGTAAACAATTAATTAATTTTGTTAATAATTATATTATATAGATGATTAATATATACTTAAGAATTAATTAGTTATATATGTAAATTTGTATGTGCTTATAGTTCCTTCATATTATAGTTACTTAATATAATTTATCTAATTATTAGTATATATAATAAATTTAATTAATTAATAATTAGTACTCCCTCCATCCCCAAACATTCTTCACAATTACTTTTTTCTCGTGTTTTAGCGAGCAAGTTTTTTATTAGTATTTAAAATAATAGAGATTTTAAAAAGGAGTTATGATAAATTTATATCTCGTCTATTATATGTCTCATAAAAAAATATTTTATCATTTCAAATACTAATAAAAAATTCGCTCGCTAAAATACGAAAAAAAAACAGTAATTATTAAAAGTGTTTGGGGTCGGAGGAAGTATATTAGTTTATACGTGTAGTAATTAATGATATATATATATATATATACATACACATGTCAAATAAATAGTGAAAAAGAAGATAAAAAGTAATTATTTTATAGTTTTATTGAATATATTTTAATAAAAACGATTAATATAAGTGTATATATGTATACATGTTAGTAAATAGTGAAAAATAATTTATTTTACAATTTTATTGAAAATATTTAACAAAAACAATCAATGTAAATGTATATATATGCATGTTAGTAAATAATGAAAAATGATCTAAAAAGTATTTATATTACATTTTATTGGAAACATTTAAATAAAAACGATCAATATAAATGTATATATGTATACATGTTAGTTAATAGTGAAAAAAATAAATATAAAAAGTGATAATTTAATTTTATATGTATTTATCATTAAGTAAATAGAATATATAATAAACACTTAAAATTACAAATAAAATAAATAACAAAAAGTATATGATATAGATATATTTAGAAATGCCAACATAACAAGTAATTTACGATGCCCGAGCGGCATGACGAAACACATTAGGTCTTTGTACACATGGAAGTCGCGTGTTTGAATCATGCGAGGGGCGAAATTTCGCCTAATTCCCGCCACCAGTTAGGGGGCAAATCTATGGTTGTTTGTACTATGCACAATGATGTAAGGTGTACCAGCGGTATTGCGGGGGTGCAATTAGGCGAGAGGTTGTGGGTTCGAAACCCATGAAATTTATTTTTATCAAGTAATACATTTGAAGAGGGTATATGGGTCCCTCGCCACATTTCACGAGGGTTTTGGTGGCAGGAGAGGGATTTGGTGAGGGAATGCGGGGCCTCGTCAAATCTGACACAAATTCTCTCTTTATTTCCCTCGTCCTTTATGAGGGACCACATTTTCCCCCGTGAAACATTTCCCGATCAGCATTTTAAAGAGAGAAATATTCACTCTTTAAAACCCTCTTTTTCAATTCCCTCTTTAATTGCTCAATTTTTTGTGGTGTTTCTTGCAGCTACTAATGCCAACAATTTGTTCACGTCCATAAAATGGGCACAGCATCGAAATCCCAACTCACGAAATGGCGTCACTGTACCAGAGGCAATGCATCCTCGTCGTTTTGGTTGTTATTATAATAATGGTTCCCTGAAGCTGTTGTCATGTAACCCCAGAAACATCAGTGGACGTCGCATGAGTACAAGGATGCAGTAGAGTAAGAGGAGCGCTGCAAAGCTATTGTACAGTAGCTCAGTTAACAATGCTGGTAAATACCATACAAGCGAAGTATAAATCTATTCACAGACAAGACGACTGAATGAGTGCAAGACATATAAGAAGAAACCACTCGATTACGTGCGACAATTGGGTTCCAATTAGGTTCACAATTCACATGACAATTCTATACTTGGGCCTCATTGGTTAGTATTTTAGCTAGATTATCTAACTGACGCAAATAGATGATGGAATGATATGACATCATCAAGTAAACTCAGAATCCACTACAGGTTAGACTGTATGCAATCAGAAAACAAGAAATACAACAAACCAACTTTGAATATGCAACAAGAAATGTATTTTAAATATATATATATATATATATATATATATATATATATATATATATATATAATGATTTTGCTACTTATTTAAATTTTTTTTAAATTTAAACTAAAATCAAAGCTAAAAATTTGAAATCTATCAATTTAAATATCTTATTCAAATAAGTGGAGCGAATTTAAATTGTAAATTTAAAATTCATAATCCAAATTCTTCCATCCAATCAGAAAAAAATATTATCCAGATTTTTATAAGCACATGCTTGCATCCTGTTTTTTCATTATTATTCTACAGATGGTATATTAATATTAAAATATTAAATCAAGACTCTACTGTTGCAACACTAAACTTCAAACTTTTATTTTTCATCAGTTTCACAATAATCTTCTCATCTTCAAAATAATTTTTCAGCAAATTTTCTTAAAATAGGTTCCTTGTGAACTCGGGTTCACGTGAACTTTGTTTTTTTTAAGTATTACGTACTATTAACTATCACTTTTATGTATATACAGTATCAGTGTCAATAAAATATATCCTTGATTTTATAACATTGATAATACATAAAAATAATAAAATCAAATTCACACAAATATATATATATATATATATATATATATATATATATATATATCTTTTTTTTAAATGTATCCAACTATATATAAAATTTAAAGGAACAAAGGAGTAATATTTGCATCTATTATAAAGTATGCATGCATGTGAATACAAACCATCTCAGATTTTTTTTAGCGGAAACATTCCGCAATCACTTTCCAATTTCCATGCGAGTGTCACCCACGATATCTCAATATGGCTGAGTGTAGAAAACGGCTAACTGATCAAATCACTCAATTTTTACGAGTGATTTATGCTTTTATTACCTTCTCCCACACACAAAATAGGCATGTTAACTTTTACACTATTATTTGAAAAATCGATATATGCGTAAAAGAGTAAGAAATATTGTAGTTATATAAAATACAAAATAAAGTATTTTAAAATTATTTTTTGTGGGGTTTAACGGAAAATATGTAAATAAATATATATTAAATGATATAAATAAAAGTAGTACTATCATTGTAAAAAAACACAACTATTTTTTTTTACAGACAATATGGACCATTTTTTACGGACTGAGAAAATATATAATTGGTGCCCAGCCCACACACGCATCAACGTGGGGCTCATGCTTGCACGTGACGGTTCTGTATTTTGTTTTTGTTAATTTTAATTTGACGCACAAGCAAAAACGTTTCATTCTTTTTCTTCAACTAGAGGCTTTATTTTTTTTTTTAAACAACGTAAAGTTCTTTTTTTTTTTTTTTTTTAAAAACAATTTATCTATTATTATTTTTACAAATATTTAGAAAATAACCTATATGATGTTTAACCTTTTATAATTAGAACAGAGCATTAAAATTGAAAGTTATTGAACTATTTTCAGTGCATAAACAAGACTGAAATAAAATAAGGGTAAGTTGAAAGACTAAAATTAAAATAGGGGTAAATTACTTTGGAGTACATCTTGTACTCTATCTTTTAATATACTTTTTTTTTGCGGATAAAAAAAATTACAAGACTGAAAAAACTATTTTTTATAGAGTAGTGTTTGGCTAAGCTTATTTGAAACATCTTATTAGCTCTAACATCTTATAAGTGGTTTTAAGAGCTTATAAGATGTAATTATTAAGTAGCTTATAAGTTGCTAAAGTGTTTGACTAATACAACTTATAAGATCTTTAATATTTATACTCCCTCCGTCCCAGTTTTGTTTTTCCGTTTGACTGTGCGCGGAGTTTAATGCGAGAGTTGAATTTTAGTATTTAAATGAATAAAGTAGTATTGAGAATGATGAATGGTGAATAAAGTAATATTGGGAATGGTGAATGGTGGATAAAGTATTATTTAAATGAATAAAGTAGTTTCCATTTTAGGGATGGGAAATTGAGAGGGACTTTTTTGGCAAATGGGAAAACAAAATTGGGACAGAGGGAGTAACAAATATTTTTTAAATTTATAAAAAATAATTTTTTCTATTTTTTATGTTGAGGTAGGGGTTGGGGAGGGGTAGGGTGGTTACAGGGTGAGGTGGGTGATTGGGGTGGAGGTGGTTAGGAAAATAAGTTGGAACTTTTTTACAGCTTATAAGATATTAGGTGTTTATTTTACTTATAAGTTGTTAAGCATTTTATTTTGCAATTTATAAGATGTTTTAAGGAGCTTATAAGCTCAGCCAAACACCCTCTTATTCCACCGGCGCACACACGTAATATTATGCTTCCAAAAAGAAATAAGTATCGAGAGGGAGAGATGAAGGAAATTCCAAACATTGGAATTGGCGTCTTAGCAGGTCACCACTCTTTTAAGTTGCGGGAGTTTTCGGAAGGTATTTTGACTCACCTGTTACCCACCTTATAAACGCGAAAATTGAACGGACTTGGATCATGTGTTGTACTAGACTGTTTTGTGCAGCACAAATATATAGTTAGACCAATTGATCTGATTATATGGGGTCAGATCAATTGGTCTAACTATGTATTTGTGTTGCATAGGACGCTCTTCTACAACACCAGATCCAAATTAATTTAAACAAGGCTAATTAGGGCTTGGGAGAAAAATGAAGTCTATAAATACCCACTTCACTCTACCATTTAATTACATCAAAAAAAAAAAGTTAATTAATAATCTCCATCTCAAAAACATGGCCCTATCCTTCACTTGCAAATTAACCATTTTTGGTGCATTGTTGTTGTTGGCTTCTCCGCAGGCAACTGGTGGGGCATTGCCAGATGCATCGATGATAGAGAAACACGAGCAATGGATGGACGTACATACAGAGATGATGCGGAGAAGGCAAGAAGATTCGAGATATTCAAGGAGAATGTGGAGTACATCGAGTCCTTCAATTCGGCAGGGAATCGGTCGTACAAGCTATGTTCACCGATATGACAACTGAAGAATTTAAGGCGACTAAAACTGGAGAGAAAATGGATCCAGCTTACGTGCACAACTCATCTAAATTTAGTTATGCCGATGTGGGTGAGGTTCCAGCACAAATCGACTGGAGAGAAAAGGGAGCTGTAACGGAGGTTAAGCATCAGCATCAATGTGGTACCTATTTAAGTTGTGAAATGAATCCAAATTAATGAGCTACTCATATTGATATTAACAAAAATATATATGTATATGGTGGATACAGGAAGTTGCTGGGCATTTTCGGCAGTTGCAGCGATAGAAGGTATCATACAGATACATAGGGGGGAGTGTTGGGAAAATAGGGGTGCCCGGAATCTATTCGGGATGAAATTTAAATACGAATTTAAATTCAATTATTACTAGCATGAATTAATCCTAATTAATTCAAATAATAATTTCAACAACATATTTAACATCATGCATGTTGAATTAATTCACATAAAATCTAGGCAGAATAAACAAGAATTTATGTGACTTACGTACCTCTTATAGAATTGGCATTTGAATAAACGGGACAATCACGATCACGCTTTATCAAGCCAAAAATCTTCTCAAGTATTTCCCTTTCGCCTTACTTGATCACCGGTGGGAGATGCTTTCAAGTAATTTAAATAACTAAGGAAAAAAAATATATATGCTCTTGATTTTTCCAACACATGGAATTATGTACTTGGGGATGATTCTATTTATAGAGAAGTGGCCAAAATTTTTAATATTTTATGGGCCTGGAGAAAATATTTTCTTAGTCTCTAAGAAATCTTGAATATATCTCATATATTCTTTTCTCCATAATAAAATATTCAACAAAAATGTCACTTTCCTAAATAGGCTTGTAATTTTCGAAAATTTCATGAAGAAAAACCAAGATTTGAATCTTCTTGAATATATGAGATAATCTTGTATTCCAAGATTACTTATCTTCCATAATATCTTTACAAGAGAATCAACAAAATATTTTTTTCTTCCTTATCCCTAATTTTCGAAAATAAGAGAAAAAATCAGCATAATATTATCTTTTTATTTTAATCATCTTTTCATTATTGGGCTATTTAATGGGTTACTTGAAGGGCCTTTAAGGAGAATTAAGATTGAACCTCCTAATGGACTTCTGAATTTCAATATTGAGCCCCAATATAATTCAATCCATTAATATTAATTATTACCACTAATAAATTAATATTGTACTATCCATCTTTATTCATATTACGATAATATGGGCTCCCGGTTATTATTTCCCGCGTTTAAGATTATCAAGTCCATTAATTAATTAAGCTTGTGAATAGCTCTAAATTAATTAATATATTTCACCTTGGAGTAAAGACAGCTCAACATTATTATCCGTACCGAAGAAACTGATTCTTCACTTGCAAGATTTGGTACGATAAAACTTCTGAGCCCACCAAGGGGACTAATCACACGAGACATACTCGCACGCGTTTCTCCATATTAAATCTTAGCAATCGTCGTATGATTAATATTACTGCCCAAAGCACAAGGTTCGAAGTCACAATGATTCTCACCCAACATGAATCAAAGCAGTAACCATTAAGCACACACGGTCCTATTTAAGTGACGGAGATTAAAAAATCAACAACCACTGAGGTCTAATTCTTCACATTTCAGAACAGAAGAATTTATCCTCGTTGTAGGTCCTCTTCAACATATACTAAATGTGCTAGTGCAATCTCTTAGTCAAGACAGACCAATCTGAGACTTACATATCGACCTTTCACGGCGGATTGTTCAATTCCACCTAGGTCGTGAAAATGTATGTTTAGTTACAAGGAAACTGTTAATGTGATCTTCCGTGATCGGGTATCACCACATTAACTACAATGTAACATGTACCATATATTGAACGGTTTGCAATAGATATTCAACATTCAATCATAACTAAAGCAAATGTGATAAAAAAATTATTCTCATAAACAAGTGTTTAATACATGAGTTATACAAAGTAAAAGCATATATAAGCAAATTAATTTTGCACACAATTAAATATTGACGCGTGTACAAATAAATATTAATATCAAAATAAATTTATTATTTTAATTTTGGGGATTTAAATAAATTAATTCTCAAATTAAATAATTAAATTAATTGGTATTTAATATACACCGTACAAACTTGCTAAAAATACGAGTCTGCAGTAATTAATCTCATTGACTTAGTGCCCAAGAAATATCAAATCATATCTTGCTTGAAAAGGGAAAAGAATTAATGGAAACCAAATCAAATCAGCTAAATCTGGAAATTGGTCAATAAAAGCCCATCAAATCGGCATCAACCAATCAAAAAGCGCCACGTGGCACCATGAAGGAGGAAAGTTTTCATCTCCTTACCCTATAAATAGGGGTCTTCATTCATTCATTCATACATTCAGACACATTCAGACAGACAGAAGCACAAGGAATTCAGAAGTTCAAGAGCTTTTGAAGATTCAAAGCGTTCTTCGTCAAATTCAAAGTGTTCTTCGTGGGAAGCGATCAGAAACGGCCTCTGATCCGAGATCGAGGTCAGCACCCCTCCGGTCTGGATAAACAGCCTCCGATCCGAGATCAAGGTCCAGCACCCCTCCGATCCGGCGTTTCTCCTCCAAAATACAAAGGACGTTCTTCACCAAATTCAAAGGCGTTCATCCTCCAAATTCCCGAAAATAACGTTTAATCCAAAATAAGACATTTTCGTCCTTGGATTAACGTTATAAATTCAAAGATCAATCCCAAACGGAGATCAAGGCGAGGATTTCTCCCGAAGAACATCCAAGTCAAGGTCAACACCAAAGAGAAGAATCAGAGGATCAAATCTAGATTACAGCATAGTTTCACGTATAACTCCAACAGGGAGTTGGTTTCACTATTTGTACAACAACTTGTGGATTGCAATACTAATAATGGAGGATGCAAGAGTGGTAACAAGGAGAGAGCCTTTGAGTACGTTAAAAAAAATGGGCTCACCACAGAATCAAATTACCTCTACCGGGGATCTGTGGGAAGTTGCAAAACTAAGATGGAATCCTCAGCGCAGATTACAGGGTACGAGAGTGTTCCAAAGAATGACGAGTCAGCATTGAAGGCAGCTGTGGCTAACCAACCTGTCTCTGTAAGCGTTGATTCTAGTGGATTCCAACACTACAAGGTAGGAGTTTTCACTGGAGAGTGCGGAACGCATCTGGACCATGCGGGTACGGGGAAACTAGCGATGGAATCAAGTACTGGTTGCTCAAGAACTCGTGGGGGACCGGCTGGATTTATGAGAATCCAGAGGGACGTTGATGATCACAAGGGACTCTGTGGCCTTGCCATGCGTACTTCTTACCCAACTGCTGAAAAACTTATCAACTATATATGATTACCGTAACATTATAATTAGTGCGTCTTAATTTGTGTAAGTTCATATTTTCTGGAAAATAAAAACGTTTCTCATGTTGAGAAGCATTATGTATCAGTAAACTAAAATTTTGAATTCAAATTAAAATAATTTATATTTATATTTATAGGGAGTTGCCTTACTTGATTATTTTATGTGTGCTGTGCTGGGGGAGCCTAACACGATTGATTAATAGAAACTTGGACTTGCAATATGAGCCATCAAACGTTGAAAAATTCACAGTGCCTCTAATTAAATCTACTAAAACGAAAGTATTGTTTGTTGTCCAAATTTGGAAAATTTCTTACAATATCAGGCTCCCTCGCTCCGGTAATTGCATAAGAGGAAGAAAAATACTATTGGAAGAAATCCTTAACTTAGGCTGCATTTACTTTAGTTGTTCGGATTCTTAGCTAAAATTAAATAGTAGGATATATACAAGTTAAGAGCATCTACAATGGTGGAGGGGTTATAACTATTCTCTTCCCTCCACTTCATTGTCACATCACAGTTTGTGCAAGATTTATATAACCATGCTAACTTTTACAATGATGCATGAGTTATAACTCATTTTTATTGGACCTACCATTCCTCCATTTTTTTTTAATTATTATGTTATATTAAATTATTAAATTTTATTTTACAATATAAATTTGTATTAAAATCTTATAATTATTTTCCTCTATTTAAATATATATATATTATTAAAATTATTTGTCAATTATTTCACAATATTTATTTTAGTTATTTAAATATATATAATATTTAAATCCAAACTTACTTAATTATTAATTTTTTCAATTATTTAAATATATATATATATACAATATTTAAATTCAACTTACTTATTTATTAATTGTTGTTATTGCTCCATTTTTATATTAAATGTTATAAAAAAAAAATTGAACAGGTTATTATTATGAAACTCGCAATTACTAAATGGAATTGCATAGTTCGAAAATTTTGGAAAAACAAAAGTCAAAAGAAAAGGTATATACTGCAACGAACATAATTTGTCGGATAGCAATTACACCATTTTTTGGGCACGTTGTTTCCAAATGCCATTCCACTATATGTGTGTCCAAGATGCTTCACTAGATAGTTGTCTTTGACGTCATTTTCATTTTAGAGTTACTCTGCAATAACTCTACACAAGAGATATATATATATTTTGATTTATAACTTTGTGCTACAATGGTACAAACTCAGTTGTGAGAATTATAACTCACTTAAGAGCAACCATTGTGGATGCTCTAATTTGAGATATTAAGTGTTTGCCTTGTATGATTTGTATTTGGTTAAAAATACTATTTATTTGTTTACTTTTCAAGATTATATAGATTAAGCTCTAAATTTACTAATATATCCTCTTTAATTTTAAAATTCACAACCCTACCTACCCTATTTATGAAGAATACCCGGCCGCCATTAACAATCCATCTCTAGCCCTACGTTTGTCAAAGATTTCACCAATAATCTCTGGCGACGGTCCACCGGAATCTATTGCTCGTCATTTTATGTCCATTGCCCAAGTGTTGTTAGAAAGTCAACCATACCTTCTGAATTGCATAAAATTGCGGCAATGGCGAGGGCGGGTAATTGCTTCAGCAACCACCGACAGCCAGAAGACGGCGTACGGTTGGAAGGGCAAGCAAACATATCCGAACGTGTTGTTAAAAATCAATTTCCGCGATTTAAAGAAATAAAAAAGGACTCGGTGTATACGTGATTTGAATCGGTCAACGGAGGTTAATTTGGTCATTTGAGGCATAGCAATCTCGAGTTAAAAGTTATCCGCCCATTAAAATGGCACTTATAGAAGGTGTTTGTCCTGGGTTGAAAGGTTTACCCAAGTTTTGAGACATGGGAAGTAAACTGTTGTAAATCCAGTATATACCAAATCTGAAATATTTGATGTGGACATTACTTATGGGCCTAATAAGCTAAACAGACTTTAGGGATTAGATTAGGTTTCTCTATTATAAATAGATCCTTGTGCTCAGTATTGTATACACACAGAAATATTAGTGAAAACTCCTGGCTTGGTACGCCCTGTTGGAAATTGATTTTGGAATTTGGGTAATTGACCCAATTTTGACCAATTTTAATTTGGTGTTCCTTTTATGGAAAATGGAAATAAATTGCAAGGTCATAATCTGCGTTCGGAGTAGATGAATTTGGCGTATTAATTTGCTCAAAATCAATTTCGGATGAATGAGATATTAATACATGAAGTTGGGAATTAATCATGAGAATTTCTAAAATTGAAGAGGAAAAGTGGAGAAGTAAGGAAAGGTATCCTTGTCCCACATTGGAAAATTGGAAGAAGTGGACCTTCCATATAAGTACACTTATGTCATATAAAGATAATCTTGACTAAGTCTTCTAAGTGGTGGTGCTATGGTTAGCCCTTCGGGCTAACTCAAAAGACTTGGACTCACACCCGCACGGGCACGGGAACGGGCACGGGCACGCGCACGTCGCACTTAGTCGCATTGGGCACTTTAGAGGCGCACTTTGCACTTCGGTTCGCGGGTTTTGAACCCGCGATCGGACGGAGCGGGTCGGGCACAGCGTCGGCGGGTCGGATTCGCGAAGGGGCGCGTCCCATGGGTTTCGAACGGGGTCAGTGCCAGAATGGCCGCCCAGACCCGTACAGACGTGTCCATTGGGTTCAAAATTCGAATCCCAGATCCAATGGCTTAGATTGAAAGGCCCAAAAGGTTGCACCCCTTAATGGAAAAGACACCACACCTCTTCAATTAGTATAAATACACCCCCCAGAATGCATTTTCACTCACTCAAACATCAAATCGGCCTTCTACCCTTCAAAACATCCTAGCATTCTAAGATTGCATTAGAGTTGAGTCGAAAGTTCCGGATACCTATTTGCGATTCGCCGATAACTTTCGATTTGTAGTGCAACAGTCGAAAGTTCTAAAGTCGTTGTATCTTGGAACAGGTGCCAACGATCCGTATTGCACCTGTGTACGGGGCAATAACGTCTTAAGTCCGTTTATGCATTTCCTTCATCTTTGTATACGCACACCTCACTTTTTTCCAACACGCCCAAACAAACCGGTGTCTCTATTTTGCGTTTATATTTTACAACACGTTATCAGCACGAGTCTCTACCCAATTAATCGGTACAAATATCGATTTATTTTCTCTTATGCATGATAATGAATTATCTGATTTATTATGCCTTGGTTATATTGTATGCATAGCTTTAACTATAATCGCATGTAAGTCTTATTTTCATATACCTCCATATACGGATGTTCTTTCAAGACTGACAGAATTTACAAAACTAGTAGGCTCTCGTTGAGCCCGATTCATTGACCAAGTAAGGTTCGGTCGGAAGGACTCCTGTCGAGTCCTATTCGAACACCCTATGGTGAAAACTTGGAGTCCCCCGAAGCGGATCCAATATAATTCTACAAACCGAAACGAAGGGTTACATTTCTGGCGGTGATTAGGCGTGAAATTATCAGAATTTATAGCTCGAAATGCCCGTGTTTTGATTGATTTATATGAGTATTTAGAGTCATTGAGTATCATTTTCATAAACTAATGAATTTGTCTCTTTGATGCTCATAGATGGATAGAGGACGAAAAGAGGAGTTCGTAGGACTTTGAATCGACTCAAATGGATGCCCGGATGAGAAGATATCGAAGAAATACGAAAAGTATTAGTTCGAGGGAGCAAAAGTATCATTGGAGTACACAAGCGAGAAGAACTCGTGCACCTAGTGCACGAGTGGCCGAGCATTGTGCTCGAGCAAGACCGGGTCGTGCACTTAGTGCACGAGTACTCGTGCATTGCGCTCGAGCAAGGTTCACTCGTGCACCTAGTGCACGAGCTCGAGGACTCGAGCACTTTTTGCTCTCTGGAAGTTTTAAGCGCACAATGGGATTGTGCTCGTGCACTTAGTGCACGAGCAGTGCTCGAGCATGCGTGGTTTTGGCCCATGAGTTCCCGATTTGACCCGTTGCTTATTTATACCACTTTCGAACACGTTTTTACACACCACTTGATACCATATCGCTTTTAGAGTTAGTTTTTTTGGAGAGAGGAAGAGAAGAAGAGACGAGCAAGCTTTAGTTTTACGTTTTCGAGGTTTTACTTACGAATTCATAGTTCGGTTTTGATTTTTAGTTTCTTTACTTTAGATCTTTGTTCTTGAATACATTGAGACTTCGTTTTATTAATTTTATTTCAGTTCTTAGCATTTATTTCTTTAAACCCTAGTTAATGTTTGATAATTTCTTAGTTAAAATCATTATGTTCATGTTCGTTACTTCTTCGATTGTTTTTGTTTCCGTAAAAACCATGTCTAGCTAAAACCCTTGCATGCTTGGGGTAGGATGAACTCGTAGAAGTAGGAAGTGGGTATGTAATTAGGGTAATTCATGACGTTTAGTTTTAATTCTCTTAATTAATGAATTCTTAAAATCAATCTTAACTTTACCTTTGAATTTCGTTCGAAAGGTGTTAGAGAGAGGACGACCTTATCACTCTTTAATAACTAGTAGACTTAATGAGAGGGTTTAGAAAGGGTTAATTAATCTACCGGTTTATCTAAGGAGGACGACCGCATCACCTTAGTTTAAATTAGGGTCTCGTTAATTAAGCACGATCTATTAACTTGTTAGTGGATTAGTGAAGTCGATTGCTAGGATAAAGTATTAGGGTTTTAATTCTTGAGCTTTCATCTTACAATCTTTTACTTAGGTTATTTCTTGCGCATCACGATTATTCTGATTATGTACCTGCTCCGTTAGTATACGTAGGAATTCCTATCCTGAGCATCATCATCTAATATTTGAAAACACATGTTTACATTCGTAATTTAATTTTCCTCTTTGATGGGAATAGCAAAGGAGTGGTACGATAACACGCTCCCACGGGGAGGTGTAACCACATGGGCCGAGCTCGAGCGTCTGTTCCTCGAGCGATTCTACCCTCCATCTAGAACCATTAAAGCAAGGATAGAGATTTCTTCTTTCCGCCAGAAGCCAGGTGAGGACTTACGTCAGGCATGGGAGAGATACTCTAACATGTTAATCGAGTGCCCGCAGCACGGGTACAATGAGGGGGGTATCATGGCGTTCTTCTACAGTGGAGCCAGCAAGGTTGGTCAAGCCCATCTTGACGCGTGTACTAGTGGAGCATTTATAAACCAAGGTATAGCGAGGTGTAGAGAAATTGTTGACAATATTGTCACGAATGTCGGGGCATGGAACGAGGACCCAGAATTTCAGAGAGCTTGTAAGTTGGATGAGAATGAGGGAACGAGGAAGCTGTTGATGGCGATGATGGAGAAAATAAGTAACCTCGAGATGGGGCAGAATCTGGTTGGAGGGAATGTAGCAGTGAGCGAGAAAGTGGACCCACCCACAAGTCAGCAAGAAGAGGCCAACTATATGGGAAGGCCCCACTATCCACAAGGCGGGTATCCACAAAGTGGCAATCAGTTCGGAAGGTCTTCTTATGGCCAGCCATTTGTACCTCCAGGTCCACAGCCTCCTCAAAATCAATGGAGGAACACACAAGGGTATCAAGGAGGCCAGCAGCCTCCTCAGAACACGTGGAGGAAGAACGAGAATTTTTCATATACTAATCTGAAGGCCGGTATTACAGTTCCTCCAGGTGTTGATCCAGGTTCAAAACCCCCGGGTGGAGAAGGCGGTGCCTCAACTGAGGAGATGTCGAGAGCTATCCTTCAGAAGGTGGAGGAAGGAAGCAAGAGATTTTCCTCATTGGAGTACGATGTGAAGGAGTTGCATAAGAAAGGCGATCAGCGTGATCAAGAACTCCAGAAGAGAGACATAGATTGGAATAGAGCTCAACAAGAGAACAACCGCAGGCTCACTTCTATTGAGTATCAAATTAGTTAAATTGCAAAGTCTCAGACGAGAGAGCCGGGCAAGTATCCCTCAATGCCCGAGGGAAACCCAAAGGAACATTGCAAGGCTACTGAGTTGAGAAGTGGGACCAAATATGATGGTCTTGAGATGCCTGCTGATTCTGAGATGCCCCAAGGAGAGGTTGAGATAGAAGAAAAAGAGCCTGAGGTAGTTAGAGATGAGATTGAGGATATGGGAGTTGAGAATGGGGTTGAGGGTGTAGGTATTCAGAAGAGTAAAGATATGGATGAGACCCAGAAGGGAAAAGAGCCTGGAGAGGAGGGCATTGATGAGATTGAGAGAGTTCCAAAGTGGAAGAAGGCAAAGGAAGCAAGGAAGAATTTAAAAGAAACTGAGAGAGATGAATGGGGGGTACCCAAATCTGTGATACCTGTCCCATATCCGCAGCGGTTTATGAAAAAGAAACTAGATGAAAAGTTTGCAAAATTCCTTGATGTTTTTAAAAAGTTACATATTAACATTCATTTTTATGATGCTTTGGAACAGATGCCTAACTACGTCAAGTTCCTGAAGGACTTGATAGCGAAGAGACGGAGAGTGGATGGACAACTGTCACACCCCAATTTTAATACAAATAATTTTAAATAAAAACACTTATTTTATTTATAAATATAAGACATGAACAGATATATTTTTTTAAACACAAAAAAGATAAAACAAGCAGCGAAAGACTATACGAATTAAACCAAAACCTCAAAGATAATTTAACTTCAGAAATCAAAGTACCAAAAGATAGATAACCAATAATAAACCTCTCAAGTACGAGTTTGCTAAAGAAATAAAATTGTTTTGCAAAAATACTGAAAACCATAGTAGAAAGTCATCCTCCTCGCCACCAGCTCCTCAATCTGAAAATGTTAAAATGATGGGGTGAGTATGCAAGCACACTCAGTGGGGTTAAGTTGTTCAAAGTTAAATATCAAACAGATTGTCAAACACATCAATGCAAACATGAATACATAACCATACATTGTCTCGTACTGTGTTTGTGGGCCGTCCCAAAGCCGTTTTAATGACTAATGTATTCCCACACGTAACTTTCAATGAGCACTGCGGGCCTTCTCAAAGCCAATTTAATGACCCAATATTCCCGAGGACAACTTATATGGTCCCGGACCCGTGAACTAGTCTCTGGCTAAATTTCATAACATTTTATACATGGAATATAACACGTAGCAGACAAATTCAACAAATCGCGTAAAACATATAACAGTGAACAAAAAACTCTACTAACCACTGTAGAGATAATTTTAAATAGAAACCCCACCTCGTATGAATGTCGTGGATGAAGTGAATGCAATAACCCAATAGCTTACACCTCGCGATTACCGTCACCTATTTAAATAATTAAATCTATTTAGAAGGTAATAATATAAATAATTCCGCTAAAAAAAATAATCATATATGTTCCAATAATATTAATTCTTTAAGATTAATTTAATTAGGTACAACCCAAAACTGTGATGCTTTTCAATAATCAAATTCCTAAGTATTTTTTTCGTACTTGTTGTCTCATCTTCGAAACGAAACTGCTAAACTAATTCCAAAACCACTAAAATGAATCAACTTAAATAACTGGTAAAGTGACTATCAATATACATCCTAATCTAACTTCTATATACTAACCTGCTTGTGTGTATAAAGTATTAACTAACTTATGCCAAATGAACTTTAAGTCCATATTTCTAATTTGTTTCCATACCTTCGGCCATATACCATATATTAGAGCATTTATCACGCACCGAGACTACTTCCTCTAAGATAAATAATCACATCAATGCAATAGCTCATGAAGAATTAAATAAAAACTAATTCTATTAATTAACCGAAACCCACTAATCCAAACCCCAACAAATCATATTTCCATAGAATTAAATCTCAGAATATATATATCCATAGCCAAAGATTTCCAAAAGTAAAAAGATTTTAAATTCAAGAAGAGAAATTGAGTAGTTAAAAGTTATAATCCCGTTTTTCAAATCAAAATCAAAGACGCATTTTTTTTAGAATAACATATAGAATAACATAAATAAAGTAGATATTGAACATACTATTTGAAATAATAGAAGGAGGAAGAAATAGTTACTAGATCAACTTGAAGAAAAACCACGCAGAGAGAAGCCGAGTATTTATTTGCAATTTTCTTCGAAAAATAAAATTAGGATACACACGTATGAGCATATCCAAACTTTAGGAGTGGAAAATAAAATTGTTCATTTTATTATTTAATTATTTTTGAAAAATAAAATAATAATAATAATAATAATAATATTAATTTGTGCATTTTTTAACCTATGGAAAATGATACTCCTGGATGTTATATCCTAACCCCACTTAAAGAAAATTTTGTCCTCGAAATTTAAAACGTACCACTATTCAGAAGGTCTGGATATTTCGCTTTTATCTCTTCCTCTCGTTCTCATGTGGCTTCATCCTTTCCATGTTGACTCCATCTAACTTTGATAAGCACGACTTCTCTATTCCTTAATTTGTGAACTTTCCGCTCCAACACTTCCACTGGCTTTTCCCTATAAGTCATGTCTTTATTGATTTCCAATGAAGAATAGTTAACAATGTGGCTCGGATCATGTACGTACTTCCTCAACATCGACACGTGAAAAACATTGTGTACGGCAGCAAGAGCTGGCGGTAAAGCAAGTCTGTAAGCAAGATCGCCAACCCGTTCTAGTATCTCAAAAGGACCAATATATCTTGGTTGGAACTTTCCTTTTCTACCAAATCTTATAACCCCTTTCGTTGGTGAGACTCTCAAGAACACCTTTTCACCTTGTTCAAACTGCAGTTGTTTTCTTCGTTTATCTGCATATGACTTATTTCTATCTTGAGCCACTGCAATTCTTTCTCTGATCTTCCTTATCACATCAACAGTCTTTTCAATGATCTCCGGCCTAGAATCTTCTTTTCACCAACTTCATCCCAATAGATCGGTGATCTACACCTTCTACCATACAAAGCTTCATATGGAGCCATTCCAATGGTTACCTGATAACTGTTGTTATAGGCAAACTCCACTAGTGGCAAAAATTTCTCCCAACTTCCACTAAAATCCAAAACACAGGCTCTCAACATGCCTTCCAAAGTCTGAATCGTCCTCTAAGACTAACCATCTATCTGTGGGTGGTATGCCGTCCGTACTAAAACTCAACTTTGTTCCCATGGCTGCATGCAAGCTCCTCCAAAACTGTGAAGTGGATCTGGTGTCTCTATCTGAAACTATCAAAACTGGTACTCCATGGAGCCTCACAATTTCCCGAATATACAACTGTGCATATTGATCCATCCCAAAAGTCATCTTAACTGGCAAAAAGTGTGCAGAATTCGTCAATCTATCAACAATGACCCATATTGCATGGTTTCCTTTAGCTGATCTTGGTAATCCTACCACAAAATCCATTGTGATGTGCTCCCATTTCCATTGTAGAATCTCAAGTGGCTTTAGTAATCCCGACGGTCGTTGATGCTCAGCTTTCACTTGTTGACACGTCAAGCATCTTTCCACAAAAGTACCAATACTACCCTTCATATTCCTCCACCAAAATATTGTCTTTAAATCTCGGTACATCTTTGTTCCTCCGGGGTGAACTGTATACGAGGTACAATGAGCTTCCTCTAAAATCTCCTTTCTTAAAACTTCATCTTTTGGTACGCATAACCTTCCATCATAGGTAAGTGCACCATCAGATGCAATCCCAAAACCTTTTGCATTTCCTTCTTCTACTAGCTTCTTCATCTTGCTAAAAAATGTATCTCTCTTTTGAGCTCCTATGATTCTCTCTCTCAACGAGGGTTGAACCATCATTGCAGACACCACTGATGCAGCATTCTTCGGTGGTTTCAATACTTCTATCTTCAATTTAGCGAAATCCTCTATTAACTGCTCTTGCTTCGTCAACAGAAAGGACAATTCGCCTCTACTCTTTCGGCTCAATGCATCTGCTACCACATGGCCTTGTCAAGATGGTAATTGATAGTGCAATCATAGTCCTTGACTAACTCCAACCATCTCCTTTGCCTCATATTCAGTTCCTTTTGCATGAAAAAGTACTTCAGACTTTTATGATCTTTGTAAATCTCACATCTCGTCCCATACAAGTAATGCCTCCAAATCTTCAAAGCATGTACTACGGCAGCAAGCTCCAAGTCATGAGTGGGGTAATTCAACTCATGAGACTTTAACTATCTCGAGGCATACGCAACTACTTTACCATGTTGCATCAAAACACATCTCAAACCTTGTTTCGATGCGTCACTGTAAATAACAAATCCCTCATATACATCTGGAATTGTTAATACAGGTGCTGAAACAAGTCTCCTCTTTAACTCTTGAAAGCTTTCCTCACACTTCTTCAACCAATCAAATTTTTCTTCTTTTCTTGTCAAATGAGTCATGGGCGATGCAAGTTTTGAAAAACCTTCTATAAATCTTCTATAATACCCAGCCAATCCAAGGAAACTTCGAACTTCATTAACGTTTGTGGGTGCCTTCCACTCACTGATTGTCTCGACTTTAGAAGGATCAACCTCTATCCACGTGCAGTGATCACATGACCTAGGAAGGCAACTCGATCTAGCCATAATTCACATTTCTTGAACTTCACATACAACTTCTCCTTGCGAAGTACCTCGAGTACTGTACTCAAGTATTCCTCATGTTGTTTCTTATCCTTTTAATAGATCATTATGTCATCAATAAAAACAATGACGAATTGATCTAAGAATGGATGAAAAACTCGATTCATTAAATCCATGAATACTGCAGGTTCATTGCTCAGCCCAAAAGGCATCACTATAAACTCATAGTGACCATATCGAGTCCTGAATGTAGATTTTGGTATATCCCCTTCTTTGATCTTCAGCTGATGATAACCAGACCTCAAATCGATCTTGGAGAAAACACTCGCTCCCTTCAACTGATCAAAAAGATCGCCAATCCTTGGCAATGGATACTTATTCTTAATCGTGAGTCGATTCAACTCCCTATAATCAATACACATTCTCATGGACCCATCCTTCTTCTTCAGAACAGGACTGGTGCACCCCAAGGGGATACACTGGGTTGGATGAATTTCTTATCCAACAACTCTTGCAATTGTACCTTGAGTTCCTCCAACTCCTTTGGCGCCATTCTGTACGGTGCCTTGGATACCGGTGCTGATCCGGGTACCAAATCTATGGTAAACTCCACTTGCTTATCCGGTGGAATACCTGGCAAATCTTCAGGAAAAACATCTTGATATTCACGAACTAATGGAACGTCCTCAATAGTTAACTCCGGTGCTTGAGTCCCCATCACATTAACAAGATATCCCTGACATCCCTCCTTCCGCAACATCTTCAATGCATTCATTGCTGAAATTATCTGAGGTTTAGCGCCCATCTTCATCCTGAAGAATACGAACTCATCACCCTTGGACGTATACAAGACCACTTCCCTTCTTCGACAATTAATGCTAGCTTGGTTCTTAGTTAACCAATCCATACCCAAAATTATGTCAAAGTCCCTCATATCAATAACATGCAAATCCGCATACATGTTATTCCCACTAATATCTAATTTAACACCCTTGACTAGTCTATCAACCATGATCGTCCTATCTGATGGTTTACTAACTTCAAGGGTTTCAGTGGTACTTATTTTCTCACAACCAAACTTAGCACAACATTTGGAAGAAATAAAAGAATGTGATGCGCCAGTATCAAATAAGGTAAGAATAGGTACACCAAATATCGACACCATACCTGTCATAGTGTCTGCTCCACGCTCATCGTTGTTCTCTGAAAGTGCAAATACTCGTGCCCTTCCTTTTGGCGCTGAATTCCTACGTTGGTTGTTAGGACAATCATAAGCTTCATGGCCAATCTGCTTACATATGTAACATCTTCCTTGCCCTCTGAGGCACTCTCCATAATGACCCTTTCCGCATTTCGAACATACTGGTCTGCTAGTCGGGTTACTTTGACTTGTGTTTCCTGGAGCCTTCATTTGTTTGTTTTGATTTCCTCCTCTGCTATGTCCTTCCCACCTTCTCTTGCCAAAATTCCCATGGTCGGTGGCGGCCTGTGGCTGTCGACATCCGCCCGTGGAGTGGCGCCCCGCCGGTGGCAGCCTGTGGCTGTTATTTAGAGTCATTTGAGTATTATTTTCATAAACTAATGAATTTGTCTCTTTGATGCTCATAGATGGATAGAGGGCTAAAAGAGGAGTTCGTAGGACTTTGAATCGACTCAAACGGACGCCCGGATGAGAAGATATCGAAGAAATACGAAAAGTATTAGTTCGAGGGAGCAAAAGTATCATTGGAGTGCACAAGCAAGGAGCACTCGTGCACATAGTGCACGAGCAGTCGAGTATAGAGCTCGAGAGGGTGTAACTCGTGCACTTTTTGCTCTCGGGACGAATTGGAGCGCTCGAGTAGAATGAGCTCGTGCACGAGCGTTCCAATTCATCCCGAGAGCAAAAAGTGCTCGATCTCTTTTACTCGTGCACTAGTGCCCGACCCGCGTCAGCTCGTGCGCATTGCACGAGTGCTCGTGCACTAGGTGCACGAGTTACACCTTCTCGAGCTCTATACTCGACTGCTCGTGCACTATGTGCACGAGTGCTCCTTGCTTGTGCACTCCAATGTACTTTTGCTCCCTCGAACTAATATTTTTCGTATTTCTTCGATATCTTCTCATCCGGGTGTCTGTTTGAGTCGATTCAAAGTCCTACGAACTCCTCTTTTCACCCTCTATCCATCTATGAGCATCAAAGAGACAAATTCATTAGTTTATGAAAATGATACTCAAATGACTCTAAATACTCATATAAATCAATCAAAACAAGGGCATTTCAAGTGACGAATCATGACAATTTCACGCCTAATCAGCTGTCGGCATCCAGATTCAACCCTCTAGGAGATGATCCGAGTTGCGGCGATTTCCTCCATGGCTGGTCTCCAACCGTGGCGTCGTGGGTTGGCCGTCAACCATGCCTCCGCGGGCTGATCGCCAATAGCGGTGGTTGTTTTCCAGCGTGAGGCTTGCCAATCACCCAGGCCGTTGGTCGCTGACCTCCGTCGGCTGCGGCCTCCCGCCGGCTGTTGTATCTTTTACGTGGCAGCGCAGTGGCCGCGCTGGTTTCACCCAACTGTTGCCCCCCCCCCCCCCTTTTGGGCTGTTAATTTAATTAATTCGGGACTTGTTAAATATTGTTTAGTTGGACCTTTAATTAAATCCATTGGGCCAGCTTTGTTAATTAAATGAAAAAGGAACTTTGGGAACTTTGGGCACGTGATCGAAATATAAAAGGCCCAGGTTATATACAGTCTCATGTTTTATGAATACAACTCCATCCAAAAAAAGTGTTCAGAAAATTTTTCCAAAAAATGTAACAATTTTCGAAAAAAAATTCCGAAAATTCATATGTTCAGTGTTTTTTCTTTTGTATTTTCGGAAACATTTTCCGAAAATTGTCAAAAATTTCGAATTTTTTTTCCCAATATTTTTTGGTGGGGTTATATTAATAAAAGATAGGACTGTATATAACCTTGACCAAGATAAAAAAAAGGAACTTTGGGCCCTTTAATTAACTCAAACTGGCCGGTTCTCTAATAAGGAAAAGATATGACTTTTGGGCCTTTATTATTTTTCTTCTTTAACATAGGCCAAGTTTATAGATTGAAAAAAAAAAAAAATATATATATATATATATATATATATATATATATATATATCTTAGCCCAAATTATTTTCTTAATAAATTAAATAAAACACAAATTTAAGTGCTAAATAATTGTAAACGTTTTATTTATATAATTTTAATAAAGCATGAGAACTTGGATAATTATTCATGCGCACAAAATTTAAATCGTTTCTTGGAATTTACTAACACATTTTGTGTTGAGCTTTCTTTTGGACTCAATACTTGTATGGTTGTTCCACCCACTTGAGACGTGTCTAAGGCTGTCAGATGCTAGCCGAATCCATCAACAGATGTTTAGGAACCCTTATCGTAGGGTTCCGCTCTGGTAAAAGACTTAATTCTTTCTTTTATATTTCTAGCAATTAGCACTGTTTGCACTCTTTATTTTGCCGCAACATATGTTTGTAAATTATTTGCTGAAGAAACTAGGATTTATATGAAAAAATCCTTGTGTGCCTATCTTTGCTGCTAATTTAATTCACTTAAACAATGCCCAAAATTTTCGTATACAAGATTGTCTGAAGCAAACATGAGCATTGACTAAAATTTGAACTTAAACAGTTGCTTCTACTTGTATACATATTTATGTGAATTAAATTTACTTTATTGGTTATAGTCCGCATATATTGTCTGGGTAGGCGGCACCCAGTATTTATCGGACCATAAAATCATGTTTGGGTAGACGACACCCAATATTTGCTCCCTTTGTGATTGAGCATGTAAATTAAATCCTCTTTCTCATTTGTAATAAAAATTCAAATCGTAGGTCTCGACATGTCCATTTAAAACGTAGTGAATTACTAAGAGAGAATTTTCTGGGCTTACTCTCGATGGTAATAACTACGTGACATGGGTCATAGATGTTGAGATTCATCTAGTCTCATCCTAATTAAGCGGAATCATTGTCCATGGTCCAAAATCCACTGATGTCCAGAAGGCAAAAGCGTCGATTTATCTTAGATGCCAATTAAATCAGGGGTTGAAATATGAGCACCTTACTGATATGGACCGTAGCATCTTATGGACATCCCAAAAGGATTATTTTTATCAACAAAAAGATATAATCCCTAGGGCACAATACAAATGGCTGAATCTTCATTTTCAAGATTTAAACGGAGTGCAATTCTACCTTGCATCGTATTGTATCTCAGATAAAGTTATGCCAACAGCAAATTACTGAGACCGATTTGATACATAAAATCTTATCAACATTCCATGCTAGTAGCCTTGTACTCCAGCAGCAGTACACCTCACTCAGAGCTAATTTCTGCACTTTTAGTGGCAGAAAAAACACAACCATCTATTGATGAGAAATCACAATACTAGACCGGTTGACACACAAGCAGTGCCTGAAGCACATGTTGTAGCTCAAGGGAGCCTGAGTGGGCGTAAACGTGGAAGGGAAGAAATCTGCAAACCCAAGCACTTGATTGAGGCTTATTGTAAGGTACAAAAGGACAACAAGGGCATGGCCCCTCAGAGTGAATCTAACCATGTCAGTCTGTATGAAGCAGATTTTGACATAGACAACGATGATCTTTTTTAGCTTGGAGCTCGAAGATTTTTGGAGACAAAGAGTGATTTACATAAATGGACATTATTAGTATCCTGACTTGGGCTTTGAGATTTGTCTTGCTTCATTTGGGACAAATGTAATGAAATTTTGACCCCATCTTTGCCCAGAAGGCAAATGCACTGATTAAATTCTCTGATACCATCTCAATAAGATATCAATTGTTTATGGAAAATTCCTGAAGGATTATATTTATCGTAATTTATAAAAATCCCTGAAGGATTATATTCATTGTCGTTAATAAAAATCCTTGAAGGATTATATTCATCGACAAAATTTGAATAAAATCAGTAGCAAAAAATATCGATAGATGAAAATCATGGCCAATGCCAAATAATTATTAAGATGGTCAAGATCGAGTATTCCCCAAACGAATCTCAGCATATCAGTTTTCCTGAAGCAAACATGAACATTGTCAGTGATATGACATTAAAGACTATGAGTTGTCAAGATACATAGTACCATTATTTTGTGATTTTTATGCATGTCATGATCAATATTTGAGAAAAATTACAACTCAATTACCGGATGTCTTTAACAACCCCAGCAGAGTTACTGAATCTCATATTTATATAGAAAATTCCCGGTTAAAATTGATGTCCCTGAAGGACAAAATATTACATGCCAATGAATCTAAAGCACGCCTGAAGCGTGGAAGACCCCAGTAACAAATTTCAACCTTCTGAAGAGTTGCAGATGTGGTCTTAAAATCTAATTTAGATTCATATATATTACAGCATGAGCGGTTAGTCCATCTAAAATAATAATGTGATATGTCGGCTTTTGTCTAAGTTCATGTACAAAGGGTAAACTTAGAGTACGGTTGAATCGTACTAAAGTTGGAATTGAATCTCCCATTTTTTAGAATGGTTTCATTGAGATTTTTTGTGGACTGATTATCCTAGTATGGGGACCATTAAGTCCTTTACGTCCACACCATAATGGTCTAGCTAAGTCTCTAATCTGATGCTTCAAACTAATCGCTAGACCGTTATTGCAAGAAATTCCAACTTAGCTACATATTAGGGGCATGAAATTTACATGTAGCTACTCGAATTTAAATTCGACCCACTGCATATCATTAGTACCCTCCTCTACAACTAGTGCGTAGAAAATGATACATCATTTCCCACTTGCAAACATTTTATCGTGCAGTACGCGTACTACCACAACACGTCAACAACCCTGTTGGTTGATTGAATAATTGATGAAAAGTCCATTTTCGATATTATGGGGAGATTAGAAACCAAAAAATTAAATGAATGCCGAAAATTTTCCCCGAAGGAAACAGATCGAGATATTTTCCTTGAAGGAAAAAGACCAAGACATTTCCCTGAAGGAAAAAAAATCCTCGATATCTAGACTCACGCACTAGTTAAACTGAACTTGAAGTTCAAAATGATAAGTAACTTGCAATGTATAGCAAGTAATCTGCCAGATGGGTTTACTGACCATAAAGGTGTAGAGGTCCAAATGAAAAATGAGTATACATGCCCCCGCACGCCAGAAGCGTGAAGGACCTATAAAAGAAACCTACACACCTCAAACGAAAGCTAGCAAAACTGGTCAGCCAAACTTGAAATCTCCAGAAGAGATACGTCTAGAAGACTTGAAATCTTCAGAAGAGATACGTCTAGAAGACTTGAAATCTCCAGAAGAGGTCCGTCCTGAAGACGAAGAATTCTAGTAACAAATTACGTGCACAAAATGATCTAATACTAGGATTGCGGAACGATTAGATCAAATACATAAGGGAAATGATGTGATCTGGTTAATATGAAATCAATAAATAAATATAAAAAAAACAATATAAATTCGTTGTCGACAACATATCTGTGTCCACAATTGCTCTTTCCAGAATCTGGATCCAGTACCCAAGTTGAGTGCCCAAAGCACTTTGATTTGGGTGCAATAAGGAAGAAGGAAAAGTGTGGCAAAGCTAAAAACGAGGTTTGGTTCTTTCGTACGTACACTCGAAAATTTATCCCTGTAGGATTTACACGAAAACTAAAAGAAGGGTGGTAAGCGAGATTAATAGTTTTAGGGTTTTCGCAGAAACTCATGATTTTCACAGAGACCCATGATTGTTTGTGATCAAACATATTCTCCTGGTATGAACAAACAAAATTCCGCTAATCACTGAAAGCTAAAATAAAATGCAGTTAATGGACCTTGTAAACCGCATATTTTATATGGTTATTACATACCAATATTTATATCCCTGGGTGTGTTTGTTTTCAGCTTACGAAGTCCGGATGGGGGATGGGCTTCCCCCCGTCCTGGCCAATTTTCGGATTTGCACATCCCATCCCCCATCCAAATACACATCCACCCCTATTATACATCTATACCCCTATTTTCACATAACTCAATATCTATCACATCAACTCTATTTTTTCACATAAAATATATATTTTATTAATCTATATCTTCTACTCCCTCCGTCCCACAACACATTGCGGGGCTACTATTCACCTCGTGTTTTCGCGAGTGAGTTTTTTATTAGTATTTGAAATGATAAAGTAATTTTAAAAATACTTTATAATAGAGGAGAGGTAGATATATCATACTCCACCTTAAAAATTATTTTATCATTTCAAATACTAATAAACAACTCGCTCGCTAAAACACGAAGATAAAGTGAACTCCGCAATGTGTTCCGGGACGGAGGTAGTACTTTATAATACACCATCAATTAAATTAGTATATTATTTATTTTAATTGTTTACAAAAAATTCAATGAAAACATATTAATAGTAAATATGCGTGAAATTAATTGTTATCTTCATTCATTAATTATGTCTACCATATAAATAAATTGGGAACATTTTTTCTTGACTTAGCAAAAGACAAAACATGACTATAAATATTAAAATTTACTTTAAATTAATATAAAATTTATTTGTAGGCACGTCGCAGACAATCCCCACTATATAAGGACAAAATTATTTTTATCGAAAAGCATAATCGAATATTTCGTAGATAATTTTTTATATTCTTATAGTGAATGAAGATTAACAATAGGAGAAAAATTACATTTTAAAAATAGAATAACGGCTTCTTATAAAAAAAAATGTATTGAATATATATCCATTAAAACATTGGTTATTTATTTCGTTTTATAATTCATTATTAGACACAAAATTTGAAAATGAATAAAAATAATATTAAGAATTAATGAATTAACGATGAGAATGTTCAAATTTCACCACATGTAATATGATGATGCATGTCTTTAGTATATTAAATATATGTATGGTGTTGTTGAATTGTTTTAAGAATTCAATTTGTTTATTATGTTTAAAAAAATAAAAAAAATGTATGATTTCAATAAAATCAAATTAAATTGGTATTAATTGACATTTTCGTGTCGGATAATTAATTTCTTATAATTTTAACAACGTTAATAAAATTTTAAACACGTTAATATCATTTTATTAATTCAATTGTTTTGCGTTTTAATTCAATTCAAATAACATAATATAATTAAATAATTATATAATTATACATAATAATATTAATTATTTTATATTATAATTCTACACAATCATTCAATCATTACCTCTTTAATAAATAATAATATAATAATACATCATCATTATTGATTTGACATAAAGCCTCATCCACCCCTACTACATCCAACCCAAAACAAACAAATGATTACTATTCACAGGATTTCGCCCATCCACTTTTTTTCCCCATCCGGATTTCCCCCATCCACCTCAAGACGAAAACAAACGTGACCTGATGGATTTAAGATTCTCAATAAGAGGAATTATGAAAACCGCAGAATGTATAGTACAAAACTGCAAAGGTCATTATATGATCTAAAAACAGTCGGATCAAATATGGTACGATCGACTTAGTGAATTCTTCCCGAAGAAGGAATATACAAACAACATAGTTTTTCCTTACGTAGAAATCGCAAAGTGGTTTTTGCATTATATCCATATATGTTGACGATCTAAATGTAATCGGAACATGCAAAGAGATTGAAGAAGCCACTTCAATCTTGAAAGCTGAATTCGAAATGAAAATCTTGAATAAAACCAAGTATAATCTCGACCTGCTGATTCGAGAATTTCCCTGAAGGAAAAATAAAAGCATTTCCCTGAAGGAAAATTAAAGTATTTCCCAGAAGAAAAATTAATTCGAGTATTTTTCTGAAAAATGAAAAATTAATTCGAGTATTTTTCTGAAAAATTAAAGCATTTCCCTGAAGGACGAATGAATTTTATACACCAGTCAACCTACTTGAAAAGGTTACTTGAGAGATCCTACATGGATAAATCTCATCCACTTAGTACATCTATGGTAGTTCGATCCCTTGAAGTGGATAAGAACCCATTTAGGCCTAAAGAAGATACAGTAGATATCCTAGGACCGGAAGTTCTCTTATCTAAGCGCTACTTGGTGCATACCCTATCGTACATTCTGCACAAGTCTGGACATCGCATTTGTGATAAATTTGCTTGCGAGATATAGCACTTCTCCCAGGAGGAGACATTGGAATGATGATAAACACATTCTATGATAACTCAGACTGGTTATATTTTTTTGTGATGATATTGTGATCTCATAGAGATCCATTAAATAATGCATTCCCCACTGTAATCGATGAAGACAACGCAATTTGTGTTGCACAAAATGAACAATAGGTACGTGGAGAGGGACTTAATGAACATATTTCCCCGAAATTCTTCTTTCCATACGAATTCCAGAAGGCTGGCGTAATTACCATACAACATGTACGACCTAGTGACAATCACGATCTAGCAGATCTGTTCACTAAGTCCCTACCTACCTCTACTTTTGAAAAGTATGTATATGGTATTTGGATGTGAAGACTCAGAAAATTGTTGTCTTCAGGGGGAGTAACAACATCGAAACAATCTTGAATATTGAATCCGGAAAATCAATAATTGCACTCCTCCCTCGCTAAACATTTTTATCGCTACCTAGCATGTGGAGTTTTTCTGACGAGACATATACGTTGTGTCGTAATGTCCAAGGAGGAGTGTTGTAAATCCAGTATATACCAAATCCGAAAGATTTGATGTGGACATTACTTATGGGCCTAATAACCTAAACAAGCTTTAGGAATTAGATTAGGGTTTCTCTATTATAAATAGATCTTTGTACTCAATATTGTATACACACAGAAATATTAGTGAAAACTCCTGGCTTTGTAGCCCAAACAAATAGGTGTCTTTTTTTTTGCGTTTACATTTTACAACATAAACAACTGGTAGAAGCTTATTATTCTTCTAATTGAGCTTTATCTCATGAAGTAACCACAGCCTTAGGAGAAAGGAAATAGAAAAAAGAAAATTGTTACACCCTTTGTCCCACTCCCACCTGAATTTACACACTTGGTATATTGGTCTGTCCCACCTGAATTTGCAAATTATAGAAAAGGCAAACTCTCATGCGCACCGTGTGCACGGTGTACTCACTCAACAGTTGACCATGTTTATACTAAAAACTTGTTTCAATTACACTGAAAAAGTGTGGTTGGATTACACTGAAAAATTTATACAAAAAATTGATTTTCAGTATAAACTCTTCAGTGTAATTGGAACAAATTTTTCAGTGTAAACAGGGTCAACTGTTGAGTGAGTGCACCAACACCAAGTGCACAGGAGAATTACTCAATAAAAAAATATTAATTTGCATGCACACTTATACACATATTTACACATATATCACTACTTTATTAAAAAAATACACTTTTCTTAAGAAGGGTGTCATCTCCATGGGTACAAATTCAGGTGGAATAGGGAGAGTGCTAATTATAGGTTATTTATAGGTTTCATTTTGGACAAAGTACAAATTCAGGTGGAATAGGGGGAGTGCTAATTATAGGTTATTTATAGGTTTCATTTTGGACAAAGTATGGAGTGAAATTGATTTATACATAAATCATTGAAGCGTATTAGTTGTTTTCATTGAAAAGTATTAGTTGTATTTATAGAAGATTATTACTGATTTACTCTAAAGAGTCTTAGTTGTTGATAGGCGAGCAGAAACATCATTTGGGCGACCAGGATTAGCGCAAATCACTTAAGAATTAAAGTGGAATTAACACATGATTCACCCAAGATATCCGGCGAGCAAAACCTGCATGCGATCAAGACACATAGGCGAACAAAATCAGATCAAAAGCCACATGACGAGCTCAAACGGCATCCTGCCGACCAGATCCAACCACAGCGCCAAAATAACAATTAAGCAAGATGAAAGACCATCAGAATCAGACTAAAGACTCCTCAAGGACAAGTTCAACATGACGAACAGCTCTTGACTTCGAGCAAGTCCAGCAGATAAGGATAGAATTTAGTTAAGATAAGGTCAAATTAGTCAAAGGACAGGTGTCGAGCATGCAGGCCTGGTCGGCCAAAGGTCGTGCCACCTCCTGCTGGGCAAAAGTCTATAAATACTTAGATTTTTTCAGCAAATAAAACAAGCACAAATTATTATACACGTCCAAACTTCAATTATGAATCTAAAGTAGCTCGATTAACATACAATCGAACTTAAACACGTAAGCTTTCATACGATTCTAATCCACCTAAACCCGGAAATCCGTATTCACTAATTACGTTAGTGATCAATCACACGTAATTGTTTGATGATCAATTAACCATCTAAAACAGCCATTAATCTTCAAGATTAGAACTGATCGTCAACAAATTGGCGCTAGAAGGAGGGTTCGAACCTCCGAATCATTGAATACGGGAAGATTACCCCAGAATCGAAGAACAAGTTTGAGTTTTTGAAGAAAAAACTCAAGAACACTAAGAACAACACTTGATATCTTCTGTGAACATGCCTCAATCACGAGAGACACAATGTTCTCAACATATAACCCGGGATTCACACTCTCGAATGTCCCAAGCTGGTGGGCGAGCAGGGGCGAGCAGAAACAACCAAGAAAATCAAACTAATGTTGCTCGCCAGTTAATATCACCAGAGTTGGACGCCATTGCCCGCAACCCCGACGAATTGGCGCGCACAATTGCCATGCTCCAGGCTTTACAAAGACAACAAGCCCAACCTGGCCCATCATATGTGCGAGCAAGGGGTAGCCCCACAAAGACTCGCGAACATGATAAGGCTAGGGGGATCATTTGAATGAGACTGATAGCGCCCAAGCTCGTAAGGCCAAGAGCAAAGAAAAACAACATGTCGAAGCCGCCAGTCAGGGAGGTTCGACTCAGAATCCGGCCATGGCAGCAAGTCAGGGCACACGCCAAAGTGCTCTTGAAAGATTGGGTCGACGTGGCCGAGGAATCCTGGAAGTCCATCCCACTGCTGGAGCAGCTCGCCCAGCTGCAGTACCTGCTCGCCAATCAGTCCTTGATCGGCTGACTAGGTCAGCTTTTGGTCGCCTTGGCCCAAATGCAGAGCCCAATCCCAGGAGGCCAATCCAGGGGGTTCCCGCTCCCAATGAGGGACTGGAGCGAACAGACGGCTGTGCGCCTCTGCTCGCCGGACAGCCTCAGAGTCAGGGGGGATCCTTGGAGGAGCTCGCCTCCATGAGAAAGGCCATCGAGAGCATGCAGGGTCAGCTAGATCAACAGAGAGGATACGGGAACACGACTCTTCCGGTCTCACCCTTATCTGTGGTGATTCTGAAGGCTCCAATTCAGCAAAAAATCCAGTTTCCAGCAAGTATCCAATATGAGGGCACGGCGGATCCCCGGGTGCATCTGATGAAGTATACCAATTATATGGTATCAATGGGGGCAAGTGACGCAATGCAATGTCGAAACTTTCCTTTAACTCTCGGGGATCGTGTCCATAAGTGGTTTTCGGCCTTGCCACCAGCTTCAATTCATTTGTTTGCCCAGCTGGGCAAAGAGTTCTTATCCCATTTCTCTACGGCCAGGTCTTATCTATCCCAAAGACATCGGTTATCTGACTTGAAACAAACTGACGACGAGTCAGACCGATCGTATCTGGAAAGATTCGACAAGGTCTTGTTAGAAGGGGAGTCTGTCAGTGAAGACACCAAGATTGTGGCCGTCTTGGCTGGACTCAGGAAGGGTACTGAACTCTGGAAAGATGTGCACCTAAGATGCCCGAAGACATATGCCGAGTTTCGGGATCGGGCAGGCGTTTTTGTCTCCATGCATGAAGCCCTGCAAAAGGACATGGGAGACAAAGGAGAGCAGAAAGAGGGTGCGAAGAAGCCTGGAACTGGTTATCGAGCTCCCAAAAACATGAAGGCGTTTACTGAAGGAACGGAGCTGAAGGATAAACTTAACCACATTCTTACCGTATCAATCGATACGGTTTACAATAACGTTTGAGACAAAGAACTGCTCACACCTCCCCGTAAAATACGTCAGGATACAAGCAAGCTGAACCAGAATAAATATTGTGCCTACCACCAGAGCGTGGGACACTTTACAAGTGAATGTCGTGACTTGCTGAAGCAGTTAAGACGTTTTTACGAAGAGGGAAAGTTATCCGAGTTCGTAAAAAGACAGTCCGGCAAAAGAACCAGAGACGAAGATTCTGATGAAGAAGACCAGGAACAGGCACCTCATCGGAATTGGGCTGGGCGACCAGCTCAGGCGCCAGCCGGAGGACCGGTTCAAGACATCTAGATGATGGAGCCTGCAGGGCCCCTAGGTGGTTATTCTGATGGGCGACCACCAATTTCTAATCGAGAAAGAAAGGCAGAATTACGAGCGATCGGTCACGTACAAGAAATGGGGATTATTCCACCTACCATGCAAACGTCGGAATTAACTTTTACCGATAAAGATTTGGAAGGAGTACTATCCCCTCACAACGATTCACTTGTGATATGTGCCAAGATTATGGAGACCAGGGTGTATAGATTACTGGTGGATACTGAAGCCTACACGAATGTCCTTTTCAAAAAAACGCTTGACCAAATGGGAGATTATGCAGGCTACATCAGAGACACAAATCACCGTATCCTGGGATTCGGAAATGCTGTGACAATCCCGTTGGGAATAGTAACTTTCGCTATGCAACTTGTGAGTTGTGACGGTCAAAGAGCCCGAGAAAAATATCGCAAGAATGGTGGATTTCTTGGTTGTTGATCAAGAGTCAACGTACAATGGATTCCTGGGTCGACCTTTCTTAAACGAATTTAGGGCCGCATGTTCAACTTACCATTATTGCATAAAATTCCCAACAGCAAGTGGAGTTGGCACGGTGAAAGGAGACCAGAGAAAAGCTCGAGAATGCCTCCTGCAAATTCAATCAAGACAAGGACAAGTATCTATGATGGAAGCGTCAACCCGTCAACTTGAAAATGAACCCTCAATCTTGGAGGACATTCTTGGAGCTCAAAACGATAAGATGGACATTGACGACCAACCTTCGCCCATGGGCGACCAGACGCAGCAGGGCGGCGAGCAAAACCTGCCAGAAGCAATGTTACTCCCCGTGGCCGACTGTTTGTGCCCAAATGATAACCAGGGGAGTCCAACTTTGGTGGCCGAGTCTCACCCAGAACCCGCGGACGATTTTGACCCCCGGTTGGGTGTTGAACCCATGGACATCGAGGATGAGCTAAGTCCGGAAGGACCAATAGTTGACCCTCGATGGAAGGGGCAAAAACGACGGGCAACTCCCGTTGAAGAATTGGAGGCCATCAAGATTGATCCTGAACGTGACGGTCTTGAACTTTACATCGGGTCTGAACTCCCCGAACCTTACAGAACGCGCATGACGGACTTTCTGAAGGCTAACTTGGACATCTTTGCATGGTCCCATGCTGACATGGTGGGAATCGACCCGAAGGATGCCTGTCACAGGTTGAATATCAACCCAGTCCGAAAACCTGTCCACCAGAAACGACAAAAGTATGGACCAGACAAGTATCAAGCTTTAAACGAAGAAGTCGAAAAGTTGCTGGACAACGATTTAATTAAACAAGCGTTATGTCCACAATGGGTTGCAAATCCTGTCCTGGTACGAAAGCCGAACGGAACCTGGAGGCTATGCATAGATTTTACAGATCTTAATACAGCATGCCCGAAGGATAACTTTCCGCTCCCGCACATCGATCAACTGGTGGACAGTACTACCGGTCACGAAATGTTCACATTCATGGATGCTTTCACAGGATACCACCAGATTCCAATGCACCCGGACGACCAAGAAAATACAGCCTTTTATACTAACAAAAATTTCTTATGCTAGAAGAGGATGCCGTTTGGTCTAATCAATGCTGGAGCAACCTACCAAAGGCTAGTCAACAAGATGTTTGATGAACATATTGGGGAAACGGTGGAAGTATACATCGACGACATAGTCGTCAAGAGTACCCAGAAGGAAGATCACCTCCATCATCTTTCCCAGGTATTCGACATACTCCGAAAATACAATATGAAGTTAAATCCAAAGAAAAGTAGCTTTGGAGTACATTCAGGGAAGTTTTTGGGCCATCTGGTCAGCAAACGCGGAATCGAAGCTAATCCAGCAAAAGTAAAGGCGATCGTCGATATGGAACCACCACGTTCTGTTAAAGAAGTGCAAAGGTTGACCGGTTGCCTAGCTGCTTTAAACAGGTTCATATCACGATCAGGAGACAAGTGCCGTCCATTTTTTTAGGCCATCAAAAAGGGCAACTTTGCCTGGACGGAAAACTGCCAGAAAGCCTTTGATCAATTGAAAGAATATCTGGGAGATGTAAAAATTCTGTCAAAACCAATTCCCGGTGAGAAGCTATATTTATACCTGGCAGCGTCTGACACGGCCATAAGTTCGGTGTTAGTTCGGGCGGATGGCAAGTTTCACCTGCCAATCTACTATGTCAGCCAGGCCCTGCATGATGCTGAGGTGAAGTACTCACCGACTGAAAAGCTGGCATATGCTCTTGTCATGAGTGTCAGGAAATTAAGACCATACTTTTTCGATCATCAAGTCGAAGTTTTGACAACTTTCCCACTCAGACAAATACTACATCGACCCGACACCGCTGGCCGTCTTCTAAAGTGGTCAATAGAGATAAGCCAGTTTAGCGTGACATATGCACCTCGAACCGCGATTAAGGGACAAGCGTTGGCCGACTTCATAGTCGAGTTAACCTTCCCACAAAATCCAACGAGAGGGCTAGATCACCCATGACATCTTTATGTGGATGGTTCGTCAACAAGCCTAGCCTCGGGGGCAGGGATAGTGCTCATCAGTCCCGACCGGCAAGTATTCACTTCAGCAGTCAGATTTGAATTCATGGCCACCAACAATGAAGCTGAGTATGAGGCCCTCATTGCAGGTCTACACTTGTCATTAGCAGTTGGAGTAAAACGACTCCAAATTTTCGGAGACTCCCAACTCATTGTAAGCCAAGTACGAGGTGAATACGAGGCCAGAGACGAGCAAATGATCGAGTATCAACGAATAGTTGCTCACTTGGTATCTCTGTTAGATCAAGTATTTATCCAACAGATACCCCGATCGAGCAACACACAAGCTGACGCCCTAGCAAGATTAGCAACAAGCGATGGGCCAGCAGATCTGACAGACATTGTCATTACCAGAAAAGTCCAACCATCAACAATGGACTACGAAGTAAATCAAGTAGTCGAATACAACAACGATGATGATTGGAGATCTCCTATAGCCAAATACTTGAAAGACGGGGAGTTACCAAACAACTCGTTTGAAGCTGAAAGAATTAAGAAACAAGCGACCAGATATACTCTGGTAGACGAACAGCTTTACAAAAGAGGCTTCTCACTCCCGCTACTCAAGTGTTTGTCTAGGGGGCAAGGAAGGACAGTCCTGGAGGATATACATTCTGGAGTTTGTGGAAATCACACTGGGGGGCAAGCTTTGGCCTACAAAACTGTAAGGCAAGGTTATTATTGGCCAACCTTACGGAAAGATGCAATCCAGTTAGCCAAGGCTTGCCACCAGTGTCAGGTTTTTGCTCCAAGTATCCATGCCCCGGCCCAGGAGCTTGTATCGATTTATAGTCCATGGTCATTTGCAAGATGGGGAATTGACATTATTGGTCCTTTCCCGGCAGGAGTAGAAAATGTTCGATTTGTCGTCATAGCAGTCGATTATTATACAAAGTGGGCAGAAGCGAAGGCCATGGTGAAAATTACACAACAGAACATGATCAACTTCATCTGGCAGAACATCATCTGTCGCTTTGGAATTCCACGAACAATCGTGACAGATAATGGCCCGCAGTTTGACGGAAAGGAATTGAGAGATTTCTGTACAAAATGGGGGATCAGGAAACACTATTCGACTTCCTATCATCCCCAGTCAAACGGGCAAGTTGAAGCTGTAAATAAGATCATCAAGCATACATTGAAAATACGTCTGGCAGAAAGTAAAAGTAGCTGGTCAGAAAAACTCCCGGAAGTCCTGTGGGCATATAGGGTTTCTCCCAGGTCAAGCACCGGAGAAACACCTTTTGCAATGGCTTTCGGGACAGAGGCGGTGATACCAATTGAATTAAAGACTAACACAGTCAGGACGACCAGCTTTGATGAACAAGCAAATCATTCTGCTTTAGCCACAGAAGCAGATTTGCTCGAAGAAAGAAGATTACATGCTGAGCTAAAGAATGTCACGTACAAGCAAAGAGCAGAGCGTTACTATAATTCCCAAGTCAAGATAAGAAAATTCGAAGTTGGTGACCTCGTTCTAAGAAAGAAGCTTGCCCCACCTCCAGGCATATTTGGCCCGACTTGGGAGGGCCCATACAGGGTAACAGACAGGTTACCCAATGGAGCATATGACATAGAGGACTTAGATGGCAACTCGGCCCAATATTCCTGGAATGCAGCTAATCTAAGAAAATACTTTCAGTAGGCGACCAGTTTTGCCTCATGGGAGAGTGAAGTTGAGATGGGCGAGCTACTAAGTCCACTGGGCGAACTGGAATGGCAAAGATACAAGATGGATCCAAAAACTTGCCTAATTTTTTGAAATTTTCACCAAGTATAAGTGGTCGAACAGAGTTGAATTGGGTCAAGTCTGGTCCCGGGCTAGAAGGTCAATATCTTGTATGGTTTTATTTCCTCTTAAGAAGTCTAAAGGATGCCTTGACAAATTGTATAGTGGTCAAGCAACTTTGACTCCTGATGTAAATAATGTTTTTCATTGGTTGGAGGCTTAACATTGTCTTTGTCGAGCAGATCCAACCTAGCTAGTACAGGATTACGTTTTTTGGTCGCTTTCAGCACTTGTAATTTTTTAAGATCTTTTCAATGTTAAGTTGTTCGTTTAAGCAAAAATGTAAGCTCAAGGCGCAAGTTGATTATACAACCAAGCCCATTGAAGGCTGTTCATTTTTAAATGAACATAGCCTAAGGCCAAAAGCCCATTAAATCCTAAGGCCAAAAAAGTTCTTAAGGAACAAGGCCCAACTACATTAAGATTGTTGAAGCACAGATAAAGAGGCAAAGAACAATTAATGTAAGATAAAAGACGAGCAATTGAGCAAAATATATTCATTGAAGATAAGGCTTAATCGCCCAAAAATTACAATAAAGACGAACAACTACAACAACAAAAAGAAAAGAAGAGTACAAGTCCCTAGTTAATCCTGTCCGCTAAGATCCTTGCCCGGCAGGAGGAGAGATGTTGTCATCTTTGGGATCTTCAAGAGGAGAACCTTCGAGGGCAGGGTCAACTGGGACCACTTGGGTTAGCTCGGCGATTAATCCCTCAGCGTCAGCACGCTCTTTTAGAGCTCTTTCATTTTGATCGGCTGACAGGATTTGCTCGCCCTCGGCAGCATTGCCCTCCTCATCTTCCTCGTCCTCTGGAGGACTTGTGATAATTATCTCTGGACCAATGAAGTCAAGCTTGACCCCATATTCAGGCAGGTCGCCAATCTGGAGAGTTGTGCCCGGGGCAGGAGGGTTTGATTCGACAAAATTGCACAACTCCTTGCCGATCTCTTCAACGACTGCGGCAGCCTTAAACTCATGTGCGATACGGATGCTCTCCGCATAGCCAGTCACATAACCCAGAATCGAGCTCACCTCCATCTTAGGAATAAGTTCCTCTTGGGTAAAGGAGTTGGCGAGCTGGGATTCAAGGTCTGCAATTTTGGCCGTCGCCTCAGTCGCGAATTTCTCGGCAACCTCCTTCTGCTGCTGTGCGCGGGCAAGTTCTGCCCGCATTTGCTCGACCTCGGCCATCTTGACCTTCAGCTCTTCGGAGACTTTGACGTGCAGGTCCAGGGCACGTTGCTCGCTAACCTGATGAGCTTTGGCTTTGTTCTCGAGTTCAGCGATAGTCTTCTTCGCCTCAGCCTTAGCACCATCGCGCTCTTTGGCAATACGGCTGACGGTGGCCGCATGCTGACGTGAGTCCTTCTCAAGGTCCTTAACCTGGTCGACCAAGCGTTGCACGGCCGCCAAGGTGTTGCCTGCCTCAACAAGACACAGACGGCCATTATCACGAGGCGCCTGTGTCTTGACGGTCTCGTTTAGCTCCTTGGTCCAGCTACGAGCAACGACCTCGGAGGCGCGGCAGACAAAAGAGTTCGGGATCTCGCGAAGGTTGGTCGGCACCTTCGAGCAGGCAAAACGATGCACCAAGTTAGATCGCCCTGGGTACTGCTCGGGCGAGTAGCTGAAAAGAAATATTCAGTTAAAAAAAAATGAAAAAAGTGAGAAAAATTTTCCTTATATATTTTCTGGAAAAATGGGGTACCGGGCGAACAAAATTGAAAGTTGAAGGACCAATGTGCAATTTATGGGCGCGTGCAGCACCTGTCCGACTAAGCGGGAAGGCGCGTGACCTCGGGATCGTGTGCGCATGGGCGGCAGCAATCATTCCGCCCACGTCACACCTCGAGCCGTGCCCAGACCTTGGGATCCCAACCGTCCCCGACCCGAGTCTGCTCGACCAATGTTGTCCGCCCGTGAAAAGTTGCTCGCCCCCGCGACATTCTTGCTCGCACCAGTGACACTTAAAAGTTGTCAACCCAAAAGGTGCTCATTCACCATCTTCACAATTTATTGATCGGCAAGGGGACAATTGTTGATAGGCGAGCAGAAACAACATTTGGGCGACCAGGATTAGCGCAAATCACTTAAGAATTAAAGTGGAATTAACACATGATTCACCCAAGATATCCGGCGAGCAAAACCTGCATGCGATCAAGACACACAGGCGAACAAAATCAGATCAAAAGCCACATGACGAGCTCAAACGGCATCCTGCCGACCAGATCCAACCACAGCGCCAAAATAACAATTAAGCAAGATGAAAGACCATCAGAATCAGACTAAAGACTCCTCAAGGACAAGTTCAACATGACGAACAGCTCTTGACTGCGAGCAAGTCCAGCAGATAAGGATAGAATTTAGTTAAGATAAGGTCAAATTAGTCAAAGGACAGGTGTCGAGCATGCAGGTCTGGTCGGCCAAAGGTCGTGCCACCTCCTGCTGGGCAAAAGTCTATAAATACTTAGATTTTTTCAGCAAATAAAACAAGCACAAATTATTATACACGTCCAAACTTCGATTATGAATCTAAAGCAGCTCGATTAACATACAATCGAACTTAAACACGTAAGCTTTCATACGATTCTAATCCACCTAAACCCGGAAATCCGTATTCACTAATTACGTTAGTGATCAATCACACGTAATTGTTTGATGATCAATTAACCATCTAAAACAGTCATTAATCTTCAAGATTAGAACTGATCGTCAACATTAGTTATTCAGTGAAAATGAACTAAGACTCATCAGTGTAAACCAGTAACATTCTTCAGTAAAAACTACTAATACTTTTCAGTAAAAACAATTAATACCCTTCAATGATTCATATATAAAACAATTTCACTCTATACATACTCTTCATTTTGCTCATTCTTAAGCACTTGATAAAAAAAAAAAAAGACATCTTGGAAAACAAGGCAAGTTAAGAGTGAGCCAAGTCGTGAAACTCATCCGTTTACGATCCTTCATTAATTTTATTCCCTCAAATAGGAGGACCAGTTAATACTCCAACAATTTGTCTACGTCCATAAAGTGGCCTTTATACACAACATTGAAATCCCAACTCACGAAATGGCGTCACTGTACCAGAGGCAATGCATCCTCGTCGTTTCGGTTGTAACCCCAGAAACATCAGTGAGGGAGAGGCACGATCAGTGGATGTCCCAGTACGGGCATGAGTACAAGAATGCCATAGAGTAACAGGAGCGCTTCAAAGCTATTGTAGAATACATCAGTGAACAATGCTGGTAAAACCCATACAAGCTAAGTATAAATCTATTCGCAGACAAGCGATTGAATGAGTTCACTACATATAAGAAGAAACCACTCAGTTACGTGCGACCCCTTTCTGGTGCGAAAATCTCACAGCTCTTCCACCAAGTACCGAAGGACTGGAGAAAGAAGGAAGCTGTTACTTGAATCAGAGGTGGACATTGGACAACATCATAAAACATCAATATACAAAACCAGTATCAAAATTGCGGAAGTGCTGTTGATGTAGTAGAAGGTATCACCAAAATTGTGGTGGGCTATACAATTTTACTTTAATTTTTTCCAGGTGAGCTATACAACTTAACAGTGTTAGATATAGTGGCCTGCAGGCTGGCTGTACCGGAGGCACACTCACAATACTTTTCTACTTCATCTAAAAAAACATGGACTGACAACTGAAAGCAATTATTCATCTAAAGAAAAGATAAGAACTTGTGACGTGGAGAAGGAAGCAGAACCAGTTGCTAAAATAAGCAGCTATGGTACGTACCTGCGGATGACATAGAAGCTTGGTGGGTGCAATTGCTGAACATGTGGCTGTAAGTGTGGATGCAAGTGGAGCAGGCTTTCAGTTCAACAAGAGCTGCTTCTTCGCAAGCGTGGGACCAACTTGGATCGTGGAGTTGCAGTGGTTTGGCATGGCATAAATCGGGTACCACTTGAGGAGAAGAAGGATGTATGAGTCTGGAAAGGGATAATGTTCAAAGGTAAGGGCAGTGTGGAATTGTTATGGAAGCCTTATGAGCCCCGTTGTGTGGGACTCTATGGAGCGTGTACTTTGTAAGAATATAATTGTACAAAGAGAATTATTAACTATTATGTACTTATATAGTTACCATATTTCTCAAAATTTGGTGATTAAGGGATCTCGTTATCAATTATCATCAACAACAGTAAGGCACGTCTCCAATTACATATGCTACTAGATTTGACAATACTTCAGCAATGGCCAATGTAATAGAATTGTATCAACGATATGTGATGGCACAATAACTTATACATACAACTGGATAGGATCATAGGAACAATTGTTTTCATCAATGTTGACCCCCATATTTGACTAATGTTTATGACCATTCCAAGTAAAGTTTACATATTTAACGATACCAAATAAGATCTCATTACAAAATAAATATATATAAATTCTTACATGCGTATAAAGTATGTTCCATGCCCCCCATTGTATGATACATCACCAACTCGGCAAAACATAAATAAATAAGACTAGAACAGTCTGGATGTCTGTGTATGATGCCTCGTGTGTTAGAACATACAGAGCCAAATAAATCGATCCAAGGTTGAAGTCTCTTCATTTTCACCCCCCATCTTTAAGCTCGAGATAAAAGCTTCTGAATCCACTTATGTATCTGATATTCGCCTAGTGGTGAATATCAATTTTTTAAATCTAATAATTACGGATAGAGCTTTAACCAAGTCCACTGCACAGGAGACAGAGCTGGAGGCGGTCAGGGCCAATAAACACAAACCTAAACCCACCAAAACTATGGATGCCGGCCATACTCCGAATAGGGCTGAGCTTCATCATGAGCTACATTTTACTGGTGGCATGTCCTCAAAACTTAAGACTATCACCTGAATTAGAAAGACGAATACATTCTACATAGCAGATAAATAAATATGAAGTCCATGTTATCTTGAAACTCAAGACACAGTAGGGAGAAAGCTATCACCCAATGATTCCAATAACTAAGCAATGAACCTATCTGTCTTAATAAACAAGATTTTCTATAAATACATCCAATGAACAGGTTATCAATATCAGCTTTAATGAGCACAAAAGTTCAAGTTTTCCTAATAAGTACAATCAATTTATTCTAAACCTAACTCAGAAGCAGCACCAAGGTCACAGATAAATAAAGTCCATAGTTCATAAAATTTTATCCCGGCTTGTATCACTAGCAAATAACAGGACCACAACTATAGTCACGTTTAACAAACAAAACCAATAAAACTGGACCACCTAAAAATAATGAAAATTATCAACAGACACCACATACAGTTAACTATGGCAGTTCAAAGGAAATTTATCTTAAAAGAATGAAACCATCATGCAAGTTGGGCCAATCAAACAGAAGTAAGATGCTGCACTGCTGCTCCAGAGATATCATACTAAATAGTTACAATAATAATGAAAACTTTCCAGATCAGAAAGCATGAAGCATTGTGAAGGTAAGAACTAAGAACCTAGAGATTGAAGCATGACCATAGCAATTGCAATTCCAAATAGGAATATAGACAACTTACGCTTTATAGCTAACTGAAGAATCATATGCACACATAATAGCATTTTTTTTTATAACAAAAAAAAAAAAATTGAACTTCACTACAAATAAAATGGTGGAAAGCTGTCAGGGCAAAGGTAGGTAAACACATAACTGAACACTGGAAGAAATAAACCCATCCCCGAGCAAGAAAATGATAAATGCCCAATGTCAAGGGAATGTTTGCAATTGCTTATGAAGAAGTGACCAAAAGTAGAGAACTGGGCAAAATCACTTTCAAGATGAATATGAAGCAAGAAATCTAGAAGTTTTTTGATACAATGGGCTACCAGCTTCATGTTTTCTGGTTTCAAAGTTCAAATTTCCATCTTAAATAAGGTGAATGTAAACATTCAAAGCTGCACATCAGATGTTCTATGGAGAATGTTAAAATGCCCAATTTCGAAAAATTAAGCTGAGCTCAGCTGATGCTTTACTGGAAAATACTTCATAGAAGGTGTCGAACACATTTAACACTAGATGTCAAGTAATATTGTAAGGAATAATCTTTTGAGGAAAATATCTCAGTACATGTACTGACAATACTATTTTTTCTTGGTGGGTACTACGAAAGCAAAACCACATCAGTGACGGTCGTTAAGTAGAAGAGAATAAACAAATCAATCTGATATGCAGTTACATTTTATAAACCACCTAATGAAGGAAAATGATAGCCTTTGAAGCCTATAAAGAGGTACGAACAATAAAAAAGAAAAAAGGTAGAAAGACACACATTATCTGTATCGAATTAATTACAACTATAATGTAACAAATATTCTGCACAAACATCTGAGAAAATGAAATGCAAAAGAAGTTCAGAACTTGGAAATATTCCCAAAAAAAGGCAAAGCTCCATTTCATATGTCATGGGTGGAAAGGGACAAGGGCTACATTACGTAAGGTATACAACAAAAACATTAGATGAAAGAGATCCATTCAGTATTTGAGTAACAAAATGATTATGTCCATTTTCTAGAAAGTGAAAACACAGAAACATTATGATTGAATCACATGTTTGAGGAAGATGTCTCTGGAAAATGAATCAAAGAAATGTTTTGCAATGAACAGATTTGGATGTCTTTAGAAGTTTGGGGAGGAAAAAAAAAACCTGAAGGAAAATGTTCACGAACATGCATAGATAATTTTATTTTTTTCTAAACTAAATAGGAGAGAGTAAAATAATTTGCATGAGAAATGTATACTTGCCTATAAAGAAATGAGAACAATAAACCACTGTCAAGAAATATTTTCCTTGGAAATTAGCACTAACAGGTGGGCAAAAGCTCCATCAGTAACCACAGCCACCACAGATACATTCATAAGAAATCATGGAATCAGGAAGTAAAACTAACTAAATCCAAAACGGTTGAAATAGCATTTTACATAAACTAGAAATGAGAACAGCAATAAGAGAAATGTGAATTAACGCTAAAGAGCAAACCCAAGTTTAGAACACTTCAGAGCCACTTATCACATAATACATCAAGACTCAAGTAACAACTTTGAGCTCATTCTAGCACAAATATAGCTCATAAATCCACAACTTAATAGGAGCAGACACAGCAGAGTGAAGCAGCCAAAGATCTACAGCAACCAAAGATTTCATAGTCGGGAATCACATAATCACCACAACCATTTAAAACATTTGCGCCCAAGAAGCTGTCAAAATACCTGAACATGAACATGCAAAATTCAATCCATCAATCAAATTCGAACTCAAAAAACAAGTGATGATAAAACAATAAGTCTAAATGAGGAACTTATGAACTCAAGTTAACTACTTCATAATTCCTGTTAATTTCTTAATTTTAAGGTCAAAGAACATTACTCATGGCAAAAGTAAATTGAAGATATTTTCAACTCAGTTTAAAAAGGATGACACATATATCAGCAACCTTTACAACTAAATGTCATATAGCTTCAGATCCACGTGTTCAATAGGAATATCTATATTAACTTATTAAAATAACAGAAAGTTCCAATTAGGTTCGCAATTCATTTGACAATTGTATACTTGTGCCTCATTGGTTAGCATTTTAGCTAGATATAGATGATGGAATGATATGACATCATCAAGTAAATTCAGAATCCACTACAGGTTAGACCATATGCAATGAGAAAACAAGAAATACAACGCAATGCAACTAACGCAAGCACCAACTTTGAATTTTATGGTGCTGGAGAGTATCCAATTACCTCAATATGGCGGCGGCATTTGGTAAGCAGGAAGCCTGGGCGGACCAGCAGGGTGGCTTGGCTGGGTAGGATACGCATGTTGGAGCCCATAGTTGCCGGCATCAGGATAACCGCCTGAACCCTGCACCCCCATGCTAGTGGGGGGCATTCTGTATCCTCCAGAATTGCCCAAAGCTCCACCATAATCCCCTGACACAGCCCCACCATCATATACCGATGCACCACCTCCATATCCGCCACTATAGCCTTGCCCGCCTGGTCCTCCAGGCCCACCCATACCTGTATTATAACCCACATTCTGATGCACCATTGCCGATTGCTGCGGTGGCTGCGGAACATTTGGCCCAGGCCCATACCCCATATAACCTCCTCCCATTCCATAATTCCTTGCCGGCGGCATTCCAAGAGGCCCAGAATTTGGCATATTAGTACCCATTCCACCCTGTGGTCCAACATTTGGCTTCTGCTTCTTGTTATCTGTAGCTAATTTACAAACCACCTGATGTCCATCGAGAGTTTTCATTGGATCAACCAACGAAGCCCTCGCCCCCTCCTCTGTCTTATAAACAAAAAAGGCAAAACCCTTGGCCTTTCCAGTCTGCTTGTCAAACCCTAACGGTCCTTCCTCAATTTCACCGTACGTAGAGAAGTGATTCAGCAACCTCTCCGACGAAATCTCAAATGGAATATTACCAACGTAAATCTTCCTCAACGCCACATCAGAAGAATGAGAATTGCCTGAATTGCCAGCGGCGGCCAGCGCTGTAACCGTAATACGCCCATCAATCTTCTTATTTGGCTCTTTTAGGGCTAATATCGCGGCGTCAATGTGCTTAAAAGTCACAAACCCAAAACCCTTGGATTTTCCAGAGTTCTTGTCCGTAATAACGAGGGAGTTGGCTTCATCAAGTTCTCCGTACGCCGAGAACACTTGACGGAGTTTCTCAGTTGTGGTTTCCCAGCCCAGACCACGAACGAAGAGCTTCCTCTGGACGGGATCGGCGTCGGCGACGGTCCGCACCGCCTCCAAAACGTCTGGGTGGCGGACAATGGCGGCGCGCATGATTGGAAGGAGCTGCTCCTTCGTGAACGGTTCTAGAATTTTCTCTGCATCTTCCTGGGATAGGAGGCCCATCGACGACGGCGGCACGGCGGTCAAAGTGTTCCCGAGATCTGTGGTTAAAGGATATGCTCTACCGTTCTCGTCGGCCCTGCGTTTCTTGGTAAGATCCATTGGTGAGGATAGAGTTTTGTGGAGAAAACCCTAGACGAGAGTAGTAGACTTGTAGAGGGGTGGCTTGTGACACAGAAAACCCTACTAAAAAGAAACCGCTTTATTGTGTGCTTATAAAACGCTGCGTTTTAAGAACTAGCCGTCCTATACGATCACGTATGTAAAGTATGAGGCTGGTTTGTGTGGCGTACTTGGGCCCGAGTTTTTTTGGGCCACGGAGAGTGATTCTAGATAGAGCTGGCAAAACAGGCTGGCCGGGCTGGGCTGACCCGTTTGCATGATGGTCCTGTAAAATCTCAGCCCGGCCCGGCCCTAGCCCGTGGGCTAAAGGGCTGATCCGGCCCGTTTCACTTTTTTTTTTTCCCTAATCTCAAAATAATGTTTGGTAGAATTTTTTTATTCCACGGTACTGAAAATTGAGGGGCTTCATTTACAAAATTCCTTATTATGGCATCAACTATCAAGTCAAGGATGTTTTAAAAAAAATTATACAACACTAAATCTCATTTAAATATCACTAAATATCATTTAAAAAATAAATATACAACACTAAATTCCTTATTATGGCAGTATCAAGTCAAGTATGTCCATATATTTGTAATTACAACACTAAATATCATTTAAAGAAACAACACTAATTATAATCTTTTAAAAATAAAATAGATAAAAAAATAAAAATTAAATCAACCGGGCCAGCAGGGCCAAAAATGGATCGATTTTTTTGGGCCTCTATTTTTTGGGCCCAGCCCGGCCCATATGCTGGGTCGGGCCCAAATTGCCGGCTCTAATTCTAGAAAGTACGCAGATATTCGGCCCCCCTTTTTTAATTTGTTCACCCCCCAAAAATTTTCTTTATTTGAAAACACATTTGAAAATACTTAAATACCCTTATGCATAATTTTACTTGGACAATTTCGATCAGTTCACCCTTCTTGAAATCAAGCTTACCGGAATGCAAATAGTCACAACGATTTTGAGGGCTTCTAACATTGTTCTTGCGCGTTTTTCATCGTTTTTTTTTTAATTTATGTTCGTGTTCAGCTTTGGTTTCAAACATTTGCATTATCTTCGAAAAAATTTGTCAAACATTTGTCATAATTCGACCAAATCTATTCGAACACATTGTTTGAATTTTTTTTCCAAACAATGGTCTTTTGTTTGGAAAAAAAAATCAAAACATTGAGCCTTTGTTTGACACTTTTGTTCGAACATTGGACATATGTTTGAACAACCAGTGTCAAACAAAGCCATTCGTCTTCTTAAAAAAAAATTCACATTTTTTGTTGTATTCCATCACAAAAACAAACATTATATGCTCCATTACGTTTATAAACACACATAAATCCTAATCTATACCAACAATCACACACATAAACCCTAAAATTGAAAATTTTAAAAAATCAACATTTATCCATGGATGTTACGACACCCCTCTTTGATGGCTGGCCACGGCTGCGGGTCATGGCGGAAGGTCGCGGTAGCTCACAGGGGCAGGTCACGGCCGCAGAACGACGGTCAGAATTTTTTTCGCACATACTCTTTCTATGAAATGAGGGGGGGGGGGGGGGGGGGGGTAGGGGTGAATTTACAAGATTTAAAAAAGGACTAAAATGAGGATGAGACAATTTTAAAAAATTATGGGTGGTGAACTGAACAATAGAGTAGTGAACTAAAGAGGGGGGGGGGGGGTAAACAAATTATAAAATGGGTGAAAAATATTCGCGTCCTTCTAGAAAGGGTTTGTAAAATATAAGCCAACTTCTATGGATATAAGGCCCTGGTTATTTGCACTAGCCTCTATGTTAAAGACACTAACCGGATGAATACACTATTTTTTGTTCGGAATTTTTTTCCGATTTTTTTTCATTTTTTCGAACACTTTTTCCGAAAATAATGAAATGCACAATATTTCAAAAAAATCGTATTTTATGTTTATTTTCAAAAAAAAAAAATCGAAAATATTGCAAATTTTTTGAAAAATAAGTAGTATAATTATCCAGGTAGTGTATTTAACAGAGAGGCTAGTGCAAATAACCGTAGTCTAGATATAATTGCAATTCACCTCACCAATTTTCCTTCATTTCCAATTACCACACTTTGGTAGGCCACCACCACAAAAACCTCTCAGCAGACCCACCCACCCCCCAAGCCCCCTCCCACATCCTCCTTCCCCAGGCCGCTGATTAGACCGGCGAGATGATAGGCGGCCTGGGGCTGTTCAATCTAGGGGATAACCTGGGGTTACCCACCCCATTTCGTTTCATAATTTCAAAATTTAAATTTTGGGAGGGGTGGCGAGCGAAAACCAAGCGATCAGCATCCGATTTTGGGTTCTTCGATTTAGGTAGTTTGGTTTTTAATTTTTCTTCGCGATTAAACCATTAATCAAGACTGGGCTTCATCTTTCTTCGATTATTTACGATTTTCTCGATTTTATTTTGTGTTTTCACCATTTTGTTTTGAAGTTTTGTTTTAAATAATCTAGTGTTTGATTATGTTGATCTTTGTTATCAGCTTGGAATTTATATAGGGTATAGAGATGGGGCAAAAAAGGCGCAAGGTTAGAGAAGAAGTTTCGGATTTTGATAGTGAGTTTGAGGACGTTTCCACGATCACTACTAGAAGGAGGAAAAGTGTTGAGAGAGAAAATCGGCTTGGATTAAGAGGTTACATCAATTTGTTTTTTCGGTCGTGTATTTATTGCACTTGAAGCTTTCGTTGTAGGACCAATTAATAATGTGTACCCTTTCTATAATTGTAAATCTAGGTTCTCGAAGCTCAAAAATTCTATTCGTGGAAGCTGGTAACAAAAAGAAAGGTTATTCATCTTTATTCTGGATTTTATACTTCTAGTTGATTTCTGCAATTTAGTATAGGATTGATGGGTTTCTTTCTGTAATGTTTGACACAAAATTCAGGAAGAAGGGTTGTTCGATACGTTTACAGTTCGGAATCAGGTCAAACACAAAAATACACTCTATGCTTGATATGTCTTGTTATATAGAGTTTTGCTGTTGTGGAAAGTTTTAATATGATGTTATATTAATATGTAGAACCTGATAGTCCTGAAGTTGTTAGGAGAACAAGAAGACGGTCCAATGTAAGTGAGATAGGTAAAAGATTTTGTTGAAAATTGATTTTGTTGTACTGAAATTCATTTAAACTAATCTTTGGTTTTGTTTTTGGGAACAATTGTATGTATTTTCAGTGGATGATCATAGAAGTGTGGATAGATTGCGTAGCCTGAAGAAGGACGAAGAGATATTAGGCACTACTGAAACAGGTTTTTGTGTGATTTTTGAATCAATTTTTGAGTCCCCTGATTTTGGGTTGGACATTTGAACCTATAGTTGAATCTTTTTTTGTTATTTTGGGGTTAGAAAATGATAGTCCAGTGGCTGTTAGGAGGGCCCGAACACGGAAGAATGTTATTGAGAGTATATACTTAATTTGCTTCATATACATTTAAAATGAGAAAAAATATATGAGTTACATACATTAGTTACATGTTTTTTAATTTCAGGGGCTTCGAGTCTGGAATTAAGGAAGAGAAGGCGTAGTGACTGTAACATAAGCCCAGGTAAATTAGATTCTTCAATTTGATTGAATAAATATGGGAAATATAATAAATACATGGATTTATGTTTATTGTACAGAGCATGATATGGAAGTTCCTAAGATGGGGGGATGCCGAAAATAATGCTTCAAAAATGATATTGATTTAAACAAGAATCATGAAGCTATATGTTATATTTTTTCTGGTTACATATGATTTATGATTAGTGTTTCTCTATTAAATTCCACAATTTGGCTCTAACTTAGGATATTGTAAAGAGAAAGCAAAGGGTAAAGCTCTATTTGTTGATGATGTTGTTCGAAAGCAAAAATATGATGAGGGAAAGGAATAGAATACAAAACATGTTGTGCGGCCATTGAACATATTTGGTGAGTGATGAATAACCCTGTTATGCGATAATAAATTGTAGTTATTCAACATTTAGGTCTGTTATGCAACAAAAAAATGATTATTATGCAACAAGTCATTTCTGATGTTATGCAAGACATTAGTTGTATTATGCATCACTTGGAATTTTATTTTATTTTGTGAGTTTCGTCTCTTTAATTAAGGCAGGTGGGTTGCCTGCTGCTACACGAGAGATATACTACAGATCTAACCTGTGCACATTGATCAAAGATATCAATGAGTTGGAGTTTAAGGAAGGCAATATTAAAAAAATCAGACCCTTTTGGTTTTTATTCAATTCGATATATAAAAGAGGGTACGTGAAAATGTTGAAGTCATGCCAAAAGTATGAAGATGATATCAAGAAGATAGTGCAGACTTTTGACTTTGAGTCAGAATATTTTGTTATTAGTGGTACAAGGGTTCCGCTTGTGAGTAATGATGCGCAACTAATTTTTGGGATTAGCTGTGGGTCACAAGAAATAGATGAGACTGGGGCAGAGTATGTTAAGCCGTCATGGGTGGACCGTGTGTTCAAAGGCCTGGTGAATCATCGAACAAAATATTTGGTGCTTTACAAATCTGTGATTTATAAAAAAAACTCCAGCAATCACTGGGAGCATATGATGAGGAGAGTTGTAAAGATGTTGCATGGCTGGTAGTGTGTTAATTGTTGGCTTCATTGTTTACTCCAAACAAAAGCGATGTTATTCAACCACATATACCGGAATACCTGGAAAAGTTTGAAGAGATGGGTCAGTATGATTGGAGCTCGTATACTGTTAATTATTTCAAGAGCCAATTAAAAACAAGCAATAAAATGAACGCTGGTATTGTGCAGTAATTCTTCTGGTATGAAAACATACTATTTGTTTTTTGTACAACTCATTTGTTATAAATTTATATCCTTTTTCCTGTTAGTATAGGTTGTGTGAACACACCAATCTTGTTCCATCGACAAGTAGGGTTACTTTTCCAAGATTTTATAATTGGGATATGGCTGCAGCGCACAAGGCAATTGATCGTGTGAGGTTATCAAAAATTGGGAAAGTAAGGGGGCGCTTGGTTAGCAATTCTTCAATGGCAATAGGAATGAAAATTTATTTCCATCTATGCCCTCATAAGAAAAAATGATATGTTAGGGGAAGAAGTGTTCCAATGGTGACACCATTGCTAGTGTCATGCCCCAATTTTGGAATAAAAGTTGACAACAAATGGTTGTTGATGGAGGAATGGGGGAATGATTGAGGATGAGGATTGTAGGAAGAGAATAAGGTAATCAAAATGGAGTAGTGATTACCTTATTTAGGAGGAGAGATAGTGATTTTGTTCTCATGAACCATGCTAATTACACTAATTTTCAATCTCATTCTCATTACCATTGAAGAGTCGTTAACCAAGCGCCCCCTAAGTAGTGTATATGAGTTATCTTATATTATAATACTAGAGTGATGTTTAATTATAAGTAATAAGTAACTGTTTGGTTTGTGTTGTTTTTATTTTTAGGTAGATAAATTGTTGCTTAGACCTACTTCCCTTGAAAGAGAGGAGCTACTAAAGTTGATGGATTTGCGAGATGTGGAGTTCAAAAACCTTGGAAACTTTGAATCTGATCTGGGTGGGTCACTTTTGAGTGACGGAGAAGACATTCCAGCAGCAACGAATGAAGCAGTGTGCATGGACGAGATGGATGTAGAAGATAACGATGTTTCGGTGAACGATGACTATAATTCAGAGACATCAAATGGCGTTAATGGTCGTGATGAATTAGGGGATTCAGCTGAAGATCATTTGCAACCATCGTGGAGTATATGACTGACTCCTTATTTTACACCACAGGATAAAGCGGATGCTGAGATAAAGAGTGTTTTGGGGGCTCGAGAGGAAAGCTTTAAAGATGTTAGAGATGATGATGTGTCCAGGTTGTAGGGTTGACAATGGGCGGGGAATCCCCGATCCCCGTGGGGATTCGCCCCGAACGGGGCAGGGAATCCCCGAAGCAAATGGGGACGGGGGCGGGACGGGGAATTTTTTTCCCCGTAGGTGGAGACGGGGATAGTATTCCCCGCCCCGTTCCCCGCGGGGACCCGTATTATTTTTATGTAATTAATATATTTATATGTATGTAATATATAAATTTAGAAGTAAATTATAAATATATATTTCATAATTTTCCTACTCAATTAACTATTTATTTTAAAATTACATCTATATTTATTTTAATATTATGTTATTAGTTTCAAGTTATATAATTTTCACTTTAATACATATGTTAAATAAAAATATTAGAATTATAGACTCTTCAAATTGCTTAAATTAATTTTTCTTAACACCAACTTAAACTATTTGTTGTGTATGATTAAATTTTTTAATTTTTATATTATATTATATTTTTTTGCATTTTAAAAATGAGATAAAAAAAACTAGACGGGGAACGGGGATCCCCGCGGGGCGGGGATGGGGAGAAAAAATTCCCCATTTATTTTGACGGGACGGGGACGGGGAATCCCCGACTTCGCGGGGACGGGGATGGGGAATGGCATCCCCGGCCCCGCCCCGCCCCGTTGCCAAGTCTACCAGGTTGAAAGCAAATGTGAGGAATATACAACAGAATTTGGGGGATATGAAAAAGTGGTTTGAGGGGGAAATTAAGAAGAGAGATGAATGCATTGCTGAGTTGCGTTCTGAAAAGAATGTTTTGATTAGAAAGATTGGCGATGGTAGTGTGCAGGCTGCTAATGTGTTGGTTGAAAAAAATGAGGAGGTATTGGGTAAGATAAATGAGGAGGTTTTGGTGGATGTTAATATGCGAGATGTTGCTGATGTGTTGGTTAAAACAATGAGGATGTTTTGGGTAAGAAAAATGAGGAGGTTTTGGTTAAGAAAAATGATAGATGAATTGGTGGATAAGATTGTTGGGGCAATTGGGGACAATAACAAAATGGTATTAGGTGATGGAAAAGGAATTCAGCAAGGGGAGCATAGTATGGGAGAGCTGAAAAGTAATGAATGCATAGATTGGGCTTGTGTAGTGGGAGCTGATTATGCGCCATCGTTAGCAGAAGCTAACGAGGATGAGCCTAAGAGCCCAACTTACAATAATCCTGAAGCTTATGCGGGTGGTAACCCACAGAATGATGACGGTGGGCCAAATGCAACCCAAGTATTGCAGAATCCTGAATCATGGGCGCAGGTTGATGCAATAGCAATGAGTTATGAGATTGAGATGAGGGCAAAGGAAGACAAACAAGCACAGGGTGGAGAGGTTGAGCCTGGACAACAGCAAGCAAACATGGAGATTATGAGATTTGTTGATCAAGAAATGACACCTTGTGTAAGGACGTTGAGGGCAAATCGACATCTATCTCCAAGTTCGATGTGTCTGCGTGAGAAGGAAAGGACATTGAAAGAAGCTAGGAAAGCAGTGTGTTGTGACCATATTTATCATGAGAACAAATACGCCCCACTAATTTTGTATGACCACCATGGACAGCTCCACATACACCCATCATGATGGAAAATACACCAAAAAAATGGATGATCAGAGAACACAGAGTGAGAATCCATCTACGGAGGTCGGTCATCCCGGGTGGATCATCCACATCTTTCATACACTCAAATGGCTAGTAAATACACTCATTTTCGTAGGACCTGCAAGAGCTGGCAATAGAGGCACCAAGACATCCCTGATCGGATAAGAGCAAATCATCCAGGTGTCATGAGCCAAGGAATAACCGCACCTCCAATATCAATCAAGCTGCCAGAACCTCATTGGTTCGTACTCTGCTCCCGCAGGCAACGTAATACGGAGGACAGAGCACCTTGCTGCAGGCCCTAAATTCTCTTTTATACCCCCATGTATACTATATATACAGAGCTATTAAGAGCTCCAAAAGGACAAGTGAATATACACAGAAAAATCATTAAGTCCAGGGCCCAACAAACCCTGGCAATCCCTCTCGCATTTTATCGATTTCTTACTTTCTGCAATCATTATTAGCTAATCATTAGAATATGAGATCATTCATGGCTTTTTGTGATCTCATAGCTTTTATTTGATGTTTTTGCCTATTTTAGCCACATAAAATCCTCATTCACTCCTGCTCATATTTAGGCAAACAACATTTGGCGCTAGAAGAAGGGTATCAAACCCAGAAAATCTTAAACCCTAAAGAACACTCACTGTTCTTCAGAAACATGTTCCCAAATCTTTATATCTTCAAATCTTCAAACCTTTCATCACCTCTCAAGTCTCTATGGAGAAAACTACCGCTACTTCCAAGGCAACTACCCCAAAATCAGGTGCGGTCCAAAATCCCATGGCTGCTCCGTGTTAGTGTTAGTGTCCTAGAGACAATCCATCGAAAGGACATAATACTAAGATAATATTCAAATTTAGTTTAATATTATTATTGGTTTAATATTAAATGTATGGCGTTACATTTATCTGAATATGATGTTTGATTGTTTGCATATATTCTTATTTGTGTTCCCATGAATCACTACTGTCATTGAGTGAGTGAGAACTCAGATGACTTAAGTATGATTCTCAAATAGCCCCGATCAAGGATCATCAAGAATGGGATATTGATGATTCAATTGAGATTGGTGTGCGATCTGCATCATACTCTTAGAGAGTGTAGTAAGATCTCACTTACTACGAGATACCGGGTATCTCATGATGGATGCACAGATACCTTAGAGGGTATTGGTATACCCATCCGAGAAACCGTTTGATGTAATTCCACATAATGTGTCTACGGGTGTCTCGGTTAGTGGGAGCGATGTGATACTCCTCTGACTTGAGGTCAATACGCACGACATGTGTGGAGTGGTGAACTTTGACCATGACCGACGCTTGCACCCTTCCACGGGTAGATATGGCATAGATTGAGTTCATCACGAAATACATGTGCGTGGTAGTTGAGTCAAGAATAGGATTCATTCCTCAATGTGGATTTAGAGAGAATGTTCATCTTCTCATCATAATTGGATCTAAGTCGTCGGCCGACGCGTATCAACTTAGACTTTGTGGCTAAGTGTGATATACTTGATCAATTAGTGTTTTGAGATAATAAGATTAAACTATTTGAATAGACACTTCATCATGTTTAAGGCTTAATCGAGTATTCGTGAATGAAAAGAAGATATCACAATAGCCTACAATATTACAGATAGTTGCAGATTTCCTCGCAACGTACCTCGTATATTGAGAATATCTTATTTATTGTCTAGAGTTCAATTAAGACCGTTAGTTTGACTAATCGCTCGATATACGAGGGCCTATGGGTCACACAACAAGTAATGGCAAATTACCAATTATAGTTGGTTGATTAAGTATTATATTGGATATAATATATTATTTATGGAGAATATAATAATAATTATATTTAGAATTAATTATTATTATTATTTAATTAAATTAGATTTAATTAAATATGAAATCCCAATAATAATATTTGGAATATTATTATACAAGAATAATAGATATGGTAAAGATATTATTCGTAGAAACGTATCTAGGGAAATATAATTCGTAGAGATTATATTACGGGCTAGGCCCGATATCTTGCTTAGGAATTAAGCCAAGTTAATCCCTATAAATACGTGTCATGGGAATTCAGAAAAAACACATAAGAAATATAATTTCTCCATAAAATCTCCAGTCGGAATTTTCCTAGCAAATTCGTCTCGAGATTCAACGCTGGCATATCGGTGCGGGTTGGTAGAAAGCCGTTACGTGGATACCATAGTTGAGGATTCCGCGTACAAATCGCTGTAAGGATTTATATACATGTTATTTATCCTTTTATATTTATGTTATACAACCGTGTTTCAGATTCGTTGTTGGTGAATCGTGTTTTTCCGCTGCGCCGAACATGGTGTATGTGCCTCTAAAACCCAACAGTGGTATCAGAGCACAGACTCTTTTATTGGTTGTATAATTTAATTGTTATTATTCGTTGATAAATATTGTGAATTTTCATAAATAGTTTTGCCCAAATTTTGATTTTAGAAATCATAAATTTTCATTTACTTATTGATTTTCATGGAAAATCTTTTAATTCATGTCGCGAAAACACAATTGTTTTATGGGAAAACAATTAATTGTTGTGATCAAAAATGTTTTTCTTAAATTGATTTTGAAGTCAAATCTCTTATACCTATTTTCTGGGAATATTAGGTAAGATAATTAAAATTCGATTTAAAAAAAAAAATTATTGAGGAAGACGCAGTTTTTCTCCCCCTTCTGGAAAACTTGAAACTCCTCCATGGCTAGAGGACGAAATTGCAGGGCAATTTTCATATCTCCTCGCCAAGTTCCTCCGTCGGAAGGGGTCGTCTGGAAATTTGAATTGGCACGGTGGCTGGGCAGTTTAGTCGACGGGAATAATCACTCAATGATTTCTCTCTCCTCGACGCGGCAGCTCCAGTCAAGGATTCACGCTCCATTTCGCCTTCGAATCTGAGGCTGTATTCGATCTGCCGGTTGGCCTGGGCGTTTCGGCGATGCTGGGCAGCGTTTCTAGGCGGATTGTGGTGGCAGTTGGCCAGCATAAGGCCATGGTGAGGGACAGTCAGATCGCATTCAAGATGGGATTTGGAATCCCAGTTCGTGGACCATTAATTATGCGTGAATAACCAAGGACCACTCCTTGAGAATTTGATTCTCTAAAGGGATCTATTTGCAATTTTAATAAGTTTGGAAATTGGAAACTTAATCCTTGGGCTTTTCTACAATTTTGGATTTTCTGGAAATTGCAGTCTAGCCCTTAGAACTTTTATATAATTTCTGAAACTTTATGGAAATTGTAATTTTATCCCTAGGTCATATTTTAAAATTCTGAAAAATATATTAATATCGTGTTTGATTTAATGAATTTTGGAAATTCTGAAAATCAAGTAAATGCATATTTGGTTAGACCAAAGTAGTAATTTTTTGGAAAATTAAAATAAGAGCTTGTTTGGTTGGACCAAATTTAAGAAGTTTTAATTAATATTGTTTGGGCAAAATAATTTTGAAAACGACTTTAGAAATTGACCGAGAGCTTGGAGTTTGTCGGTATTTCTAATTATAGCAATATTTTACCTACGGATAATTAATGTTAAGCACGTTTATTTGATTTACGTGTTATTAAATATTTTTCATGTTTATTTGATTTATGTGCTAAATATTTAATATATGCTTTATTTATGCAAATTTTAATTTTGAAATAAAGCATGAGAACTTGATTAGTTGCTCCCCACCTGTATAACTGTTTATGTGAATCGATATTTACATTGTTAGTTATATAACCCGCATTAAATTATTTGGGTAGGCGGAACCCAATATTTGTCGGACCGTATTAAATGTTTGGGTAGACGGCGCCCAATATATGTTAGTCCGCACATGTCATGTTAGGGTAGGCGGCACCCTATTATATGCTCAAATGTGACGTAGTTATCATGTTGGATCTCGATTAAGCAATTAATACCCCGCCTTTAAAATGATCCTCACTAAAATATGGTTTTTCATTAGATTGAAAGATGTCTTCCATTAAAATTAAAAGTAAACCGGAGATTTCGTTCCAATGAGTATTTAAGGCCCTAGTCTTTTGCTCGGATCTACATCTAACGGGACTTTTATAGGGACACGTTTGTCGCCGCTTAATGGTTGTAAACCAACTTAATTCTGTTTCACCAGCCCTAGCAGGGAAATGAGAATTAGGTGACATCCGATTGAATTAGTTTCAATCAACTAGGAATTGCGTGAGGCAATTGGTTTAGAGACCTACCAGTTCTGTTGTTACAATGTTCAGCCCTAGCAGTCATTGTAATAGTAGGAATGTGGATCCTAGTCCATTAAAATTTATATTAGATATAAATTCATACTCTTCCGATGAGGTCGTTGAGTATGTGAAAATAATAGAGACAAAATAAATTAAAAGGCCATGTTTATTTTGATTGCTGAATATTGATCATAGGAATTATGTGTTTAATTCCCGTTTTAATTTATTTCTCTAGAATTGTTGAAATGAATAACTTGTCATTGAGAAATGTTTTGGAAACAAACAAATTGGCTGGGCCAAATTTTCTGGATTGGTACTGAAACGTGCGTTTGATGCTAAGGCAAGAAGAGATTGAGTACGTGTTAGACACGACAATCCCTTTACCCATGAGGCTGGTTCAGTTGAGGCTGCAGCGTTTGACGTTACAGCTCAAAAGAAGCATCAAGGTGATGTTTCCCAGACTCTATGTTATGATTGCTCGGCATGACTCCCGAATTGCAAAGGCAACATGAGAAAATGGATCCCTTCGAGATGCTCAAGCATTTGAAGGATCTCTTTGATTCTAGATCTCGTTTGAGATTTATGAAGTGATGAGAGATCTGTTCAGGTGTCAATTAGCGAAAGGAGGGAAGATTTCATCTCATGTGCTATCCTCAAGTCGCTCCCCAATTCATATTCTAGTTTCGTAGTAAATTTAATATGAAGAAGACGGAAGCGACGATGCCGGAGCCTCATAACATGCTTAAGACTTTTGAGTCTTCCACTGCTAAGGAAAAGCCCGTACTCATGGTGAGTGCTTCTATTTCTTCTGACCCGAAAGGCGAGAAGAAGCGAAGGAGTAAGGCTAAGAGGGCTCCAAGCCCAACTAAGAGCGGGTTGATAAGGATGTGTGCCTCACTGCAATTAAAAGGGGTATTGGAAGAAGGACTATAAGGTTCTAGCAACCGAGAAGAAAACACAAGGTGTTTCAGCTGCTAGAACAAGTATGGTTGTTGTTAAGATTAACATGTTCACTGATAGTTCAAACTGCTAGGCATTTGTTGAGTTATGGACATGATGTTCTTAATGTACAAAGTAGAGGAACAACTTGGTAAGAGTATCATGACTCTTCGATTGGATCGAAGAGGTGAGTACCTTAGCCATGAATTCATAGATTACTTGAAGCTTCATGGGATCCAGTCACAATGGACTCCTCCCGGAACACCTCAGATGGACGGTGTGTCCGAAAGGAGAAACCGAACCTTGTTAGACATGGTAAGGTCCATGACGAGCTTTTCCTCTCTTCCAACATTCTTATGGGGATACGCATTACAAAGCTCAATCTACATTCTGAATAGGATTCCGTCCAAAGGTGAAAATGGTTATTTTGTGGGATATCCTAAGGAGACAAGAGGATATCACTTCTATCTACCGGAGAAACAAACAGTGATTGTTTCTAGGCAAGCTAAGTTCCTAGAAGACGAGTACGTTTTTAAAGAACAAAGCCGTAAGAAGATAGAACTTGAAGAGAATTCAAGAACCACGAATTAACATAGAGACTGATGATTTGTCAAAGCAACATGACAAAGAATCAGTGGGAGCATTCAGTGACTCTCATGGTGGAAGTTTATCACTAGGTGATCCTCTTTCAGCCAGTGGGAGCGTAATTGGAGTTGCATTGCCTTCGCAACAACCTCCAAGTGGGCTGAATGAGAATAACATAGTTCAAACTCCCACTCAAGAGACATATGAAAATGTCGCTCTTGAGGACTCTCCGGTCAACGATGAAGTCGCTGCACCACAAAATTTTCAAGATCAGAATGTACAGCCTGCACAATCACAACTCCGTAAATCGACTAGGATTCGTAATCCAACTATTAGGTATTATGGGTTCCTCGTAGAGGACTATGATGACGTGGAGATCCCGGATAAAGACGAACCTAGAACTTATATTGAAGCAACATTAGATGTTGACTCAGAGAAGTGGTATGAAGCCATGAGATCCGAGATGGACTCGATGTACACCAATTAAGTCTAGGACTTAATTGAGTTGCCAGAAAGGGGTTAGACCCATAGGTTGCAAGTGAGTCTTCAAGCGTAAGACCGATGCAAATGGCAAAGTACAAACTTATAAAGATAGGTTGGTGGTGAAAGGTTATAGTCGACACGAGGTATTGACTATGAAGAGACTTTCTCGCCAGTTGCTGAAATCAAGTCCATTCGAATTTTACTTGCGATAGCAGCACACCACGATTATGAGTTTTTGTAGATGAATGTCAAAACAGCTTTCCTCAATGGTAACATTGATAAGGAAGTGTTTGTGACTCAACCGTGGGGTTTTATATCTAAGCCAAAGTCTAATCTTGTGTGCAAGCTTAAACGATCCATCTATGGATTGAAGCAAGCTTCTAGGAGTTGGAATATCCAATTTGATGAAGCTGTCAAATCCTTTGACTTCATCTGAAATTCGAAAGATCCTTACGTTCATTGTGAACGTAGCGGGAAGAGTATTATCTTTATAGTCGTATATGTCGATGACATTGATTATAGGAAATAGCATCCCGCTAATGCAGTCCGTAAAAGATTGGTTATCAAAGACCTTCATGATGAAGGATCTTGGTGAAGCATGCTATATCTTTGGGATCAAGATCCATAGGGATAGATCCAAGAAGATGGTAGGGCTGTCACAATCCACCTACGTAGATAAGGTGTTGAAGCGTTTTGCGATAGAGAACTCTAAGAGAGGATCTCTACCGGCAAATCATGGGATAAAGCTGTCGAAGAAGGATTGTCCTTCTAGCGAAGCTGATATCGAGCACATGAAGGACGTCCCATATGCATCTGCAATTGGATTCCATTATGTACGCCATGAATTGCACGAGGCCAGATGTGGTCTATGCTGTCGACATCACTGGTACATACCAGCGGAATCCAGGTGAGCCTCACCAGATTGCTGTCAAGAATGTTATGAAGTACCTCAGGCGTACTAAAGAACATTTTCCTATCTATGGTAGCCAATCAGAGCTAGTCATTACGGGCTATGCTGATGCAAGTTTCCAGTCAGACTGTAAAGATTATAAATCACAGTCAAATTATATATTCAATCTCAATGATGAGGCGGTAAGTTGGAATAGTTCCAAGCAAGATCTGACCGCAGATTCAACAACCGAAGCTAAGTACATTGTTGTATCAGAAGCCTTTGAAGCTGTCTGGATTTTAAGGTTCTTGAAAGAACTAGGGGTAGTTTCGAGTGCCAGTTGTCAAATAGTGTTGTATTGTGACAACATTGGTGTGATTGCATGAGCAAAGAAATCGAGATCTGATAACAGAAATAAGCATGTACCGAGGCGAAATTATTTGATCTGAGAGATCATATCGATAGGAGAAATGAAATTAAAACATCTCCCATAAAGGATAATCTTGCAAATCCTTTTCACTGTTCATGTACACACTAGACATTTGATGGTCTAGGGGTTAGTCATGTAGGTAATTGGCTCTAGTCCAAGTGGGAGATTGTTAGTGTTAGTGTCCTAGAGACAATCAATCGAAAGGACATAATACTAAGATAATATTCAAATTTAGTTTAATATTATTATTGGTTTAATATTAAATGTATGGCGTTACACTTATCTGAATATGATGTTTGATTGTTTGCATATATTCTTATTTGTGTTCCCATGAATCACTACTGTCATTGAGTGAGTGAGAACTCAGATGACTTAAGTATGATTCTCAAATAGCCCCGATCAAGGATCATCAAGAATGGGATATTGATGATGCAATTGAGATTGGTGTGCGATCTGCATCATACTCTTAGAGAATGTAGTAAGATCTCACTTACTACGAGATACCGGGTATCTCATGATGGATGCACAAATACCTTAGAGGGTATTGGTATACCCATCCGAGAAACCGTTTGATGTAATTCCACATAATGTATCTACGGGTGTCTCGGTTAGTGGGAGCGATGTGATACTCCTCTGACTTGAGGTCAATACGCACGACATGTGTGGAGTGGTGAACTTTGACCATGACCGACGCTTGCACCCTTCCACGGGTAGATATGGCATGGATTGAGTTCATCACGAAATACATGTGCGTGGTAGTTGAGCCAAGAATAGGATTCATTCCTCAATGTGGATTTAGAGAGAATACTCATCTTCTCATCATAATTGGATCTAAGTCGTCGGCCGACGCGCATCAACTTAGACTTTGTGGCTAAGTGTGATATACTTGATCAATTAGTGATTTGAGATAATAAGATTAAGCTATTTGAATAGATACTTCATCATGTTCAAGGCTTAATCGAGTATTCGTGAATGAAAGGAAGATATCACAATAGCCTACAATATTACAGGTAGTTGCAGATTTCCTCGCAAAGTACCTCGTATATTGAGAATGTCTGATTTATTGTCTAGGGTTCAATTAAGACCGTTAGTTTGACTAATCGCTCGATATACGAGGGCCTATGGGTCACACAACAAGTAATGGCAATTTACCAATTATAGTTGATTGATTAAGTATTATATTGGATATAATATATTATTTATGGAGAATATAATAATAATTATATTTAGAATTAATTATTATTATTATTTAATTAAATTAGATTTAATTAAATATTAAATCCCAATAATAATATTTGGAATATTATTATACAAGAATAATAGATATGGTAAAGATATTATTCGTAGGAACGTATCTAGGGAAATATAATCCGTAGATATTATATTACGGGCTAGGCCCGATATCTTGCTTAGGAATTAAGCCAAGTTAATCCCTATAAATATGTGTCATGGGAATTCAGAAAAAACACACAAGAAATATAATTTCTCCATAAAATCTCCAATCGGAATTTTCCTAGCAAATTTGTCTCGAGATTCAACGCTGGCATATCGGTGCGGGTTGGTAGAAAGTCATTACGTGGATACCATAGTTGAGGATTCCGCGTACAAATCGCTGTAAGGATTTATGTACATGTTATTTATCCTTTTATGTTTATGTTATACAACCGTGTTTCAGATTCGTTATTGGTGAATCGTGTTCTTCCGTTACGCCGAACATGGTGTTCGTGCCTCTAAAACCCAACACTCCGATCACCCAGGAGGCCGCTATGTGGAGATTGGCCGGAGGATCCGGAAAAGCCCGAGCGTCGCCGATACGCTACCCGGAGGAATCTCAGCCGACTCCTGCCCGAAATTTCGTAACTCCTCAACGAGCGGATTTGGCCTGCAAACAGACCAGAGAGTTGCGCACTAGCCTGAGCATTCCCTCCGCCTCGAAGAGGAGGTACGGAACAAGGTCCGCTCGGGGAAAGGCGAAAGTCTTTGAACAACAAGGGGAGAGTCATCCTCACTCCGCCTCCTCTGGGTCATACAGGAGTCGGTACTCTGAACAAAGCTACTCTCGCACTGTTTTTAGTCGTTTGGGGTCAGACTCATCATGGTGTCCCAATGACCACCCCGACACGGAGACCATGTCCTGCACAAGGAGCTCCGCCTACCAAACTCCCAAAAGACTGGCCGAGGTTAGCTTGGCTCCCGCCAACTCAGCAAGAATGAAGATAAGTTTCTCCCAAAGTGGTCTCCTCGCCCACGACGGTCTGCGCGGAGCCGTGCTTGACCACCACGATGGACCGTGCGGAGCCGTGCATGACCGCCTTGGGCCGGTCATTCCCAGAAATCAGCCGGAAGGACAAAACCACGCCATGGCGGAAATGCAGAGGTAACTTGATGAGATGCATACCCGTTTGGAGGCCCAGAATCGTCCAAAGGGGGTGATAGTAGAAAATGAACCACTAGCTGTGGACATTGAGCTTGCCCCTGTACAGCTGAAGATCGCACCTCCCCCGACTCCTCTCTATGAAGGAAAGACGGACCCTGAAACTAACCTGAGCAAGTACCGGATCTACATGACCGGTCGTGGTACCACTGATGCCACAAAGTGTCGTCTCTTCCCTCTCACTCTTGGAGATCTGGCGCACAAATGGTACGTCTCCCTCCCCTCGAGGTCGATCAACTCTTTTGCTACGTTGAGCAGCCAATTCTTAGCCTACTTCGCCGCTAAGATAGCGCGCCCTGAGAATTGGCATAGGCTCATGCGCATCAGGCAGGAAAAGGGGGAGACGGACCAGGAGTACATAGATTGGGTGGATGAGGTCATTCTCACTGGCGAACCCGTAGGCGACCAACTTGCTCTCCACTCCGCTTTGGGGGGCTTCCACGGAAAGTCTCCCATATTCAAACATCTTACTAAGGACATCCCAAAAACTTACGCAAAGTTCCGATCAAGAGCTGCAGATTTTCTTTCCCGTAAGAAGTTACTCGCCCTCAGGCTTGGTGAAACGGAGACAACGGACAAAGAGGCGGAGGCTTCACAGTCCACTTCGAAGGGTGTCCCAAAGGCAAAGAGGGTGGCCAAACCACCCGGAAATTTCAAGTCTTTTGAGGATGTGGAGGTGCACCTCACACAAAAGTTGAAGCGATCACCTGCCAACGTGTTCAGTGCCATCCAGCACAAAGATATCCTCCCCAGGCCCAAGCCCTACACTGGGGACCGGTCTAAGCTAGACCCTAAGAGGTTTTGCGCCTATCACGACAGTATAGGCCACAATACGAGCCAATGTCGTGATCTCCTCAAGCAGCTATGGAGGTTGTTTGAGGAAGGGCGTCTGAACGACCTAGTCCAGAGACCGGCCCCACAGAACGACCAGAGGCCCCCCCGTCGAGAAGAGGATGGCCGACCCCGACATCCTGTTGCCGCAGTTGACGAAGAGGAGGATGACGAGGATGACCCACTCCCTCCAATGAATGCTGGAGGAAGAGTGAGCATGATCCAAGCAAGCGGAGGAACACTGGGAGGCCTAGCCCCAGTGTCTACCCTATCCAACAGAAAGCGGAAGGCCGAACTCCGAGCCTTTGCCAATGTGAACATCGTCAAACCTCCAGAGCCGACCATCCACAAAAATTTGGAAATCACCTCCACCAACAAAGATCGAGAAGGAATAATATGCCCCAAGGGGGACGCCTTGGTGGTCACTACCAAAATCTTGGGAAAAGAAGTTCACCAGATTCTGGTTGATAACGGGTGCGTCTGCAATATCATTTTTAAGTCCGCACTGGATCAGTTGGGTGACTTGGCTAGTTTCATCAAGCCTTTTGATACACAACTGAGAGGATTCGGGGATGCGACCGTAGCTGCTTACGGAAGAATTAAGCTGTCTGTCGAGCTCATCTGTAGCTCAGACCCTAGTGTTAGGATCACTAGGCCCCTAGAGTTTGTAATTGTCGACCTGCCGAGTATCTATAACGGCTTCTTAGGTCGTCCATTTCTAGAAACCTTTGAGGCTGTAGCTTCCTCTTATTTTTACTGTGTCAAATTCCCAACACCCGAGGGGGTGGTTGGTACTGTAAAAGGTGATCAGGTAATGGCAAAGAGATGTTTGAACTACACTTGTCCAATTTCAATTTCCGCAAATGATTTAATTTCTCAGAACATAGCAAACCTCGAGCCCGCCGACGTCCCGACAGAGGCCGACCAAGACATGATGGATCTAGATAGGCCTCTGACCGACCATGCTGATACCCCAATGGTTGACCACACCCCTGTCAGAGCTGCAATCTAGAATCCCCCTCAAGGAGATGACCTTGAGCCACGGATCGGTTTTGAGCCCACAGAGCTCGACTTGGACCCCAGGTTCGATGCACAAGATCGAGGAAGTCATGAACAGGCAACTGCTATAGAAGATCTTGAACACATTCCAGTTGACCCCGCAAGACCAGAGCTGGAAGTGTTAATCGGCTCGCGGATCCCAACTGAAATGCGGGGGGCTGTGATAGAGTTTCTCAAGGAAAACATAGGCGTATTTGCCTGGTCTCATCAAGACATGGTCGGAATTGATCTAAAATATGCATGCCACCATCTAAAGATTGACCCAAAGAAGAGTCCAGTCTACCAAAAAAGGAGAAAGTTCGGTCCCGACAAGTATGCAGCTCTAGCCGAGGAGGTCAAGAAATTGCTGGACAACAAATTAATTGAGCAAGCCGAGGACGAGCATCGATTTCACCGACCTTAATGCTGCTTGTCCAAAGGACCACTTTCCAATGCCGCATATAGACCACTTGGTGGACAGCACAGCTGGCCACGAGATGATGTCATTCATGGATGCCTTTGCAGGATACCACCAGATCCCTATGGCGGTAGAGGATGTAAAACACACATCTTTCCATACTGAGAAAAACATGTTTTCCTGGTTGAGGATGCCTTTTGGTCTGATCAACGCCGGGGCAACCTACCAGCGATTGGTGAACAAGATGTTCACTGATCAAATTGGGAAGACCATGGAAGTTTACATCGATGACATCGTCGTGAAAAGCTTGAAGAAGGAGGACCACTTGAGAGACCTCGCCGAGACGTTCAACATCCTTAAAGCTTACAACATGAAGTTAAACCCCAAGAAATGCAGTTTTGGGGTGGAGTCAGGAAAGTTTCTTGGACACATTGTGAGCCAAAGAGGAATCGAACCTAACCCTTCGAAGATCAAAGCAGTCCTCGACATGCAGGAGCCGCGGAGCATCAAACAGGTGCAACGTTTGACCGGGTGCCTGGCGTCTCTAAACAGATTCATATCCAGGCTCGGTGACAAGAGTAAACCTTTTTTCACCACCATCAGAAACGGAAAATTTTCATGGAACAGGGAGAGCCAGATTGCTTTCGCCAAACTAAAGGAGTATCTTTCTAACCCTCAAATTCTTATCAAGTCAGTGCCAGGAGAGAAACTTTTCCTCTACTTGGCCGCTTCCGAGGTCGCCCTCAGTGCCGTACTCGTGAGAGCGGAGGGTCAAGATCACCTCCCCATCTATTTTGTCAGTCAGGCTCTCCATGATGCAGAACTCAGGTACACCCCACTTGAAAAACTTGCATATGCCTTGGTGATGAGTGTCCGAAAGCTAAGACCTTACTTCTTTGACCACCAAGTGGAAGTGCTAACCACCCTCCCACTAAGGCAAATTTTACACAGACCAGACACTAGTGGGAGACTTTTAAAATGGTCCCTTGAGATAGCCCAATACGGAGTCACATACGCTCCACAAACGGCCATCAAAGGACAGGCCCTCGCTGATTTTGTGGTGGAATTAACTTTTCCCCCAAAACTTTCAAGGGTGGACCACCCTCCTTGGAAGCTTCACGTAGATGGCTCCTCAACAAGCACGTGTGCGGGCGCTGGGATAATTCTAACCGGACCAGATGGTCAATGCTCCACCTATGTGGTTCGTTTCAACTTTGCTGTGACTAATAACGAGGCAGAGTATGAGGCCTTGGTCGGTGGGTTGGAGCTCGCCATCGCCATTGGAGTCTATCGCCTACACATCTTCATGGACTCCCTATTGGTGGTCAACCAGATTAAAGGTGAATATGAGGCCCGGGGTGGGCAGATGGCCAAGTACCAAGAGCTTGTCGCTACTCTATGTGAGAATTTCCACCAAGTCTTCATCGAGCAAGTCCCACGCGAACAAAACTCACAGACCGATGCCCTCTCCAAGCTTGCAACTGCTGAGGGAGTAGCAGATTTCTCAAATATCCAGCTCACCACACTCGAGGCGTTGACCATCGATAAGGTAGCTCTAGCACTTGTCCTCAATGTTGAAGAGAACTGGATGACCCCGATCATCAAATACCTAAAGACTGGAGAGCAACCAGAGGACAAGGTGCGGGCTAGACAACTACAGTTACGATCGGCCAGGTACACTCTAATTGATGATCAACTTTACAAGCGGAGTTTTTATTTACCATTACTTAAATGCATCACACCCGAAGAGGGCCAAAAAGTGTTATCTGAGATCCATGATGGGGTGTACGGGAACCATGCCGGAGGGCAAGCACTCGTCCATAAGACCATCAAGCAAGGTTACTTCTGGCCTACCCTCCGTAGGGACGCAGTTGCCTATGCCCGGGCATGCCACAAATGCCAAATTCTAGGGCTGAACATCAAGCTATCCCCAGAGCAGTTAACCTCGATGTATAGTCCTTGGCCTTTTGCGCAGTGGGGCATTGACTTAATTGGTCCAATGCCCACTGCGCCGGGTGGCCGCAAATTAGCAGTGGTAGCAGTGGATTATTTCACGAAATGGGCTGAAGCAGAACCCCTCAACAAGATTGACCAGTCACATATCATCAAATTCATTTGGAAAAATATAATTTGTCATTTCGGGCTTCCTCAGGTGATCATATCTGATAATGGAAAACAATTAGATGGCCTCGAGCTGATTCAATTTTGTAAAAAGTGGAAGATCAAGAAACTCTTTTCCACCCCGTACCACCCGCAAACGAATGGTCAAGTTGAGGCAGTTAATAAAATCCTGAAGCATACCATCAAAGCTAAACTTGATGAGAAGAAAGAAAAGTGGGCCGCCGAGCTCCCAGATGTGTTATGGGCATACCGCACGACTACCAGAAATTCCACGGGTGAGACCCCCTTCGCTTTGGCATTCGGCACCGAAGCAGTCATACCATCTGAAGTCACCGTCCCAAGCCACAGAAGTACCCAAACAATTAATGAAGATAATGACGTTGCTCTGAGGGTGGAACTTGACATGCTAGAAGAAAGAAGACTGGCGTCCGAACATAAAAATGCCGCCTACAAGCAAAAATCTGAGAAATTTTTCAACTCTAAAATCAAGGCGAGACAGTTCAAGGTCGGTGATCTAGTACTGAAGAAGATTCAAGGCCCTAAAGGGGTATTTGGCCCAAACTTGGAGGGCCCATTCAGGGTGTCTAGGTGGCTCACAAAATTAGCTCGAACACCCGGATGGCACTCCGGACCAATACCCCTGGAATGCGGTACACTTGAAAAAGTATTATCAGTAGTTTATTGTATTAGGAAAATCACGTGATTGAATGAAGGACTGTCAAGTCTAAGTTTTTATTTTTCCTAAAAATTTCTCAATTAGTGGTCGTCCGAATTTTTTCTCAAGTATGGGTTGCCTAAATGGCCGACCCACCAACGCTTAGTATAGGGTAAGCAGACTTTGCGGTCGGCTTACCACCAAAATCTAAGTCCAATGCGTAGGCTGATTACAAATGATCAACCCACCACACTTAGTACAAGATGGACAGACCTCACATGGTCGGCCTATCCCAAAATCTAAGTTCAAAGTGTGGGCTCACTCAAGGAATTGACCCACCACACTTAGTGCAGGATGGACAAATTTCTAATGATCGGTCTATTATCTAAATCTAAGCTCAAAATAAACAAATAAAAATGTAAAACATAAACACTAAAGGAGAACAACAAATTACATTAATGAAAAGGGCAGGAGCCAACTACATCAGGTTCAACAATAAAAAGACGGTTGAAGCCGTTTACAGCATGTCCTAACAATAAAAAGGTGGCCAAGGCCAATCACACCATGTCCTGCCTGTTTCCCACCTCCACATCCACGTTGGGCTGACCATCCACGAGCAGGGAGGACACCTCGTCATCATCGGGGATGTCTTGGTCAGGCAGAAGCAGCTTTGACCGATCAGGATAACAAGAGAGACTAACTCCGTGCATAGTCTCCAAATCCAGAATATGAAGATAAAAACTCTCATGAAGGGGATGCTTCCCAGCATAGTCTTTGAGAGAAGCCTCAAAGCAAGTAGAGTCAAGCTGAGCTTTCTTCGCATCCCGGATAGCATTAGCATATGCCATGTAGTAGCAAAAATCCGTAAAAAACTCGGGTTTCTTCGCAGGATCATCAGTGTCTACCTCCTCCAATTTTTAATTAGCCTCAGACAGCTCCTTCTGGACAGTCTCAAGATCACGGTTGAGTTTTTTGACTATAGCCTCTAACGACACCACTCGAGATACTGCATCATCTTTCTCTTTGGCGACCTCCTCAACCCGATCGGCCATCGCCTCATTTTCTCTCACGGCTGTCTCAACCCGGGCAACAAACTCATCTTTCTTCTTCGTGACCCTCTCGACCTGCAAGGCCAACTCTTTTTTATCCTTCAAGAGGGAAGCAATCTCGCCCTCCAATGTGGCCGATCTATCCTCCAGCAGTTTTTTCTCTTCTCTCTCCTTCACAAGCTGTGTTTCCAACTCCCGGAGCTGAGAAAGCATAAAGTAATGCCGACTCTCGGCCCGATGGAACATGGATAGAGTCTGGCTAGCGAGGGCACTGGCTGCTGGAAAGGCATCGTCCGGGCGACGATCGGCAATATCCTCCAATTCTGCAGTCCAAGCTGTGGGAATAGAGTTCAATGACCAATTAAGATGGTCGGGCATCTCCGCAAAAGAGTCAGGAGTGCGGGAGGACATGTAGTCCAAGGCCAGTGACGGACGACCGGGGTCTTCTCTGACCAACCTGCAGAAAGGAAAAATTATATATTTAGACAAAGCATCTAAGCAACAAGAGAGAATATTCGTGCATCCGTGTAACAATAGAAGGCATATATATTTGAGAATCTTACTTTTGAAATTTAGTCGTGTCACGTACAAAGTAGGTGCGATCAAAAGCGTCCCTAGTAGGGTCGGCTCGGGGGGCAAGTTGTGGTCGATCATGCTCAGGCGTTGGGAGATCAGTCAGATCGACGAGTGACCAGCTCAAAGCCTCTCCCTGACGCCCGGCCTCCTCGGTATCCTCCCAAACTCTCTTCTTCCCCGAAATTGGGGATGATGTGCCAGTCCCGGGCGATACCCCATGGTCCGGTCCTACCATTTGCTGATCAGAGCCATCCCCGCCGGCCTCTTTCTCAGCTGAAGTGTCCTGCAGGGTGATCGGTCTGGATTCGAGGGCTGACGGCTTCTCACGAGAAGCTCCTTTCTTCTTCTTCTTTGTCGCACCTCCAAGCATGGCTAATATTTTAGGAATTTTGATCTGGAGAGTAGGAGGACAATCTTGATAAGTAGGGAATTCTGAACCAGAAAGGCCAAACTCCACAAGGTGTCTCGGAAATCTGAAGAGACGTGCGTTCAATCGAGACTAAGGGGTATTCAATACGGACTGACCTCGTTCACTGAGTGGCAACTACAAAATCTTCCCGCGGACTACCAAGAAATCAAAGTTGTGATCATCTCCGGTGGGAAAATCATAACCTGCAAAAATAACAAAGGAAATTAGATCAGTACATGTTTCCAATACAAATTGAAAAATCTTACTTGGTTCCTTCAGACGTGGCTCAGTGGGAATATCTACTTCAGCCCCACCAGATGTGGTCTTCCAAGCCCCACTCACAAAGAACCATCTATCCCAATATAGACGAGATTTGTTTGGCAAGCCGCCAATAAGCTTAGCCCCTCTGGACTGAAGATATACATCACCGAACCGATTTTTCTCACCAGTAATCTTCAACATACTAGTCATCTCCCCCGGGTTTGGCAAGCGGTAAAGGCGGTGGAGACCAAATAGGGTCATCACACTCAATATCTGCAACCATCCATTCGGATGGATCTGGAGCGGCGATAAAACCCAAAAGTTAAGCAGACGGGAGATCGCCAGGTGTAGGGGAAAATGAAGGCCAGCCTGCATTATGGAGAAATTAATAGCAACCATCCCCTCGGGAGGCTGGTTCGCCCGCTCTCCCGGTTCCGGTACAAAGAGCTCAACATCCTGAGGAACATCCCACTTCAGTCTCCATGTAGCCAGTTTACTAGCAGTAACTACACTTTTACACCCTGACATCCACCAATCATTCTCGGTAGGGGTGGCACGTCGAATTATTCCAGGATCCCGAGGGGGCAGTATGTACGGGTGTGTCTCAAGATAATCAGCAAAATCAAAGGTTAAAGGTACCCCTGCTAACCCATCCACATACTCCTCCCATATTCTGTATGCTATCTCAAATTTCTGTTTAGAAGTGGATTTTCTTTTTGACCCCTCCTCAAGACTACCTTTTTCAAGCTCCCCCGCACTCTCAATTTCCTCTTCACATTCAATAGAAAGATCACCCGCTTCATCTTCTTCCATAATATCGTCTAAAGGCTCCCCAACATCACTACTTTGACAATCATCAACCAAACGCCGGGCAGCGGGAAAACATGTTCCTAAACCATCATCATCAATAGGACAATATTTTCCAAAAATCATCCTAGGCCGAAAAATACTACCGGAACTACTCCCACCAAAAGATAAACGGTGACTAACACCACCGTGCTCAAGCGCACAACCCCCACGTGCTGCACCCGGCGTCAAGCCCCGACGCACAGTGCTCCAACCCGCCACGGTCGCACCCCCAGCCCCCACCTCGCGGTTGCGTGGCCCAGCGCCAGCCGCATCCTCCGTCCCCTCCCCACGGCCCAAACCAGAACCGGCCGAAGCGCCACCGCCTCCAATCCCCCTCCGCAAATTACCCCCACCCCTACACCGTGACATTTAAAGAAAAACTGAAGAAAACATTGAAGAAAGCAAAAGGAAATTTTGTTCTCACCTTCGAGGCAATCGACTGCTGCGTTTAAAAAAAAATCAGTCTCCAAGGGAAGGATACAGTTTTCCCCTCTTTTGCGAAAATAATTGAAGGATAAATGAGAAGAGAAATTTTTGCTTACCGTTTAGAAGCTGCTGACATTGCCAATGGTGTGGAGGAGATGAAGAAAGAAAACAAGAAATGGTTCTCACCCCAAAGCTATCGATCATTTCTTTGGAGAAGAAGAGGAGAGGGTTTTGAGTTTTCAAGGTGGAATAGGGTTTTCCCCCATTTTTTGAAGAAATTTGAGTTTATGATTTCAAAATTGAAAGCCTCCAAATCAAGCTGAAAAGAACCAAGGAACTTTCTAGATGGAGGAGTGCTAAAGCATCGTTTAAAGAAAAAGAAGGGGGTGGGGGATGGACTACCAAGTCGGTCCCTTTGTTTTTGGCTGCTGTTACTTTTTTGGGTTTTGTTCTGCCCAGATCGGCCTTTTTCAATTTCAATAAAAAAAAAAAGAGGAGGGGGAAGCAGGCCTGATCGGCCAAATAATTTAAAGTAAAAAAGGAAGGGGGGAACCAACTTCTTGGTCAGCCAAAATGGCCAAGTTATTTTTTCCCTTTTAGAAGGCCCAAGTCGGTCATTCTTAAAAAAAAAAAAAGAGGAAAGGTCTGGCCGTATCGGCCACTTTTTAAAATGGCAGCACAGTCCCAGGTTGGTTAAATCCCAGATCGGCCAAAAAAAAAGAAAAGGTGGTAGTGGGCTTACCCTAGGCCCTAAACGGCCTCTTTACTTACTATTCCCCAGTTTGGCCATTTTACATATAGGCCAAGTCGGCCAATTCCCAAAAAAAAAATGTTATTTCTTTTAATTTTTTGTTATTATTTTATTTTTGTCACATAGTAGGCTGCCCTATCAAGTGTTATGTTCCCGGATATTCAAGTTTGTCAAGCACGAATTCCAGTCTCTCTCCTACTACTCATAAGAGACAGACTAGGGGGCAAATGTTGTGACCATATTTATCATGAGAACAAATACGCCCCACTATTTTTGTATGGCCACCATGGACAGCTCCACATACACCCATCATGATGGAAAATACACAAAAAAAAATGGATGATCAGAGAACCCAGAGTGAGAATCCATCCACGGAGGTCGGTCATCCCGGGTGGATCATCCACATCTTTCATACATTCAAATGGCTAGTAAATACACCCATTTTCGTAGGACCTGCAAGAGCTGGCAATAAAGGCACCAAGACATCCCTGATCGGATAAGAGCAAATCATCCAGGTGTCATGAGCCAAGGAATAACCGTGCCTCCAATATCAATCAAGCTGCCAGAACCTCATTGGTTCGTACTCTGCTCCCGCAGGCAACGTAATACGGAGGACAGAGCACCTTTCTGCAGGCCCTAAATTCTCTTTTATAACCCCATGTATACTATATATACAGAGCTATTAAGAGCTCCAAAAGGACAAGTGAATATACACAGAAAAATCATTAAGTCCAGGGCCCAACAAACCCTGGCAATCCCTCTTGCATTTTATCGATTTCTTACTTTCTGCAATCATTATTAGCTAATCATTAGAATATGAGATCATTCATGGCTTTTTTTGATCTCATAGCTTTTATTTGATATTTTTGCCTATTTTAGCCACATAAAATCCCCATTCACTCCTGCTCATATTTAGGCAAACAACACAGTGGAGATCACACCACAAATGAACACTGTAGATTTGGTGGACCTTGTTGAGAATCTTCCTGAAGAACCTCCGATCAATTTCAAAACGCTCAAGTGGGACCAAAAATGCATGGCTGTGAAGAAATTGGACTTGGTACACAAAAATGAGATTGAGTACTATCTGCAAACAGAGAGGGGAAGGTATGTGACTTTGTTAATTTTTAAAATCTTTTTAATTAGGATTATTAATGTGTTTTACTGAAAATCTTTATCCGACTGATGTTGTAGGCACATTGTTTGGGTTGGCAAAGAGTCATTTTCGCAAGTGACCATTGGAGATATAATTCAAATTCTGGAAAATAAAAGTTACAGTGGTCCAGTAATATTCAATTAAACTTTCTGTATTGTGTCTGATGCTTTATTTATTTTACATGTCATGTATAGATTATTCATTTTTTGGAACCTACTGCCAATATAGATTCTTGATTCATGGGGTGAGTTGTTAAAGAGGTATGGTAGCATTAATGAAAAGGCAGAAGCAACCATGATATTCACTTCTAACTGCTGGGTATGTTGATGTTGAAATGTATAAAATTAATTATCATGTGTATAACGTGATATAGCGAACTTAAGGTTTGGGACACATGCAGAATTTGATAAAGGGTGGGAACAAAGGAAACCCGACTGTGCTGAAAATATTGACCGATGATCGCATAAATGATTGCTTGGGAAAAGAAGTTTTGTTGTCCCCTATGATTGCTGGTAAAGCAGACTCATCGAGTAGAAGGTTGGGGTTCCATTGGACACTGCAAAAGTTTAATTTAAGAATAGCAGAATGGAAGTTCTACAATTCATCGCACCCTAGAACGAGTGCAACGACCGATCCACATCTGACTGTCTTCTACGTTGTGGTAAGAATGTTAGGGGAAAAGTACATTTATCTGGGGTTATATACTGCTCAAGTCTAATTAACATGATTTTTTTCCACTGGCAGGTGAAATATGTTCATAAGAAAATTCGGGATGCATTCAAGAACATTAAAAAGATCACCCTTTCCTTATGAAGCAATTAATATTATCAGTTTCTGAGGATTGTGTCCAGCATGTTGCGGGTTCACTGGATTGCGGTGTTGTGATTTGCAATTTACTGGAGAATTTAATGTTGCGAAAAAGTTCGAAGAATGGCCGGTACACGGAAGCTTCATCGAGCAATTACCGGTTGAAGATGATTAAGTGGTTTCTGGGCCCAGACAATGTGATTGTTTGAAAAAAGTGCACTCAATTATGAAAAATGGTTATTTATGTGGTGGGGGAGATTTTATAAGAATTTGTTCAAAATTATTGTTGATGTATTAGTATGCACAAAATGTTGTGCTATTTTTGTGAATGTGATGTTATCTTGGGCTGGACATAAAACTTTAGGAAATGAGATATAGAATATGTTTTGGGCTTTTATTATTATGCAGAAATGGGCTTTAATTAATAGGCAGAAATGGGCTTTAAATGATATACAAATGATTTTATTTGTTTGTTGGTATAACTGGACATATATCACATATGACTGGATATATATTACAAAATGTAAACTTGGATTTATTTATAAAAATGACCAAATTATATTATTCATAAAATTCAATATGTTTTTATTTACATTTTAAAACTCTAAGTATATGCAACCATTGTAAAATGAATTCATTGCATACGATGTTGAAATACATTTAAAATAAAACTTGAAATAATTACAAATAGGTATACTTATAGGTGTTAAATTAAGCTTTAGTCTAAAACCTTTTAAAATCACATTCAAGTTCAAAATCTAATTCACCCTACTCCTGCCACCCGCCCCTCCACCCCACCCCACCTACCCCCACCCCCATTATTTCTTTCTATCTCTCGGCCATTTGGCCCTATTTCCCGCAATCCCCAACCCCTATTTCTCTCTCTAAACCTCACACGCACCCCAATTCTCTCTCTCTCTGCCCACCCCCGCCCCAACCCTCTCTCTCTTTCTCTCAAGGCGCTCCACCGCCACGACCACCGAACTGCCACCACTCGAGCGACGTCGCCTAAAAATATCGAATCGCCACCGCGTCCTGAGGCGGCCACTGCCAAGACCACCTAACCACTACGGATCCACCACGACACCGTCGTCTGAGATCCGACGGATAGATGGCCAGCGCCATTCGAGACCACTGGGACACCGCTACCGAACCACAATATGAGTGACGCCGGCCACCATCACCACCATCACACCGCCGCTGCTGCACTCCTCGAACCTGAGCATAGATCTGCTGCACCCGTGACATCCTAGCGCCACCAGCTGCTCCCACTTGAGATTTGTGGCGGCGATAAGGAAAAGGGAGCCTCTAGCCCACCGACTCAGCTCAGATCCGTAGATCTGTCATTGTCCTAATAATGGGTAAGTGGTTTGGATTTTTTTTTGTTTATTGATGGGTCAAAATTGGTTTATTTATTGTTTGAATCAGTGGTTTGAATTTTTTTTTTTGTTTATTGTTTGAATAAAATAATATGGGATACATGTTTTGTGTGTGCGTGTGGTGGTGGTGGTGGTGTGTGTGTATGTGTGTGTGTGGTGGTGTATGTGCCTATGTGTATTATGTGTGCTGTGTGTGTTTATATGATAATGGTTGTGTAATTTTTTAATAAAATTATTATTATGGAATCTTGATATTGATTTTGAAGTTGTATTTTCAGATTGAACCTGCATTTGCATTTCCTATTGAAGGTGTTGAAGTTCTTTGAGCTGGGGGCAACACAAGAGGAGAAGATTTGAAGATAAAATAACTGTGCAATTTTTATATTTTTTGCAATTTGGTCCGTGAGTAAATTTTTATATTGTTTGCATTACACATAAATATGTAATTTTAGTTATAAATTTGTCAACTTAAATTTTAAATATGTAATGTTGTAAGTTTCAAAATTCAATTTTAATTTTTTTTATTTGGTCCGCATTTGCATGTAAATTCAAATTCTAGATATATAATTCTATTAATATTTGAATTTTTGTGTCTGTGCATTTATTTTGTATTTTTGCACCGTGATCCATAAAGTAGCACATTCAATAAAAAGAAGTTTAAATAAAAAAATTGGATATATTTATGAAAAATTAAAATTAAAGCTAAAAAATTGAGTAAAAATAGAGTAAAATAATATATGTGCAAATTAACTAAAACTTTGTACAGAGCCGACAACTGTCACATCAGGCAAACAATCAGTTAACAAAATAAAAGGAGGGCCCCACATTTTGAACCACAGTGTAATTTTAAGTCCACATTGAACTAAAACCCTATAAAAGGTATCATTTGGCACCTACATGTAATTCGCCCATAAAACTTTATTCAAAGTTGAGATTATTATTCATTCGTTTTGTACTTAAATAATTTTAAAGTAGAATACAATATTGAATAATAATTGTATCATTAAAATGCACATAATCTGCATAATTAAGTTATGCAGACAAGAGACTCGGATATTCAATTATACGGAATTGAATGACTATTATACCTATTGTGCATACCTAGCAATAAAAAGGGGATATTTTGGCGGCTTTTTTTATTAGGCACTATGAATACCCATAATAATATTAATTTCGTGAATAATTATACATATATTTATTTATAGTAAAATATGCCTAATTTATTTGCTGGATTTTTTTATACTTGATTTAAATCAATTAAGTGAATCAAATCACGATTAACTTTAGATTTATTTTTAACTTTGAGTTTGAACAATTCAAGAAAGCAGTTACAATAAAATTGGGGGGTGTATTCACATATTAGCGGGGTAAATAAATTTTATAAAATCCAAAAAGAAAAAGCGAGGCGACGTTTGAAGTGATCGAACATCGCCATTGGGTCGCTTCATTTCCCGAAGATGAAATTAGATGATGACGGTATTTTACCCCCATAAAACTTTAACAAGAACCCTGTTTCAATCATTATTCAAACTTTCGTGGGAAAAAAAGAAAAATTGAAAAATGGAGGTTTCAAAAAATTCATCTTTCTCTGATTTACCAGGGGAGTTGGTGTCCACGATATTCGTCGGAATGCCTTCCAAAACGATCGGAAGGTGCAAATGTGTGAGCAAAATCCTCTGGAAGCTTGATGCAAAGGAATTTCGAAAAAGGCATCTGGAGAGTATGGTGGCGAGTAACAGGTTCATTCTTACTCGAATCCTATCACGGAAATTTATTGTTGAAATATGAATCCACGCCCTCGGGGAGAAAATTTAATCGGAGGGTAGAACCTGAAGTGGACGCGAAGGTGGAGTATATGGCCAGTTGCAACAAATTTGTCCTGTGTATGATGCGTAGAGACAGGGTCTATGTGTGTAATCCAACCACCAAAAAAATTATGCCTATTACTTTCGAGCACATTCAGTTCTCAAGCCAATCGCATAATGCTTGGGTATTTTTTGGTATGGGGGTTTCTTCGTTGACACACGATTGCAGGGTTGTTAGAATTGCATGGTTCCCTACGCCAACCTTCAGGACTGAGGTAAAAATATGGTCGCTCGCCATTAGCCAATGGTTAGGTTGCGGTCATTTCCATACGCGTGATTCATCCCCAGGGTAGGAGTGTTTGTCCTAGGAAAACTCCACTGGCAGGTATTTGTCAATGATAAGGGTTATATTGCTGCACTTGATTTGGAGAGTTGGGAGTATAATTTGATTGATGTCCCTGAGGGTTCGATGGCTAGTACTAGGGATTGTGACACAGGTGTTGTTCGTCAGGATAAATTGGTTGTGTATAAATTAGTTATAACTGTGACGATCCGTATCATTTATGGATCCTTGAAAATTATTTTGATCATTCGTCTTAGTCGAGTTACAAGATAACTCTGGATAGTGCAATGACATCGAATTGCACTTTGGTACGGATTTGGCCATTACGTGTTTTGAGCCCAACCGATGATAAAATCCTGTTTCAGATTTTCCCTAATGGTGTTTTTGTGGTATATGACATAAAAGGGGCAAACATACTCAATCTGCCCTGATTATTCAATAGGGGAGGGTGTGCTAATCAAGCATATTGTAACAGAGAGTATGTGTCTCCTTTTGAGTACCTTTAAATTCCAAATGTAACATGTTTTTGAAAATGTGAATATTTACGATCCTTTTGGCATACTCTTGAATTACTTGGTATAATAATATTACTCATACACTTACAGTTCGCCAATAAAGTAAAATTGCTTGTTTTACTCTCAAAAGAATTAAGATGGGGGACAATATTATACAGATTAATGGGTTATGCAACAATATATATTTGTTATTCGAATATTATAATGTTGAATAAATGCAGTTAAGTTTTGAATAACTGTTATGTTATTCATAAAAGCAAATGTCGATTTTGATAAATCTGGGTATTATTAAAAAAATATAGAATTTTTTTTTGTCAAATGTTGAATATAGATGATTTTTTTATAATGAACAATTTCTTTTAAGTATGAATTGGGCATATAAGTATTAAAGTTGGACTTTAGACAGATATATATTTAGGAGTGTTCCAAATTTTTTGGAGCCAAACTTGATATAAATTCGGGCCACATATAATGATCCATAAAATGGGCCTAGTCAATATAAAAAGGTCAATCAATATAAAAAGACCAAGTCAAAATTAAATCAACAAAAATGGGGAAAAAGGGAATACACGTTTGGCCCATTTTATGCTGTGGACCCCACCAGAATCTAAAAAAGCAGTAAAAAAAATATTATATTTGGCTGGGACATATTATGACCGTTGCTGCATCTAAAAAAATGACCGTTGGAACAGTTAAAATGAAGCTTATCATCCAAAAAAGTCTATATATATGCATCAACACTCATCAAAGCAGTGGCTCCAAAAAAATACAACACAAACTGGAAAAAAACACAAAATAGAGTGATACATTACATTCTAGTGGTGGGGATGTCTTGGGCTAGTAATTCACATTATGATGCATCGTATCCAAAACACGCACGTTCGTACTTCCAGAGATGTCGTTGTCCAGCGAACATCAAGGTTTTTGAGACAAGAATCAATCCGGGGAGGTTTTACTACTCTTGCGACATACACGGCTGGTCTCATTGGTGTATGCCAATATAGTATGTCAACACAGCAAATGAAGATGGTACTACTTCGTCAAGAAGGGTCTGGGAAGGAGACGAAAGGATAGGGCAAGGAGCACAGACCACCACAACAAGCAGTCTAACACTTAGGTCAATGATGCTTGCAATAACAGTTGGGGCAATGCTTTTCATATTTTCTATCATAGTAGTGAAGTTTATGTAAAACCATTCATAATAAGAGTTAAATTCCAGAATGGTAAGTATATAATTCATAGGAAATATGGTTCCCCGTATGCAAAATATGTAACTTCCTAATGATCATTTTGCTTATAAAAAATGTCTCATATGTGTTCTAGCATCAATTAATTCTCATTTTCAAGTAACTTTCTAATGCATTAAAAGATTGGCAAATTTCATGAATACATCAGTTCTAGCACCAAAAATGGTCTGAGCAAGAATACATAACATCAACATAGCACTGGGTAAAAAAATATTTATATCATTAATTTGGACTTCACCAAAATACCCAAAGCAAATGACTGCAAAAAGAAAGCAGCAGCATCTGAAAACTAGTGTGAGTTCCAGGGAGACAAAATATAATTCTTCCTCACATTTAACTAGAACAACCTGGCCCCAATGTGAATAAGCAAAAAATAATTCACATATAACCATTAAAGATGCGTTGCACTGCCTAGATGGTCTATACGTGTTGCACCCAAGCAAAATTTGAACACAATGTGATTTATGTGTAACAGTTTCGCTAGACTAACCTTGAACTATATGGAATTAACAAGATCACACCCACCACACCCCCACCAATCATCTGCTTTGTGAACACAAGAAAGTTTTGATGACATAAAACTGCACAACAGAAAACAGCAAAAACAATTCATTGACAAGTGTTAGTATATTTTGAAAACAGTATGAATTGAAGTTTGAAAAAGTGTCAAAATTGAAGGGACGGTATACCTATAGAAACATATCAGTTAGGTGGTGATACTTGAGCCATTTTCTTCTTCGTCACATGTTCACTATAAGAGGGTAATCTTTTCATTTTCGGTCAACCGGGGGTACATTTTAGGATAGGTGGAAGAATCTTCCCGTGACCAACCTGATTCTCCAGCTCAAACTTCAAAGTTTGTGGAATTGGATATATATCGGATTTGTAACAACTACGGTAGGTGTTCGTGAAGAATGTTACATCAATGTAAACCTTGATATCGCATCGAATCCTACTTAACACAGCTACGTCGTGAGCGCATGGGAACCCCGAAAGTTACCATTGAAAACATGAACAGATCTTGCCTTGCTAGTTTACAACCGCTAAGATATCGGACTTGACATGGAACTCCGAAGTCGTACTCCTACTTATGGACCAAGACGTCTTATTTTGTAGCAGGGAGTTCCATATATGCTGCCACTTAGGGACTAGATCATCATTCCATTTTTTGGCTTGAGCACGTCTTTCCACAAACCACCGACCAAGCTCGCTGCGTATGTACTCTAACATATTTGTGATGGGGAAAGACCTACCCTTGAGAATCTAATTGTTGAAGGATTCAACTGCATTAGATGTCATCTCCCTGTAACGTTAAATGTGAGGGGAGTACGCAACTGCCCACTTTTCTCTCAGAAGTTATTCCAAAAACTCTACAGCCATTTTGCCCCCCCAACTCTATGAATTTGGAACAGTTTTCATTGAATAGTCGCTCATTGGGGGCATAAACACAAGCCTTAAAATAGTCCCCAAGTTGGCCACGATGGGTATTCGTCCAACCTTTAGAAAATCGACCCTTCAAATTCTGGAGAAGATGACACAGACAAAAAAAGTGAATAGGTTCTTCAAAGACACTATTGAATGTATTCATCAAACCTAGATTCTGATCGGATACGTAATATATAGACTGGTCATGCTTTACAAAATCACGAATATTCGTTAGAAACCATGACCAATTGGTAATGTTTTCAGCCCCCACGACGGCAAATGCAACGAGAAATAACCCTACAAAGACGACACATATTAGAGGGTTTCACTGAAAGTGGTTACATATCAGAATGAAAGGTAAACAAACATCATTTCAGATACACAAACAATACACAGTACCAGAGTACATGGGGGTGGGAAAAAGGGCAGAGTGTAATGGATAAGTATGTACAAACTGGAGTACAAAAAAGAATGCAGGTTATTAAGTAAAATCTATACAAACTGGAAAAATAAACAAACAAGTCTTAGGAAACAAACAACCGTTCGAACCTCTTGGAAGTATTATCCGACTCAAGTAATACAATGCTTCTGGGGTTTGTGCATTCAGTAGCTGCACAATACCAACGGAGTTGATCATATGACTCATCAAATGTACCATAGACGTGGTCTTTCGCAGCCTCAATGGTTCGCCAAGCTTTGTGATAGAGGATTTGGAAGCTATAATCATTCTTCATTTTGTCGACTACATCTCTACCACGTACTTCACGATTATCCTTAAAATTTTCAAGGAAAAATGCCCCATTATTTTAGGACCAAACCTTTCGGGGTTAGCATTAGACAACTTCCCAATGCAACTATGAGTTAGCTTAGCCTTGTAAATCTGATAATCACCGGAAACGGGGTGAACCCTGTCCTTTAAGAACCAACCACAGCCTTGGGACTCATTCTCCGAACATACTACATGCTTGTATTTAGTGTCGTTCTTAGAAAACTTAAAACTAAATTTCATTTGTGAAGAGTACTTGATAATTGCTTCCTTAAAACCTACTTTACCACCCGGAAAAACAGTCCCTACCCCACCCTTTAACAAGTCTGCCCATGCATCAGCTAAGAAAGACTTCTTTGGTAATCTAGGATAAACATCATACCTAGGGATATTATTAAAATGATCATCCAAACATTCATCCTGGTAATCAGCCAATAAACTAGAATTATCACTCTGTTCTTGGCTGCATGCATCATTAATTACATCAACATCTACGCTATTAGTATTGTTGCTACTGGGAGGGGTATGTGATTCATCATTTAGACGCACATCAACATAAACTACCCTAGTTGAATCCAAATCACAAAGCAAGAAAATGCTAACCATATCATTATCACTTTCAATAATGCAATTGCTAAGGGTACCTACGGAGCATGATAAAGAAAATGATTAAAACACAAGAACAACCCACTTAGCTATAACCTGTGATCGGAAATCAACGAAGGAACAATTGGAGCCAATTGAGAATAACTTACGTTCATCCCTAAAATTTGTGGCAAATATAAGCTTATCAACCATTATCAAAGGGAATAAATTGACAACCCTGTTGATAAATGAACAACTATTATTGCTAGGCGAACAAGGATTAAGACATAAATGGGGATTATGACACAAAAGACTTAAACCAGAGAGGCCTCTCAAGGATAATCAAAAGGGAAGTGCATAAATCAATTCAGGATGTATATTATATGACGAGCAACCTCCTTGACGAACAGCTTTCTGGCGAACAGGTCCTAGACCCGAGGCCGGATATGAACCCTATGCCAGGTCATGGGTGACGAACAACAATACCAAAAGGTGGTGCGCTTACCAGTTTATGGAGTGTATCACCTATCAGCCTATCAATTCGACCAGATTCTTGACGACCAAATATTACAAGTCCAGAGACACACCTATAATGAATAAACGAGCAAACAACTTGTGGACCACCCAATCAAGGGACGAACAACTTTAGTAGAAGACATACAAGAATTGGACCAACAAGCTAACCATAGTGAACAACTATGAAACCGAGATAAGGTCAAATACAAGACTTTGTAATTAAGTTTCAGCCTAGATAAGGTCAAACATGGTCAAAAGGACACATGTCAAACATGCAAGCTTGGTAGTCCAAGAGTCATGTACACCACCTACCTGGTGGTTAGTATAAATAAGTTATTCTCCTGCAATAAAAACAAGTTTAAATTTACAAACACTCCAATACACACACTCTTACACCTAAAAACGCGTACACACGAAACAAATACGATTTCAATACTTGTATTTATGATTTTACTTCCCGAATTATTGTATTTACCATTTACGGTGGTAATCAATCACACGATCTTATTTGGTGATCCCAAAACCAGTTTAAAACATCCACTAATCCATGCGATTAGAACCGATCACCAATAATTTGGCGCTAAAAGGAGGGTTTGAACCTTCGGTTAAGTGTGATTATCAAGAACTTCAAGTTTAAAACTTGAAGATTTGAAGAAATCCTTGAGAAACTCTTGAAGATTCAAACAAAAGTGTTCTTGGTGTTCTTCAAATTCAAATTTGAAGATTCAAAGATTGAGAAGATAATTCAAATCAGGATGCATCAATCCAAAGAAACTCAAGTTTCACATCCCCCGATGAGGGTCTCCCCAACTCGAGCCTCATCTGCTGGTCCTCAGAACCGTGAGCCACGACATGCGAACATGGCTCGGCCCTCGACAGCAACTCACATAATACCTCCAGAATCAGAGGCATTTGCTAGGAACCCCAATGAACTAGTCAAAACTATTGCTGCTCTCCAAGCTATCCAGAGACAACAAGAACAGCCTAGACCTTCACAAGTAAGATCTAGGTCTCGACCACTTGAAGTAGTGAGAGCTAGATCTGCTCGGGGCGAGCAACATAAGGTCAATAACGCCCAAAATCGAAGAGACAAGGGCAAAGCTAAGATGGTGGATCAAACGGAGGGCCAAGCTGAATCTGTCCACGGGTGAACATCTATGTCTAGCCATAGGACATCTCGTCCTAGTGCACAGGACAGACTGGGCCGACCCCAGCTTCAATCAGAAGTTGCTCGCCCAGGGGCAGGGGATGTGCGAACAGTTTGCGAGCAAATACGCCCATCAGTACATGAAAGATTGACTAGGTCTGCCTTTGGGCGCCTAGGGCCAAATGCGTTGAGCAACCCAAGGAGACAGCCTCGGGAGATTCCCCCTCTGAGTGAGGGACTGCAACGAGCAGAAGGACATGCATCCTTGCTCGCCGAACAACCTCCAAGCCAGGGGGCATCTCTTGATGAGTTATCAAGCTTGAGAAAAGCCGTGGAGAGCATGCAAGGACAACTTGATCTACAAAGAGGAATTGGGACGACCAGCATGCCATCTTCACCACTATCTTCAATCATTCTGAAGGCTCCAATCCAGAAGAAGATACAATTCCCGACAAGCATGTAATATGAAGGCATCGCTGATCCCCGTGTTCATCTAACAAAGTATTCAGACTATATGATCTCCGTGGGGGCAAGCGATGCTACCCAATGCCGGAATTTTCCCCTAACTTTGGGGGACAGGGTGTACAAGTGGTTTTCTGCAATGCCACCAGCATCCATTCACTCATTTGCTCAGCTTAGCCGGGAGTTCCTCTCTCATTTTTCGACTGCAGGATCGTATCTGTCCCAGAAATACCAGCTATCAGATTTAAAACAAAATAACGACGAAATGGACTGGGCTTTTATGGAGAGATTCGATAAAGTATTGTTGGAAGGAGAACTAGACAGTGAGGATACAAAGATTGTAGCCATCATGGCCGGGTTGAAGAAAGGTTCAGACTTGTGGAAAGAGGTACGTCTGAAGTGCCCGAAGAGTTATACCGAATTCCGAAATTACGCCGGCATCTTTGTCTCCATGCACGAAGCTTTCCAAGCAAATTTGGGGGATGTTAGGATATAGATTAGATGTTTTGAAGATGTTAAAACAGGAACTTGTAATAGGACTAGCTGAACCTGTTAGTCAGCTACAAATTAGTCTTGGTCTAGAATAGATCTTTGGTTAAGGGGGAAGAAATTTGTGCAGACCAGATGAGGTGACCAGATGAGAGGTGACCAGATGTGGTGACCAGACCATAGCAGAAGAGTCACCAGAGTAGATGAGGTCCAGAGGAGTCTGACCAGAGGAGTCTGCCAGAGGAGTCTGACCAGAGGAGCCTGACGAGAGGAGTCTGACCAGAGAAGTCACCAGAAGACCTCTACCAGATGAGGTTCAGTGCAGAAGTGTCACCAGACCAGACCAGATGAGACCCCAGACCAGATGAGTCTAGACCAGATGAGGGAGACAGATTAGTTCATCCACATGGAGGCTGCGTGTTATCTGGAGACAAGGAGATTTTGGAGATCATTGATGGAGAAGAAGCAATCTGTAGAGTCAACTGATAGGAGGATTGATTGATTGATATCAATCTTGGAATATCCAATAATGGAGGAGATCAATCAATCATATAATCAATCTTTGATTGATTATATTCCTCCAATTATGGTTGTTTGAATTGCTAGCTTTCCAACGGCTAGTTAATTCCTACAACTATAAATATGAGTGTTTTGGTTGAGTTCATTAGAGAGAGAGACAAGAATCGGGCAAGAGCACAAAGCACACGAACTCTCCACCCACTCACCTTGTTCATTCAAGTTTATACACTCTTTTAGGAGTTTTAGTTGGATCTTATAATCAACCTGTTCACCTTGAAAGGTTGTTGTAAGCAAGTGTACGAAGGAGCTGGTACTTCCCAATTCCAGTGGTTCGTATGTAAGTTGGTTGGAGAGAAAGTCCCCTTTTGAGAAAGGGAGAGTGGACGTAGGACAAGTTGGTCCGAACCACTATAAATCCTTGCGTTATTTACTTTTTCTGCACTTTAGATTTCTGCATCTTAATTTTAGCACTTAATTTAAAAGTTGGTTTTTCATTAAAATATTTCAAAATATTTCCGCTGGATAACCTTTTTGGGACCAACAAGTGGTATCAGAGCAGTGTGTCCTACAGACTACTGTTTTGAAATTATTTTGGTGGTCACCAGGGCAGATCCATTTTTTTGAAAACCCAAAAATTTGTTGTGCTAACAATTTCTTGCAGAAATGGGTTCGAAGAAAAGCAGTAGAAGATACACTAGGAGTTACTCCAAAAGAAGCTTAGCAGATGAGGAAGAAGAGGTATCCACTTCTGGTTCATCATCTAATTTTGGACCAGACGAAGAGATATGTCTAGTGACAGACGAGGTATGTAATCGAACTTCCTCTTCTTTTTCATCTTCTTTTTTTTCTGGACAATCAGAGGAGTCTGATATGCAGAAGATGCTATTAGATCTCCAAACTTCTATACAACTTTTTGCAAACTTCTATAAAACTTTGTCAAAAGTTGGAAGATGAGAACTCAAAGCTGAAAGCAGAAAATCAGAAGCTTTCACAATGTCTAGGCAACTCAGCTGATCTACCAGCTGAACAAAATCATACACTGGTCGAAGAGTCTTCTGACTTGACAACCAGGTGTACTGAACAAGTTAAGCTGATAGAAAGGTTGGTTGTTGAAAATATTGAGAAAGACAATGAATATAATCTGCTCAAAGCTAAGTTTGATGAACTCTTCCATCAAAACAAAATTGTAAAAGATAGTGAGGATAAGCTCAAGCTGAGACTGGAGCAGCTGACTACAGCAAACAATGTTGTGTCACATATAGCTGCCTCATCTCAAAGAGAGCATGATAAGACAGGCCTTGGTTATTCCAAACCTGAATCCTCACATGTTTAGAAAGAAGAAAAATCTAGTAATTTTATTAATAAGGGTAAGAGGTCAGCTGACCAGGCAACTCAGCCTAATGGGCAGATGAGTACTGAAACTCAAAAACCCAAAAGGCAGAAGAGGAATTTTAAGAAGGGTTATACCCAGAATAAAATACCTCAGCCAGGCCGGCAAAGTAGAAGACAGTCTGGATCTTCTCAAAAGAGGCAGAACCAGATGACTCCTACTCACCTGCAGAAGACTTTCAAGTCATCTGCTAGACCAGCTGGAACCTTTGATGGTTCTAGTAAGACTTATCCTTATCAAAAGAATTTCAAGACTGTTGCTTTAAGACAAGTTACTTCTTCTACTGGACAAACTCATAAGAGAAGAAAAGCCTCTAGAAGAAATAACCATGTCAAAGGTTCTTTTGTTGAGTGTGTTTTTGTGGATATGTGTGGAAGAAAGATAAGATCACCTGATCCAAAAAGGGATGATCTATTCTTGTGGCTTCCTAAATATTGTGCTAACCCCCCTGGACCCAGTAGAGTACCAAAAAGTTAATTGCCTGCAGATACACAAGAAGACCAGCTGATGTTTTGCCCCAATATCAGCTGAGCATACTTTGAGGGGGAAGATCAGTTGACCCAGCCTGCTAGAATCTCTATTTAGATATTTCAAATTTTCTTGTCTTGTTTTATTTAAGTTCTTCCAGTTTTAACATCATCAAAAAGGGGGAAATTGTTAGGATATAGATTAGATGTTTTGAAGATGTTAATGTTGGAGTTATACGTGAAAGTATGCTTTTACTTTGTATAACTCGTGTATCAAACACTTGTTTTATGAGAATAATTCTTTTATCGCATATGCTTTAGATATGATTGAATGTTGAATATTTATTGCAAACAGTTCAATATATGGTACATGTTACATTATAGTTAATGTGGTGATACCCGATCACGGAAGACAACATTAATAGTTTCCTTGTAACTAAACGTACATTTTCACGACCTAGGTGGAATTGAACAATCCGCCGTGAAAGGTCGATGTGTAAGTCTCAGATTGGTCTGTCTTGACTAAGAGATTGCACTAGCGCATTTAGTATGTGTTGAAGAGGACCTACAGCGAGGATAAATTCTTCTTTTCTGAAATGTGAAGAATTAGACCTCAGTGGTTGTTGATTTCTTAATCTCCGTCACTTAAATAGGACCGTGTGTGCTTAATGGTTACTGCTTTGATTCATGTTGGGTGAGAATCATTGTGACTTCGAACTTTGTGCTTTGGGCAGTAATATTAATCATACGACGGTTGCTAAGATTTAATACGGAGAAACGCGTGCGAGTACGGCTCGTGTGATTAGTCCCCTTGGTGGGCTCAGAAGTTTTATCGTACCAAATCTTGCAAGTGAAGAATCAGTTTCTTCGGTACGGATAATAATGTTGAGCTGTCTTTACTCCAAGGTGAAATATATTAATTAATTTAGAGCTATTCAGAATCTTAATTAATTAATGGACTTGATAATCTTAAACGCGGGAAATAATAACCGGGAGCCCATATTATCGTAATATGGATTAAGATGGATAGTGCAATAATAATTTATTAGTGGTAATAATTAATATTAATGGATTGAATTATATTGGGGCTCAATATTGAAATTCAGAAGTCCATTAGGAGGTCCAATCTTAATTCTCCTTAAAGGCCCCTCAAGTAGCCCATTAAGTAGCCCAATAATGATAAGGTGATTAAAATAAAAAGAAAATTATAATGCTGATTTTTCATAGTATTTTCGAAAAGGTCTTATTTGGAGAAAGAAAAGATCTTGTTGATTTTATTGGAAAGATATTATGGAAGATAAGTATTTTTGGAATACAAGATTATCTCATATATTTAAGAAGATCCAAATCTTGGATTCTTACTCAATAAATTTCGAAAATTACAAGTATAATTAGGAGGGTGAGATTTTTGTGGAATATTTTATTATGGAGAAAATAATATATGAGATATATTCAAGATTTCTTAGAGACTAAGAAAAGATTTTCTCCAGGCCCATAAACCATGAAATTTTCGGCCACCTCCTATTATAAATAGGGGATGATTATTTCATCTCCAATAACATAATTCCATGTGTTGGAAAAATCAAGAGCATAGATATTTTTCTTTTTCCTTAGTTATTTAAATTACTTGAAAGCATCTCCCACCGGTGATCAAGTAAGGCGAAAGGGAAATACTTGAGAAGGTTTTTGGGTTGATAAAGCGAGATCGTGATTGTCCCGTTTATTCAAAGGTCAATTCTACAAGAGGTACGTAAGTCACATAAATTCTTGTTTATTCCGCCTAGATTTTATGTGAATTAATTCAACATGCATGATGTTAAATTGGTTGTTGGAATTATTATTTGAATTAATTAGGATTAATTCATGCTAGTAATAATTGTATTTAAATTCGTATTTAAATTTCATCCCGAATAGATTCCGGGCACCCCTATTTTCCCAACAACTGGTATCAGAGCCACGGTTTCGGGCTCTGATCTTTAAATTGGAATTTAAATTGTTAGACATTAAATTGAAATTGGATAGTAGAATTGCTAGATCTTTTTTGCAGGTATCCAATTGTCATGGTTTTAATGTTGTTAATTTTTCATGCATGTGTATTAATTATTTTTAATTCGATTCGTTCGAATTCATTTTTCTCGTGAGAAAATCCACGAGTAGATTAGTTGTTTTTATTTTGATTTGATCATTGTAATAGACTAGTCTAGATCTAGTATTTTTTTTTTGTAAAATAAATTGTAACCGGATCGAGATGAAGAACGAAGAATAAAAGATGGCGTACCCGGATGATGCATGCATGCGCGGCGCATGCATTAACGTAAAATCATGCATGGGGTGAAAAACGAGAACGAACGGCGAAACCCGGTGAGCGGGGTGCGCGAGGCGCACGACCCGGGCGCACGACGGGGCGCGGCATGGCGCGGGCGTACACGTAGGCGGCGCCTGGTGGCCAGCTGCTCGGCGCTGTGCCGGGTGGTGCCCGGGCCCACTCTGTGGGCCGACGCGCGCCGTATCTCGGGCCGTGGATTTTTTTTTGAATTAATTTCAATTCTGCATTTTTTTGTGTGATTTTAAACGTCGTCCCGAACCCCAAACGATGCTATTTTTTGAAGAGTGTTGCTGTTCGAGTGGGAGCGTATCGAGACGAACGATGTAAAGCAACAAGGACAATTTTTCGCATCAAGACGTGAAGAAATTAAACCTTGACAATTGAATTTGAGTGCTCCAATATGTTTAATTTTGTTTTGATGGATGTTTTGTTTCGTGCACTTATTATTATTTGTTAATATGTGTTTGCATGAATTTTATTGTCCAAGAAAACCCTTAATTTCGAAAATTACTAAGTATGTTTCTTTAATCGCAATTTTATTCCAGATATTAAAATTGGATTAATTTGACCTCCATAATTTATTTATTTGTGAAGTTCTTTTGGAATACATTTCCCCCTCGGATCGGCCAAAAGGACGGATTTCACATGAATAAATTCTGAAAGGATGATTGTGGATTATTACTAGTAGCGGTATTGACCCTCACCACGAGTGGCTTGCTCAAAGCGAAATAATAATCCTGTATTTAATTATGGTTATTACTTAGGCATAAGAAATTGATATTAACTTACTCCACTCGGAGTCCCTGTCAATTTTTATGTGGTCAAAGTGGGAGCCAACTATTAATTATGAATTAAGGATTTGTAACTTTTAAGTTTGTAATCCGCTTGAATGTGTTTAAATGTATAGACCACCCCTCGTGGCGCATTTAAATTATTTCGAGATGTTGGCTGATGCATGATTATATTGTTTTAAGGTTTCAATATAATTGATGTGATCGAATTATGTGATAATTTCTTATTTTTCTAGATATTGATATGAATGTATGTTTTATTCTCATTTCATCATGTCGCAACCTTTTAATCCACTGTTTAATATACTTAAAGTTAATAAACTTTTTGGAGAGAATTATATCGATTGGAAATGTAATTTTAAATTTGTCCTTACTGCACGAAAACACAATTGGGTTATTCACGTTAATAAACCCGGCAAGCCTAATGATAAGTCAAGCAATGGGAAAAGGGGGTTTATGATTGACAGCGTGACAATGAACACATAAAGTGCATCATCTTGACATCTCTGTCTGAGGATTTGAGGCGCGTTCATGAAGACATTGTATCCGCTGTTGAAATCATGGAAAACCTTGAAGAGATGTTTTCACGTCAGAATCCCATGACTAATCAGTTCACCAAACATGACTCGGTCAAGTTGGAAATGGTGGAAGGAACGCCCGTGAGGGAGCACGTTCTCGAGATAATGGCATACCTTAACAAGTTGGAAGTACTTGGTGCGGATTCTGATGTGCCTTCGCAGGTTGATTTCATATACCATTCTCTACCGAGAAGCTTTGAGCAGTTTCATCTGAACTGTCAGATGAATAAACAGACAAGTCGTTTGCCCGAGCTCTTGCAAGCTTTAGTTTCGGTGGAGGTGATAATGGAGCACCAGTCTAGTGCTATGGTGGCTAATGGTCCGTCTACCTCTTTTGGTCCCAAGGGAGGGAAAAAGAGGAAGAGAACCAAAGGCCGGATCCAAGCAAATCCAATTGTTGCGAAAGACAAATGCAAAGGCTAGCATCGAAGGGGAAGTGTTTTAGTCGCGGTGAGATAGGACAATGGAGGTCTGCCTGTTCCAAGCCTAAGAGGCTAGGAAAGTTAGGTAATTCACACATCTTAATCGTCGAAACTTGTGAAGTGGTGTATGTTGTCCATTCGTGGATAGTAGATACAAGGACCGCTGATCACATTTGTTTCATTTTGCATGGGTTCAAGCTAACCCGATGATTTAAAGGAAGTGAGATCCCCATCACACCGGGCAATGCTACGAGAGTAGCAGCTGAAGCAGTGGGAGAAGTGCGCCTATCTTGTGAAGATAGAGTTATGGTCTTGAGAGACGTTCCTCATGTTCCTAGTTTAGAAAGAACTCAATCTTCAGTTTCTAAACTGTTTTGAATAGATACTCAGTTTCTTTTAATAAAGATGTTATATTTCTTGAAACGATGAGTTTATCTGTTCCGGAACATTGTTGGATGATCTTTATACCATTAATTGGGCATACCACTCATAATGAATCTAATAACACGTCGATTATTTCGAGTAATAAAAGAAAGCATTTTTTCGGACATGAACGAAACACTTCTATGGCATCTTAGACAATGTCATATTAATCTAAAGTGGATAGAAAGATTGGTGAAAGACGGATCCTTAGAATCATTCCAAGTCGAACCGTTTCCAACTTGTGAATCCTGTTTAGAGGGTAAAATAACCAAGAGGGCATTTGGAGCCAAGGGGATTTAGAGCCACAGAAGTATTGGAACTCGTTCATACCGATGTGTGTGGTCCAATGACGATCAAAGCGAGAATGGGGTATGAGTATTTTGTCACCTTCATTGACGATTACTCGAGATATGGATACATCGACCTTATGATGCATAGGGAAAGAAGTATCAAGTTTCTACGATCTGATCGTGGAGGCGAACACCTCAGCAATGAATTCTTGAACTACCTATCGGACGAAGGGATTGTATCCCAGTTGACCACACCGTGAACCCCTCAATAGAACGGTGTAGCGGAGAGAAGGAACCGAAATCTTTTAGAAATGGTCAGATCCATGATGAGTTATTTGGATTTACCCAAATCATTTTGGGTAACGCCTTGGAAACGGCGGCTTACATTCTAAACTTGGTGCCATCCAAATCGGTTCCTAAAACCCTAATGGGATTGTGGACCGGGCGCGAGCCCAGTCTAAGACACTTGCGGATTTGGGGTTATCCGGCATACGTGCTAGACAAGGAAGCCGGTAAGTTGGATCCACGTTCAGAATTAAGGCTGTTTATAGGATACCCTGCGGGAACGAAAGGGTGTATGTTCTATAGTCCCAAGGATCAAAAGACCGTGATTAGTTCGCACTTTAAATTCTTGGAGGAAGACTATATGAACAAAAGAAAGCCCAGAAGTGAGATTACCTTAGACGAGTTAAGAGGGCAAACTCCTATACCAAGTATACAAGATGATGTACCACATGTCACACCTTCACAATCGGAACCCCGTCGCAGTGGGAGGATTGCTAGGCAACCCGAGAGATTCATGGGGATAGGAGAATCTTCGGATTTGGTTCCCGGCGATGAATCAGACCCATGGACATACGACGAGGCAATCCAAGACAAAGATGCGGAGTCGTGGCAAACGGCAATGGAAACCGAGATGGGTTCGATGGATCATAATCAAGTGTGGGAGTTGGTCGAACCACCCAGTGGGGTAGAACCCATTGGATGCAAGTGGGTGTATAAGAGGAAAAGAGGACCGGACGGAGGGTTAGAGACCTTCAAAGCAAGGCTTGTGGCCAAAGGGTATACTCAGAAAGAAGGGAACGATTATGAGGAAACCTTTTCGCTTGTAGCTATGCTTAAGTCCATCTGTATTCTCTTGTCGATCGCTGCGTACCTAGATTACGAGATCTGGCAAATGGATGTCAAGACGGCTTTCCTTAACGGAAGTCTTGACGGGTTAGATATCCATATGCAACAGCCCAAAGGTTTCATTGAAAAAGGCCAAGAGCACCTCGTATGCAAGCTTAAGAGATCCATTTATGGACTTTAGCAAGCATCGCTTACTTGGAACCAGTGTTTTGATCAAGTTATTAAGTCTTATGGGTTTTTGATCAAAACAAGATCGAAAGTTGTGTGTATAAAAGGTATGACGGAACTGCGGTGGTATTCTTAGTATTATACGTAGACGATATTCTGCTCATTGGAAACAATGTAAAGGTATTGTCAAACGTAAGGGTATGGCTGTCAAATCAGTTTGATATGAAGGACTTAGGGAAAGCCAGTCACATCCTTGGGATCAAGATCACTCGAGATCGCAAGAGGAGGATGTTGGGCTTATCACAAGTTTCATACGATTGGTCTGTCTTGACTAAGAGATTGCACTAGCACATTTAGTATGTGTTGAAGAGGACCTACAGCGAGGATAAATTCTTCTTTTCTGAAATGTGAAGAATTAGACCTCAGTGGTTGTTGATTTCTTAATCTCTGTCACGTAAATAGGACCGTGTGTGCTTAATGGTTACTGCTTTGATTCATGTTGGGTGAGAATCATTGTGACTTCGAACTTTGTGATTTGGGCAGTAATATTAATCATACGACGGTTGCTAAGATTTAATACGGAGAAATGCGTGCGAGTACGGCTCGTGTGATTAGTCCCCTTGGTGGGCTCAGAAGTTTTATCGTACCAAATCTTGCAAGTGAAGAATCAGTTTCTTCGGTACAGATAATAATGTTGAGCTGTCTTTACTCCAAGGTGAAATATATTAATTAATTTAGAGCTATTCAGAAGCTTAATTAATTAATGGACTTGATAATATTAAACGCGGGAAATAATAACCGGGAGCCCATATTATCAGTGGATAGTGCAATATTATTAATTTAGATGAATTAAGATGGATAGTGCAATATTAATGCAATATTAATTTATTAGTGGTAATAATTAATATTAATGGATTGAATTATATTGGGGCTCAATATTGAAATTCAGAAGTCCATTAGGAGGTCCAATCTTAATTCTCCTTAAAGGCCCCTCAAGTAGCCCATTAAGTAGCCCAATAATGATAAGGTGATTAAAATAAAAAGAAAATTTTAATGCTGATTTTTCATAGTATTTTCGAAAAGGTCTTATTTGGAGAAAGAAAAGATCTTGTTGATTTTATTGGAAAGATATTATGGAAGATAAGTATTCTTGGAATACAAGATTATCTCATATATTCAAGAAGATCCAAATCTTGGATTCTTACTCAATAAATTTCGAAAATTACAAGTATAATTAGGAGGGTGAGATTTTTGTGGAATATTTTATTATGGAGAAAAGAATATATGAGATATATTCAAGATTTCTTAGAGACTAAGAAAAGATTTTCTCCAGGCCCATAAACCATGAAATTTTCGGCCACCTCCTATTATAAATAGGGGATGATTATTTCATCTCCAAGAACATAATTCCATGTGTTGGAAAAATCAAGAGCATAGATATTTTTCTTTTTCCTTAGTTATTTAAATTACTTGAAAGCATCTCCCACCGGTGATCAAGTAAGGCGAAAGGGAAATACTTGAGAAGGTTTTTGGGTTGATAAAGCGAGATCGTGATTGCCCCGTTTATTCAAAGGCCAATTCTACAAGAGGTACGTAAGTCACATAAATTCTTGTTTATTCCGCCTAGATTTTATGTGAATTAATTCAACATGCATGATGTTAAATTGGTTGTTGGAATTATTATTTGAATTAATTAGGATTAATTCATGCTAGTAATAATTGTATTTAAATTTGTATTTAAATTTCATCCCGAATAGATTCCGGGCACCCCTATTTTCCCAACAGTTAAAACAAGAACTTGTAATAGGACTAGCTGAACCTGTTAGTCAGCTACATATTAGTCTTGATCTAGAATAGGTCTTTGGTTAAGGGGGAAGAAATCTGTGCAGACCAGATGAGGTGACCAGATGAGAGGTGACCAGATGTGGTGACCAGACCAGAGCAGAAGAGTCACCAGAGTAGATGAGGTCCAGAGGAGTCTGACCAGAGGAGTCTGCCAGAGGAGTCTGACCAGAGGAGCCTGACCAGAGGAGTCTGACCAGAGGAGTCTGCCAGAGGAGTCTGACCAGAGGAGCCTGACGAGAGGAGTCTGACCAGAGGAGTCACCAGAAGACCTCTACCAGATGAGGTTCAGTGCAGAAGTGTCACCAGACCAGACCAGATGAGACCCAGACCAGATGAGTCCAGACCAGATGAGGGAGATAGATTAGTTCACCCACATGGAGGTTGCGTGTTATCTGGAGACAAGGAGATTTTGGAGATCATTGATGGAGAAGAAACAATCTGTAGAGTCAACTGATAGGAGGATTGATTGATTGATTTATTGATATCAATCTTGGAATATCCAATAATGGAGGAGATCAATTAATCATATAATCAATCTAACATATTCCTCCAATTATGGTTGTTTGAATTGCTAGCTTTCCAACGGCTAGTTAATTCCTACAACTATAAATAGGAGTGTTTTGGTTGAGTTCATTAGAGAGAGAGACAAGAATCGGGCAAGAGTACAAAGCACACGAACTCTCCACTCACTCACCTTGTTCATTCAAGTTTATACACTCTTTTAGGAGTTTTAGTTGGATCTTATAATCAACCTGTTCACCTTGAAAGGTTGTTGTAAGCAAGTGTACGAAGAAGCTGGTACTTCCCAATTCCAGTGGTTCGTATGTAAGTTGGTTGGAGAGAAAGTCTCCTTTTGAGAAAGGGAGAGTGGACGTAGGACAAGTTGGTCCGAACCACTATAAATCCTTGTGTTATTTACTTTTTCTGCACTTTAGATTTCTGCATCTTAATTTTAGCACTTAATTTAAAAGTTGGTTTTTCATTAAAATATTTCAAAACGTTTCCGCTGGATAACCTTTTTGGGACCAACAGGGGACAACAAAACTACCATCACTGATCAGAAGGAGAATAACAAGAAATCTGGCGGAACCGGCTATCGAGTCCCAAAAAAACATGAAGGCATTCAACGAAGGGACGAAACTGAAGGAGAAATTAAACCAGGTGCTAACAGTGTCAATTGACACTGTGTACAACAATGTGAGAGATAAGGAGTTGCTCACCCCTCCTCGGAAGATTCGTCAAGAGACTGGCAAACTCAACCCAAATAAGTATTGTGCCTACCATCAAAGTGTGGGGCACTTTACTAGTGAGTGTCGAGACTTGCTAAAACAACTTTGGCAATTTTATGAAGAAGGCAAACTCTCCGACTTCATCAAGAGACAACCTAGAAAAAGAGGCCGGGAGAACAACTCAGAAGATGAGAAAGATGATCAACCGCCAAGAAATAATAAGCCCGGGCGACCAGCCCCTGCCATTTTTGCTCGCCCGATAGAAGATGTATACATGATGGAGCAATCTGGACCTGCGGGAGGATGTTCTGATAGATGACCCCCAATGTCAAACCGTAAGAGAAAAGCAGAATTACGAGCAATAGCACATGTACAGGAAATGAGAGTTAATCCATCCGTCCTACAAACATCGAATTTGACCTTTACAGAAAAAGACTTAGATGGAATACTGACCCCCCATAATGATTCTCTCATAATCTTCGCCAAGATTATTGGGGCCAAGGGTGCATCAATTGTTGGTAGACACCGGAGCCTATACCAACATTCTTTTCAAAAAGACGCTTGACCAATTGGGAGATTATTCGAGCTACATCGAAGATTCAAGTCATCAAATTTTAGGCTTCGTCAATGTTGTAACAGTCCCTTTGGGAATAATTAGGTTATCGGTACAGCTTGTATCGACCGGGGAACTCGAGAAAAATATAACAAGAATGGTGGATTTCTTGGTTGTAGATCAAGAATCAACTTATAATGGGTTCCTTGGTCGCCCCTTTTTGAATGAATTCAAAGCTGCATGTTCAACCTACTATTATTGCATAAAATTCCCAACAGCAAGTGGAGCTGGTTCAGTAAAGGGAGACCAAAGAAAAGCTAATGAATGTCTCCTACAAATGCAATCAAATGAAGGATGAGTCTCCATGATGGAAGCCACCACCAGTTACTCCATTGATGAACCATCAGTATTGAAAGACGTAATGGAGACTAAGGAGGACCGTATGGATTTGGATGAACAACTTTTTCCCATTGACGAACAACATTTGGGCGAGCAGCTCATTGCCACCAGGGAAAAACCTTCACCTGACGAACAACATCCAAGTGGTGACGAGAAGCTTGCCGTCAATGACTTGGAGGGCCGTAACCCGACAAGTAACGATGATCAAAGGCAAGCAGATGATCTTAAACTCCGCCTGGAAGCAGACCCAATGGACATCGAAAATGATATCGACATTGAGGGACCTGTGATTGATCCTCGTTAGAAGAGGCAAAAAAGACGAGCAACTCCAGTCGAAGAACTGGAAGCCTTTAAAGTTAATCCCGAAAACGAGGATCTGGAACTATACATAGGATCTGAGCTCCCTGAGCCTTACAAATCCCGAATAGGAGAATTCCTCAAGGCGAATCTAGATGTCTTTGCATGGTCTCATGCAGACATGGTGGGAATAGATCCAAAACATGCTTGCCACCAACTCAATATTAATCAGACAAGCCGGTCCACCAAAAGAGACGAAAATACGGCCCAGACAAGTATCAAGCTCTTAATGAAGAGGTGAAGAAGTTTCTAGACAATGATTTAATTCGGCAAGCACTTTTCCCTCAATGGGTGGCGAACCCAGTTCTTGTGTGAAAACCAAATGGAACCTGGAGGCTATGCATAGACTTTACAGATCTAAATACAGCATGCCCGAAGGACAATTTTCCTCTCCCGCACATCGGCCAATTGGTGGACAGCACTGCAGGCCACATGATGCTAACATTCATGGACGCATTTACTGGTTACCATCAGATCCCGATGCATCCCGATGACCAAGAAAATACAGTTTTTTACACAAATAAAAACTTATTATGATGGAAAAGGATGTCATTCGGCCTCATTAATGCGGGAGCAACTTATCAAAGACTGGTGAACAAGATGTTCAATGAATAAATTGGAGATACAGTGGAGGTCTACGTTCATGACATTGTAGTTAAAAGCCCCAGGAAAGAAGATCACCTTCAACACTTAGCCCAGGTGTTTGATATCCTCCGACATTACAACATGAAGCTGAATCCAAAGAAAAGCAGCTTTGGAGTGCATTCGGGGAAGTTTCTGGGCCATCTTATTAGCCAGCGGGGAATTGAAGCCAACCCAACAAAAGTAAAGACAATCGTGGATATGTAACCTCCTTGTTCAGTAAAAGAAGTTCAAAGACTGACAGGTTGCCTAGCAGCTCTGAACAGGTTCATATCCCGATCGGGAGATAAATGTCGTCCATTCTTCGAAGCTATCAAAAAAGGAAAATTCACATGGACGAATAATTGTCAAAGAGCATTCGAACAACTTAAAGACTACCTGGGAGATGTAAAGATTCTATCAAAGAGCATTCGAACAAATTCTACACCGCCCAGACACAACTGGTCGTCTATTAAGATGGTCACTGGAGATCAGCCAATTTGGAGTGACCTATGCTCCTCAAACGGCGATCAAGGGACAAGCACTAGCCGATTTTATTATCGAGCTAACTTTTCCCCAAGATCCGACGAGAGGATTTGATCATCCATGGCATCTCTATATCGACGGATCATCCACCAACATGGCCTCAGGGGCAGGTATAGTTCTCATTAGCCCCGACAGGAATTTTTTTACCTCGGTCATCAGATTTGATTTCATGGCGACCAACAACGAAGCTGAATATGAAGCTCTTATTGCTAGACTCCACCTATCCCTTGTGGTAGGTGTCAGACGTTTACAAATATTTGGCGATTCACAATTAATTGTGAACCAAGTCCGAGATGAATACGAAGCAAAGGATGACCATATGATCGAGTACCAATGAATAGTTGCTCACCTGATGTCCTTATTAGATCAAGTTTTTATTGAGCAAATTTCAAGGATGAGCAACACTCAAGCAGATGCATTAGCTCGACTAGGAACAAGCCTTCAACAGAATTGACGGATATTGTTATAACTGTTGGTCCCACTCGATAGATTAATTGCGGAAGCTTATGTAATAATGTCTTTCCAAAATCTTTTATAAGAGATCAATAAACAGTATTTAAAATAAAGCGATAAAAGACACAAGATATATAGTGGTTCGGATAAATATCCTACGTCCACTCTCCCTTATCACCAAGGGGTCTCACTAACAACCAACTCACAAACTTACTCACTGGAATTTCTGAAGTACCAGCACCTTCTTACAAACTCTTTAGATCTAACTTCGATCTAAAGATAGACTCACTCCAACCTTGTCTTAACAAGATGAACAGGTTGAGTGTATAAACTCCTTACGAGTAGATAAGTAAATAAGAACAAAAGTGTGAGTGCAATATGCGTAGTGATCGAAAGCTTAGTGTGGCAATATACGCGTGAATGATTCTAGAGCTTTTTCTTGATCTGCACTCAAGTATATATAGAGGGGATTAGGGACATAGCCGTTGGGAGGCTAATCCAATCAGATCCTCTATATATGGAAGCTTCAATCAATCAATTCCCTAATTGATTGATTGGGTTGGTGTGATCTTGATTGATTGTCTTCATATCTTCTCAATCCAATCTTGTTTGACTTGATTTGAATCACCAACGGTCAATGGCTTCCAATTGCCTAACTCTGATTCTCTCCAGAGAAGGCAGGACCAGACACCAGGCATCCTCGGTGTCTTCTGGTCCTCATCTGGTGAACAACCAGAATACTCAGTAGAAAAAGGGGATCAAACTGAGCATCTTTTGTTCCACCAGACTCGTCTGGTCCGGACTCGTCTGGTCTGGGGAAGGTCCTCTGCCTCTGGTCTTGATCTCTTCTGCTGAAGTCCTCTGGTGGAGTCCTCTGGTGAAGTCCTCTGGTGGGGTCTTCTGGTGACTCTTCTGGTGAGGTCTTCTGGTCTGGCAGTTCCCCCTAGACTAAGTCCTAATCTAGATCATCATCTGGCTAACAGGTCCAGATGGTCCTATTACATCTTCTGGTTTGTTTTAACTCATCAAAACTAACAAATTTTTATCCTAACAATAACAAAGATAAACAACCCGTCGACGACAAGCTACAATGTCAATCAGTTAGACGAGCAAACCAAAGAAGAAGATTGGAGAACAGAAATAGTCAAATATTTGAAGAGTGGGGAAAAACCAAAAAACTCTTTTGAAGCAACCAAGCTAGTTAAGCGAGCCGCCGGATACAGTCTGGTGGGCGAGCAGCTTTTCAAAAGAGGAATATCAATCCCACTTCTCAAATGTTTGCCTAGGGGGCAAGGACGAGCAGTACTCGAAGAAATACATGCCGGAGTATGTGGAAATCACATTGGGGGTAAACCTTGGCGTACAAAACTATTAGACAAGGTTATTATTGGCCGACTTTATGACAAGACGCAATCAAAATGGCAAAAACTTGTCATTAATGCCAGATTTTTACCCCGAATATTCACACCCTAGCTCAAGAGCTCGTTTCGATTTACAGTCCTGGGCCATTTGCAAGATGGGGGATGGACATAATCGGTCCTTTTCCAATAGGAGTCGGAAATGTTCGATTTGCCGTTGTGGCAGTCGATTATTATACAAAATGGGCAGAAGCAGAAGCTATGGTGAAGATCACACAACATAAGATGATCAACTTCATATGGAAGAACATTGTCTGTCGTTTTGGAGTTCCACAAACAATTGTGATAGACAATGGTCCGCAGTTTGATGGGAAAGAGTTGAGAGATTTCTGCACAAAGTGGGGGATTAGAAAATATTATTCTACTCCCTATTATCCTCAGTCCAATGGACAAGTCGAAGCCGTCAACAAGATTATCAAGCATACATTAAAAATACGATTGATGGAGAGCAAAGGAAATTGGTCTGAAGAGCTCCCGGAAGTCTTATGGGCATACAACGTTTCTCCCAGGTCTAGCACCGGAGAAACACCCTTTGCAATGGTTTTCAGAACGGAGGCTATTATCCCAATTGAGCTAAAAGCCAGTACAATCAGGATGACCAACTTTGATGAACAAGCGAACAACTCTGCTTTAGCTACTGAAATGGATCTGCTCAAAGAAAAAATATTAAATGCCAAGTTAAGAAATGCTACATATAAGCAGAGCGTTATTATAATTCCCATGTCAAAATCAGGGAATTCAAAGTTGGAGATTTGGTTTTAAGAAAGTTGCCCGCCCAACCTCCAGGTGTATTGGGGCCGACTTGGGAGGGCCTGTATCGTATAACGGACAAGTTCCTTAATGGTGTATACGATATCGAAGACAAGGAAGGTAACTCGACCCAATACTCTTGGAATGTCGTACATCTGAAGAAGTACTATCAATAGGACGAACAAGTTCAACCTATGGGCGAGCAAGAACAAAAAAACTTTCCTAATTTTTTGAAAATTTTGCTAAGTATAGGATAAAAAGTTGCTCGGCACATTGTATAGATGGTGCTTTTAATTCTTGATTTCATGTAAAGTTGCTCGGCAAAAGTATTATGAGCGAGCAACTATTTTGCGTTAGTTGGTTTAGTAAGATATTCAGAGTGGTTCGTCAGAGTATATATGTTAATGAAGAACAACTTTTTGACACTTGTAAATTTTCTTGATGTAAATATAGTTGTTCGTTCAAAAAAGAAGTCTAAGCTCGAGGTATAAATCCTGCAAGGATCCAGGCCATTAAAAGGTTGTTCGTTTTTTAAGACAATCATAACCTAAGGTTAAACCCTTATTCTATTTTTGAAGGGAAAGTTCAAATCGAACAATGCCCAATACCATATGTTATAATTGCAAACACTGAACAAAATGTAAAGGCAATTAACATGTGCAAGAAGACGAGCAAATAAAAGATATTTTCATTAATGCAAAGGCTTTAAGCCTAAAAAATAGTACAAAAAGTTTGGAAGAAAAGATGAACTGCTACAAAAGGTTGACGAGCAACTATTACAAGAGACCATAGCAAAAGATTCTAAGTCCTACTCTTGTCTCTGCTCGCCTTGAGGTGGGTGTTGGGACATTGTCAGTTTTGATTAAGATCCCAAAGCCCCTGAAAAGATGTTTGCCTTATTCTGTCTTTGTCAGGCAAGTCTTGGTTAGGTTTTATACTTGTCATTTTACACTTCACAGGTACTCAGTGAGAGGAGAACTCACTGGTGACAATCAAGACTCAGAGCCTGAAGACGAAGAGCACCATCCTGAACTTATGGCAGTCCTCTAAGCTGGCTGAGTAAGTGTCAGTGATGAAGAGTATGACCCTGAGGTCATTACTAACTCAGTCCTGAAGGGAACAGGATGTCACTGAGTTTATGGGAAGACTTGGAGTAGAGCCAAGCAATGCAAAAGGAATTTCAACGTCAGGACAAGACCGGTGGGCTCAAGACAAAATGAACTTAATTAGACAAGCCTGAAGCTCAGGAATAAGTTCTGACATTCTCACCAACCTGATGACGTGGACCAATCCGAGAAGGACACGTACGTACGGAACCTGACATGAAGACTGAATTCAGACTGCATGTTCAACGGGCAAGCATTTAATGTGCATTTAATGCAAATACCAAATCCATGCAAGGACGGCTGCTGCATGAAGATATGCCCATTTGAAGCCTCTCTACATAGATGACTAGAAGGCTATCTCTCCAACGGATAGTTTTTCAAATCACCTATAAATACAGAAGGCCTTAAACCCATTCAAGGTTACGGGAAATTTCCAAGCCAGAAATTACTCAAACTCTCAAGCATTCAAAACATTCAGCCTTTAAGAGAAGCACTCGAAACCATCTAAATTTCCCAAGTGTTTCTTAGCAACCGAGAGTTATTCTATATTCCAAGAGCTAAATAGCATTATCTTAAGCTTAGAGAGATTATCCAATCCTTAGCATAGCTTTGCCTTGTAAGGATAATCTCAACTTAGTTGGAATCCAAACTGAAACCAAAACCCTAAGTTAGGTTTGTTGGGAGTAAGTCAGTTAGTGTGTTAGTAGGAAGTTTGTATAGATCAGTGAGGTTAGCTGGTCTTGGTGCACCTTGGCACGTTAAAAACAAGAATCCCTTGAGTGGATTTCCTGTTAAGTTAGGCCGTGGACGTAGGAGCTTGAGACTCTGAACCACGTTAAACCTGCTGTGTTCTTATTGCTTTGATATTGTGCATACCTGCCATATTACTTGTTCATTCATTGCATTCGGTTTATCAGGGCTGAATCAATCAGCCTGATCCTCAAAAAGAGCACTGCCCTACTAAACACTATTTAGAATTGAGTAAAACAAGTTTTTCAGAAAGCAAACTAAACAAGACTTTAAACTATCAGGGCTCAAACATTTCCGCACTGAACTTGAACTGATAGTTAGCCAACTGACCCGTACCAAGTGTAGTCAGTAGGTGTGTTATCAGCTCCTAGTTCTTTACCACTCTGAGTAAAGGGGACTCAGTCAGTTTTTAAAGTTGAAAAATTGGTATACGTGTATTCCCCCCCCCCATACACGTATTCCTCAGTCTTGTACCAGGACCAACAAGTGGTATCAGAGCAGTGGTTCGAAAGACCACTGACTTTGAATATTAATAGTTTCAGAGGAGAAACTGTTGGTGGTCACTGAACAGATCTGAGTTTGCTTTTCATAAAACTTGCATTATCATGACTTCAAGGAGACTTGAAGCTTCGTTACCTGAATTCTCTGTGTCTAACTTTGTCTATTGGAAGTTCAGATTAGAAGCACATCTAGATGCCATCCATGACCAGATGCCGCGTGTACTCAGGGAAGGACCGATCAAAATCACTGTCCCAAATACCAGAGGGAGAGAATATGATGATCTCGATATTGGTGTACCTATTTCTAAAGAAAGGAAGGATATGACCACTGATGAGATCAAGATGATGGGGCTGGATAATGTGGCCAGAAATATCATCCTGCATATGGTGCCCTTCGAGGAGTCAGCTAGGCTGATGAACTTAAAGACGGCAAAGGAGGTTTGGGATGAGCTGACAAGGATGTGTGAGGGATCTGAAAAGATCAAGGAGAACAAGAGAAACATTGCCATTCAGAAATTCAAAGCGTTCGAGATGCTGCCTGACTAGAGCATAGATCAAATGGAGTCTAGATTCATCAAGTTGATGAATGAGTTGGTGATGTTGGACAAGAATGTCCCAAGGAGAGATGTTGCTTCAAAGATCCTGAATACCCTTCCTGAGAGATGGGATAACAGTGTAATTATGCTTAAGAACACTCAGGATATGAGTAACATAACTTCTGCTTTACTTTTTTCAGAGCTCAAAGCGCTTGAATTTGATCTTAACAAGAAAGAAGAAAGTTCAGTCAGAAGAGGAAGTGAAGGAGAAAACTCCTGAGAAAAGTGTGGCGTTCAAGGCCAGGTCTGAACCTGTTGAGCCCTCATCAAATTCTTCATCAAAGTCACTGATGGAGATGAGCAGGGAAGAACTCTCTGAGGAGTACAGCCTGATGGCCAGACGATTTGACAAGCTCAATTCCAGGTTTGGTCATTATAAAAAGTTTTATCAGGACTCACGTGACAGGAAACCTGAAGTGTTGGGATATAGATTAGATGTTTTAAAGATGTTAAAATAAGAACTAGTAACTAGTCTAGGACTAGAATAGGTCTTAGGCTAAGGGGGAAGGGAATTAGACAAGACAAGAGGAGTTCGGGACAAGAGGAGTCCCAGACAAGAGAAGTCTCAGACAAGAGGAGACCCAGACAAGAGGAGTCCGAGACAAGAGGAGTCCCAGACAAGAGAAGTCTCAGACAAGAGGAGTCCCAGACAAGAGTAGTCCCGGACAAGAAGAGTTCCAGACAAGAGAAGTCCCAGATAAGAGGAGTCCCGGACAAGAGGAGTTCCAGACAAGAGGAGTTCCAAACAAGAGAAGTCTTGGACAAGAGGAGTCTTGGACAAGATGAGTCTTTGACAAGAGAAGTCTTGGACAAGAGAAGTCTTGGACAAGAGAAGTCTTGGACAAGAGAAGTCTTGGACAAGAGGAGTCTTGGACATGATGAGTCTTGGACAAGACGAGTCTTAGACAAGAGGAGTCTTGGACAAGAGGAGTCTTGGACAAGAAGAGTCTTGGATAAGATAAGACTTGGACAAGAGGAGTCTTGGATAAGAGGAGTCTTGGACAAGAGGAGCCTTAGACAAGAGGAGTCTTGGACCAGGTGAGTCTTGGACAAGAGGAGACTTGGACAAGAGGAGGTCCGGACAAGATGAGGTTGGGACAAGAGGAGGTAGAGGACCAGAGGACCAGATGAGGTAGAGGACCAGATGAGGTAGAGGACCAGAGGAGGTAGAAGACCAGAGGAGGTAGAAGACCAGATGAGGTAGAGGACCAGAGGAGGTAGAAGACCAGAGGAGGTAGAAGACCAGATGAGGTAGAGGACCAGATGAGGTAGAAGACCAGATGAGGTAGAGGACCAGATGAGGTAGAGGACTAGATGAGGTACCAGATGAGGTAGAGGACCAGATGAGCTCTACCAGACTACTCTACCAGATGAGCTCTACCAGATGAGCTCTACCAGACTACTCTACCAGATGAGCTCTACCAGACTACTCTACCAGATGAGCTCTACCAGACTACTCTACCAGATGAGCTCTACCAGACTACTCTACTAGATGAGCTCTACCAGACTACTCTACCAAGAAGATCTTGTGATTCAAAGATAAGAAGAATCAAGAAAAGGAAGTCAACTGATATCAAGGAAGATTGGTTGTAGATCAAAGAAGAATCAATCAAAGAAAGAGTCAACCAATCAATCATATAATCAATCAAGATGATTGATTATATTCCTTAATTTATAGATGTTTGAATTTCTAGCTTCCAACGACTAGTTATTTGACACCTATAAATAGGAGTGCATGGTGATGAGTTCAATACAAGAAAGACGGGCAAGAGAGCACAAAAGTTAGATAAACACACGAACACACCATACACTCACCTTGTTCATACAAGTATTATATCTACTCTTGTAGGAGTTGTAGTTGGAATATTACTCAACCTATTCACCACATTGAAAGGTTGTTGTAAGTTGTACGAAGGAGCTAGTACTTCCCAATTCCAGTAGTAAGTAAGTTGGTTGGTGAGTGAGACCCCTTTGGTGAAAGGGAGAGTGGACGTAGGATCGTTATATCCGAACCACTATAAAATCCTCGTGTCTCTTTTATTTGCTTTATTTATTTCAATTTCTGCATAATTAATTTTAGCACTTTAAAAAGGATTTTTCTTAAAATTAAGAATAAAACGCTTTCCGCAAATAATATTTTTGGGACCAACAAGTGGTATCAGAGCAGTGTGTCCTAGACCACTGCTTTGAAAATCTTTTGGTGGTCACCAGGACAGATCCAATTTTTTGAAAAACCCAAATTTTTTTGTGCTAACAATTTCTTGCAGAAATGGGTTCGAAGAAAAGTAGTAAAAGATACACTAGGAGTCACTCCAAAAGAAGCTTCACAACCGAGGAAGAAGAGGTATCCACTTCTGGTTCATCATCAAATTTTGGACCAAGCGAAGAGATATGTCTTGTGACAGATGAGGTATGTAATCAAACTCCCTCTTCTTCTTCTTATTCTTCTTTTTCTGAACAATCAGAGGAGTCATATACGCAAAATTTGCTATTAGATCTCCAAAAATCTGTACAACTTTGTCAAAAGTTGGAAGATGAGAACACAAAGCTGAAAGCAGAAAATCAGAAGCTTTCACAATGTTTAGGCAACCCAACTGATCTACCAGCTGAACAGGTTCAAACACTGGTAGAAGAGTCCGCTGACTTGAAAACCAGATGTGATGAACAAACTAAGCTGATAGAAAAGTTGATTATTGAAAATATTGAGAAAGATAATGAATATAATCTGCTGAAAGCTAAGTTCGATGAACTCTTCCATCAAAACAAAATTGTAAAAGATAGTGAGGATAAGCTCAAGCTGAGACTGGAGCAGCTGACTACAGCACACAATGTTGTGTCACACATAGCTGCCTCATCTCAAAGGGAGCATGATAAGACAGGCCTTGGTTATTCCAAACCTGAATCCTCACATGTTCAGAAAGAAGAAAAGTCTAACAATTTTATTGATAAGGGTAAGAGGTCAGCTGACCAGGCAACTCAACCTAACGGGCAGATGAGTTCTAAATCTCAAAAACCCAAAAGGAAGAGGAGGAATTTTAAAAGACCTCAGCAAGGTCAGCAGAGTAGAAAACAGCCTGGACCTTCTCAAAAGAAGCAGTCCCAGCTAATTCCTACTCAGCTGCAGAAGACTTTTAAGTCATCTGCCAGACCAGCTGGAACTTTTGATGGTTCTAGTAAGACTTATCCTTATCATAAAAATTTCAAGACTGTTGCATTAAGACAAGTTATTCCTTCTACTGGACAAGCTCATAAGAGAAGAAAAGCCTCTAGAAGAAATAACCATTTCGAAGCTTCTTATGTTCAGTGTGTTTTTGTGGATATGTATGGAAGAAAGATAAGATCACCTGATTCAAAAAGGGATGATCTATTCTTGTGGCTTCCTAAATGTTGTGCTAACCCCCCTGGACCCAGAAGGGTACCAATAACTTGATTGCCTGCAGATACACAAGAAGACCAGCTGATATTATGCCCCAAATATCAGCTGAGCATATTTTGAGGGGGAAGATCAGTTGACCCTGCTTGATTAGACTTCTTATCTTAAGATTTCAATTTTCTCTTGTCTTGTTTAAATTCAGTTCTTTCATTTTAACATCATCAAAAAGGGGGAAATTGTTGGGATATAGATTAGATGTTTTAAAGATGTTAAAATAAGAACTGGTAACTAGTCTAGGACTAGAATAGGTCTTAGGCTAAGGGGGAGGGGAATTAGACAAGACAAGAGGAGTCCGGGACAAGAGGAGTCCCAGACAAGAGAAGTCTCAGACAAGAGGAGACCCAGACAAGAGGAGTCCGAGACAAGAGGAGTCCCAGACAAGAGAAGTCTCAGACAAGAGGAGTTCCAGACAAGAGTAGTCCCGGACAAGAGGAGTTCCAGACAAGAGAAGTCCCAGATAAGAGGAGTCCCGGACAAGAGGAGTTCCAGACAAGAGGAGTTCCAGACAAGAGAAGTCTTGGACAAGAGGAGTCTTGGACAAGATGAGTCTTGGACAAGAGAAGTCTTGGACAAGAGAAGTCTTGGACAAGAGGAGTCTTGGACAAGAGGAGTCTTGGACATGATGAGTCTTGGACAAGACGAGTCTTAGACAAGAGGAGTCTTGGACAAGAAGAGTCTTGGATAAGATAAGACTTGGACAAGAGGAGTCTTGGATAAGAGGAGTCTTGGACAAGAGGAGCCTTAGACAAGAGGAGTCTTGGACCAGGTGAGTCTTGGACAAGAGGAGACTTGGACAAGAGGAGGTCCGGACAAGATGAGGTTAGGACAAGAGGAGGTAGAGGACCAGAGGACCAGATGAGGTAGAAGACCAGATGAGGTAGAGGACCAGAGGAGGTAGAAGACCAGAGGAGGTAGAAGACCAGATGAGGTAGAGGACCAGAGGAGGTAGAAGACCAGAGGAGGTAGAAGACCAGATGAGGTAGAGGACCAGATGAGGTAGAAGACCAGATGAGGTAGAGGACCAGATGAGGTAGAGGACTAGATGAGGTACCAGATGAGGTAGAGGACCAGATGAGCTCTACCAGACTACTCTACCAGATGAGCTCTACCAGATGAGCTCTACCAGACTACTCTACCAGATGAGCTCTACCAGACTACTCTACCAGATGAGCTCTACCAGACTACTCTACCAGATGAGCTCTACCAGACTACTCTACTAGATGAGCTCTACCAGACTACTCTACCAAGAAGATCTTGTGATTCAAAGATAAGAAGAATTAAGAAAAGGAAGTCAACTGATATCAAGGAAGATTGGTTGTAGATCAAAGAAGAATCAATCAAAGAAAGAGTCAACCAATCAATCATATAATCAATCAAGATGATTGATTATATTCCTTAATTTATAGATGTTTGAATTTCTAGCTTCCAACGGCTAGTTATTTGACACCTATAAATAGGAGTGCATGGTGATGAGTTCAATACAAGAAAGACGGGCAAGAGAGCACAAAAGTTAGATAAACACACGAACACACCATACACTCACCTTGTTCATACAAGTATTATATCTACTCTTGTAGGAGTTGTAGTTGGAATATTACTCAACCTATTCACCACATTGAAAGGTTGTTGTAAGTTGTACGAAGGAGCTGGTACTTCCCAATTCTAGTAGTAAGTAAGTTGGTTGGTGAGTGAGACCCCTTTGGTGAAAGGGAGAGTGGACGTAGGATCGTTATATCCGAACCACTATAAAATCCTCGTGTCTCTTTTATTTGCTTTATTTATTTCAATTTCTGCATAATTAATTTTAGCACTTTAAAAAGGATTTTTCTTAAAATTAAGAATAAAATGCTTTCCGCAAATAATATTTTTGGGACCAACATGAAGGAACCCACCAAAGATCAAGGAGATATGAGTAGCGAAGGAACACTGACCAGAGGAGAGAACGTGGTGATGAAAGGAGATATTCTGAACCAAAGCCTGAAAGAAGAGACGAACAAAGACGTACTCGCGATGATAGATATCCAACCAAGGCTGAAAGCTCACCAAGAACCAGGGAACCTGACTCAAGGAGGAACCCTGAACCGAGAAAAGAAAGAGTAAGTGAGCAGGTAGCATGTTACAACTATAACAAGATTGGTCACTATCAGTACGACTGCCCGGAGCTGAGTGCGAGGGAGAGAGAGGAAAGGAGAGCCACTAGGGATCTAAGATCTGCTGATCGGAGAGCAATGGTCGCTGAAGATGCAACAGACTCTGACGGTCCTGCTGAACGGTCACCTGAACTCTTCTCAGATGACGAGTACGATGATGTCTGTCTGATGGCTAGGGATGAGCCTGAGGTAACATCAAACTCTGTTTGTGCTTCTTACACTGGTCAAAATCCTGAGCATAGCTCAGAGTCAGTTAGAGAAATGAACCTTCAGATCTGCCTTGATCAATTGATGGTTGATTTCTCCAGACTGCAGGAAACTAATGTCTTCTTGGTAGAGGAGAACAAGAAATTAAGTACTGAGGTTCAAAACCTGAACGAACAACTCACTCAGTCTGATCTTAAAAAATCAGCTCAAATTGTGAGACTAACTCAGGAGATTGATTTAATCAATGCTGAGCGTCTTCCAAGAGAGAAGATTCTGAGGGAACTAGCTGAGGAAGAGCTGGTCAGGAAGGAAGAACTGAAAGTACTTAAGAGTAAGTTTGATGACCTCTTTACCAGACATGAAATCCTGAAAAAGAGTGAGGACTCTCTCAAGAAAAAGGTTGCAGCAATGAATAAATCCTCAGTGGCTAGAGAGGAAATAAATAGCAGCCAGATGCTTGGGAATGAGAAAAAGGGACTTGGATATGTTCCTAAAAAATCCTCACAAGGTCAGCCTCATGTTGCTTCAGGGAGCAACACTGAGAGGGTTTTTGTTCAGGCAGGCCAGAGTGCACCTAAGGTTGTGCTCCAGGCCCGTCAAACTGATAAGGGCAAAGAAACTGTTGACACAGTCAGGGTTGCTCCTAAGGTAGCTAAGCCAAAACCCAAGGGAAAGGCAAAGCAATCTAAGGAAGCCCCTGAGAGCTCAGGCCAGGGAAAGCCTCAGCGAAAGCAGAGGAAGACTCAGGCCAAGAGCCCTCAGACTGGCCAGCGAGGGTACCATCATGCTTGGCAATACCCACAGGGAAGGCCAAACATGATGACACCCCCGTGGTTTTGGCATCCTGAGGCCTTTAACTGTTTTCCATTCCCTCACTTGCCTAGGGGGAATAGAAATCAGGGTCCTTATCAAGAACAAGGCCCAAGACCTGCTGTACCCAGACCTAGGAAGAACAGGAAGCCAGCCCAAAAGGCACCCGCTCAGGCTCCTGTAAAGGCTAAGTCTAGCACTCATACACCATCTTCCTCTCAGGCAAAGAAGAAGAAAGTTGTGTATGTTGATGTTTCAGGGAGACAGATTTACCACTCTGAGGCAATCAGGGTTGTGAAGCAAGTCTGGATCCCGAAGGGTACAGCTGACACGATAGGACCCAACACCCAATGGGTACCTAAAGCCTGAATTGCTTGCAGGCGGCTGTGGATCACAACAAGAGGAGAGGAGACTCAATCAAAGCTGTTTGGTACCTAGACAGTGGTTGCTCAAGGCACATGACTGGAATGAAGAGTCTTCTCCAAGAATATCAAGCTAAAGATGGTCCACAGGTAACCTTTGGTGATAACTCAAAAGGTGTTACTAAAGGTTTTGGTGTTTTAATAATAGGTACAGTCAGAGTGGAAAATGTGTCCTTTGTGGAAGGACTGAAGCATAACCTGTTGTCAGTAAGTCAATTCTGTGACAAAGGTTTCAGTGTTGAGTTCTCATCGAATACATGTTCAGTCAAGGACAAATCAACACAAGTGCTTCTATCAGGTATCAGGAAAGGTAACGTTTATCTAGCTGATTGGAGCAGCACTATTCCTAATACTTGTCTCGTTGCTAAAAGCTCTCTAGAGCTCAGTTGGTTGATGGTCTACCTAATGAAGTTTTTAGCAAAGATCATGTGTGCAAAGCTTGTCAGGAAGGGAAGCAGGTCAGAGCATCATTTAAAGAGAAGGCCTCCCATTCCACTGACAGGATTCTTCAGCTCTTGCACATGGATTTGTTTGGTCCAATAACACCTGTGAGTATGAATGGTAGCAAAAATATACCCTTGTGGTTATTGATGATTATTCTAGATATACTTGGGTTATTTTCTTGTTGAATAAGAAGGAAACACAGGTGAAGCTTCCAGAGTTGCTCAGGAGACTCAGCAATGAGAAGAATCAGTCCATTACTAAGATCAGATCTGACAAGGGCACTGAGTTTATAAATTCATATATTTCTGACTTTTGTAATGAACTTGGTATAGCTCATGAGACTTCTGCAGCTAGAACCCCACAACAGAATGGTGTCGCTGAAAGGAGGAACAGGACACTGAAGGAAGCTGCAAGGACCATGCTGGCTGAGTCAGGATTGCCCAAGAAATTCTGGGCTGAGGCAATCAACACTGCATGCTACACTCAGAACAGATCCATGCTGAACAAACAACATGCACAGACCCCATATGAGACATGGAACAAAAGGAAACCTCGTATTTCTTATTTTCATGTATTTGGCTGTAAGTGCTTCATCCTCAACAATGGGAAGACCCAATTGAAAGCCTTTGATAGCAAATCTGATGAAGGAATATTCTTAGGATATTCTGAAGTTAGTAAAGCCTTCAGGGTTTACAATTGTAGGACCCTTGTTGTGGAAGAATCACCTCATGTTGTCTTTGATGAATCTGCTAATGAGTCTAGGGCAAAGGTGTTGAATCCTGACACTGAGGAGGTCACAAAGAGAGTGACAAGGATGAGCTTAAAGAATCAACCTGATCCAGAGGTCAAAACTGTGCCAATTCCAAGGTGGGATGATGACGATGATCAGGATGATGAATCAGGTGCCACTCCTAAGCCCAGCACATCAGGGATTGTTGAGCCTCAGACTGAGGAACATGCTCAACCTGAGGTAAGCACCGTCTATGAAGATGCTGTTGCAGCTGAGACGATTCCTGAGTCACCTAATCAAGGGGGAATCAATGTCCCTGACATTGAGCTTGTTAATCCCTTTGGTATAGACTCAGGATCATCCCCTTCTATTCAATTTCCTGAATTTTATGAGTCTGTAGACACTAACATTGCAGGTACTTCAGGAACAACTCCTGGCAAAAGAACATGGTTAGAGGATCATCTCATTGATCAAATCATTGGTGATCCAACTGAGGGAGTCAGGACCAGACGGTTCCATGGTGAGAGTGCATTGTTCTGCTGTTTTCTCTCTGAGCAAGAGCCTCAGAACATTGAAGAAGCTCTCACCGACTCGAACTGGATCATTGCCATGCAAGAGGAGTTGAATCAGTTCACAAGGAATCAGGTTTGGGAACTGGTAGATAGACCTAGGCATCAAGGTGTGATTGGTACCAAATGGGTCTTTAAGAACAAGAAGGATGAGAATGGTGTTGTGGTAAGGAACAAGGCTAGACTGGTTGCAAAAGGGTATTGTCAATATGAGGGAATAGACTATGATGAGACTTTTGCTCTAGTGGCTAGGTTGGAAGCTATCAGGTTGTTCCTTGCCTATGCAACATATAAGAAGTTCAAGGTGTATCAAATGGATGTTAAGAGTGCCTTCCTGAATGGTGTACTCAATGGAGAGGTATATGTTGAACAACCTCCCGGGTTTGAGGTTGGAGATAGAGTATACCATTTGAAGAAAGCACTCTATGGACTTAAGCAAGCACCAAGAGCTTGGTATGATACCCTCTCTCAATTCCTGACAGACCATGGGTTCAAGAAGGGAACTGTGGATAGGACACTGTTCAGGATCACTGAAGGTGATGACATTCTCTTGGTCCAGATTTATGTGGATGACATAATATTTGGATCACCAAATCATCAGCTATGTGAGAAATTCTCTAAGTTGATGACTGGTAAATTTGAGATGTCAATGATGGGAGAGATGAACTTCTTCTTAGGATTGCAGGTAGGGATGGCAAAATGATCCGCTCCGCAAGCGATCCGCTCCGCCCCGCTCTGATTGGATCAGCCCCGACCTGCCCCATTCTGAGAATGGAGCAGATCAGCCCCGCCCCGCTCACGGAGCAGATCAGGCATGGATCTCAATATTTATTTATCTGCCCCGCCCCGATCTGCTCCGACCTGCTCCATATAGTATTAAATATATATATATATATATAATTATAATATATATAAATTAATTTTTTATTCAATTACATATAATTCTAACTTCATTAATTCATTTGCAAGCCTTACCCGCCGCTGAAACCAAAGTTCCAAAATCCAAACCCTAACCCTACCATTAACTATTCCGTTCGCCGCTTCGGGCCTTCGGCAGCTTCACGCCAAGCTGCTACACTACTACCACCGTCCTACTGCCGCCTCCGCCTCACTCGACACCATAAGCCTGCTGCTGCCTCCGCCTCACTCGATACCATAAACCTGCGGCCGCCTCCTGCCGCTGCCGCCGCTCCCTCTCTGGATACCGTCAACCTGCCGCCGTCCCCTGCCGCTGCTGCCGCTCCCCCCTGCGCGCATAAGGTATGTTGTTTCTTTCTTTTATTCTTTTGTTTCATTTTATCTCCTTCCGTCTTCAATTTTTCTAATTCACGCCTTGTTGCCACCGCCCCTCCTGCGCCCCCACCGGCCACCGGCGACCTCCGTGATGTTTTAAAACAGGGGTATGTTCTCTAATCTCTATAATTTTTTGTTCGAAATTACTGCTTATTGTTTAATCCTATGCGTATTTTATTCTATTTATTGAAATTTCTCATATTCAGTAGATCTGTAGATGTATCAAGTACTAAACTCATTTAAGTTGAACAACAGTACTTCATTTTAGGTAGAGTATTAAATTTCCACTGTTGCTTTGTTCATTTAGGTTGAACAACAGTAATTCATTTTAGGTAGAGTATTAAATTTCCAAGTACTAAATTCCAACAGAAGCATATTTGTTAATTTTGAAAAAGGAAATGTACTCTCATTCATTTTAGGTAGAATATTAAATTTCCAAGTACTAAATTCCAACAGAAGATAGAAGCATATTTGTTAAGAACAACAGTAATTCATTTTAGTAATTCAATGTACTCTCATTCAAAGTAGTAAGTTAGTAGAAAAATGAAATTATTAATATCTAAATTTTTTGAAAAGGCATTCTTAGTTGTATCATTAATATAAAAAAAAGTAGTAAAAGGGAAATTAATAAGAATCAATATTATGAGGATGAGAATTTGAAGATTATATTTGTATTTGTGTATTTATTCTTGAGCTGATTTTTTTTTTAAGTAAAATGGCTGAGGAAGGAGCATCCGCTGCATTCCCATCACCCAAGTCACCTAGTCTTGAAGGGATTTCCGAGTCTCCTACTTCAACTCCAGCTTTACTTGGCTCTCCTGAGACACCTGACTCTTCCACTCCAGTTACAGAGAGCCAACCAATTGTAGATGGAGTTGTTCCTAATAAAGAAAAGGCACCAGGCAGCACAGCAGGAAAAATATTCTCCAAAGTTTGGGCTCATTATGACAAATTGCAAGTCGATGGAAAATGGAAAGCGAAATGTAAGTATTGTGGTGCATTGCTGGTTGGTGAACCTAAACAAGGTACTTCTCATTTGAATAATCATCAAAAGAGGTGTCCTAGAAAGAAAACATCGGATATAAGACAACAGCTTTTGCAAGCTAATTTCCACAAGGAGAAATTTGAAGTTTCACCATTCAACTTTGATAAGGATTTGACTCGCCAAAAGCTTGCAAGAATGATCATATTGCACGAGTATCCATTGATGATGGTGGAACATGAAGGATTTAGAGAGTTCTGTAAAACTTTGAATCCACTATTCCAAGTTGTGTCAAGAAATACGATTAAAAGAGATTGCTTGAAGATATACGATAGCGAGAAGATTGCCACACTGCAAAATTTGGAGAAGAACGATGCTCGGATAGCCTTGACAACGGATATGTGGACATCCTCATATCAAAAAAAAGGTTTCATGGCGGTCACAGCCCACTTCGTTGACAATAATTGGAAGTTGCAGAGTCAGATTATCAGGTATTTATTAATTTTATGTAAATTTTCAATAATAGTTCAATTGTATTATGTAATATGTGATGTTATTTTTTTGCACAATCATGTAGGTTTATCTATGTTCCAAGTCCACACACAAGTGATGCTCTTTGTGACGCATTATTTCAGTGTCTCTTTGATTGGAACATAGATAGAAAGATATCCTCTATCACTGTGGACAATTGTTCAACAAATGATGCAATGTTGAGCTTACTTGTAGAGAAGCTACCTTCTGATGCTCTCTTGCTTGGTGGTAAGTTGCTTCATATGCGTTGTTGTGCGCATATACTTAACTTGATCGTGAAAGATGGGTTGGATGTCATTGAGGGGGCAGTTAAAAACATCAGAGATAGTGTTGCTTATTGGTCAGGCACTCCAAAGAGATAGGAGAAGTTTGAGGAGACAGCTAATCAAGCTAAAGTTACGGTTATTAAGAAGCTGATTCTTGATTGCAAAACACGTTGGAACTCAACGTATTTGATGCTATAGACAGCCCTTGACTACAAAGAGGTTTTTTCACGCTTGAAGTTTCGTGATGCAAAGTACAAGAATTGTCCTACTGATGATGAATGGAGGATGACCAAAATTATTTGTGGTAAGCTTGTTTTATTTTATGAAGCTACTGAACTGTTCTCTGGCACTCAATATCCTACTGCAAACTTGTGTTTTTCAAGTATTTGTGAGATCAAGTTGGCTTTAGTTGAGTGGAGTGTATGTAAAGTTGATGTTATTGAGAAAATGGCTAAGGATATGTTAGAGAAGTTTGATAAATACTGGTTGCATGTGCATGGAATTATGGGGGTAGCAACCCTTCTAGATCCTAGGTATAAATCTGATATTTTGGAGTACTACTTTGGTATGATTTTTTAGAAGGATGTTGATTATGAGGTGGCTAGGATTCTTGATTTATGCCGTGAGTTATTTGAACAATATGAGAGAGATTATCAAGATGGAGATGGTGAGAGCGGTGAATCAAGTGTGGTTCATGAACCTTCACGTCATTTGGGGTCGAGAATGAGTGGATTTTATCTGTTTACATCTAAGAAGAAAAGGAAACCCGTGAGATCGGAATTAGATCTATACTTGGAGGAGGGTACTTTACCTAAGGATGAAGAGTTTAATGTGTTAACATGGTGGATGTCTAATAAAGGTAAGTATCCAATTTTAAGTCGGATTGCAAAAGATATCTTAGGGATTCCCATGTCCACTGTTGCTTCGGAATCAGCTTTTAGCACAAGTGGTAGGTTGATTAGCCCTCATCGTAGTCGACTTCACCCAAAGACAGTTGAGGCGTTAATGTGTGCACAAAGTTGGCTATCGACTCATATGAAAGGTAATTATCACATTTTTTTATTCACTTATATTAATTTTATAGTTGAATAATTTACATTCTATTTTATTTCTTTTGTAGATGGTGGGAATGATAAAGCAAATGTTTTTTATGATGAGGATGATGAGAATAATGAGACTATGGTAAGCTAAATTTTTTGCGTATGTGTAAGTTCTAATAATTAATTTTTTCTCACCCTTTTTAACTCTTTGGACTCATATAATTGTAGGAATAATGTGGCGTGGAGGGCACCTTGTGCAATGTGAGGAGAGTTGGAGAAACGAGTCAAGTGGAGATTGAAGAATGATTAAGCTTATGCTAGATCTTTATTTTTCCTAAGTAATAGTTATTGACTTATTGTTATTTTGGACACGTGTTTCTTTTTAGAATTGATTTGGTGGATTTTGATATTTAATATTGTTCATTTTGGATATGAATTGGTGATTTGGATGGTTTAATGTTTTGTTAATGGTGAAGTTTTAATATTTAGTTTTTTCAATTTTAAATATTTTCAGTTTTTTTTTTAATATATTGAGATGGAGCAGGGCAGATCAGATCTGCCCCGTGCGGAGCAGGCATGGATCACAAAATGTTGCCCCGCAGCGGGGCATGGAGCAGGGCAGGGCGGCGGGGCAGTTGATTAGGAGTGAAATTGTCATGATTCGTAGCTAGAAACGCCCTAGTTTTGGTCGAGTTTATAGAGTATTTAGAGTCAATTGAGCATTATTTCTATACATTGATAAATTTGTCTCTTTGATGCTCATAGGTGAATAGAGGACGGAAAACGGAGTTCGTAGGACTTTGAATCGACTCAAACGGATGCCCGGATGAGAAGATATTGAAGAAATACGATTGGTATTAGTGCGGACGAGGAAAAGTATCATTTCGGAGGATTGGAGATCACTCGAGCGCATCACTCGAGCGCCACCGCTCGAGCGCCTTACTCGAGCGCGCAAACATACAGAATCATTCTTGCGCTCGAGCAGCTCGAGCGCCACCGCTCGAGCGAATCACTCGAGCGCCCAAAACTTACAGAATGATTTCAGCGCTCGAGCAGCTCGAGCGCGACCGCTCGAGCGAATGCACCATTCGAGCTACACTGCTCGAGCGGGACCGCTCGAGCGTTTTGCTCGAGCGCCCGTATACTTTTGCCTCCGGATGCGTATTTTCGGCCCGTTAACTCCCGTTTCGACCCGTGCCTATATATATCTCGTCCAAACACGTTTTGAAGAATCCCCAACTTTTAGAAATACTTTTAGACTTAGTTTTTGAAGAGGAGAAGAACGAGCAAGCTTTATTTTACGTTTTGTTGAGGTTTTTCATACGAATTCTAGTTTCTTTTCAATTCTTAGTTTCTTTTCATTAGTTCGTTACTTTGAACACGTTTAAATTTCGTTTTTATCAATTCAATTTCAGTTCTTCGTATTTATTTTCTTTTAAAACCCTAGTTCATGTTTCTTATTTTCTTCGTTCAATTCAATATGTTTATGTTCGTTGTTTCTTTAATTGCTTTTAGTTTTGTTAAAACCATGTCCGGCTAAAACCCTTGCATGCTTGGGTTAGGATGAACTCGTAGAAGTAGGATGTGGGTACGTAATTAAGGTAATTGGTGACGTTAGTTTTAATTCTCTTAATTAATGAATTCATATAATTAATCTTAACTCTACCTTTGAATTTCGTACGAAAGTGTTAGAGAGAGGACGACCGCATCACTCGATAACAATTAGTAGTCTTAACGAGAAGGTTTAGGAAAGGTTAATTCATCTACCGGTTTAGCGAAGGAGGACGACCGCATCACCTTAGTTAAATTAGGGTCTCATTAATTGAGCACAATCCATTAACTTGTTAGTGGATTAGTGAAGTCGAGTGTTAGGGTAAAGTATTAGGGTTTAGAATCTTGAGCTTTCACCTTGCATTCTTTTACTTAGGTTAATTCTTGTTTGTCACGGTTATTTTGATTATGTACCTGCTCCGTTAGTATACGTAGGGATTCCTAACCTGAGCATCACCATCTCCCATTAGAAAACAACCTTAGTTAATTCGTGTCTTACGTTCTTTAGTTTAATTAGTTTACTTTAGTCTTTTAATTAATCTTTCAAAAATCCAAAAACATTTCACTCATATTAACTACGACGCGTAGATCTTCAGGGATCTATTCGCATACATACCATCCCTTGGGTTCGATAATACTTGGTCCCTATACTTGCCCATACTACAGTGAACCCGTTCTCTTGCGGGGTAGCTACTAGTAGAAGCTAGTGTAGTCGCTTCAAGTCAATGGCGCCGTCGCCGGGGATGGCGTTATATGCTTTTTGAATAGGACTTGTAGATAGCTTAGTAGTTAGTAGTGGGTGATTTAATTTCTGTTTTTATTTTTATTTTTCTATCCATTCGGCAGTTGCGTTTTGATCCTTCTGCTAGTGTGTCAGGTTTATGAGAACACGCTCACAAGGGAATACGAGCGAAGAGAGATTACCTGCAGATCCTGAGACAATAGCTAGAAGGAACCGAGCCTTCTTGAGAAGGATGAACGCTGCCGACTTAGGGAAGGAACCAATGGATATAAGTAATGAGTTGGACGATGCTGCCAACGATTTCAATCAGGCAGTAGACCGAGTTGAAGGCACTGGAGTTAGTGGTAGCCAGAATCAAATTCCATTGGGGGATAGCCAGAGCCTAAACCCGGGTACACAAAACGTAGTGAACCCAGCTCAGAACCTTGTCCATAATCCTCATAACCAAAACCCTGCTTACCCACAAAACCCAAATAACCCTTTCCACAACCCAGCATACCAACATTACCCATACCCACCTTATCCTTACCCACCATATCCATATCATCCACCACCAGTCTATAACCAACCGCCTGTTTACCAACCACCACCCCAACAAGTACCAGTTCCTGCTGCTAATCCTCAACACGTTCCTCAGAACGTAGATCATAATATGGCGATTAGAGGGAGGTTTGCAGCGCAGCCACAACGGTACTATGATGGAGTGGCTTTGCCTCCTGTTGAGGCGAACAACTTCTCGATATCACCGGGGATTTTAAAGCTGCTGACTGAGAATCAGTTCAAAGGAGTGATCGGGAAGGAGAATCCTCATACACATCTGAGGAGCTTTCTCATGATAGCCTCCACATTTCATTATAATGGCATGTCTGAAGATGCCAAGAGGCTTAGGCTGTTCCCATTCTCATTGACGGGAATAGCCAAGGAGTGGTACGATAATACGCTCCCGCGGGGAGGTATTACCACTTGGGCCGAGCTCGAGCGTCTGTTCCTCGAGCGATTCTACCCTCCATCTAGGACGATCAAGGCTAGAATTGAGATCTCGTCCTTTCGCCAGAAGTCTGGAGAGGATTTACGCCAAGCGTGGGAGAGATACTCAAACATGCTGATTGAGTGCCCGCAGCACGGGTACAACGAGGGAGACATTATGGAATTCTTCTATAGTGGTGCCAGCAAGGATGGTCAAGCCCATTTAGACGCCTGTGCGGGTGGAGCATTCCTGAATCAAGGCATAGAGAGGTGTAGGGAGATCGTGGACAACATTGTCACGAATGCCGGTGCTTGGGGAGTGGATGCAGATTTGCAAAGAGTGCATCAGGTGGAAGAGGGAGAAGGGACGAGAAGGCTGCTGATGGCCATGATGGAGAAGATCAACAACCTCGAGTTGGGGAAAAGTTTGGGTGGAGAGCATGCAGTAGAGAATGAGAGAGTAGACCAGCCCAGTGGACAGGAAGAGGTAGCCAATTACATGGGAGGTCCGTATTACAATCAGAATGGCTACCAAGGTGGTAATCAGTATGGAAGGCCTTCTTATGGCCAACCATTTGTGCCTCCAGGCCCTCAGCCACTTCAAAATCAATGGAGGAACACACAAGGAGTTCAAGGAGGCCAGCAGCTCCCTCAAAACACATGGAGGAAAAATGATAATTTTTCTTATGCTAACCCAAAAGCTGGTGTTACCGTTCCTGCAGGTGTTGATCCGGGGTCTAAACCTCCTGGTGGAGAAGGCGGTGCATCAACCGAGGAGATGTTGAGAGCGATCCTTCAGAAGGTGGAGGAAGGGAGCAAGCGGTTGTCATCCTTGGAGTACGATGTGAAGGAGTTGCACAAGAAGGGTGATCAACGTGATCAAGAGCTCCAGAAGATGAACGTTGAGTGGACTAGAACTCAACAAGAGAACAATCGAAGGTTCACCTCTTTAGAGCTCCAGATGAGTCAAATTGCAAAGTCCGTGAATAGAATGCCGGAGGGGAACTCAAAAGAGCAGTGCAAGGCGATCCAGCTGAGAAGTGGAACCAACTATGAAGGTCCTCAGATGCCTGCTGATTCTGAGACGCCCCAAGAAGAGATTGAGCCTAAAGGAGATGAAGTTGAGAAGGGGATTGAAAGTGAAGGAATTTATAAGAGTGAGAGAGTTCCTAAGTGGAAAAAGGCAAAGGAAGCAAGGGAGAAAGTGAAAGAAACAGAAAGAGATGAATGGGGGGTACCCAAATCTGTGATACCCGTCCCATATCCACAGCGCTTCATGAAAAAGAAGCTTGATGAAAAATTTGCTAAGTTCCTTGATGTTTTTAAACAATTGCATATTAATATTCCTTTTTATGATGCTTTGGAACAGATGCCGCACTATGCGAAGTTTTTGAAGGACTTGATCGCAAAAAGACGGCGAGTGGATGAGCCGAAGTTGGTGCAGCTGAACCACGAGGTGAGTGCATTAGTGCACAAGGCGCTTCCACCAAAGCTGAAGGATCCCGGTAGTTTCACGATCCTATGTGATATCGGAAACGGGATCAAGAAGGGAGCGTTGTGCGACCTCGGAGCGAGCATCAATCTTATGCCGTTGTCGCTTTTCAAGAAGTTGGAAGGTGGAGAACTTCAACCCACAATGATGACGCTTCAATTGGCCGACCGGTCTATTACTAGACCTCAAGGTGTGGTTGAAGACGTCCTCGTGAGAGTTGGAGATCACATCTTTCCAGCCGACTTTGTAGTGCTAGAAATGGAGGAAGATGAGCACGTGCCCCTGATCTTGGGAAGACCGTTCTTAGCTACGGCGGGGATGGTGCTAGATGTGGCAAATGGGAAGATCACGTTGAAGGTTGATGATCAAGAAGTGAAGATCTCCCTATATGAAGCCATGAAACACCCGAGGGAGGATGAGAGCTTGTATTGCATGGATGCAATTGATCCTCGTGTTGAAGACACGCCTCCTATCCCTAATCCTTCTGATATTCATGATTTTGTTAGTCCTTCACCTGTTGAGTTAACCCATGAACATTATGTTCTTGATTATTTTGATAGGGATAAAGTGAGGAAGTTGAAGGAAGAAGAGGTAAAGAAAGTGGATGTGGTCCAGTTAGAAGGGAAAGGAGGAGTTAAGAAGAAAAAGTCCAAACTCAAGAAATTGTTTAGTAAGACTCCTCCAGATAGAGGCAAGAAGGAGTTGAGACCCATAACACTTGGGGATGAGAAGAGAGCAAAGGGGCTCATGATGGAGGGGCATCAAGGAAAGAAGTTCAGACACCACTCTTATGAGAGTGAGGGAGGTAAATTTGAGTATGATGTCCCATAAGCTCCTTTGAGCTTGGTCCGGCATGAGGACCTTAAAAATAGCGCTGAATGGGAGGCAACCCATTTTTATTTGCTTTCATTTATTTGTAGTGTTTTTTTATATTATTAGGGAGTATTTTGAGTCGTATGTTTAACCTCGTACTTGAGAGTTTTATTTTGTAGGCTTGTCTCTAAAGGAGTAAAGGTATCATGGAGTTACTCAGATTGAAGGAACCAACTTGAGACAAAGGAGTGTGCAAAGCTGTTGAGAGAAACTGACTTGTTCGGTTGAGGTAACCCACAACCCCAAACTTAGACCTCTAGCAAGGTCGAAGTTTGGGGGGGTGGAGTTTTTTATGTTTCTTGTTACATTGCACATGCATGCACCCCTTATCTTTGAGTTGAGTTAGTTATTTTGTGCCTTGAGATGCTCCTTGGGCTTTTATTAATTTGTTTTGTTACTCAATATTTTATGCCTATCAATCACCTTATGCTTGTTGATTGCTATCTTTGAGTATGATTTGATGAGTAGAGTGAGTTGTAAGGGTGAGTTAGAAATTTTTTTGTGTGAGTGTTTGAGTTTGAGCTGATTAGGGAGAGAACCTGTATGCTTATGAGTTTTCTTTTGAGTACTTGTGTGATGAGAGTGAGAATGCACTAGGACTAGCTTGGATGTGAAAGCTGTGAGATTTGAGCCTTACGAGATTTAAATGCATGATTTAATCTCTTCGTTTGTGAGTGGATCGTCACCTTAGAGGATGCTAGAACTTGCATGTGCTCTTGCTTCTAGATTGTGTCTAGTTTGATATGCCGAATGTGATCTTAGGCCATCATTGATTTTATTGAGTCACTTAGCCAAAATTTTCCTTACCAATGACATTGATCCCTTGTTAGCCCCGTTGAGCCTAAAGCCTATTTTATTTGCTAGCACATATGAACACTATTCCAATTCCTAAGCCTTTTTGTCCCAATTTGAGTGGAGAATAGGAAAGTGTGAATATGAAGGGAGTGAATTGAGTTGAAAAAAAGGAGAAGGTTGTTTGTTGAGTGAATATGAAAAAAAAAAGGTGTGATGAAGTTTTGAGTTGTGGGAAAGAAAAAAAAAAATTGAGAATGAGCAAAAGAAAAAAATGAGCTCATGTGTTTGTGCGAAAAAGAAAAAAATGATGAAGTGATTGAAAAAGTGAAGGAGTGAGAAAGATAAAAAAATTGAAGTGTTGAGAGAATTGAAAGCGAAAGTGTAGTGATTGAATATGTTTGAAGTAGTTCGTTCTTAATCTCGAAGTACCGAAGTTTTGAATTTCTATTCTCCATTCACTTGAGTCACTTTACCATATTGTTATCCCACCTGTCCAAAGAGCCTACATTACAACCTTTTGAAAGTCCTTTTTGATTCGGCATTGATTTCTAGAGTATGGTCGAAGTTGAGAGCATTTACAAGCCTATGGCTGCCAATTTGTGTGAGTGATTGATTGAGTGAGTCCCTTTATCATTGTTATACACTTGTGAGGGAGTTAAACACATCGTTGAGTGCACATCCATGCTTGATCTTGGTGTTTCTTATTATTGTTGCATGAGTACGATAAAAGGAATTGAGTGAGTATACGGGTGATTGACTTTTGAAGCTTGAATTCATTAGCTTGCATGATTGATTTTTCCTACTCATTCCTAACAATTTCACTTGACTTATTATTTCATTGCTTGGGGACAAGCAATATGGTAAGTTTGGGGGGGTTGATTAGGCGTGAAATTGTCATGATTCGTAGCTAGAAACGCCCTAGTTTTGGTCGAGTTTATAGAGTATTTAGAGTCAATTGAGCATTATTTCTATACATTGATAAATTTGTCTATTTGATGCTCATAGGTGAATAGAGGACGGAAAACAGAGTTCGTAGGACTTTGAATCGACTCAAACGGATGCCCGGATGAGAAGATATTGAAGAAATACGATTGGTATTAGTGCGGACGAGGAAAAGTATCATTTCGGAGGATTGGAGATCACTCGAGCGCATCACTCGAGCGCCACCGCTCGAGCGCCTTACTCGAGCGCGCAAACATACAGAATCATTCTTGCGCTCGAGCAGCTCGAGCGCCACCGCTCGAGCGAATCACTCGAGCGCCCAAAACTTACAGAATGATTTCAGCGCTCGAGCAGCTCGAGCGCGACCGCTCGAGCGAATGCACCATTCGAGCTACACTGCTCGAGCGGGACCGCTCGAGCGTTTTGCTCGAGCGCCCGTATACTTTTGCCTCCGGATGCGTATTTTCGGCCCGTTAACTCCCGTTTCGACCCGTGCCTATATATATCTCGTCCAAACACGTTTTGAAGAATCCCCAACTTTTAGAAATACTTTTAGACTTAGTTTTTGAAGAGGAGAAGAACGAGCAAGCTTTATTTTACGTTTTGTTGAGGTTTTTCATACGAATTCTAGTTTCTTTTCAATTCTTAGTTTCTTTTCATTAGTTCGTTACTTTGAACACGTTTAAATTTCGTTTTTATCAATTCAATTTCAGTTCTTCGTATTTATTTTCTTTTAAAACCCTAGTTCATGTTTCTTATTTTCTTCGTTCAATTCAATATGTTTATGTTCGTTGTTTCTTTAATTGCTTTTAGTTTTGTTAAAACCATGTCCGGCTAAAACCCTTGCATGCTTGGGTTAGGATGAACTCGTAGAAGTAGGATGTGGGTACGTAATTAAGGTAATTGGTGACGTTAGTTTTAATTCTCTTAATTAATGAATTCATATAATTAATCTTAACTCTACCTTTGAATTTCGTACGAAAGTGTTAGAGAGAGGACGACCGCATCACTCGATAACAATTAGTAGTCTTAACGAGAAGGTTTAGGAAAGGTTAATTCATCTACCGGTTTAGCGAAGGAGGACGACCGCATCACCTTAGTTAAATTAGGGTCTCATTAATTGAGCACAATCCATTAACTTGTTAGTGGATTAGTGAAGTCGAGTGTTAGGGTAAAGTATTAGGGTTTAGAATCTTGAGCTTTCACCTTGCATTCTTTTACTTAGGTTAATTCTTGTTTGTCACGGTTATTTTGATTATGTACCTGCTCCGTTAGTATACGTAGGGATTCCTAACCTGAGCATCACCATCTCCCATTAGAAAACAACCTTAGTTAATTCGTGTCTTACGTTCTTTAGTTTAATTAGTTTACTTTAGTCTTTTAATTAATCTTTCAAAAATCCAAAAACATTTCACTCATATTAACTACGACGCGTAGATCTTCAGGGATCTATTCGCATACATACCATCCCTTGGGTTCGATAATACTTGGTCCCTATACTTGCCCATACTACAGTGAACCCGTTCTCTTGCGGGGTAGCTACTAGTAGAAGCTAGTGTAGTCGCTTCAAGTCAGCAGTAGCGCGGGGCAGACATGGATATTGAGATATCCGCCCTGATCCGCTCCATTGTCATCCCTAATTGCAGGTCAAGCAGACTGATCAAGGTATCTTCATAAATCAAGTCAAGTATACAAGAGACTTGATTCAAAAGTTTGGTGTTCAGAGCAGCAATCCAGCCAGGATCCCAATGAACACAAATTGGAAGATGGATCCTGACACTGAAGGGACTTCAGTAAATCAGACTGAGTATCGAGGGTTGATAGGTTCTTTGTTGTACCTGACTGCAAGTAGGCCTGACATTACGTTTGCAGTTGGTGTGTGTGCTAGGTATCAGTCTGATCCCAAGAGAAGTCATTTGGAGGCTGCTAAGAGGATACTTAAGTATTTGAAAAGGACAGTCAATATGGGACTATGGTATCCTTCAGATGACAACTTAGAGCTGACAGGTTATTCAGATGCAGATTATGGAGGTTGTAGGATTGATAGGAAATCAACCTCAGGGACATGTCAGTTTTTGGGAAGTAAGTTGATCTCGTGGTTTAGTAAGAAGCAGAATTCAGTGGCGACATCCACAACTGAGGCTGAGTATATGGCTGCAGGTAGTTGTTGTGCTCAGATTCTGTGGTTGAGGCAACAGTTGAGGGACTACCAAATATTTGCTAATCAGGTTCCAATCTATTGTGACAATAATAGTACAATAGCAATTACTCAGAACCCAGTGCTTCACACAAGGTGCAAGCATGTGGATATTAGGCATCACTTCATTCGAGATCATGTGGAGAAGAAAGATATTAGGATGGAGAAGATTCACACTGACAGGCAAAGAGCTGACATCTTGACTAACCCTCTGGCTGAAGCAAGGTTTATGGAACTGTCAATGGAGTTAGGATTCTTAGATCTGGGAGAGCAGTCAGTGTAGGGTTCTAGGAGGAACTCAGGCCAGACTCGACTCAGCGAGGTATCAGGGTGCTACAATGTCTCCCTGACAGGTATGAATTCTAACCTGACTCTTGTGAATTTCAAGCGTCTCCCTGAGTCCTTCGTCCTGAAAATCTTTATTAAATGCATTCCGTTTTCATTAAAAGCGCGCCTTTTCATATTTAAACCCACGCGCACGGAGCATTTAATGCTACATTTACTTTTTCAAATACGTGTCCGTTTTATACGGAATATGACTGACATGGGGTTTTGATTGAAACTGAGATTAATCCTGGCCCCTCATTTCAAAACCTTTCGAATTCAGGAATTAATCTCAACCCCATATTTGAGTAACTGACTTAATATTATCAATCAAGAGTGCCATTTGAGGTTTTTACGCAAACACAACACATCTGCACACTGAGTTTTCCCTTGCTCAATCACAAAAATTTCGAAAAAAAAAAAAAACTCTTCCTTTCAAATCAATGGCATTTCTTGATTCCAACTGGACAACCGACAAGATTGTAGACGTTGTCGAGAATAAGCTGATACACATGGAGCAAGTCATCTCCATGGAAGGTATCTGTCTTACAGTTGAGGAAATCCAACCCGTGTTCAAATGGATTTCCAATTCTGGGTTGGAAACATACTTCACCACCCGCCCCATTTTCGTGCTCACAAGAACAGTTGTGGAAGCATACTTAAACTTGTTCTTGCGAAAGGGGGAAGTATACACGAAGGTGACTGCGCTTAAGCCGACGGGAGAGATGGATGGCAACGGCGAACCTCTTTACAACTCAGAGGTGGTCACTATTGACATCAAGAGGGCGGTGAGGGAAGTCTTCAAGTTGCCGTTTTCAGGCATCAACCCAAAAACGTACAAGGAGAACTCGGAGGGAGAGCTTCTTGGGAAATGGACCAAGTCGGGGTCATCAGAGTTCAAGGCTCGTCAGAACAAGAATACGTTAAAGCCTGAGTACAGAGCTCTGGTGGATTTGGTGTCCAAGATTATGATGGGTGCAACTGGCTCTCACGAGCAACTAAGTCTGCCCAAGCTGAGACTCATGAGAGCTATTGTTGATGGAGTGGAAGCGAACTGGGAGCAGTTCTTCCTTGATCAACTCCATCAGGCCGGGTTGGACAAGCTAAAGCGAGATGAGGAGAAGAAGCACATTTCCGTCAGTGCCATCTTGCCGTTTGGAATGAGGATGTCCATCCTGATAGCTCATGCCTGCCATGGGTATACCTTCGACTTTGAGGATTGTCTCTCCTCAAAGAAGGTAATGTTTTCCTTACTGAGTGATACCTATTCAGTGCTAGGGCTGACTGATCCCAATGCAAAAGTAAAGGGTCAGGCCAAAAAGCCAGCTGGTAAGGCCAAGAGAGTGGCTACCAGTCTCATTGAAAGGGTAGATGACCTCCTTGAGAGGAGTAAGGAAGTAGAGGAGGTAGCTGCTAAGGAGGTGGAGCAGCCTGAGGTGAACGCGGCTGAAAAGAAGAAGACGGTGAAAATCGTGCTGTCAGGGAAGAGCACGAAATCAGGGACTGAGTCTGATCCCAAGAAGGCCAGGTCTGAGGCTGAGGGAACTGACGATGACGTCAGGAAGGAGGTTGATCAGGGAGAGAGGCCCCTGAAAAGGCTTAGGAAGGGATCCAAAAGGTCCCCGGCTAAGAAGCTGCCTGAGGTGAGTGAGAGGGAGAAGTCAAGCTCTCCTGGAGCCTCTGACTTGGAGGCAGTGAGAAAATCTGTCGAGACGGCTGAGTTATTGCAGCCTGAGACAGTACCCACCCAAACACCCACACACCCTGAAACCCAAACACCTTCCAACCCTGACCCCACAACTCAACCCCCTCAACCACCCCAAACCACAGAGCCAAATGATCCTACTGAGTCAGTTCCATTAAACTCACCAACGAATGAGCCTGACCAGTCAGCCGAGCCAAATCTTCCAAACCCCACAGACTTTCCCTCATACCCCAATCCCAAAGACTGTCCCAAATCCATTTCAACTGAAGAGGACGAATTCCTCGAAGTGGAGGAGGAGGAATTAGATGAGCATATGGCAGGAGGGATTCTGGAGAACACTCTCAGGGGGAATGCCACAGAATGGGTAGGAAAGTGTTGGCCTGGGCTGTATAAGTACAATGAGCTGCTAGCGTATGTGATTGAGCTCAAGGTTTGGTTGGATTTCAAACAATCAAACATGCAGGAGCAACATTTACTAGTGGACGCTCGTGGCTGGGAGCACTGGGAGTCTGAGGAAGCCAAGATTTGCTCCTACTTTGGACTGACTAGCTGGCTTCAACTTCTAAACTTTGATAACCTGAAGCAGTTAGTGGCTGATATGATGTCCAAGAGCAAGGCTGACATCCTGTCTGGTGACGAGAAGGATGATGAGGATGATGACGCTCAGGGTGGAGCAATGGAGAAGGCAGTGGAGGAAACTGCGAAGGAAGTTGATGATATGATCTCTGAGCCTCAGGCTCAGGGGGAAGGTGAAAGAGACACTGGTGCCAAGGGTAGACCAGTGGCTGAGGATGTTTTGAACATCTCAGCTGCCAATGAGACATCTGTCGATGAAGGGATTCTCTGCCCTGAGACAAGAGAGGAAGATGTTGAGGCATCCAAGGAGACTCTCAGTTCCGAGGGACTTGTTCCTAAGGTTCAAGTTAGCTTAGCTGAGCCTGAGCAGGCGGCTATGACTACTTCACAACTGCCTTCAGTGCACCTTGAAGAAGGGACTGATGCTGCAGGGGCTACCAAGGGAAAGCAGCCAATCACTGATGAGGCCGTTGATGATGAAGATGTGATAATAACTGGGGTCGGCCGTGCTGAATTCACGAGCATAGTGGAGGTCAAGCAGGAGAAAACCACTGAAAATCTAGCTGAACTTCAGGAGGAAGTAATGAAGCTACGAGCTGAAAAGGAAGAAGACTCCAAGGCCCTGGCAAAACACATCAGGTGGACAAAGTCAGCCTACAACACCCTTGCCAACAGGGAGCTGATTCTGTTAAAGAGAACGATGACTGACACGGCCAAGTCAGTGAGGAATGAGAGGAAGCGCACTAAAAAGATGCTAAGGCAAACCTTGAAGCAGTTGGCTGAGAAGGATGAGCAAAGGAAGGAAGATCTCAATCAGGCTGTGGAGAAGCTTGCAGCTTAGGCTGGAGCACTATTCACTCAGGCCATTTCTGGCTCAGCGTCAAAGTTTGAGCTGGAGTCAGAACGCATTGCTCAGACTTCGAAGGACATTGCCAAGAGGCTGACCCAGGCAGATGAGCGATCCACTCAGGTGGAGGAGAAGATTGAGAAGGTTGAGCAAAGACTCCAACTCTCCATGGAGGTCTTTGAGAAGAAGGTCCAAGCTGCAATCAGTTCAGTATCATTTGCAGGGACAGGAATTTCGATGGGAGTTGAGTTATTGAAGGAGGGAATTAATGATGTCCATTCCCTAGCCTCCTTCGTAATCAACAGCGGATCTGACGCATTCCCATCAGAGGCCAATGATGATGCCAAAAATGGGGAAAGGAAGAAGAAAAGATCCCGCCCTGAGGCATCGGAGGCAGTCAACCAAGGTGAGACCGTTCAAGCTGATCCTGAAGCCAATCCTGAAGGGAACGTGCTAAGGGTGAGGAAATCAGCTAGGTTGGCGGCAGTAGAGAAGGAAGGAGAGGAAGTTGTTGCCAGGCTGAGGGCGGAGGCAACAAAGGCAAAGGCTGATGAACCTTCCAAGCAACAACCTGAGCCAGTTCAGAGATCTTCCCCCATGAGCTCAAGGAAGAACCCAATCACTTACTCTGGGGAGTTGGTGGCGGAGTTATGTGCTGAAGCATGGGGAGATCATTCTGAGAAAACTGAGGCTATGCGCAGAGCTGAAATTGCTCAGAAGGAGAAGATGCGCATCTTGGAAAAGAAGGTTGAGAAGCTGACTGATATCACTGAGCTTCAACAACGAGAACTGGATGATGCAGTGATCAGCTTGCTAAGGAGGAAGAAGGCGAAGCCTGAGCCTAGGAAGTACAGGAAGAAGCCAACAGTTAGGAAATCAACAATTCTTCAAGTCAGTAGGCCAGAATCAGGAGTAAGGGAAGCGTTTGTCGACGAGTTCGTCTCAGAGGCATTGAAGGAGTTTTGGATTGATGCAAGGGATGAGTTTGTTAGATTGTGGTACGTTGTGAAGAAATGGGGCGACACTGATGATATTAATGCCCACTTCACTGACTACATGATGGACAATCATCCTGAGTTATTCCAAAAGATCTTGGAGGAGGCTGATGCAGCTCAAGTTCAAGTGAAGGCTCCTGAGTTCACCATTCGAGCTCCTCCCTTAGTTCCTGGAACTCAAAAGCATGACACAAAGGCCATTATGATGGAAGTGTTGAAGATTGCCAAAGCTGAAGGGTACGTGAACCAACCTAAGAGATTTGACGAGCTAAAGGCAAGAGTCTATGCAGGATATGGACTCAAACCTGAAATGAGATTGGTCTAGGTGTTCACAGGCTTCTTTGTAATAGATTAGATTCATTGTAACCATTTCCACATCAATCAATGAAATCTATTACTTTTGCCCACAGACAAAAACTCATTGTCTTTTTTGCTGTTGTTTTAAATTCTGTACTTTATCAAGAATTGCTCTAACACTGTCTTATCTTATAGATAGGTTTATCACATTTCCTCTAAGTGTTTTGAGGATCTTTTCAGTGTTTTGGCATCATCAAAAAGGGGGAAATTGTTGGGACATTGTCAGTTTTGATTAAGATCCCAAAGCCCCTGAAAAGATGTTTGCCTTATTCTGTCTTTGTCAGGCAAGTCTTGGTTAGGTTTTATACTTGTCATTTTACACTTCACAGGTACTCAGTGAGAGGAGAACTCACTGGTGACAATCAAGACTCAGAGCCTGAAGACGAAGAGCACCATCCTGAACTTATGGCAGTCCTCTAAGCTGGCTGAGTAAGTGTCAGTGATGAAGAGTATGACCCTGAGGTCATTACTAACTCAGTCCTGAAGGGAACAGGATGTCACTGAGTTTATGGGAAGACTTGGAGTAGAGCCAAGCAATGCAAAAGGAATTTCAGCATCAGGACAAGACCGGTGGGCTCAAGACAAAATGAACTTAATTAGACAAGCCTGAAGCTCAGGAATAAGTTCTGACATTCTCACCAACCTGATGACGTGGACCAATCCGAGAAGGACACGCACGTACGGAACCTGACATGAAGACTGAATTCAGACTGCATGTTCAACGGGCAAGCATTTAATGTGCATTTAATGCAAATACCAAATCCATGCAAGGACGGCTGCTGCATGAAGATATGTCCGTTTGAAGCCTCTCTACATAGATGACTAGAAGGCTATCTCTCCCACGGATAGTTTTTCAAATCACCTATAAATACAGAAGGCCTTGAACCCATTCAAGGTTACGGGAAATTTCCAAGCCAGAAATTACTCAAACTCTCAAGCATTCAAAGCATTCAGCCTTTAAGAGAAGCACTCGAAACCATCTAAATTTCCCAAGTGTTTCTTAGCAACCGAGAGTTATTCTGTATTCCAAGAGCTAAATAACATTATCTTAAGCTTAGAGAGATTATCCAATCCTTAGCATAGCTTTGCTTTGTAAGGATAATCTCAACTTAGTTGGAATCCAAACTGAAACCAAAACCCTAAGTTAGGTTTGTTGGGAGCAAGTCAGTTAGTGTGTTAGTAGGAAGTTTGTATAGATCAGTGAGGTTAGCTGGTCTTGGTGCACCTTGGCACGTCAAAAACAAGAATCCCTTGAGTGGATTTCCTGTTATGTCAAGCCGTGGACGTAGGAGCTTGAGACTCTGAACCACGTTAAACCTGCTGTGTTCTTATTGCTTTGATATTGTGCATACCTGCCATATTACTTGTTCATTCATTGCATTCGGTTTATCAGGGCTGAATCAATCAGCCTGATCCTCAAAAAGAGCACTGCCCTACTAAACACTATTCAGAATTGAGTAAAACAAGTTTTTCAGAAAGCAAACTAAACAAGACTTTAAACTATCAGGGCTCAAACATTTCCGCACTGAACTTGAACTGATAGTTAGCCAACTGACCCGTACCAAGTGTAGTCAGTAGGTGTGTTATCAGCTCCTAGTTCTTTACCACTCTGAGTAAAGGGGACTCGGTCAGTTTTTAAAGTTGAAAAATTGGTATACGTTTATTCCCCCCCCCCATACACGTATTCCTCAGTCTTGTACCGGGACCAACAGTGGGTCTTGAGGTTGATCGGCACGGGGGTCCACTATCATATTGGCAATCAAGTCATCGGCCGCTTGCTGCTTTTTCTCTGCAACAGTCTGCTCGTCATCCCCATTTTGCTCGCCATCCCCATCTTCTTTAGCAGTGGGAGGGCGGGTAAGGACGATGCTGGGATCAAGTTTATCAATCTTGATCCCATAATCTTCCATGTCTCTAAGCTGGAGTTCAATTCCATTGGGAGGGGGATAGTTTTCGATGAACTCGACCAAGTCTTTCCCTATATCCTCCATGATCTCGGGTTTGTCGTACAAACTAACTGCACGAATGTTGTTAGCATAAGCACAAATATACCCCAAGTTCGAAGAAGAACCCGTTCAGACTTGCAACTCAGCCTCAAACTGCTATGGGGTGTACACCCTCTCCATCATCTCTTTGAGGCGAGCAACCTCTGCCTCGAACTCAGCCAGTTTTTGCTCGACATTAGCTTTCTCTTTCTTCTCCCTCTCAAGCTTAGCATCCTTATTCTTAAGCTTGACCGACAACACTTGATAGTCTTCAACGTGTTTCTTCTCGACGTCGTCAGCGAGCTTTAGCTGGTTGTTAAGACGAGCAATCCTGGCCTCGTAATGGCTAAACAGGTCGTCTTTCTCTTCAGTAAGTTACCGAGCTGTTGTTGCATAACGGCAAGCAACATTCTCTAGCTCGGCCAACTGGGCCATCCCCTTTTTAGCAGTTAAAAGGGAATTGGCGGCTTGCATCATGGAGAAGTGAAAGTTATTCACCACTCCTTGTAGTGATATGGTCTTATCCAAAGGTCTTGTCCATGCCCGGGCGACCAACTCTGTGGCCCGACAAACATGCTCGCTCGGGATCTCCCGTATGTTGACCGGGGTCTTGGAGCATGCATACTGGTGAACAGGGTTTGCTCGCCCCAGATGATCTTCCGCCCGATACCTACGAACAATAATACAAGTTATACTTAGGAAATTATTGAAAGCACAATTTGTGAGGGCCAGAATATCAGATTAGGGAACAAACTTACTCTGCGAATTTATTGGCATCCTAACCAAGGTGGGTGATATCTTCTGGGCCTCGGGGAGGAGTTTGCCTATCCTTGCCCATCTTGCTCACTCGCTCCACTGGCCCAATTGAGGTGTGAAGAGCAGTTTCGTCATGGTGGGCGCGGGCAGAACCTCCTCCCACATTGTATTTCCCCTTATCACCAGTAGGGGCAGCCCGGGACACGTGAGTACCGTCTTTCCTCTTTAATCGTTTTGCTCCATGTGGGGATGAAGCTGGGGGAGATGGTGGAGTGGCACTTGGAGGGGGGTGGCTTGCCGAGCAGTGTGAGCCCCTGAAGGCTTGTTCGTCATCGCCAGAACTTTGGAGGGCGGATCTCCTTTGGTTTTCCTTCCCTTCGGAGGCAGCATCTCGTGAACTCTCTGTTCTAGGAGACCGAAATAGGGGGGAACTGCTACAGTGACTTGCTCGGCTAAAAAAAGAAGAAGAAGAAAAGAAGCTAACAACTTATATTGAGCTAGCAAGTATTGTTGACGAACAAGTTTGCCTTTGGAAGTTAGATTTTTTTATATATACCTGGTGGCACCTCAACTTGGGCCTCAAGGTGGTGAGGATAAGTGAAGAGGCGAGCAGCTTTCTGGCACCTCTCCTCATTCACGTGTTGAATGGTCATATCTGCCTTATTCCGGAGTGCGACCAAACAAGATGTGAAGAGGAATTCTGATATATCCAATCTCCTCTTCCTCAATGTTCCACTTAAGCAATTGGGGACCTACGAGCAAATCTGAAGAGTTAAATTAGAACAATTTAATACAAAGATGAAAGAAAGCAAGCTTACATTTAATTTTTCTATATGATGCGGGGGAATTTATGCGCCCAACACCACCGTGTGGGTTGGAAGATGCTCGCCAGTCACCCCCTATAAAAAAGAAGTGCTTCTTCCAGTTTCTAATCTTGTTCGGCACTCCTTCGACGATCTTAAGTCCAGTACGGGCCTTCAGATAATAATATCCTTCTTCGCCCACAGGACACTTGGTGATCGTCATTAGGTAGTTGACTTCTTCAGCTGTGATGCGGTCAACGTACCCCTCCAGAGCGAATAACTCCATGACATCGAACAAGTTCATCCACCCAATTGGTGTAATTTGGGTGATGGCAAGGTTGATCACCTCCAAGAATTGACCAACAACGGGGGGTAGTGGCAACCTCAGGCCCGCGATCAAGATATCTATATTGAATTATTGATCGCTGTACAATCGGGTGGTGTGCGATCAGCATTTTTCTTCTTTTTTGGAGCCCACATATGGATGTCATATGGAATTTGGTACGTCTCTCGGATTAAGGCGAGCTCGTCCTTGCCAACAACACTCATTATCCTGCTCGCCTGGTATTCGGTCCTCTCCAAATCCAACACTTATCGTTCAAGGGGAGGAAATTTGTTCACGTACTCAGCAGCATATGCTCGCCATTCAAATGGGCGAGCAACTCCAGAAGGGATCTCATCTTCAAGCATTCTAGGGTTTGGGAACTCAAGCCCCTCCAAAAAATCTCGAGTCAGCTCGTCGAATTCGGGATCCAATTCCTCCTCGGATGCAGAGCTTGAAGAAGACTCCTCGCCTAAATTTTTGCTCGCAACCACCACAACCTCTTCGCCAGACGGGCGAACATTTGTGTCTTCCACTAATCGAACCACTGAATCAACGTCGGGATTCGTCTCCGACGAGACTTTGAAGGGTGGTTGGTTCTTGTATGCCACAATCGGGAAAAGAGGGTCCAAATTATCCGCAGAATCATGGTTACTTGAGTGGGAGGACATGAGTTATGGAAGAATAAGAGTCGATTTTGAGAGTTCTGGGAAAAATTAGTGAATTCCGATGGGAAAAATCTCAGGATAACGGCGGCGGTTTCTCAGAAGTAACGACGGCAATTTCCCACGGTGGTGTTATAAATGCGTTTCGAAAATTGACAAAACAGAAAAATTGAAACAACAAAAATGAAAGAAGAAGAAGAAATGACAAGTGTAACTACCTTGGGAAGGAAATAAAATCTTGAATTCGAAAAGCCGCCGGAAAAACTCAAGGGTCACCGGGGTTTATGGTGACTTCGCCGGAAATTTTGAAGAGAATGGAAAGAGTGGGAAAAATTTCTTAACTCTTCCCCTTTTATATCTGGAGAAAGAAACGGGGTAAAACCAGCAATAATCTAATAATCTTGGGGTTAAAAGGCGAAAAAATGGGGTCTCATTCAAGAAAGAATGAGACTTGGGGGACCTACATGCAATTTTAGGGGCGTGTGGCCTCGATCTTGCCTGCACATGGGCGGTGCCTAATCATGCCACCCACATCATCATTGAACAACTCCCAGATCTTGGGAAGACAAAACTGTGCTCCCAAAGTTGCTCGTCCCAAAGAAGAGGCAGTGCGACCTAGTCCGCCACTAAGGTGATATCCTGACCACAGTTGCTCGATACAAAGTTGTTCGTCCAAAGCAACATCCGGCCAGGATAGGGGGCAATTATTGATAAACGAACAACTATTATTGCTAGGCGAACAAGGATTAAGACATAAATGGGGATTATGACACAAAAGACTTAAACCAGAGAGGACTAACAAGGATAATCAAAAGGGAGTGCATAAATCAATTCGGAAAGTATATTATATGACGAACAACTTTCTGGCGGACAGGTCCTAGACCCGAGGCCGGATATGAACCCTATGCCAGGTCATGGGTGACGAACAATAATACCAAAAGGTGGTGCGCTTACCAGTTTATGGAGTGTATGTCACCTATCAGCCTATCAGATCGACCAGATTCTTGACGACCAAATATTACAAGTCCAGAGACACACCTATAATGAATAACAGAGCAAACAACTTGTGGACCACCCAATCAAGGGACGAACAACTTCAACAGAAGACATACAAGAATTGGACCAACAAGCAAACCATGGCGAACAACTATGAAACCGAGATAAGGTCAAATACAAAACTTTGTAATTAAGTTTCAGCTTAGATAAGGTCAAACATGGTCAAAAGGACACATATCAAGCATGCAAGCTTGGTAGTCCAAGAGTCATGTACACCACCTATCTGGTTGTTAGTATAAATAAGTTGTTCTCCTACAATAAAAATAAGTTCAAATTCACAAACACTCCAATACACACACTCTTACACCTAAAAATGCACACACATGAAACAAATACGAATTCAATACTCGTATTTACGATTTTACTTCTTGAATTATCGTATTTACCATTTACGGTGGTAATCAATCACACGATCTTGTTTGGTGATCCCAAAACCAGTTTAAAACAGCCACTAATCCACGCGATTAGAACCTATCACCAACAAACCCACCCAAAATTTGAGCGAAATTGACGAAGAAGGTGAAAAATTGTGCAAGAAAATAAGAGAAATTCAGGATACAACCTTTTCATATGATTAAAATAAGATTAATTTGAGAATTTGAAAAAAAAAAAACTTACGATTTCAGCGTTGATGGGACTGGAGTCCGTCAATTCCTCCTTCTCAGGCTATCGACGCCTCTGTTCCGAGAGAGAGAGAGAGAGAGAGAGAGAGAGAGAGAGAGAGAGAGAGAGAGAGAGAGAGAGGAGGTGAAGGAAGGAGAAAAATTGATTTAATATTACCCCAGTGGGACCCACTAAGAGGGTGTATTCAATTGGGATTCTATTGGATTTTTTTGGACTTTAAAAAGTCTGTGGATTTAGAAAATCTATAAACTCCATGCAGAGTTTGACTGACTTTTTTTATTGATTTATTTGGATTTTCATAGACTTTACAGAATTGTGGAATACATTTTTTATTGATTTACATGGATTTACATAGACTCCGGCGCTGGAACCATTGATGCAAATATATATGGGACACACTTGTATATATAAAAAAATTATCCAAATTATTTAAAAAAAAATACATTAGTTAAAATAATACATTATTATTTCATCTTCATTTCCATCACCGTTATACTTCGCCCTCATTAGAAGTCCCAGGTTGTTAGAAGAGATTTTGGAGAGTAATTTTTTTTTTTTAAGAGTAGACTTGACAACGGGGCGGGTAATCCCCAAAGCAAACAAGGACGGAGAATTTTTTTGCCCCATAGGCGGGGACCGGGATAGTATTCTCAGCCCGGGGGATCCTCGTCTCGTTCCCCGCGGAGAACCGCATTATTTGTTATATAATTAATATATTTATATATAATTTTAATGTTAAAGTAAATTACAAATATATATTTCATAGTTTCCTACTCAATTAACTATTTATTAAAAATTACATTTTTTTATTTAATGTTATGTTATTAGTTCCAAATTATATTATTTTCACTTTAGTATATATGTTAATTAAAAATATTAGAATTAGAGGTTCTTCAAATTGTTTAAATTAATTTTTTTAACACCAACTTAAAGTAATTGTTGTGTATATTTAAAGTTTTTAATTTAAATATTTTTTTTATATTTTAAAAATGAGAAAAAAAAATAAGTAAGCGGGGAACGGGGAATCGCCGCGAGACGGCGATGGGGGAAAAAATTCACATTTATTTTGCAGGGACGGAGATGGGGAATGACCCCCCGTCCCCGCCCCGTTAACATCCCAATGGAAAATAATCAAAGAAAGTCCATAGACTGTTGAATACCTAAAGATTTTTTAAGACTTTTCAAAATCCGTAGAAATCTCTGGTTATTAGAAGAGATTTTGAAGAGTGAAATATATTCATATTTTGGAAGGAAAATCTAAGAAAATCCGTGGAGTATTAAAATCCATAGACTGTTGAATACCTAAATATTTTTTAAGACTTTTTAAAATCCGTATTGAATACCTCAGGATTTTTAAAGACTTTTGAAAATCTAAATTGAATACCCCCAGACTTTAAAAGTCTAAAAAAATTCTACAGACTCTATAACCAATACACCCCTCTAAAATATGGAAAGTGTGGTTATGTGTAATAAAATGTGCTTTTTTTGTAATGAAGAGAAATTGGTGGAGTTTTCTCCAATTATGAGGAAAAAAGTGTGCCTCCTTGTAATTATTTCTTCTAGAAATAATCTCTATATTACTCTTTTCCGCCAATATAATAAATAAATAAACAAAATAAGTTTTTAAAATAAATAAATAAAAAAAAAAAAAAAAAGGTTACACAAACAATGAAATGATATATGCTCAGAGGTTGTAATTACACATAACCAGGGTCACTATTATTTGGATGTTTATTAAATCATTAATTTTTTTTTTGTTTAGATACTTTTAAATTAAGTTTTGTATTTTATATTTACTCAATACTTTTTCTTTATAAAATAAATATTTCGTTTTAAATTGTAAAATTTTATTTTAATCTATCAAAATAATATTTAATATTTTGTTTCGTAATATTTCAATAGTATAAACTCATTTTAGTTTTTTCTTTTCTGTAATTTTCATATTTTAAAATTTTAAGATTTCATTTAACTTTTTTCTAATATTCGGTATCCAAATCAAGGACTGACTAATTCAAAAAAAAATTGAGTGTGACCTGAGGAATTCTTTTTAAGTATAGTCAATTTGAATTTATTATTATTAGTTAAATTAGTGGACGATGGGAATAATCACTTATATTAATTTGTTACTATTAGTTAAATCAATAGAGCATTTGGCAGTTATTTAATAGGGTAAAAGAAGATGTTATAATATTATATAAAATTATACTCGGAACAAAAATTTCTAGCAGCATGAGATTTTCTAAGTATTCCAAGAATTCTTCAAGCCACTTTATAACTTCTGGATCACTCACTAAAGTGGGAAATCCAGTGGTCAGGTGGACTAAGTCATCTAATTATGATGCATTTTATATGTGATATATGCAATGTGTTCAAAAAAAATATGTGATATATGCAATGTCCAATGGAATTGGATACCGCACTCTCAGAACTGAATCAGCAGTCCAGCACACACAATTTTCCCAACTTGGAGGGAATTAGTGGAGGATTTGTCTTTGTCATGATTAGTCAGATTGAAACTCTGAATATCTTAATTTTCAAAATGAAAGGAAAAAAAGAAGTAATATTCAAAACATTATTAATTGTTTCATTGTTTAATACCGCGGTTGATGATTTCAAACTAAAATGTAGTACTTGTATAGTAATATTGTTGACAAATGCAAATAAATTTTAATGAGAAACTGGTTCACCGTATATTTTTCTTAATAATAATAATAATAATAATGGTCTTCTGTTTTCATGTTTTTTGAGGGTAGTGATTAGTTAGTTCTAATTCTAACACTTCCAACCAATTGATGATGAAGCAACATAGCATAAGATGATCCCAAGCTGCATGACTTTGAACAAAATAAGTGGTTAGAAAATTCCATGATGTACAATCAAAATCACAAACAATTTGTTGCACCAGAAGTGCAATGCAATGCAATGCAAAAGTGGAAGTAGTCATTCTTTCCTTCATATGTACCAATTTTTCCAAAAATAAAAAAAGTGATCAACTAAAATTCTCTAGTAAGGCAAGCTCTTAGAACTGGAACTAATCACCAACGCCTTAAGCTTCGACGAATCTCCATCGCCATTGCCATTGCCATTAGCACGACGAGTAATCGTGTCCATATTCTTATACAAACTCTGCTTCACAAATTTCTTCATCAGCATCTTCCCTTCATCCGTATCCTTCCGACTAACGGGTGAGCCAATGGGCACCCTCCCAACCTGTGGGCCCGAATGCGGCCCCACTCTCCTTTGCCGTTCGTCCTTGAACCACTGCAATATCTTCAAAGCCCGTTTCTGCGCCAACGGACTACCCAACAACGCTACTTCCAGAAGCACCTGAACAATCCCAGCCTCCGACATTTTCCTCCTTTGTAGGGAGCTCTGGTGAGATAGTATCATCAAAATGTAGGACGAAAGCTCTTGACTTTTCGGATTCTCTTCCCAAGTCATGATCTCGATCAACCCATCGGGCACCGTTGGATTCTGCTCGATCGCCTTTCGTCCCTCTAAGGTTACCACCACATTCCCCAAAGTTGCTAAGGCTTTTTCTGATGTTTCTTTAACTGAGGATAGCTTTAGTAGATTGTCCACAACGCCAGCGGCGATTAAAGTCGAAGCGTTGTCTAGTTGTGAAGAAAGATTGTACAATGTCGTTAAGCATACGTGTTTGGTCTCAATGTTTGAAGTGGAATCAAGAATGGAGACTATAGTTGGGATGATTTTTGCTGAGTTGAGAGAAAATTGGCTGTTGGCTAAGGCTGATATAGACAGGAGGAGCTGCGCGAATTCATTCTTCCCTGTTTCGTCGGCGTCCCTCATATTCTCTGGCAGTCTTGTCAAAATTCCGGCCTCCACCATTACAGCCTTGTTCCTAAAACAAGAGCAAAGGAACAAGATATAACCATTAATCAATGAAAAAGAGTGAACTCAGTTAATTTTTTTTTACAAATATTAGGTAAAGTATGGTGAAAATCTCGATAAAATTCGAAAATATCACTGACTTAAAGCTAAGACTGAATTTGATAGTGAAAAAAAAAAGTACAAGGACAAATGGCTGCATATGATATAGCATTATATAATTAAATTATGTATATTGATCACAAATGTAATTTCTCAATTTTTTTGATAAATTTATGTATTAAAAGTTTGTTATTGAATCTATTGAATTTCATGATATATATATAGACTTCAAAATATTATAGTTTGTTAAAAAAATTATCAATATATCCATTGATATTCCTAGAAATTTAAAATCTGTATGGATACAATATTTTCAACCCTGGAGTTAATAATCCAGACAATAGACACATTATGTTTATGCAGGAGATAAGTCAACAAGATTCTCTCAATAAGATCTGCCTTTGAAAAATGAAGGTCAAGAATCTGAGTTTTTATATTGTGACAGATAACCAAGTTCGAACCACCACAATTACTAATTAAATATCAACAATCATTAATAACTTTGTCTGTTGAATAAAAAAGGAAAGTTTGTTCCCTAATTCCAGAATAACAATTATGCCACCTTAGCTTAAATTCTTTGAGATGCCGTGGAATGTGATGCCAGTCAGCGCACCTTATGCCCTAGTTTTCGATGGCAAAGACATCACCCTCTCCAACTTAATCAGACAACAAATATGTACCCATTTTCTGGTTTTGCTAACTGATTATATGACTTGAATAATGGAGGTATGTAATTCTTAAGAAGTCCAAGTGTGAATTATATGCCAAAAAGTCCTCATCCCATATCATATGGTTGTACCCATATGGTTGTATGGGTAGGTCAACAAACTATCATTATCTTCAATTTTGCTAGGATATAGATTAATCTATGGAGTAACACTTTGGTGCACGGTTCCACCATGCAAATGATGCAATTTTTACTAAAAAAAAAAAAAAATCAAAACCAAATTGTAACTCTATGTTTTTAACAATTTATAGAAGAGCGACTTAAAATTATTATACTATGAAGAAAAGTATTAGTTATATATCAAAAACATGTTAATATTGTTCAACCTATAAATTAATATTGTACCTTTTTTTTGTATAAATTAATACTTCAATTTTATTTTATTTTTGTTTATGAGTAAATTTTAGTCAAGCAGCAATTACACCGTGCTAAAGGTGCCCAGACTTAATTATCTATTGTGTATTGTCAATCCTTTGGACAAGAACTTAACTTTCCACGGTCATAATCAAACAATCATACCAAAGTATACAAAGCAAGAATTTCAGGCTGAAAAAAAAAAGTGTTTAATTAAAGTCAATTACTACTGTAGAGGCACCTAACTTTAATTAATAATACTTGGACTGAGGATCGGAGATTCCGGTGGCGCAGCCGTGCAAACTCGGGTGCCTACTCTCCACTACCCCACCCTCCATATCAATAGTGGCCACTACCCCTCCATTATGGTTGATTTTTTGTTCTCAGTATCATTTTTTCCAACTTATCATTTATACAACTACCCAACCACATTATTTACTAAATATTACTCTCATTAAATTCCTTTACTCCAATTCAAAAAAAATAAAAAACAAACGAATAATAACAGAGTCAGCAACCAATGGAACAGTTCTTTGCTCTGTTTTCTTGATCCCAAACTTTTATATTTTCCACCATTACACTACTTTCACCTTACATCTTAAGATAGTATTAATTGTTTTTATTATTATACATATTATTAACAATATCTTTTAATGAAACAGAAAAAATATTGATTTACTACTTTGCGCTAAACTAAATTAATCTTGAAAATGATTCCCAATTGAAATTAATCATCTAAAATTGCATCTGATCAATTATAATCCGACTAATCACGCATATTGAAATGATAAATAAAATGAACTTACGTGAAAGAGCCATTGGCGAGCTCAATCAATGCGCCAACAGCCAATCTCCGACGCGCCACCACCTTGGAGCCAACCATCTCAACCAGCGGCGGAATAACACCGAGCTCCGCCATGGTTTTCCGCCGCTTCAAATCTTCTCCGGCCAGCTTCTTCATCTCTTCCGCCGCCGCCTCTTTCTCCTCCCAGCTCCCAAAATGAAGCATCTTCACCGATTTCTTCAGAGCCACCTCCCAATTACGATCGTGCCCCTCTAAACATGGCCGCACGCCCTCTTCAATCTCACACGTACCCATGTCTATATCCGTAATTACAGCTTTCTCCACCAGCCCCTGCGGTTTGTACAGTTTCTTCTCGGCCTTTAAGCGAAGGAGCCTTCGGATACGAGTTAATAATAATCTGAGAGTAAACAAACAGTCACTTAAAGAAGCTGCTCTTTTTTGTGCTTTTGGAACTGACATTTTTTTCCACAACTTTGAATCAAACTCTTATAACCACCTAATAATCCCTTTTTTAAATTATATATATATATATATATATATATATATATATATATATATATATATATATATATATATATATTTAATTCTTGACTTTTGGTTGAGAGAAGAGTGAAGAATCAGACAAATAGAGAAGGAGACTTTGTGAAAAAATACAAAGTTAGCAGATAGCACATGCGACCTAAGAAAACTGTCTGTTTTCGGGATGAATTAATGAAAAAATATATAGTTCTGGTACAATATCATCAACTGCTACAAAAATTATATATAATGACATTATTGTTATTATTATTACTATAAGGACCTAATAAAAGCTTTTGGGAATTGGATTTCCCATAATGCCCATGTGGTTTCCAGAATTTTACTTGGTTGGCGTTTTGGGGCACTGAAATTAGTGAGATATGACCTACTCATTGATGAAAGAGTCAAATAAAGATGGATGGTCATGGAAGGAAACCTAGATAGTATTATACAAATGTCACATTGTATGGTATAGCTAGGAAATGGTTCTTATCAAAGAAGTCGTGGAAATAAAAATACAAGTGGAACTCATATTACTTTTTACTTTTTTTTTTTATCTTTCACTCCTCAAATTTATAATAAATTTTTATTAAAGAATATAAGAGAATTCAAACGAGAAAGTTGTGCTAACATTATTCTTTAAAGGGGCACTTACCAATTTTTCCAAGTGATTGGGGTGGCGTTCAGGATGCTGAGATATGAACAAAATATAATTGTAAATCGTATTTTAATTGTTGAAATTATATTCTTAATATGATTAACTGTGATTTATTAGCTAGCTACAGTCTACACAGATGTACAATCTTAATTTAAAAGTAGTTTATTCAGATCTTAAAATTAATTCTGAACCAACATTAAATGCTTGTGGTGATCAGGTTTGATTCGTCAGCCTCCATATTCCACAAAAATCGGTTACTTGTCCTCCTTATACGTGTAATTTGTATGTTGATGAAAACGAAAATGTTCTGGTGAACCAATTCAGCTTTTATGTGTCATTTTTTTTAAGTAGCGCACATGTACTCCCACCTCTTTACTTTTTAACATATGGATATACATCTCTTTAAATTTTAACAAATGGATATGCGATTATAGTGGTCTGTTAGATATTTTTAAGATTTCACATATTATTTATTCAAATTATGGAGTATAGAGTGGTAGAAAAAGTTACACACATTATAGAAAATAGAGAATTGTCTACGAAATTTTTCAACAAAAAAATTATGCAGTGGAAATTTCCTACGAATATGCCTACAAAATTTTTTAATTATGTAAACATATTCATTCCTCAACCCACATACAATTTGTCTACGTAAATATTTTGCCTACGAGATGAAATTCCTAGGTAATTAATTACTAACAAGAAAATTTATCCACATACTAATACTTTGTAAGTAAGAAATCAAAATGTCTATATAATTATAAAAAAATTTGTAGGCGATCCCCATTACAAATTTTTTTTTTTTTTAATTTGTAGTCATATTAACAAATTTAGTAAATAATATTTTCCTATAGTGACGTATGATATCATGTGATGGTGAAGAGTTTCACTATGAAACTTCAGTGTATTTTTTTATATGAATTAGTTATTTTAATTAAGAGTAGGTTGACTTGAAGCGATTAAACTAACTTCTACTAGTCGCTCACCCGCAAGCGAACGGGTTCACTGTAGTATTAACAAGTATAACGACCAAGTATATCGAACCCAAGGGACAGTGTATATGCGAATAGATCCCTGAAGATCTACACGTCGTAGTTAATATGAGTGTATTGTTTTTGGATTTTTGGAAAGATTAATTAAACTAAACTAAAATTATCCTACGAATGCAAAAAGGAAAATTAAACGAAATATCAAAAGGTGTGTTTTCAAATATGAGATGGTGATGCTTAAGATAGGAATCCCTACGTATACTAACGGAGCAGGTACATAATCAAAATAAATGTGACACACAAGAATTAACCTGAGTCTGAGAATGCAAGGTGAAAGCTCAAGATTCTAAACCCTAATACTTTACCCTAGCACTCGACTTCACTAATCTACTAACAAGTTAATAGATTGTGCTTAATTAATGAGACCCTAATTTAACTAAGGTGATGCGGTCGTCCTCCTTCGCTAAACCGGTAGATGAATTAACCTTTCCTAAACCCTCTCGTTACGTCTACTCGTTGTTAAAGAGTGATACGGTCGTAGCTAAGAACGGTCTTCCCAAGATTAGGGGCACGTGCTCATCTTCCTCCATCTCTAGCACTACAAAGTCTGCTGGAAAAATGTGGTCTCCAACTCTCACTAGGACGTCTTCAACCACTCCTTGAGGTCTCGTGATAGACCGGTCGGCAAGTTGAAGCGTCATCATTGTGGGTTGAAGTTCACCACCTTCCAACTTCTTGAAAAGCGACAACGGCATCAAATTAATGCTCGCTCCGAGGTTGCACAACGCTCTCTTCTTGATCCCGTTCCCAATGTCACAAAGAATGGTGAAGCTCTCGGGATCCTTCAGCTTCGGTGGAAGCGCCTTGTGCACTAATGCACTCACCTCATTGTTCAATTGCACCAACTTCGGCTCATCCACTCGCCGCCTTTTCGCGATCAAATCCTTCAGAAACTTTGCATAATGCGGCATCTGTTCCAAAGCATCATAAAAAGGAATGTTAATGTGCATTTGTTTAAAAACATCAAGAAATTTTGCAAATTTTTCATCAAGCTTTTTTTTCATGAAGCGCTGTGGATATGGGACGGGTATCACAGATTTTGGTACCCCCCATTCATCTCTTTCTGTTTCTTTCACTTTATCCCTTGCTTCATTTGCCTTCTTCCACTTAGGAACTCTCTCACCCTTCTCAATGCCTTCCTCTTCAAGCTCTTTGCTTGCTTGAGTGCTTTCACCCTCAACCTTCTTCTTCTTCTCAATCCCTTCACTTTCAATCTCATCTCTATCTTGGGGCGTCTCAGAATCAGCAGGCATCTGATGCCCTTCATAATTGGTTCCACTTCTAAGCTGGATCGCCTTGCAATGCTCTTTCGGGTTCTCCTCCGGCATTCTATTCACTGACTTTGCAATCTGGCTCATCTGGAACTCTAAAGAAGTGAACCTTCGATTGTTCTCTTGTTGAGTTCTAGTCCACTCAACATTCATCTTCTGGAGCTCTTGATCACGTTGATCACCCTTCTTATGCAGCTCCTTCACATCGTACTCCAAGGATGACAACCTCTTACTTCCTTCCTCCACCTTCTGAAGGATAGCTCTCAACATCTCCTCGGTTGATGCACCGCCTTCTCCACCCGGAGGCTTTGAACCTGGGTCAATACCTGCAGGAACAGTAATACCAGCTTTTGGGTTAGCATATGAGAAATTTTCATTCTTTCTCCATGTGTTTTGAGGAGGTTGCTAGCCTCCTTGAATTCCTTGTGTGTTTCTCCATTGATTTTGAGGCGGCTGTGGCCCTGGAGGTGCAAATGGTTGGCCATAAGGAGGTCTTCCATACTGATTTCCACTTTGGTAGCCATTCTGATTGTAATACGGACCTCCCATGTAATTGGCTTCTTCTTGCTGACTCGTGGGTGGTTCCACTTTCTCGCTCGCTGCTACTGCATGCTCTCCAACCATACTCTTCCCCAACTCGAGGTTGTTGATCTTCTCCATCATGGCCATCAATAGCCTTCTCGTTCCTTCACCCTCTTCAACTTGATGAACTTTCTGAAAATCTGGATCTCCATTCCAAGCCCCGGCATTCGTGACAATGTTGTCCACGATCTCTCTACACCTCTCTATGCCTTGATTCAGGAATGCTCCGCCCGCACAGGCGTCTAAATGGTCTTGCCCCGCCTTGTTGGCACCACTGTAGAAGAATGCCATAATATCCCCCTCATTGTACCCATGCTGCGGGCACTCTATCAGCATGTTTGAGTATCTCTCCCACGCTTGACGTAGGTCCTCTCCTTGCTTCTGGCGGAAGGAAGAGATCTCAATCCTAGCCTTGATCGTCCTAGATGGAGGGTAGAATCGCTCGAGGAACAGACGCTCGAGCTCGGCCCAAGTGGTAATATCTCCCCGCGGGAGCGTATTATCGTACCACTCCTTGGCTATTCCCGTCAATGAGAATGGGAACAGCCTAAGCCTCTTGGCATCTTCAGACATGCCATTATAATTGAATGTGGAGGCTATCATGAGAAAACTCCTCAAGTGAGTGTGAGGATTCTCCTTCCCGATCACCCCCTTGAACTGATTCTCGGTCAGCAGCTTTAGAATTCCCGGGGAAATAGAGAAATTATTTGCCTCAACAGGAGGCAACGCCACTCCATCATAGTACCGTTGTGGCTGCGCTGCAAACCTCCCTCGAATAGTCATATTGTGATCTGCGTTCTGGGGCACAAGCTGAGGAGCAACAGGTACAGGTACTTGTTGGGGTGGTGGTTGGTAAACAGGTGGTGGATGATATGGGTATGGATGATAAGGGTATGGTGGGTATGGGTAATGTTGGTATACTGGGTTGTTGAAAGGGTTATTTGGGTTTTGTGGGTAAGCAGGGTTGTTCAGAGGATGATGGACAAAATTCTGAACTGGATTGATAACGTTTTGTGCACCCGGGTTTTGGCTCTGACTATCCCCTAACGGATCTTGGTTCTTACTGGTGTTGCCATCAATGCCATCAACCCGGTTCAACCCCTGGTTGAACTCATTCTCGGCATCTTCCAACTCATTAGTGATGTCCATTGGTTCTTTCCCTAAGTCGGCAGCGTTCATCCTTCTCAAGAAAGTTCGGTTCCTTCTAGCTATTGTCTCAGGATCCAACGGTATTCTCTCCTCGCTCGTATTGCCTTGTGAGCGTGTTTTCATAAACCTGACACACTAGCAGAAGGATCAAAACGCAACTGCCGAATGAAGAAAAATAAATAAATAAAAAATAGAAAATAATCACTCACTACTAACTACTAAGCTATCGACAAGTCCTATTCAAAAAGCATACAACGCCATCCCCGGCAACGGCGCCATTGACTTGAAGCGATTAAACTAACTTCTACTAGTCGCTCACCCGCAAGCGAACGGGTTCACTGTAGTATTAGCAAGTATAACGACCAAGTATATCGAACCCAAGGGACAGTGTATATGCGAATAGATCCCTGAAGATCTACACGTCGTAGTTAATATGAGTGTATTGTTTTTGGATTTTTGGAAAGATTAATTAAACTAAACTAAAATTATCCTACGAATGCAAAAAGGAAAATTAAACGAAATATCAAAAGGTGTGTTTTCAAATATGAGATGGTGATGCTTAAGATAGGAATCCCTACGTATACTAACGGAGCAGGTACATAATCAAAATAACTGTGACACACAAGAATTAACCTAAGTCTGAGAATGCAAGGTGAAAGCTCAAGATTCTAAACCCTAATACTTTACCCTAGCACTTGACTTCACTAATCTACTAACAAGTTAATAGATTGTGCTTAATTAATGAGACCCTAATTTAACTAAGGTGATGCGGTCGTCCTTCTTCGCTAAACCGGTAGATGAATTAACCTTTCCTAAACACTCTCGTTAAGTCTACTCGTTGTTATAGAGTGATACGGTCGTCCTCTCTCTAACACCTTTCGAACGAAATTCAAGAGCGAAGTCTCGTTTAATTTTAAGAATTCATTAACCAAGAGAATTAAAACTTAACGTCACAAGTTACCCTAATTACGTACCCACAACCTACTTCTACGAGTTCATCCTACCCTAAGCATGCAAGGGTTTTAGCTAGACATAGGATTGACGGAAATAATAACGACTAAATAAATAACGAACAAGAACATGGTAATTAAAACGAAGAAAAGATCGAACATACACTAGGGTTTTAAGATATAAAAGAATAAACTGAAATTAACTAACTAAACGAGGTCTCAACGTATTCAAGAACAAAGGTATAAAGAAACGAAACTAAAACGTAAAATCGTAATGTGAATTCGTAAGCAAAACCTCAAAAACGTAAATCTAAAACGTGCTCGTCTCTTCTCCTCCTTCTCTCTCTAAAAATTCTGTATAAACATGATGTGTAAGTGCGTTCCAAAATTCGGGGATCCTTCAAAACGTGTTTGGAAGAGGTATATATAGGCAACGGGCCGATTCGTGAACTCGTGGGCCGAAAAATGAAATTTGGAAATTATGCCTTGGAAGTGCTCGAGCTGTCCCGGTCGAGCGGGGCGCTCGATCTGTTGTGGTCGAACGGATCAGGAGCTCGAGCGGGGCGCTCGAGCTATCTTGGTCGAACGGTTCTAGTGCTCGAGCGGGGCGCTCGAGCTGTACCCCTCGAGCGGCCTAAACTTTCTGTAAGTTTTATGCTGCTCGATCTACGTCACTCGAGCGGGGCGCTCGAGTGATGGTGCTCGAGTGGGCCTTCCTTCCTTGCAACTAACACTTTTCTTTTCACGTACTAATATCAATCGTATTTCTTCGATATCTTCTCATCCGGGCATCCGTTTGAGTCGATTTAAAGTCCTACGAACTCCGTTTTCCGTCCTCGATTCACCTATGAGTATCAAAGAGACAAATTCATCAATGTATAGAAATAGTACTCATTTGACTCTAAAAACTCAATAAAATCGACCAAAACTAGGGCGTTTCTAGCTACGAATCATGACAATTTCACGTCTAATCATAGGTCTTCTGTAAAATTGAGTTAGCGTGAACTCTTTTCTAAATGATATTACTATCACTTTTATGTGTACTTGATTTTTAAACAATGATAGTAAGTACACATAAAAGTGGTATTTGAAGAAATCGAGTTCACGTGACCTCGAGTTCATACACGTCTTTGTCTTTAATTAAATAGTATTATTATAAAAATATATCTTCAATGTAACAACTAATTAATACTCCCTCCATCTCATAATTGTTTGCACACTTTTCTTATTCGTCCGTCCCACAATTGTTTGCACACCCATAAAAGGAACCATTTTTATAAACTACACCCTCACAATATTCACATATTTATAGAAATTGTCATTACTTTTTTACCTTTTGAGCCCACAAAACACGCAATTCAAATCATTTTTTCACTTTATACTCCACAAAACACACTCATTACATTTTTATTTTAAAAATTGTGTCCAAACTATGGTGCAAACACTTGCAACACGGATGGAGTATTATAAATAGTCTTACGGTGACATTTGTTACCTTGTACTTTGTCATTTAGTAATGAATCCAGTATTCGAGATTTTCATTATACATGTAAGTAATAGATCTAGTTTTCTAGATTTTCTAGATTGTGTACATGTTGAATTGAATGCACTGTTTCATCGTATATACATGTGCGGGTAAATAATTGAACTATTTATATAATATCTGATTACCTCAGAACGATGGGAGATAAATGAATTAATTCTCAGTTGCATTAATTTATTAATTATTTATGAAATGTAATTGGTCTAGTAAATTTATTATTTTGTTTATTTAAAAAAAAAAAAAAAAAAAAAACTAACAGTGTCAACTGAGAACAATTTTGATGATTAGATCGGTCGAACATATAATCAACATGTGCATTAACTCTTATAGAAAACACACCTAGGACTTCAATTAAATGTCAATCGTCCAAAAACCATGGATCGACCTTAACTCCTTAAGTTCGACTTTCGTAAATGCTCGAATATCGGAGTATACATAAGGTACAACACTGACTATACATAAAGGTTCATTGTCATTTTTTTTTTATTAGGCAAATGTTGGCTCAAACGTCATAGTGAAATTATGTGTGTTCATTTGAGAAAGGTAGAAAATAAAAGTATGCATGTGTGAATTGTTGCCCACTTGCTTAATAGTAAATGCACTATCTATGCTTAATTAAATCATGCATCTTCAAATACAAGAAACATTTATAATTAATAGACTTGGAGCCATATCAATCTTATTAAATAAATAAATAATAACATTAGTAAGTGTTGATAAACAAAATTAAGGTAGGGGATTTGGTACAAAAAGTGGCTCCGCTAGTGAATACGACAATTACATGGATATATATGTAGTGTATCTCATAGAAAAATCATATCTTCCAAGATAAATCCAAACTTTTAAGATGTATTTTCAAATAAAACATTGACTTCCAAATTTATATGAGGATTCAAATTATATTTTATCGTTGTGTAATATATACACCCCACAAAAAATGTATAATTTTTATCATTGCTCATAGTATGAAAGAACTTCACTTCATCGAAAAGTTAAAAATTTGTAGCAAGGTGTTGAAAAGATTCATTTAATTATTTTAATATTTGGGATTTTCAATTTTTCATCTTTGTGGAGGAGACCCAATAATTGTACTCCCTCCGTCCATGAGTAAACTTCCCACTTTCTTTTTCCGGCCGTCCACGAGTAAGTTTCTAATTCCATAAATGGAAATAACAACACTCTATTATATATAAACTTTAACCTTCAAACTCACACAATATTACAAAAATGTCACTCATTCACTTTACTTTTCAACACTATTCATTACTTTATCCCAAAAGTCAACATGTGGCCCACCATATATTAATAAACAAATACACTTTCTTAAACCATTCAACAAAAAGAAGTGGGAAACTTACTCGTGGACGGAGGGAGTATAATTTAATATGGGTGAGTTGCTTTTAGCAGATTCGAATAAGTCTTTTGACTCTAATAAAAGAAAAAATGTCTCATCTAAAAATCTGAACTTGTAGAGATGTATAAAATCAATTCATTTAACTATTTTAATAGAGTAACTCTCTCGTGCACTTGGTGTATATTGCACTCACTCAATAGTTAATCTTGTTTACACTGAAAAGTTTGTTCCAATTACACTGAAAAGTGTGTTTGAATTACACTGAAAAGTTTACACTAAAAACTGATTTTCAGTGTAATCCAACCACACGTTTCAGTGTAATCCAACCACACGTTTCAGTGTAATTGGAATAAACTTTTCAGTGTAAACAAGGTTAACTGTTGAGTGAGTGTATCGTGCATTTGGTGCATACGAGAGTTTGTCATTTTAATAACATTAAACACGCCTCACGTGGAATAGCATTTATGCGCCTGCACACTTGCCTCAAGCAATTGATGAAACTATCATGTTTTTTTTTTTTATCTATATCAGTGAATGAGAATTAAAAAACGTGAAACCCATATCATTCTTCTTCATGTATCTACATCTCTCTCTCTCTCTCTAAATTTACCGTAAGACATAGGAGATTCTTTTATATATAATTCAACATAACCAAAATCAATCGGATTCTTATACCTAAATGTATTTATACTTTATACTGCAAAATAAAGTACTTTTAAAATGAAATTGAATTTTTACGGTAAACTTACATGTGTATTATAATTGATGGTCGTAGAGTCTTATCTAGTAGAACATACTTGGGGTGCAAATTTTATGTATCATTGATTTGCACATTCTTTCGTAGACCCATTACTTGCAGATCAAAGGTATATTATTCCATTCATTCCCTTACAGACACCCACAAGTCCAAAACACGTGAGATGGTAATGGGCAAAAGTTAGAAAACTAGATTTAAATGGATAGAGATTAAGATATATCCCACTAGGAATAGCAATAAAATCAAAAATGAAATTTTCATTGGATATGTTATGTTATCATCCACCGTACATTTGTTAGGCGTGGCCTTTCAAAATTCTTAATAGGAAATCTACGTGGACTGGCCTCTGAGTGGAAATGAGTATTCACGGATTTTCCAATTAACTGGGGTATGATAAGTTTGTGCTTCCACAAATGGTTTTCTTTCTATGAGTTGGAGGTGACTTCAAACTCAATTTTGCTTTTTTGAAGGAAATGAAGTTTCTAGTCATATTTGGAAACTTGAAATCCTGAATATGAATTCCATAGGGTGTCTTCTACTTGTACATCGTGGAAAATGGCCAAAAAAGAAATTTTAAGTTGAGTAATTTTCGGGTGTCACTATTTAAATAAAATATATTCCAAAAAGGAAAACTTGAAATCGGCAATTGAAAAAAAAAAGACTGCACCAGCCGGGAATCGAACCCGGGTCTGTACCGTGGCAGGGTACTATTCTACCACTAGACCACTGGTGCTAGCTTGAAAAATAATTTCAACTACGTTATTTCACTTAACTTACAGAATATATACAACAAAAAGAAGCTTGGTCTAGACATGGACTCATTTGATAATTCAACATGCATGTCATATAAAACTTTTCCTTCACATTGTAAACAATTAACACACCCAACACTAATATATTTGACAAGGAACTATACATCGTGGAATAATGCAATATTTAGTAGTGTAGTTTGTTGTTTTCTTCTTGAAATCATAGTACCAGTGTGTGCAAAACAAATCCAAGAATGCATACAAGAGCGGCAATGCATATTATGTGTTAGAATGTAATTTTATAGGGGGAATTAAAGCACAAATGAAACATATTTACAATAACGGAGCACATGTTAACTTCCAGACACTGGGTAAAAGAATACCACATTATGTATACTTTGATAGTGAGAATTAGTTTGCAGAGCAAAGAAAAGAATGTTCAGATTGGCATTGTTTTCCCCTGCTTTCTATACAAAGTCAAAAGAACTGCAATAAGTTGGTTGAATTCATCAAACTAACACTTATGTTAAATCTCAACAAACTCTTCGTCAGTTTCATTATCCCAGTCCAGATCAAAAGAGCCTGCAGATTTCATCAATTCGGTTAGCCCAGTTATATCCTCCAGATATGTAGGATGGTTAATGGCTTCGAGTATGAAATCAAGCCCCCTCTTCTGATATTCCGAAATGACCTACACAAATGTGAACTGTGGGATAGATTTCCAGTTGACACATAATTTGACTATTATGTAAAGATGCACAAAACACGTATGATCAACTCGCACATAAAACAAAGAAGGCTACAGCTATGAGTTCTACATTAGGTCTAACAAAAGAAAAACAAAGATATAAAAGAGAACATTTGGATGCATCTTACAGTGGAGCTACAAGCTGTGCAACTTGTTGAGGCATGGCCCACAAGGATCATCTGAGAAAACTGTGAAAGGGAGCCCCTAATTTGATGGGGTAGAATACCAAGAGGTTGCTCGTCACCTGTATCACTTGAGCTAGCAAACTCAGCTATCGCTGATATCCTGTACATGTTAAATTTAAAACCAATAAAAATACAAATATAGGAATTCAACAGATATACCTCGGACTTGTTCATTCTGTGTTAGCAGATGTATTGAAATCTTTGATTAAAAAATGGACTTACCCAAGGGGATGATGCAGGATTCCTACAAGAAGTTCAACTGCAAGTGATGATGCAATAGGAGCAAGTCCTGGGCGTGTAACAGTACATTGCTGGTCTAACGTACGATTAGTGGTTGACTGCAAAAAGACCATAACCAGTTAGTTTTATTTTAAAGGATAAAAAAAAAAAGTTCAACAGTTGCTTCAAAGATATTTACATCAACTGGAGCAACAACATCATTGCAAAAGTAACAACCCAATCTCTGGCCCCTACTGTTCTTCGTGAGAGAGACCGTTCCAATTTCAGTGGACAGAGCATTCACAGCTTCAGCTTTTATATCAGAAGAGGAGCTTAGGGGACCAGCTCCATGGCGCATAACTAGAAAACTATCAAACCCTAAGGCAGCAGTAATGGTGATCTACGATTACAGCAAGCAAAGAGATGAATCAGTAAGTAAACATAATTCTGACTAATGATTGATCTCAAAGTTAGATGGCACGTATTTCATCATCATAAACAGTCATGGTAAAATCATTGCTGAAAGACAAAATTGAAAGAAAGATAAACCTTGTTCGTGTTGGCGCAAAAAAGAGTTGGAAGCCATCTGCTTTCTCGTGTATCAGTTAACAGAAAAACTGCATCATGAGAATTTATCAAATCTTGCAAGTGTCTGCAATCCTCAAGCACACTATTCTCTTCTTGGCTCGGAACAGGATGCCCAGGCATTGGGATAGCCATTACAACAGACTGTGCTTCCTGAGAAAGAAATCAAATTAACAGGGTAAAAACAACAATAGAAAAGGCATTTCCTAAGATGAAGACATCAATTTCACAAACATAATAGAAAAGATATACTACTCACCACAGCTGGGAATATTCTGCTTAGACTTTTAACAGCTGCTACTGCCTTGAATTCACCACCATTAAGGCAATCATCCAAGGTATACAGGGACTGGCGCAGTGGATTAGACATGGATACTCTGCCACTATCAAGAAGTGTAACCTTCCGAACACCCCATGCCTCCAAAAGTAAAAGTCCATAAGTTCTGAGTTTACACAATATTAAAAACTAAAGGATTCAGAAGTGCGTACCATAAGCATCCGGGCAACCTGGCATCCAAGTGTACCAGCGCCTAGAAGAAGACATCTTGTTGTTGATAAGAGATTCAGATTTAATGATGGCAGTTGTCGCCATCTCATTAACTTTAAGTTCAAATCAGCAGCTTCAATGGCTAACCTGTCAAAATTTTAGTAAAACTAATGAGTGGAATACCATGACAAGGTTCTGAGTTGTTGAGGAATAGTAAAGGAAGTAACCTAGTTGGATCCATGGTCTTGGCAAGACTGATGCATCTTGATGACTTCCTTCCTCTGCTATTAAGTTCCCAACCAACAGCACTCGGCATTTTATCATGATTTTTTAAGTCTAAATAAATATGTCTATATGAGAATACATCAAAACTGCAACAGCTGAAACAAGAAAGAGAAGTCTCAAAAGAGCTGGTTCCTTTATTTTCGCAGATCTACCTTGTGAATTTGGTATCAATGCTTCACCCACCAAAGTTAATTCCAAATCCGCAAAACCACGACTTTCACGATAGCAAAAAAATTGAACCTTCTGAAGACTCCATCTTCTGCAAATAAACCATAACAAGTTTCGAAGAGGCCAACCAGGATTATTTGGAAGATGACAAGGGTCATAAAATCCAACCAGGACCTGCAGGGAATAGGGACATGTGGTTTACTTATCTAGTGATATTTTTTTGGAGACCAGCTAAATATAGTCGATAAACTAGTCGTTTGTCTTTCTTCAGTAATAAAGACTTTATATGTGTGTGTTTCTGGATTTTTGTTTAGATTTTACTAGATAGTCATTTTAGTTTTTATACAACCAACCTTATGACCATCAAGTTGACAGGCTTCAAACTCGGCCAGATGCCTAACAGTCGCAATAGAATTTGAAGAAATAGATACCAGGAAGAAAGGAACATCTGTAAGAAACTCAATCCTTTAGGCTGTAGTTGTAATGTAAGTAGAAGAAACTAAGCAACAATTCTTCAGGAAAACGTTTTTACCTGTTGTTGAGCACATGTTACGCCAATCATTACAAGCAGCTTTCACAGACGCGGCCTATAAGCACAGCAATATCTTTGATATCAAATTTAGCTTCTCAAAGAGTTAACTGTATTACTGTGAATATATGAATCTTTGAAGCACCTCTTCCACACTAAACCACTGAGTAGCCGGCTTAAGATTAACCACAGTTGCTGGAGGATTAAGAGTCAATGCAGGGAAAGCAAACCAGTAATGAAAGGTCCATTTTTTCAAGTCAGCAAATGAAATGACAAGGAATCTTGATAGAACATTGCAGTCCTTCTCAACTTTGCCTGAACAAATGTCCTCCCAGATCTAACAATTCAGAAATATGTAAATAAGAACACATCCATACTCGAAGTGTTTTTTTCATCTTTTAAAATTAGTTCGGCTCAGACAGGGTGGAATATTTCAAATTATAAACAGAAAAAAATAGGAGGCCAATAAAGAGCACATGGACAAGAGTATAAAAACTTAATGGATTAAAGACATACCTTTTCTGCTTCGGCTTTAAGTAGGCTTTGTTTGTCAAGAGCCTGGAAACCCTCCAATGTGTTTGTATTGTACAGCACACCAGGGATAGGACATCTGTTCCTGTTTCCACGACTTACTGCCGGCATAAATGGTTGTTCGCTCAATTCTGGGGGTAAAGATTCCGCAAGTAGAGTCAAATGATTTGATACTTGATGATGTGAGCAAGGGGCATAGAAACCTGCCACAAGAATTAGCACCACTAGTGAAAATCCTGCATAATTGAATCATGCACAGGCATTTTCTAGTTTAAACAATATCATCCTATTAAATATGGTCATAGGTTTGAAGGGAAACATGAGACCTGGAGGCATGAAGTCCTGGTACAGCACTCTAAACTCTGTGAAATATTATACTCCCTCAGTCTCTCTGTCCACTAAAAGTATGCACAGTCTGATTTTTTACAACGATTTTTTTTCTTCACCATCGAACCGTCACTTAATTATTTCACATGTCGTTGACTTACACTCACAAACAACCACTTAATTCATAACTGGATCACACAATACCCCAAAATACTCTTACATTATCTACGTTTTCTTAAAATTTGTCAAAAACCAATGTGCATACTTTTAGTGGATAGAGGGATTCCCTCTGTTACTATTTTAAGTCCATAATTTCCAATCCGAAGTTAAACACCAAGATCACGCTAATATGGCTATGTTGCCATAAGAGTAAGCGACTAAAAAAGGAAACACTAAATTCAAAAGCAAAATGGTTTAAGGCAGCATATACGGTAATTGCATGTTCATAACTTTTCTCATTGATTCAGAAGTTCAATCTGCTTAACTCTCTAAGTCTCATCAGAGAGATTACACTCAACGATAAACTCAGAAATAAGGAGTTCTTTCAAAACAAGATCGACATTTGATAAATCGGATCCGAAACCTAGAAATCTGAATTATAATTAATAATCATCAATTGCTAATCCAATTAAAGTCAGCTAATTACAACAAAATCCAATACCGCCTTGAAGATTGCAATTGTGTGAGAGAGATCACACCTGTGATAGGAATAGGAGACTCATCAATCCCTAGCTTGTTGAGTTTCAGCGACGATAACCTGTGCCAAAAACCTTCGTCCACTGCACTCTGGAAAGGCGCAAATTGAAGAATCGATTCTTCCCCCTGACCCGCCATAGCAGACAACTTAAACTTCTTCAAGGACGATTGGCGCCTCTCCGTGGAACACAGCTTAATTTGTCATGACGAATTGAAACTAAAAAAGGGAAAACCCTCCACTCCTTCGCTAAGTATAGTTTAACATCATGAATTATTCAAGATGATTAGGGCACAAAATTTGGGATTATGATGATGGAAGGGTAGTCAACGTTTACTGAAGTCTGAAGATAATATGGAAGGATGTTAACGACCTTGCCAGCTAACCTCACCGTAAAACTAGTTATGTCCAACTGTACAAGGCCAATTTTCCTCTCAGAAAACATTAAAAATAATTTTTTTTTTTTTTTTATATATAAATCCATTTAACTCAAGCTCTTTTTTCTTTTCTTTTTTAAATAAAGAAAATTATACATACTTTTTTCTCAACTTTGTTTGGTGTGAAGCTGGTGATCTTTTAAATCGGTGGATTTAAATTTGGATTTTATAATTATTGGTGTAAATGAAATTGGACAAGAATTTGTGTAAATTTGAGTTCATGTGAACTGGATTTTTCAAATATCACTGTTATATATACACATTATCACCGTTGCATATTCAATATCACTGTTATACATATACATTATTATTTAAAAATTAATAAATATTTTTTAAACAATGACACTTGATGTGCATAACAGTATTAATATGTATAGGCAAAAGTGATATTTAAAAAATATATGTAAATTCGGGTTCACATGAAATTTGCACTTGAACTCACTACTATTAAGTGAGACTATAATTTACTTCCAATTTAGTAGTACCATATTATTAAAATATAGAAAAAACAATTTGTTACACAAATATCATCTTAATTTTCGAATTTATTGTTTTTATACCTTGTCTTTTTTTCCTTTTATTCGAATTTATTTTTTTAGAAATATTTTAGGAAAAGAAGATAATGATAAAGGGTAGTTTAGTTTTTTTTTTTTTTTTTTTAATAATATAAGAATATTTTAACCTAAAAAATTTATGGGTGCATATAAAAAGTTTAGTAAGAATTTAGTGGCTCTTCAATTTAAATTTACTAACAATTTAATACCGTGTTATCAAGAATATGGAAAACCATTTTGTTACATAAATAGCAAACATATACTGTTGTACACAAAAATTTGTGTGACACATTTCCACAAATTAATATTTTTCCTTTCAAAGAGTTAATATGTTATGTTTAACATATATTATGTTTCACTATAAGACGGTTATATGCAAGATATACTCACAAACAATATCTTCGGCCTCAATTTGTAACAAACTCAGATACTAGTATATTTCTCCTATTAAACAAAATTTTGAGTTCGAATCGTGGATCAAAAAAATGAACCATGGTAACTCAAAAATAGTTATAACTAGAAAGAAATCTATAAATAAATATATAATACAAGCTCATTTTCCTTTAATAGTTTTGGAGGGAATAGTTTTAGTCCGTTGATCATCTTTTCTCTAATAGATCATAACCGTTCATTTGTTGTGTCCAACATTAATGATAAATTGGAGTTAATTTTGTCCATCATTTGATACAATTTATGAGCCATAAATATTTTTGTCCTATTTATACTCTACTCTCCCATCACATTCTCATTGCAATTTGCAAACCTTCAATGTATTACAAATCTTTTTCTTTTGTTTTCACATGTAATATAAAATGAATATCTCATTTTTCTTAGTTATTTGATCATATATCATATATTCATGAGAGGTTGTATCATAATCTATATGATATTATCCAATATTTGGAAAACAACTGTCTGTGAGAAAATAAAAGTAACCAAGTTTTGTATGAACATGTTTCACCTTGAAATTGATTTATAGGATATAATTGTTTCATTAAAGGTTGTTAATTATTTATATATAAGGTATCATTTTTTAATAAAATTAGTTATTTTAATAAAGAGTATTAATTATAAAACATTAATTGTTTTACTATAAGATATTAGTTATAAACCAGTGTCGCAGTGAAATAAGTACACAAAAGACCAATTCAAAATCAAATTGTTTAATTAAGTCAATGATTTTTGCATAAGAGTGGCCTTTGGACAAAATTAAGTCGGTTGCTTTATTATTATTGAGGAAAATTTGCAGATCATAGTAAAAAAAATTAAGTTTAAGAATAATAATACTTTTAAGAATTATACATTGATATCATTACCAAAATTATATCACATGTAATATAATATTGTTACCATAATTTTGCAGGTAAACTTACATATATAATGTCTATTTTTATTTTTGTATGATACTTTTTATTTTTGGTAAATTTAACTACTAATTTATGTATAATGCCAACAGGTAGTATGGTAATATCATTAAGCTTCTTCTTCTCCTATGAGTTTGGGTTGTGACCCTCATTTATTTTATAAGCATAAATTCTTTTTGTATGTTTTATTATTATTATTATTATTATTATTATTATTATTATTATTATTATTATTATTATTTTCCTTTTAATTTTTTGTTCATCACATTTTCAGTTTCTTTATTATATATAATCCGTAGATATTTGCCTTATCTTTCAAAAAGTAAAAAATACTAATTTAATTCAAGCGTTAGAAAATTGTAAACATGATTTGACTATATGTAATGAACGGTAGTTTAATTGATAATGTTTTAATTTTTCTGTTATTTTTTCACCCAAATGGAGATGCTTATTAAATGCGAGTATGGTGGATGAGGATCTAGGACGAGGACTTACTTGAAATTTGATGTTATAATTTTTAAATGAATTGCTAGTGTATTTCAATTATAAATTAATATTTATTCTATTATTCTCAACTTTCACCTATATTTTTTTTCTTAATAATTTATATTTATCTTATGTCCAGAATTAGAGATTAACATTTACAAAAATTTGTCCTCCATCTATGATGATCTAATAGTGATTTAAGGTGGTCCAAATTCTAGGTGGTACTTATATATTACGTCTCATCTGAATCACGTCGATTTAGACAAAGTAGACTTCCGGCCGGGTATGGTGGCAATGGTTCTTCAAAATGAAGGAAGTTTAACACAAAATATGAACAATTTTTCTTCTGCCCAAGTTTCTAGGTAGATTTTCGATGTTGTTAATTTTATTATATATAAGGTAATTTGTAAACATATTTTTTTGTAAATTGATTAATTATATTAAAAATTAAAAAAAATAGTTTCAAATTTTTTTATACAGTGTAGGTTTGAGATGATTAGAGACACCGACAATAGAGACAAAAAAAATTGGGTGATTTTCATTCAATGCATGTGGAATTTAATTATTACGATGGAATATGGTGCCGATAATTTTGCGAATTTTAGTAAAATGGAAAAAAATATTTTCCTTAGTGAAATTTTAATAGAGTGAAGAACAATTACATAGAGTATATATTTTTATGGAAAATGTAATAAAGTGGAAATTATTTCTTGATTTAATTTGTAAAGGTTTTAGGAAAAACCAATAGAAAACTATACATACAAGTTGACCATATTTTAAGAAAAATATTATCGTCTTTGCACATGAGTATCTACCTGGCAAGTGTGAAAAAAAAAAACCTACATATCAAGGTAATTTATTGATATGTATTATATTTTTTAATGTAAGTGTGACAGTCTTTTATTATTCGTATTATATATATATATATATATATATATATATATATATATATATAGATTTTTTCTGTTTGATAAAACATTGATGAAAAATGTTATTGAACCATGTGAAAATAATTTAAGTTTTCCTGATGTTTTGGCTGAGAGTCAAATTGATCATTTCGAAGAATCAGATTTAATTATATGGAAATATGTCAGAAGTGACGAATTGTTACCAAGGTTTATTCGTGATATGGGTCATCATATACTTCGTTTCACTAAAGTTTGGTATAAATTTGTTAGATGTATTGGATTGCATAAAAATCAAAATTCGTTTTTAAAACGTATAATGATATTGATGGCGAAGCAAGAGTGGTTTTTTGTTGTTTGTGTATCAAGGTTGGATCGTTGATGTTGATCTTTTTGTTCAAGTCATCTTGTTGATTCTTTTATTTGTAATGATCAATTTCATCGACGATATAATGTTTTCTTATTGTATCTAAAATTTATAATTTTATACGGATGTTAAGGTTTAGAAATAGTTCATTGCCTGGTTACAAAGATTTAAGTGTGATGATTTTATAAGGATCTGGAGGTACTTATTTTTATTGTATTTGTCTCAAACCATTTGTTATTTAATTTTATTTATGTGTTTGTTATCGTTATTAATATAAATAAATTATTTTTGGAATTTTTTAAAAATAACATTGACTTTAATGTTATGTGATCATTTTTAAAATAAAATAAAAAGTTGGTTTTTAATAAAAAAATTATGTATTGAAATAATTATAATTCTTAATCAAATTAAATAAATTTGTTATAGTGCAGCTATCTACGCCCTTTGGTTTACTAAGATCACTCACCTAACTAAATTATGAGAATTGGGTGTGCAAGAACTAACAAAACAATATATTAATTATAAGCATTATGTCTTTTTTTAATGTTAATATTATCATATTTTTATTAGCAGTATTTTTTTTGTTATTTTTGTTTGAAAAGTGATGAAAATGTTATTGGACCATGAATAGACAAATTAAGTTCTTCTTCCATATGTTGATACTGAAAATCAGATTGATCATTTTGACGATAATATTGAAGTAAAATTATATACAATGAATGTTGGTGTAATTATTGAGATTCTTGTGAAATACAATAATGTTGAATCTAAATGTCGTTCGGTAAGATTTACACTTTTTTGGACGCATGTCTATTTTTTTAAATTTCTTACTAAAACTGTTAAATTGATATGTTTTTCATCCTTTTTAGCACATTTTAGTGTCAAGTTTAAAATTCTTTTGGAGAGTTTTATTATATTGAACCGTTTCCGAATTGAAAAATTATACACGATTTTTTATGAATGCATATTTAGGATTGCATAAAAAATCAAACATTGTTGCAAGGAGTATAATTATTTTTATGAAGTGGAATAACTCAACTGGTTTAAGCCCCACTACCTAGACCGTGAGGTCATGGTTTGGGTCATTATTTATCCAATAAAAAAAAGTAATAATATATTGATGTCGGAGCAAGTCGTTTTTTCTATTCCAAGATTGAATTTTGAATACATACATCCGCATCCCTAAAAATATGCAATTGTCAATATCATTCAATTTTCATACAACCACCAAATATGTCCACTCTCACACACCTCTAATCTAGCGGTGAAAAATATGATTTGCGTCTTTTCACATGAGTGTCTATTGGCAGATGAACGAGAATTGGGTGTGAAAAAACCCAACAAAGCAAACTAATTAATTAATATGAATTATGTCTTTTTTTAATGTTAATTTGATCATATTTTTTTGTTAATTTGTATAATATTATATTTTTTATTATTTTATGTTTGAACAATGATGAAAAATATTATTGGACCATGAATAGACAAATTAAGTTTTTCTTCCTTATGCTTCGGCTGAAAACCAGATTGATCATTTTGATGATGATGTTGAGGTAAAATTGTAAACAATGAATATTGGTGAACTTATTGAGTCATTCATGAAATACAATAATGCTAAATTTAAACGTGTCTGGTGGATTTTTTTTTTTATGCATATATATTTTTAAATTGACAAAGTATTATGTGAATAATATTCATGGTAACTATTATTGTGAATAACAATTTACTAATATCTTGTGTTGAAACAACTAATATCTTTAGAGAAGTTAACTAATACCACTTCAACTAATATCTTTAGTAAATACAACTAATACCCTTATGAGCTGAAACTTTTAGTGCAATTCACTGATACCTTTAATGTAATTTACTAATAACCTTCAAACAAATTTTACATTGAATATCATTCACATAATACCTTCTCCTATTTTCATACCGAAACTGTAAATTTATTATATTTTCATCTTTTTAGTGCAACGTGGTGTTTATGATTCAATAATGAGATCACCCACGTCAGATGCCGGTGATGTTTTTTTTTTTTAAATTATATGGTTATGGTGGTACCAATTTGTTTCCTTTCACAGAAGACACTATATATATATGCATGTTTACAATCTAAAAGTAAGATATTATTGATGTAGCATCAAGTAGTATAATTTCTCTTCTGCTCCACTATTAGTTCATCTAAGTTATGGAATGTGTGCACTGTTTTGAAGTTGACAAAAGTTCTTGAATATAAATTATGATCAAGGGATGAATGAAATAATCTTGAATTTAATACTACAAAAATGTAGTATTTCAAGAAAATTATATAAATATTTAGAGTTTTGAAATAAGTTTTTTTTCTCTTTTATTAGGCATTTCATGTTTTTTTTGGATAAGTAAATATTTTTATTAATCTTATGAATTGCATTTACTATAATATAAAATAGTGATGTGTGTGTAGGTTTTATAATTTAGACAGTAGCATGGTTTGTATAACTATTATATTGTATTATATTTATATTAACTCTATGTATATATAGTTGATTTTAAATTATATAAATATTTATTTTTTTAAATATGTGTTAAATAATTAAATTAATACATAATGACATAATTAAATCAATTACATAAAATTTATCATTAATTATTCAAAAATTGATTATTGTTTTTGTGACGAAATTTATTTAAGGGTCTGTATATTGTTTTGTTATTAAAAAAATATGAAACATTTTGAATAATTATATATTTGAAAGTGATACAATAACTTTATTTGTAATTATCTTCTGATTTGTACCATTGATGTTAAATGTTCTAATTCCTCCGGTAGTTATCCAATATTATATTGTAAATAATTTTAAATGATACAAATTATATTTACAATTAAGATGAGTTGATGGTAAGAATTATAAAAAAATTGTTTTTCCTTATAAATATATATTTTATAATAAAATGGATACTTTTCATGTTACGCCAACGTATGTTTAAAAAAATTTGTATTAAAAAAATATGTTAAATCATTGTAATAATGTATAAAACATAAAAAAAAAATGATTACATTAAAAATATAGTTATGAAAATGACTTCCATGAAAAGCATGGGAAATAACAATTATTGTGCTTCCATGAAATGCAATAATGCTTAATTTAAACGTTGTTTGGTGAAATTTATATATTTTTTTGGATGCATATCTATATTTTTTATTTCTTACTGAAATTGTAAATGTCTTTTTTGTTTGTTACATAACATTGTCGGGTGAAGACCATTTTAGAGAATAATCGAGTTTTCTTGTGTTGAAGTATGCTAGAATAGAATATTTATTTCTTATTTATAATGATTCAAATTTTATTGGTAATACGGGTAGTCACATGCTTCGTCTCACTAAACTTGGTATAAATTTGTTAGGGATGTTGGATTGAGTAAATTAAAATGATAAAAAAAATTAATGAATCATAATAGTATTGATGTTAGAGGAAGAATGATTATATATATATATATATATATATATATATATATATATATATATGTATTGATGTTGGAGGAAGAATGATTTATCAATCACTGCATTGCAATTTCTCCACACACCATGAACAAACAAACCTGCACAGATCACCATCGAACAGAACATCCAAACCTGGGCATTTATACGTATACAGAAATTGCACGAAAATGAAAATCTGAGTCACGCTTAGAGATGCCTGGAGGTCAAATTGAAATTTCAGGCTGAAGGTGAAATTGGGTCACGACTGAAACTGGGTGAGGTGAAATGTCAAATAGTTCATATTATTCATCCTATTCATAGCCTAATTGTGCGAAGATAAAAAAAATCCAAGTCACGCCTTGAGGTGCATGGAGGTTAAAATAATTCTAACTTTGCAAAATATAATGACTCCCATCAGATATTGGTGAAATCATTGAACTTTCTGTGAAATGCAATAATATTGAATTTAAATGTTGTTTGATAAGATTTATAATTCTTTTGAATGCAATTCTTTTAATTTTTTTTTACTGAAATTGTAAATATAATATGTTTTAATCTTTATTTAGCATATACCAGTATTGAGTATAAATTATTTTGTAGAAAAATTGTGTTTCATTATATTAAAGAAGAATTGTTCCCAACTTATTATGAATTCATGCTCATCGGTGACACATATTGTCACTTGCTTCGTCCCACTAAAGTTTGATATAATAGACCATAAAGGCTCATGTTACAAATATTTTACGTTATGTTCTTATAGAGGCATAAATTTGTTCATACACTGTAATGACAGTAATCCTTATAAAAGAATTGTTATAATTGGTTTGATTTGATTACCCTTTTATAATTATTTGTCGAGTGTCATCTCATTCTTTTAACCCATAAAATTAATTTTTACAAATATTTAATAAGTCATAAATTACTATTATGTGTTTAATTTTTTCTTTTTTTCTTTTTAAAAGAAAAGGTATTATTTTAAAAAATTGTTATATAGTAGATTATTGTTTAAAGTATTTAAACTATAGCTTAAAATTGTGTGAGATTGTCTCGTGGAACTAGATGATACAAATTTAAATATGCCTATGTTGAAATGTTAGTATGATAGGTCCAATTTATATCCTATCCCAGGAGTAAATTCTATATGAAAATGATTAATAATAAACTTATCATGAAACTGTTTTAAAGTATTGATTATTGTATATTATAAACAGAATATAAAAAAATTTAATGAGAAGTATTGTTAATTCGAATTCAAGAAAGATTTTAATTATATATTTTTTTTAAACTGTAGATTTTTAATTTTATAATTAAAATATGGTAATTATTATATTAAACAATGTAACGAATTCCGGCCGTGCGAAGCACGGGATTTACGATCACTAGTTCTAACTTCAATGCGAGAAAAGCATACTTACAACCAAACAATTTATAGCCATTCAAGGTTAACCTTGAATGGCTATGTGTACCGCCTCAAAAAATTTATACCCTCCCAATGCATTCTACTCAAGAACCACCATCAAATTATATATCATATCTTATTTGGTAACTATTATTATTGAATTTAAAAAGGAAGAAAATATTATTAAAGTTGTGGTTCCATTTTTTTCTCCTACATAGTGAGAGTACTCCTTACCCATTTTCCCTCCTCATGCCACATCATCCCCTCCTCAATCACTCTTTCCTATAATTTGGATGAGGGGTACATTCCACATGAAATTCCTTATTTCCATTGTGGATGCTCTAAGGAAAAAAGTGAATAATATATCCACACAACAGCTTTTATGAGTGTGTGTGGGCCCGTGGGTATGAGGTCCTTGAAAGAATTTTGCGTATTTTATTTATTTCAAATATTCAGATTGAAGTGGCGCTTGATTAGGAAAAACTCTTAAATGTTACTGAGAATGTGAATAAATATAGAGTAATGATAGTGATTAATAAGAACAAAAGATAGTCCACAACATTATTTTCTCTCCTAAATAAGGTTATCACTACCCAATATGATTACCTTTCAATTTTTTTATAATCATTCTCCTCAATTATTCCCTCATGCCACAACCAACAATCTCTCCTTTTGTCCATTGTTTTCAAAACTAGAGCACAACACTAATATTATAACTGTAAATAGAGTAATATTGATTTAATTTCACCGTGAATAGGTGATTTGATTTCCACTAATATTTATAGGATACACAACCTTTTACAAAGTAAGAGATTACAAAATATCTACAAGATATTTACAAAATATTTGCATATCAATTCAAATTGATTTGAATTGATTCGCTCTTATCACTATTCTAGAACATTCTCATCATCTGTAGAATATTCTCTATTACCCCCCCCCCCCCCCCCCCCCCCCCTCCCCAAGCGAAGTGTGGGATTAGAGTCGACACGAAGCTTGGAGCGTAAAAATTCAAAGAGCGGGCGGGCTAGGCTCTTTGTAAAAATGTCGGCGACCTGAAGTTCAGAGGGAATAAACTTGGTTTCGAGCTTCTGAGCGGTGACAAGCTCTCGAATAAAATGACAGTCAATATCAATGTGCTTAGCTCGTTTGTGGGCAACAAGATTTTGACTCAAGAATAATGCACTCTTGTTGTCACACATAAGCACATGTCACGAGGAGGGTAGTGCACGAAGCTCACGAAGTAAGTGAGTTAGCCACAACATTTCCTTAGCAGCATTGGCAAGTACACGGTACTCGGATTCACAACTTGAAAGAGCAACAATCGGCTGTTTCTTAGCACTCCAGGAGACCAAGTTACCTCCTAAGTAAATGGAGTAGCCATAGGTGGAACGGCATGTATCCACACAACGGGCCCAATCTGCATCTGAGTAACCAAGAATCAAATAATCAGATGAACGAGAAAAGGTAAGTTCATAATGAATGGTACCCTTAACGTAACGAAGAATGCACTTTACAACCAAGAAATGGTCAACTGTCGGAAAGCGACTGGATCGAAATATCGAAAACCCTTGTACATGCTACTATAACCTAGGAAAATTGATTAGTGTGAATATTGATTGAAATTCATGCATTTAATTTGTCTATTTTATAGAGTTTCGTGTGATTATTTGCATTAATTAAACTAATTGTGCTTAATTGTCGAGAAAGACATTTGTGATTTATTTTGTAGGAAATTGAAGCATTTCTGGATCAAATACGTGTTAATTGAGGTCGGTTGAGAAACGAGCTCGAGAAGGATTAAAATCGGATCAAATTGAGAAAGAAAAGAAGAGACCCATTTGCAATTAAATTTGGAGAGTATGAGGCGCATTTGCATCTCATAGAGCCGGCCCAATTAAGGAATAAAAAGATGGATGAATTTGAATTGCTAAATATCACAGCAGCTCACGTGAATTTTGGAAGCAGAGGAAGTATATTTGTATAGTGGGACCCACGTCACTTTTCAAGAAAGGTAATGAAGCTGATTTTTCTCTCATTAAGCTTAAGCTTACCTGCAACTTTATTTCGAAGAGAGAGAAAGAAGAAAAATGCAGTAAGAGTGTCGCCGGAAAAGCTCATTCGCACCGGAAAATTGTGCAACATCACCGGAATCAATGAACACACGCCGCCACCACCTATAAATCACCATGGTGGAAATAACTCATGCCACCGTCGCCGAGATGGACTTCATGCCCGCGAAGCTCATGCCCACACCTGGAATTCTCGACAAAGAAAGGAGATTGTGGCCGGAAATGAGAGGTACGAGAGAGAAGGAGTAACAGCTGTCCAATTTTTCAGCTGCCATTTTAATACGCGGGACCCACGGAAAAAAGTAAAAATTGCTGAAAAGCTTTAGCACTTTAGCCAACTATCAAGAGCGTGTTTTAACTTAAGCTTTGCTCGTGCAAGTAGCTCAACCAACAGCAGAAGTCGTGCAGACCATATTTTTCTTGGCTACGCATAATTAATGAAGGCACACGACCGTGCAGATGTGCACGACCACGCCCGGTCGTGCACAGTCCAAATTATGCCTGTTTTTAGCATTTTCAACTCTATTTTCGACCCACTTTTCTCATGCACTATATATACTCCTTTTATCAGATTTGAGAAGGGGGCACTTACAATTTCTAGGGCATTCTATTAGGGAGAACCCCTCCCCCTCCCCCCACACATCCCACACACTAGAATAGTTAAATTTCACCTTCATTTCTAGATTTTTATTTTCTTTGAATCATTAGAGTAATTTAGTTAGGATTTCAATATCAAAGTTCAATTTCAAGTTTGTAAACCCAAGAAGTGACTTATTTCCTTATTATTTCAAAAAAAAATTCATTGAGTTATGGGTTTAATATTTTGTTCTTGTTTAGCTATGGTTTTTTCTTGTAAAACCATGAGATAATTGTTTTGATGTTTGGGATGTTAGATATCATGTGAAATCTTGAGTTGGGTTTGCTATTTGCCTATTCTATGTTGATATTTGGATTTTGCTTCTAATGATGGATTTGTATTGAGCTTTGATTGTTGATCTCTTGTAGCTTGTTTGTTGAGGCATGTTTAGCGTAGACGAGAGTTACATGAACATGATTAGATGAATGAGTGTGAGATTTATGATTGAATGCGTCTATTTTGCGTTTGACTCGTCGAGAGAGAGTTAATCGCAAAGAACCCCATCATTAGACATCAATTGCTTGGATGGTTGTTTAGGTAAGTGGTGAGGTCTCCTAGTAAATCCAAATTGACACATAGAATTGGCTTGACAATTCTACTTGAGTTTCACTAGGTTGAAGATATCCTAAGCATCACAACCTCCGTGTGCCTTGAATGATGAAAGTTATGTGAAAATTATGATTGATCTTAAATTTGTGCCTATTTTAGTTGCAAGTTGTTTGTGTGCCCTTGTTGATTGGAATTAATTTAGCTCTATGCATGAATTGCTTGTATCGATGTGTGGATGCTTGTTAGTGTAGACGAGAGTTACATTAATTTGAGGAAGTCATTGGGTGTGAGTGAGGAGTGAATAGATGCACTTATCTTGTGCCAATTCGTCGAGAAAGAGTTGGGACATAGGATACCGTCAACAAACCCTAAGTCTTTGATAGTCTGTTGAAGGGTTAGGTGAAGGGAATACTTGGTACAATCAATTTGCAATTGAAATTTTGTATAAGTTGAGGATCGATCCTAAGGATTACATAGCGGAAACCTTTTGAGGCATTCAAATCCCCTCGCACTTCGTCTCGAAGTTAGATAGATTTTCTTTATTGCTTGTTAGTTTGCTCGTTTTTAATTTTCTTGTTTAGTAGCATAAGCAACCCGATCTTGTCCTTTAATTTTCCTTACATGCCAATGTGAATCGACTTAGTTAACTACTTGCTTCCTTTGGGTCCGATAATTTTATTACTTGGTCAATTGCCTTACTATAACAACGATCTTGTACACTTGCGAGTGAGTTCGAATTTGTGCTTTAACGAATTTGTGCAATAAAAAACGCAAGGTTGGCTTCTAGGTGCCAGTTTATTAGGAGCATAATTGCGTAAATACAGATACACACGACAACCAAATACTTTAAAATTAGCATAATTCGGAGAAGAGCCAAAAAGAACCTCAAAAGGGGATTTATTGTCAAGAAAGGGGGTGGGAAACCTGTTAATAATATAAACTGCGGTTGAAAAAACATCTACCCAAAAAGGTACTGGAGCATGTGAGTGAAAAAGCATTGAGAGACCCGTTTCAGTAATGCGACGGTGTTTACGCTCAGCTCTACCATTTTGTTGAGGGGTGTATGGACACGAAAAACGATGTATGACACCACGATCAGCAAAAAAAGTACGTATGCGGTTATTAGTAAATTCAGTGCCTCCTGTTGGGAAAATAGGGGTGCCCGGAATCTATTCGGGATGAAATTTAAATACGAATTTAAATACAATTATTACTAGCATGAATTAATCCTAATTAATTCAAATAATAATTCCAACAACGAATTTTCATCATGCATGTTGAATTAATTTCACATATAAACTATGGCGGAATAAACAAGTAAATATGTGACTTACGTACCTCTCGTAGAACTGGCCTTTGAATAAAACGGGACAAATACGAACGCGCTTTATCAACCCAAAAGTCTTCTCAAGTATTTCTCTTTCGCCTTACTTGATCACCGGTGGGAGATGCTTTCAAGTAATTTAATAAACTAAGGAAAAAGAAAAATATATATGCTCTTGATTTTTCCAACACACGGAATTATGTACTTGAGGATGAAATAATCATCCCCCTATTTATAAGAAGGGGTGGCCGAAATTTAGTGATATTTTAGAGGTGGAGAAAATCTTTTCTTAGCCTCTAAGAAATCTTGAATATATCCCATATATTCTTTTCTCCATAATAAAATATTCCACAAAAATCTCACACTTCTAATTATGGGGTGATTTTCGAAAATATCAATAAGAAATCCAAAGATTTGGATCTTCTTGAATATATGAGATATTCTTGTATTCCTAGAATACATATCTTCCATAATATATTTCCAAGAAAATCAATAAAATCTTATTTCTTCTGGATCTCCTTATTTTCGAAAAAAATGATGAAAAATCGACATTAATATTATCTTTTTATTTTAATCACCTTATCATTATTGGGCTACTTAATGGGCTACTTGAGGGGCCTTTAAGGAGAATTAAGATTGGACCTCCTAATGGACTTCTGAATTTCAATATTGAGCCCCAATATAATTCAGCCCATTAATAATAATTATTACCACTAATAAATTAATATTGCACTATCCATCTTAATCCATATTACGATAATATGGGCTCCCGGTTATTATTTCCCGCGTTTAAGATTATCAAGCCCATTAATTAATCAAGCTTCTGAATAGCTCTAAATTAATTAATATATTTCACCTTGGAGTAAAGACAGCTCAACATTATTATTCGTACCGAATAAACTAATTCTTCACTTGCAAGATTTGGTACAATAAAACTTCTGAGCCCACCAAGGGGACTAATCACACGAGCCGTACTCGCACGCGTTTCTCCGTATTAAATCTTAGCAACCGTCGTATGATTAATATTACTGCCCAAGACACAAAGTTCGAAGTCACAATGATTCTCACCCAACATGAATCAAAGCAGTAACCATTAAGCACACACGGTCCTATTTAAGTGACGGAGATTAAGAAATCAACAACCACTGAGGTCTAATTCTTCACTTCTCAGAACAGAAGAATTTATCCTCGCTGTAGGTCCTCTTCAACACATACTAAATGTGCTAGTGCAATATCTTATTCAAGACAGACCAATCTGAGCCTTACACATCGACCTTTCACGGCGGATTGTTCAATTCCACCTAGGTCGTGAAAATGTACGTTTAGTTACAAGTAAACTGTTAATGTTGTCTTCCGTGATCGGGTATCACCACATTAACTACAATGTAACATGTACTATATATTGAACGGTTTGCAATATAAATTCAACATTCAATCATAACTAAAGCAAATGTGATAAAAGAATTATTCTCATAAACAAGTGTTTGATACACGAGTTATACAAAGTAAAAGCATACTTTCACGTATAACTCCAACAATCTCCCACTTATACTTAAAGTTTGGTTTTTAGTATACATCATGCATGTCTTAGTGTAGTAGCTCTACGTGACATCTCATGTCAACCTACACTAACCTAATAATTCCTCCCACTTATACTTAAAGCAGATTGGCAATAGTCTTGACTCCCATTCCATCCACATGTCTCTCGAATGTACTCAGAGGCAGACCCTTTGTGAATGGATATACTAGGTTGTCCTCCGACATTTATCTTTGCCACCTCTATATCTCCTCTCTTAACGATTTCTCGTATAAGATGGTATTTTCTTTCTATGTGTTTGCTGGCCTTGTGGGCTCTCGGTTCCCTTGAATTTGCAACTGCTCCGACATTATCACAATGGACAGTGATTATGATGGGCAAATTCGGAACAACGTCCAAGTCCACTAAGAAGTACTTGAGCCAAACCGCTTCTTTCGCTGCTTCACAAGCAGTTACTTATTCGGCTTTCATGGTCTAATCGGCGATGTATTTCTACAAATCGCTTCTCCATGTCATGGCTCCTTCTCCCATGCAAAATACACTACCCGAGGTAGTTATTTTGGAATCTATGTCTGATTGGAAATTTGAGTCCGTGTATCCCATGGGAATTAGGTTGTCTGATTGTTAAATCAACATTCCATACCAAGTTCTTTTCAGAAACTAAAGAACACATTTAATTGCAATCTAATATGCTTCCCCGGGGTTACTTTGTTATCTTGCCATCATGCCCACGACAAAGCAGATATCCGGTCTCGTACACAACATTGCATACATAAGACTTCCTACGTCCGAAACGTACGGAACGTCTTTCATGTCATCTATCTCCACTTGCGTCTTAGGGCATATTTCTTTAGATAGATGGATTCCGTGCCTAAAAGGTACAAAACCTTTCTTGGAATCTTGCACGCTGAATTGCTTCAAAACAGTGGCTTTGTATGAAACTTGCGATAAGCCCAACATCCTCCTCTTGCGATCTCGAGTGAACTTGATCCCAAGGATGTGACCGACTTTCCTTAAGTCCTTCATATCAAACTGATTTGACAGCCATACCCTTACGTCTGACAATACCTTTACATTGTTTCCAATGAGCAGAATATCGTCTACGTATAATACTAAGAATACCACCGCAGTTCCGTCACACCTTTTATACACACAACTTTCGAACTTGTTTTGATCACAAACCCATAAGACTTAATAACTTGATCAAAACACTGGTTCCAAGTACGTGATGCTTGCTTAAGTCCATAAATGGATCTCTTAAGCTTGCATACGAGGTGCTCTTGGCCTTTTTCAACGAAACCTTTGGGCTGTTGCATATAGATCCCATCAAGACTTCCGTTAAGGAAAACTGTCTTGACATCCATTTGCCAGATCTCGTAATCTAAGTGCGCAGCGATCGACAAGAGAATACGGATGGACTTAAGCACAGCTACAGGCCACAGGCCACAAGCCTTGCTTTGAAGGTTTCCACCCTTTCGTCCGGTCCTCTTTTCCTCTTGTACACCCACTTGCATCCAATGGGCTCTACCCCACTAGGTGGATCAACCAACTCCCACACTTGATTATAATCCATCGAACCCATCTCGGCTTCCATTGCCGTTTGCCATGACTCCGCGTCTTTGTCTTGGATTGCCTCGTCGTACGTCCATGGGTCCGATTCATCGCCGGGAACCAAATCCAAAGATTCTCCTATCCCCATGAATCTCTCGGGTTGCCTAGCAATCCTCCCACTACGACGGGGTTCCGGTTGTGAAGGTGTGACGTGTGGTATATCATCTTGTATACTTGGTATAGGAGTTTGCCCTCTTAACTTGTCTAAGGTAATCTCACTTCTGGGCTTTCTTTTGTTCATATAGTCTTCCTCCAAGAATTTAAAGTGTGAACTAATCACGGTCTTTTAATCCTTGGGACTATAGAACATACACCCTTTCGTTCCCGCAGGGTATCCTATAAACAGCCTTAATTCCAAACGTGGATCCAATTCACCGGCTTCCTTGTCTAGCACGTATGCCGGACAACCCCAAATCCGCAAATGTCTTAGACTGGGCTTGCGCCCGGTCCACAATTCCATTGGGGTTTTAGGAACCGATTTGGATGGCACCAAGTTTAGAATGTAAGCCGCTGTTTCCAAGGCGTTACCCAAAACGATTTGGGTAAATCCGAATAACTCATCATGGATCTGACTATTTCTAAAAGAGTCAGCTTCCTTTGTTCCGCCACACCGTTCTATTGAGGGGTTCCCGATGCGGTCAACAGGGATACAATCCCTTCGTCCGATAGGTAGTTCAAGAATTCATTGCTAAGGTATTCGCCTCTACGAACAAATCGTAGAAACTTGATACTTCTTTCCCTATGCATCATAAGGTAGATGTATCCATATCTCGAGTAATCATCAAATTACTCATACCCCTTCTTGCTATGATCATCATTGAACCACACATATCGGTATGAACGAGTTCTAACACTTTGGCGGCTCTATTCCCCTTGGCTCCAAATGCCCTCTAGGTCATCTTACCCTCTAAACAGGATTCACAAGTTGGAAACGGCTCGACTTGGAATGATTCCAAGGATCCGTCTTTCACCAATCTCTCTATCCACTTTAGATTAATATGACCTAGTCTAAGATGCCATAGAAGTGTTTCGTTCATCTCCAAAGAACGCTTTCTTTTATTACTCGAAATAATCGATGTGTCATTAGATTCAATTTTGTGAGTGGTGTGCCCAAATAATGGTATAAAGATCATCCATTGAAGTTCCGGAACAGATAAACTCATCGTTTCAAGAAATAATAACATCCTTATTAAAAGAAACTGAGTATCTATTCAAAACCAGTTTAGAAACTGAAGGTTGAGTTCTTTCTAAACTAGGAACATGAAGAGCGTCTCTCAAGACCATAACTCTATCTTCAAAAGATAGGCGCACTTCTCCCACTGCTTCAGCTGCCACTCTCGTAGCATTGCCCGATGTGATGGGGATCTCACTTCCGTTAAGTCGTCGGGTTAGCTTGAACCCATGAAACAAATGTGATCAGTAGCTCTCGTATCCACTATCCACGAATAGACAGCATACGCCACTTCACAAGTTTCGACGACTAGGGTGTGTGAATTACCTAACTTTCCTAGCCTCTCAGGCTTGGAACAAGAAGACCTCCATTGTCCTCTCTCACCGCAACTAAAACACTTCCCCTTCGATGCTAGCCTTTGCATTTGCCTTTCGCAACAATTGGATTTGCTTGGATCCGGCCCTTGCTTCTCTTCCTCTTTTTCCCTCCCTTGGGACCAAAAAAGGTAGACGGACCATTAGCCACCATAGCACTAGACTGGTGCTCCATTATCACCTCCACCGAAACTGAAGCTTGCAAGAGCTCGGACAAACGACTTGTCCGTTCATTCATCTGACAGATCAGATGAAACTACTCAAAGCTTCTCGGTAGAGAATGGTATATGAAATCAATCAAAAACCGCACCGAGTACTTCCAACTTGTTAAGGTATGCCATTATCTCGAGAACGTGCTCCCTCACGGGCGTTCCTTCCACCATTTCCAACTTGACCGAGTCATGTTTGGTGAACTGATTAGTCATGGGATTCTGATGTCAAACATCTCTTCAAGGTGTTCCATGTTTTTAACAGCGGATACAATGTCTTCATGAACACGCCTCAAATCCTCAGACAGATATGTCAAGATGATGCACTTCATGTGTTCATTGTCACGCTTCCAATCAAAAACTGCCTTTTCCCATTGCTTGACTTATTATTAGGCTTGCCGGGTATATTAACGTAAATAACCCAATTGTGTTTTCGTGCAGTAAGGACAGATTTAAAAAAAAAAACATTTCCAATCGATATAAATCACTCCAAAAAGTTTATTAACTTTAAGTATATTAAACAATGGATTAAAAGGTTGCGACATGATGAAATGAGAACAAAACATACATTCATATTAATATCTAGAAAAATACGAAATTATCACATAATTCGATCACATCAATTATATTGAAACCTTAAAACAATATAATCATGCATCAGCCAACATCTCGAAACAATTTAAATGCGCTACGAGGGGTGGTCTATACATTTAAACACATTCAAGCGGATCACAAACTTAAAAGTTACAAATCCTTAATTCAAAATTAATAGTTGGCTCCCACTTTGACCACATAGAAATTGACAGGGACTCCGAGGGGAGTAAGTTAATATCAATTCCCTATGCCTAAGTAATAACCATAATTAAATACAGGATTATTATTTTGCTTTGAGCAAGCCACTCGTGGTGAGGGTCAATACCGCCACTAGTAATAATCCATAATCATCCTTTCAGAATTCATTCATGTGAAATCCGTTCTTTTGGCCGATCCGAGGGGGAAATGTATTCCAAAAGAACTTCACAAATGAATAAATTATGGAGGCCAAAATAATTCAATTTTAATATCCGGAATAAAATTGCGATTATAAAACATACTTAGTAATTTTCGAAAGTAAGTTTTTTCTTGGACAATTAAATTCATGCAAACACATATTAACAAATAATAATAAGTGCACGAAATAAAACATCCATCAAAACAAAATTAAACACATTGGAGCACTCGAATCCAATTGTCACGGTTTAATTTCTTCACGTCTTGATGCGAAAAATCGTTCTTGTTGCTTTCCGTCGTTCGTCTCGACACACTCCCACTTGAACAGCAACACTTTATCAAAACAACATCGTTTGGGGTTCGGGACGACGTTTAAAGTCACACGAAAAAAAAACACGAACCGAAAAATTTCACGGCCCGAGATACGGCGCGCGTCGGCCCACGAAGTGGGCCCGCGCGCCTCCCGGCCCAAAAAGCGCTGAAGCGCTGCAGGAGGCGCGCCGAGGCGCAGCCCCGAAGCGCACCCGAGGCGCTGCACGGAGGCGCACCGAGACACTGCCCGAAGCGCCCCGAGGCGCCACAGGCCTCGCCCGAGGCGCGCGGCGCCGGCCTCCCGTTGCGCGCGGGCGTGCGCCGTGCACCCCCGTGCGCCGTTTTTCACCGTTCGTTCTCGTTTTCTTCACCCCCTGCATGATTTTACGCCCATACACGCGCCACGCTTGTATGCGTCGTCCGGGTACGCCGTTTTTAATTCTTCGTTCTTCGTCACGATCCGATTACAATTTATTTTACAAAAAAAATAAATACTAGATCTAGACTAGTCTATTACATTGATTGAATCAAAATAAAAACAACTAATCTACTCGTGGATTTTCTCACGAGAAAAATGAATTCGAACGAATCGAATTAAAAACAATTAATTCACACGCATGAAAAATTAACAACATTTAAACCATGACAATTGGATACCTGCAAAAAAGATCTAGCAATTCTACTATCCAATTTCAATTTAATGTTTAACAATTTAAATTCCAATTTAAAGATCAAAGCCCGAAACCGTGGCTCTGATACAAGTTGTTGGGAAAATAGGGGTGCCCGGTGTTGGTGAACGTATTTAATCTGATGGATTAATGGCTGTTTAAATCTGTGTTACGTCACCAATCAATACGTGTGATTGATTACCACCGTAATTGGTAAATCGAGGTGTGAATTTATCGAATTAGTAAATTCGGTAGTCGAAATTGAACTGATTTCGTATGTGTGGGCGTTTTAGGTGTGTCCGTGTGTGTTTTGGAATTGTTTATTCGTTTGAACTTTTTTTAAACTTGTATTTCACAACTGGAGAACAACTATTTATAGAGACTAGCAAGCATGAGGTGTCCAAGACTCTTGGTCTCCCTAGCCTGCATGCTTGACATGTGTCCCTTTGATCTTATCTGAATCTTAGCTACAAAGTCTTCTTTGGTCTTATCTCGGACTCATTGTTGTTCGCCTAGGTCGGCTTGATTGATCTTGTTGATTCTCCAACTGAAAGTTGTTCGCCTCTTGAGGTTGTACTTTGGAAGTTGTTCGCCTTATGGCTTTGTTCAGCTTGGCTTTGGGATCTTTGTCCTTTGTTCACTTGTACCCACTTCCTTGGCTGTTTGTTGTATCATAGTTTGACCAAGTTATTCGTCATTGATGACTTCACAGTTGGCTCATTCTTGGTCTCGGGTCTTAATACCTGTTCGCCCATTAGTTGTTCGTCAGGGGAGTTGTTCGTCACTTTATACACCTCTCAGATTGGTAGATGCACCCCAATGTTGACTATCTTTATTTAATCCCGTAACTCTTGTTCGCTTCATGCTGGTTGATGTTCGCCTATCAACAATTGCCCCCTATCCTGACTAGATGTTGCATCAGACAAGCAACTTTGTGGCGAGCAACTGTAGTTAGGATATTGTTCTGGTCAAGACTTGGACGAACAACATCTTTGTGACGAGCAACATCGGGATAACCGTTCCGTCTACCCATGATCTGGGGAGATCACGAAGATGACGCCAGCGCAATGATTGCGCGCCGTTCACGCGCGAGCAGCCCCGAGGCCACGCGCCCATATAATTGCCTATAGGTCCTTCAACTTTTAGTTTAGCTCGGAATTGACCCCGTCTTCTCTCAGTTGAGTCCCTGAACTTTCAGAAAATTATGCCTTGGACCCCATTTTTGCTTGGGGTATAAATAGTGGGAAAACTGAAATTTTTCCCACTTTTCCCCCTCTTACTACAGTGTTCCGGCGATTTCCACTTTCCTCCGGCGATTCCAAGCTTTCCGACGTCCGTCCTTCAGCGTTTGGCTTCAAATTTCAACTCCCAGGTAGTTACTCTTCTTCTATTTTCTTCTTTACTTTTTCTCTCGAAAACGCCATCGCCGCCGTGTGGGTTCGAGCACCACCGTCTTCTCCGGGAAAGCGCCGCCGTCTGCAATACACCACTCGGATTTTTCTTCCTTCTTCCATGTCTTCGCACTCGAGCAACAAAACCGAGGAGACCCTAGATCCCATTTTCCCTACTATTGCTCGCGATCCACAACCAGTTGAAGCCTCTTCAACGTCGAACGCTCGCGTGGATTCAGTTGTTCGCTCTGTGGAAAACACAGGTGCGGGCCCATCTGGGAGAGAACTGACAGTCTCGGCGAACAACAATTTGGACGAGGGCTCTTTGTCTTTTGTTGAGTCTGAAGATCCAGATCTTGACGAACTCACCCGCGAGTTCTTGGAGGGTATTAACTTCCCATCCCCAAAGATGTTGGAAAATGAGATTCCAACTGGAGTTGCTCGGCCGTTCGAATGGCGAGCATATGCTGAGGAGTACGCGAACAACTTTCCTCGCCTACAGAGGCAAATAATGGACAAAGTGAAAACTGAATACCAGGCGAGCAAGATCAAAAGTGTTGTTCGCGAAGATGAACTGGACTCTCTCCGGGAGGACTACAAGATCCCATATGATATTCACATGTGGGCCCCTTGGAGAAAGGAAAGAGCTGATCGCCCACCTCCAGGATGCACGGCGATCAACATTCACACCTTGATCGCTGGATTAAGGCTGCCTCTTCCACCCATTGTTGGTCGGTTCCTGGAGGCGACCAACTTGGCCATCACCCAAATTACTCCAATTGGGTGGATGAACCTCCTTGGCACCATGTGCTTGTTTGCCTTGGAGGGGTACGTTGATCGGCTTACTGCGGAAGAGATCAACTACCTGATGACAATTACGAAATGCCCTCTGGGAGAAGAAGGATATCATTATCTAAAGGCCAGAACCGGCTGAAGATGGTGGAAGATGTGCCGAACAAGGTTTACAACTGGAAGCAACACTTCTTCTTCATTGGGGGTGATTGGCGAGCATCTTCTGGTCCACACGGCGGCCCTGGACGAATAAATTCTCCAGCAGCCTATGGAAAATTGAAACATAAGTTCACTTCTTGCTCGCCTTTGGGCTAAGTTCTAATTTAACTTTTCTTGTTTGTTCGCAGGCCCTCGTCTACCCAAGTGGGATTCGGAAGAGGAGGAGTTGAGCTCCGAGTTTCTATTTTCCTCGTGCTTAGTTGGCCTCCGCAACAGGGCAGATAGGACCATTGACTATCTTTGCCGAGCAAGGTGTCTAAGAGCTGCTCGCCTTCTAACATACCCACACCACCTGGAGGCTCAAGCCGAGGTGCCCCCAGGTATGAAAATTTCTAACTTTCGATTCCAGTCTTGTTCGTCATTGATTTGTTTAACTTGCTCGCCTAACTTTTTTTTTTTTTTTTTTAGCCGAGCAAGTAACAGTTGCCGTTCCCCCAAGTTACGCCCTCCTCGAGCAAAGGGTATCTGAAATGGGGCCCCCAAAAGGGAAGAAGAGGAAAGGTGACCCACCTCAAAAGGTGCTCGCCATGACGAACAAACCTGGGGGGGCTAGAGTTCCAAGACAGGCTGCCCCCCCCCCCCACTCAAGTTCATTCTCCTCCCATTTCCCCTCCTCGTGGGGGGAAACGCTTAAAGAAGGCAGACGGGACTCCAGTGTCCCATGATGTTCCCGACAAGGGAAATGAGAAGGTGGGCTCGAGCCATGCTCGCCCTGAAGGGGATGTTGTACGCCGCTCATCCGTAGAGCTCACAGAGAGGTCTGGCAAGGCGAGCAAGGACATAGGCTCCCCCAGAGGCCCAGAGGACATTACGTACTTAGGCCGGGATGAGCGAAAATTCTCTGAGTAAGTTCTTACTTTCTTGCCGAACAAGTTTTTTATTTGCCAAAATTTTCAAGTGTTGACCTTCTTTTTGTTCGCAGATACCGGCCCAACGATTACCCAGGGCGAGCAGACCTGGTTCACCAGTTTGCCTGTTCTAAGACCCCGGCGAGCTTCCGTGACATTCCGGATGAACATGTTCGTCGGGCAGCTGAGATTGTTGCTCGCGCCTGGTCACGGCCGCTGAACAAAGCCGTCCTCGCCCAGGGCCCCATTAATAATTTTCACTTATCAATGGTCCAAGCCGCAAATTCCCTTGTCTCAGCTCAAAGGGGAATGGCTCAAGTAGCAGAGCTAGAGGAGACTGCTCGTCATCATGCTGCTTCTGTTCGCCAGCTCACTGAGGAAAAAGAGAAACTGGCGAACAACTTCAATGGCCAGATTGCTCGCTTAAAGGATCAACTAAAGCTGGCCAATGACATGGAGAAGAAGCGCATCGAGGACTATCAGCTTGTCTCTGGTGAGCTTAAGGATGCAAAGGCCGAGCTACTTTCCTCTATTACTGTGTTGGAGGAGGAAAGGAAAGCCAGGGGAGAGACTGAAACGGAACTTGCTCGCTTGAAGGAGCAAATGGCTGAGATGCTTACTCGGGAACAGGCCGAGCAAGAGTTCCAGGCTCGGAGTGGGCCTATCTCCAACTTGGGCTATATTTGTGCTTACGCGGATGGCATCCGTATGGCCGATGCCTATGATTACAAAGATATGGTGGAGGAGATGGCCAAAGATCTTAACGTATTCCTCGACAACTACCCGCCACCGAACAACATTGAGGTCCAGCTGGTGGATTTGGCTGTGCTAGGGGTTAAACTCGATAAACTTGACCCCAGCATCATCATCACTGATCCTCCACCAATTGTTGATGGTGGCGAGCAAGGAGAGGAGCCGGCTGCTGCGGGCGAGCAGAATGCCGAAGAGACTGAGCTGAAGGCTGCGGAGGACTTGGCCAAGGACTTAATTGTTGACCCTCCAGCCGAACAAACTCAAGAGCTCCCCTCCGCCGAGCAACAATAGTTTTAGGAGCTAGTCTTTTTGTTTTCTTTTGTAATAGTTGTTCGTTCCTTTTTTGTAGTACTTGTAATGGCTACTTTCAGCTTGTACTATCTTTTGGGCTTAAAGCCTTTAATTCAATGAATGTCTTTCTTTTGTTCGCTCATCTTCTTATATGTTAATTGCCTTTACATTTTCATGAAATGCTTTTGCAATTATAACATATTGTATTGGGCTTTGTTCGCTTTTTGAACTTTGCCTTTGATGGAATAGGGTTTAGCCTTAGGTTCTGCTCATCTTAAAAGACGAACAACCTTTGAATGGCTTTGGTCCTTGAATGGACTGGTACCTCGAGCTTTGGACTTTTCTTTTGTTGACGAACAACTACTGTATTTACATTTTGAACAAATTACAAGTGTTATAAGACTGTTCATCACTAACATATACAATATGACGAACAACTTTGAACACAAACTAAAAACTTGCTCGCTTATAGATTTTTGCCGAGCAACTCTATTAAAAAATAAAAGACGCAGCACCAGACTATACAATGTGCCGAGCAACTTTTTAATCTATACTTAGCCAAATTTTCAAAAAATTATGCAAGTTTTTGATCCATTCCATTTGCTTGATTCACTTCATTCGCCATACTTGCCCCCAAGATAATTGTTCGCCCATTCATTGATAGTACTTCTTGAGATGTACGGCATTCCAAGAGTATGAGGCCGGCTTTCCTTCCATATCTTCGAGATCGTATACGCTATTTACGAATTTTTCCGTTATACGATATGGGCCCTCCCAAGTTGGTCCCAGTACTCCTGAAGGTTGGGCGAGCAGTTTTCTTAGAACCAAATCTCCAACTCTGAATTCCTGGACTTTTACACGGGAATTATAATAACGTTCCGCCCTTTGCTTGTATGTTGCATTTTTTAACTCGGCATTGAGTCTTTTTTCTTCGAGCAAATCCATTTCAGCACTTAGAGCAGAATTATTTGCTTGTTCATCAAAGTTGGTCGTCCTAATCGTGCTGGTCCTTAACTCAATAGGTATTACTGCTTCTGTTCCGAAAGCCATAGCAAAGGGTGTTTCTCCGGTGCTAGACCTGGGAGAAACTCTGTATGCCCATAAGACTTCCGGGAGTTCGATAGACCAACCACTTTTGCTCTCCGCCAGTCTTACTTTTAATGTATGCTTGATTATCTTGTTCACAGCTTCAACTTGTCCGTTTGACTGGGGATGATAAGGTGTGGAGTAATGCTTTTTGATCCCCCACTTCGCACAGAATTCTCTCAACTCTTGTCCATCAAACTGTGGACCATTGTCTGTCACAATTGCCTGTGGAACTCCAAAACGGCAGACAATGTTCTTCCAAATAAAGTTGATCATCTTCTGCTGCGTGATGTTCACCATGGCCTCTGCTTCTGCCCATTTAGTGTAATAATCGACTGCCACAATGGCAAATCGAACATTTTCGACTCCAGCCGGGAAAGGACCAATAATGTCCATCCCCCATCTTGCAAAAGGCCATGAGCTGTAAACTGACACGAGCTCTTGGGCCGGGGTATTAATGTTCGGGGCAAAAATCCGACACTGATGGCAAGTTTTTGCTTTCTTGATTGCATCCTGACGTAATGTCGGCCAATAATATCCTTGCCTGATGTTTTTGTACGCCAAGGCTTGCCCCCCAGTGTGATTTCCACATACTCTGGCGTGAATTTCTTCGAGGACTGCTCGTCCTTGCCCCCTAGGCAAACACTTGAGAAGTGGGACTGATATTCCCCTTTTATAAAGCTGTTCTCCCACCAGAGTATATCTGGCGGCTCGCTTCACTAGCTTGGCAGCTTCAAAAGGGTTGTTTGGTTTTTCCCCATTTCTCAAGTATTTGACTATATCTTATATGTTAGCCAGTACCCGGCCCTCCAAGTTGCTTGATGAAGGTTGCTCGTCACCACCACTTCTTTGTTCGTCAGCTGGAAGTTCCTCATTGGTGGTGGTGAGTTGCTCGTCCAACACTTGCTCGTCCAAGTGTTGTTCGTCAGTGTCCATGTGGTCGTCCATGTCCATCATGTTCTCCAGTACTGACGGCTCATCGTCAGGATAGCTTGTGGTAGTCTCCATCATGGACACTTGAGTAAACTTTGCTTTTAATTGTAGGAGACACTCCCGAGCTCTTCTTTGGTCTCCTATCACTGTGCCTGTCCCACTTGCTGTTGGAAATTTTATACAATAGTGGTAAGTGGAACATGCAGCTTTGAATTCATTTAAAAAGGGGCGACCAAGAAACCCGTTGTAAGTTGATTCCTGGTCTACGACCAAAAAATCAACCATTCGTGTAATATTCTTTTCGGGTTCATTGGCCGTTACAAGTTGTACAGATAGTCTAATTTCCCCTACTGGAGTGGTTACAGCATTTCCGAAGCCTACAATTCTATGAGTTGTACTTTGAATGTAGCCCGAACAATCTTCCAGTTGGTCGAGCGTCTTCTTGAATATGATGTTGGTATAGGCTCCGGTGTCCACCAAAAGTCTGTGGACTCTTGTTCCCATAATTTTGACACAGACTACGAGCGCATCGTTATGTGGGGTCGAGATTCCTTCCAAATCTTCTTCGGTAAAGGTCAACTTTGCCGTTTGCATGATGGTTGGTTTGATCCCCATTTCCTGAACTTGGCCCATAGCTCGTAACTCTGCCTTCTTCTTTCTGTTCGACATTGGTGGACGTCCATCAGAACAACCTCCGGCAGAGCCGGAAGGCTCCATCATGAAAATATCCTCCAATGGGCGTGCAGCTGCAGCGGGAACTGGTCGTCCGGGGCGATTATTCCGTTGAGGCTGTTCGTCGCTTTCTTCCCCCGGGCTGCTCTCCCGGCCTCTTTTGTCGGGCTGTCTATTAACAAATTCGGAGAGCTTTCCCTCCTCATAAAATCGCCAGAGTTGCTTGAGCAAATCTCTACACTCACTTGTAAAGTGTCCCACGCTTTGATGGTAGGAACAATACTTGTTGGGGTTGAGTTTGCCAGTGTCCTGACGGATTCTTCGCGGAGGGGAGAGCAACTCCTTGCCTTTTACATTATCATAAACAGTGTCAACTGACACTGTTAGCACCTGGTTGAGCTTTTCTTTCAATTCTGTCCCTTCGTTGAATGCTTTCATGTTCTTCGGGACTCTGTATCCTGTTCCACCAGGCTTTTTGTTGTTCTCCTTGGGGTCTACTTTGTTCTCCCCCAAGTTTTCTTCTAGGGCCTCATGCATGGAAACGAACACGCCGGCCTGATTTCTGAACTCGGCGTAATTCTTTGGGCACTTCAGACGTACCTCTTTCCATAGTTCTGACCCTTTTTTCAGTCCGGCCATAATAGCGACAATTTTAGTGTCCTCGCTGACCGGTTCTTCTTCCAACAACACTTTATCGAATCTTTCCATGAATGCTCTGTCAGATTCGTCGTTATTTTGTCTTAAATCTGACAGTTGATGTTTCTGGGAAAGATACGAGCCAGCTGTTGAAAAGTGTGAAAGAAACTCCCGACTAAGTTGGGCAAACGAGTTGATTGATGCCGGTGGCATTGCTGAAAACCATTTGTGAACCCGATCGCCCAACGTCAATGGAAAGTTCCGGCACTGGGTGGCGTCGCTGGCCCCCACGGAAACCATATAGTCCGTATATTTGGTAAGGTGGACTCGGGGGTCTGCCAGGCCTTCATACTGGATGCTTGCCGGAAACTGAATCTTCTTTTGAATTGGGGCTTTTAAAATGTGAGGGGCTAATGGGGATAATGGCATGCTGGTCGTCCCCATACCTCTCTGCTGGTCCAATTGCCCCTGCATGCTTTCCACTGCCTTTCTTAAACTGGCCAACTCATCCAAAGGTGCCCCCTGACTTGGAGGCTGTTCGGCGAACAAAGGTGCATGCCTTTCTGTTCGTCGCAGTCCCTCACTCGGAGTGGGCTCCTCCTGGAGTTGCTTCCTAGGGTTGTTCACCGCATTCGGCCCTAGGCGTCTGAAGACAGACTGAGATAATCTTTCATGTACTGATGGGCGAGGCTGTTCAAGAGTTGTTCGCCCATCACCTGCTCTCTGGCGAGCAGCTTCCATGACATGTTGTGGTTGACCAAGTCTGTCCTGGGCACTGGAACGAGTAGTCCCATGGCTTGACAAAGTTGTTCGCCCACGGGCAGACTCAGCCTGCTCTTCTCTTAGGTCAGCCATTTTGGCCTTGCCCTTGTCCCGCCTAACTTGAGCGCTGTTCACCTCATGTTGTTCGCCCCTAACAGTTTTAGCCCTCACAACTTCCAGAGACTTATCCCTAGGCCTTGCTTGGGAAGGTCTAGCTTGTTCCTGTTGTTTCTGGAGGGATTGGAGAGCTGCTATGGTCTTAGCCAACTCGTTAGGGTTGTTCGCCAGAGCCTCCATTTCAGGCGGGAGGTTATGTGTAATGGCTGTATGCTGTGATCTATTCACATGTCTAGGATTTCGATCCTGGTGGTCGGCCGACGAGGCTCGGGTGGGAGATGCTCTCCTTGACAAACGTGATGCTTGGGTTTCCTTTGATTGAGGCATTTGAATTAGATTGTTCTTTAATTTTAATATTGAAGAACACCAAGAACACCTTTGCTTGAATCTTCAAATATTTCTTGAGGTTTTCTTTGAATCTTCAAGTTTCAGACTCGAAGTTCTTGAGCAATCACACTAAATCGAAGGTTCGGACCCTTCTTCTAGCGCCAAATTGTTGGTGAACGTATTTAATCTGATGGATTAATGGCTGTTTAAATCTGTGTTACGTCACCAATCAATACGTGTGATTGATTACCACCGTAATTGGTAAATCGAGGTGTGAATTTATCGAATTAGTAAATTCGGTAGTCGAAATTGAACTGATTTCGTATGTGTGGGCATTTTAGGTGTGTCCGTGTGTGTTTTGGAATTGTTTATTCATTTGAACTTTTTTTAAACTTGTATTTCACAACTGGAGAACAACTATTTATAGAGACTAGCAAGCATGAGGTGTCCAAGACTCTTGGTCTCCCTAGCCTGCATGCTTGACATGTGTCCCTTTGATCTTATCTAAGCTGAATCTTAGCTACAAAGTCTTCTTTGGTCTTATCTCGGACTCATTGTTGTTCGCCTAGGTCGGCTTGATTGATCTTGTTGATTCTCCAACTGAAAGTTGTTCGCCTCTTGAGGTTGTACTTTGGAAGTTGTTCGCCTTATGGCTTTGTTCAGCTTGGCTTTGGGATCTTTGTCCTTTGTTCACTTGTACACACTTCCTTGACTGTTTGTTGTATCATAGTTTGACCAAGTTGTTCGTCATTGATGACTTCACAGTTGGCTCATTCTTGGTCTCGGGTCTTAATACCTGTTCGCCCATTAGTTGTTCGTCAGGGGAGTTGTTCGTCACTTTATACACCTCTCAGATTGGTAGATGCACCCCAATGTTGACTATCTTTATTTAATCCCGTAACTCTTGTTCGCTTCATGCTGGTTGATGTTCGTCTATCAACACCCGGAATCTATTCGGGATGAAATTTAAATACGAATTTAAATACAATTATTACTAGCATGAATTAATCCTAATTAATTCAAATAATAATTCTAACAATGAATTTTCATCATGCATGTTGAATTAATTTCACATATAAACTATGGCGGAATAAACAAGTAAATATGTGACTTACGTACCTCTCGTAGAACTGGCCTTTGAATAAAACGGGACAAATACGAACGCGCTTTATCAACCCAAAAGCCTTCTCAAGTATTTCCCTTTCGCCTTACTTGATCACCGGTGGGAGATGCTTTCAAGTAATTTAATAAACTAAGGAAAAAGAAAAATATCTATGCTCTTGATTTTTCCAACACACGGAATTATGTACTTGGGGATGAAATAATCATCCCCTATTTATAAGAAGGGGTGGCCGAAATTTAGTGATATTTTAGAGGTGGAGAAAATCTTTTCTTAGCCTCTAAGAAATCTTGAATATATCCCATATATTCTTTTCTCCATAATAAAATATTCCACAAAAATCTCACACTCCTAATTATGGGGTGATTTTCGAAAATATCAATAAGAAATCCAAAGATTTGGATCTTCTTGAATATATGAGATATTCTTGTATTCCTAGAATACATATCTTCCATAATATCTTTCCAAGAAAATCAATAAAATCTTATTTCTTCTGGATCTCCTTATTTTTGAAAAAATGATGAAAAATCAGCATTAATATTATCTTTTTATTTTAATCACCTTATCATTATTGGACTACTTAATGGGCTACTTGAGGGGCCTTTAAGGAGAATTAAGATTGGACCTCCTAATGGACTTCTGAATTTCAATATTGAGCCCCGATATAATTCAGCCCATTAATATTAATTATTACCACTAATAAATTAATATTGCACTATCCATCTTAATCCATATTACGATAATATGGGCTCCCGGTTATTATTTCCCGCGTTTAAGATTATCAAGCCCATTAATTAATCAAGCTTTTGAATAACTCTAAATTAATTAATATATTTCACCTTGGAGTAAAAACAGCTCAACATTATTATTCGTACCGAATAAACTAATTCTTCACTTGCAAGATTTGGTACAATAAAACTTCTGAGCCCACCAAGGGGACTAATCACACGAGCCGTACTCGCACGCGTTTCTCCGTATTAAATCTTAGCAACCGTCGTATGATTAATATTACTGCCCAAGACACAAAGTTCGAAGTCACAATGATTCTCACCCAACATGAATCAAAGCAGTAACCATTAAGCACACACGGTCCTATTTAAGTGACGGAGATTAAGAAATCAACAACCACTGAGGTCTAATTCTTCACTTCTCAGAACAGAAGAATTTATCATCGCTGTAGGTCCTCTTCAACACATACTAAATGTGCTAGTGCAATATCTTATTCAAGACAGACCAATCTGAGCCTTACACATCGACCTTTCACGGCGGATTGTTCAATTCCACCTAGGTCGTGAAAATGTACGTTTAGTTACAAGTAAACTGTTAATGTTGTCTTCCGTGATCGGGTATCACCACATTAACTACAATGTAACATGTACTATATATTGAACGGTTTGCAATAGAAATTCAACATTCAATCATAACTAAAGCAAATGTGATAAAAGAATTATTCTCATAAACAAGTGTTTGATACACGAGTTATACAAAGTAAAAGCATACTTTCACGTATAACTCCAACACCTCCATCACTTTGAAAAACCTTAATTGTTGTATTAAATTGATTACACACAAGGTTTGTAAAACGCTGAAGCGTATCGAAAAAAATTAGATTTTACACGTAAAGGATATAACCACGAGAAACGAGAATAATCATCAACAAAAAGTGCATAATAAGGGTAACCATTAACAGATAAAGCAGGAGCTGATCCCCGAAGATCACAATGAACTAAATCAAGCACATTAGAAGCACGTTTTTCATTAACCACAAAAGATAAATGTTTGCTTTTAGCTAATTGGCAAGATGAGCACACATTAGGTTTTGGCAAAATGGAAGTAACAACCAAATGACCTAGATTATTCAACAACTGAATAGTAGAAACAGGGGTGTGGCCTAAACGATAGTGCCACAATTCAAATGAAGATTTTAAACAATTAGAAAATAAAGCAGCAATCAACGCAGAAGAGCCATGTTCCAAAACATAAATGCTGTCTTTACACCGGCCTCTTGCCAGTATCTCTTTTGTCACTCGAGTCTAAACCACAAAAGTCTTATTAGTAAATAAAACATCCACAGGTAAATCAGAAGTTAATTTACTAATTGAAAGCAATTTTTTTGTTATATGAGGAACAACTAAGACATCAAGCAACAGTAGTTTGTTATCTATGAATTTAGTACCCAAATGAGATATAGAGAGAGCATCACCGTTACCTATGATTACTTGACCATTACCATTATATGACTCGAAAGTATCGAGTGCAGTAATTGAAGACGTTATATGAGCGGATGCACCAGTGCCAACGAACCAATCAGGTACGGTAGAAGAAGAAACTACACATTGAGCTTCGAAAGCCTGGGCCAAGTTGGCGGCTTGAGATGATGGACCACGATCATAACACGAGGGGCACTGAGTGGCATAATGAGGCCCACGACATATTTGACAACGTGGTGGCCTTCTCCCGGATTGAGAACTTGGATGGTTATTGAGACCAGAGTCAGAAAATGAAGAATGACCATGCGAGGTACCTGAGGAAGGGAATTCACGGTCACATCCACGTCCACGTCCTGAAGAAGGAGATGATGCCGGCGAACCTAACTGCTTCGAGCCTCCAAAACCACCACGACCAGCACGACCCCCCCCCCCACCCCCCCCCCCCCCCCCCCCCGTGATTACGATCAACATATTTATGCTGCCTGGGGTGCGGGATGGATCTCCATAGCACGATCGTTAAGCTCGTATGTCCGGGCTTGTTGAAGAGGATCAGTAAACCCCAGGTTCGGCAATAGAGTCATCACGAAAACAACTATCATCAAACATATGTAAGAGCGGGAAGGAAAAATAAATTTTCATTCCAATTGAAAAATTCTAAACCAGCGCCACCTGAAAACTAGAGCAGTGTGATTTATAGTCACATCTCCTTGTAGGAAAGAAAATCATAAAATTGTAGGAATAACATTACACTAGTGCATAAAAATCACATTAATAATGGGCCAAAATTGGGAAAAAAAAAACACCTAGGCTGCGGCATGGGTCTTTAAGGAGTTTGCTTATGGCCCAATGGGTTTTTACTTTTGGGCCTTAATAAGCGTTGGCTTTGGGCCAGGCAACACGATTTAAAAGTAAAGTGGCATACTACAGTATACCACCAGAGGCCGAGAATTCTGAGTGGTGCTGAGAAGGAATTCGCCGGATTTATAAAAAAACTCTTCATCTGTCACCGGTAAGCCCTAATGCATAAAAATTCAATTGTCAGAATTCATTAACGTCCGGAATTTATTTAACAGTCGGAATTCGCCAATCGCCATTGCTCGAAACTCAATTTTCAAATCCCTAATTTTTTTTTTAAGGTGTCGTTGGATACGTGTGGCATTCCGTTATTAGTTCCTTCAACCAGTGTAAGTTTAGATAAATTCTGATGAGTTTCTGGAATTTTTTTTTTTGAGTGATTGAATAATTTGAATGCTATCTTCTTCGTGCTGGTTGTTCCTAGTTTGCGACTAACATGTTGCTTCAGATTTCATATAGGAGTTTTTTTTCTTGGGAACTACTGAATCTAATTGTACTCCGGAATGTGATTTTGGATCCCTTTCCTTGCTACTTGATTTTGTTTGGGAGTTGTAGCTCATTTACTTTCCAATTGGTTGTTTTAATGTTTGAACTGTGCAAATAGTGTCACTTTTAAAAACACCTTTGTGATTCAAGTGTAATTCTTATGCAGTAAGATCAGCTGTTTAAAATGAAAATTCGAGTTTCTGGTCCAATTCCAATTGAATTCTGTATCCTTGTGGAGGACCCCTCATTTGAAAGATAGTTATATGATTGTGTTCATAGTTGGTTTTCCGAAAGATCATGGCCAACAGTAGTTACATTTTCATGACACTGAACTTAGATTTTCTGTAGCCTCACTTGATTTGTAGAAAACTAAGTATGTCCTCTCTCTCTCTTTTTTATAAGGGCACCGTAATTAAGTCTTTTCAATACTTGTGTCTTTCAAAGTATTAATTTTTATAGTGTATTTTGCAGATAGGAGCACTTCAATGGCAGCTGCAGTGGAATCTACTCTCAATAATGATTCAGTGTCTGATTCTAAACAACCAATCATATACCGCTGCAAGAAATGCCGTAGAATTGTTGCTACAGAAGAGCATATCGTTTCCCATGAACGTGGAGGAGGACAAAAATGCTTCAAATGGAAAAAGAGAAATACTGACTCGGATATGGAGGCGCCTGAATGCTCTTCTATCTTCGTGGAGCCCATGAAATGGATGCAATCAGGTTAAATCATAAGTTAACTGTCATGTTACCTTAATAACTTTGGTTCATATTTCTACAGTAAGTCCTTACATTAGCTGGCTCTGTTTTCTGGCAGTGGAAGAAGGCTGTATAGGAGACAAGCTTCAATGTATTGGTTGCAAAGCCCGACTCGGTTCCTTCAATTGGGCAGGCATGCAGTGCAATTGTGGGGCATGGATAAATCCTGCATTTCAGCTTCATAAGAGTCGTATGGATGAATGTCGTATCTAAGTTTATCAATTAACAATGAGGCACGTAGGTGGGCAATCACTATATTTAACGGTTTTACATGAAAAATGCATTGCACTTTGGCTTTGTATGACCACTCAATATGTTGTAGGTCACATAAGGTCGTTGATAGATGTTTTCCATAAGTTCTAGTAGCTTTATCCATGCATATATGAAGCTGAAGTCTCGTAAGGATCTTCATCATCCAGGATGGACTAAGTCAGGATTAGTGTTAATATGTCATATGGAAGATAGGCCATAACTCCGTGCTCATCACCATGGATCAAGGATAATGAAAGATGATGATTCCTCTCTTTCCAGGGGAAGTTATCATCTGGATAAAATTAGAGACAAAAACTACTAACCTTCTGCACAATCTAGTTCCTATAAGGTTATGATATAAAACATTTCGCCCCTTAAGTAAAATTTTAGATCCATCTCTGTTGTCTATATAGTTTGTTTCTTGTTTGCGGCTTGTGAGTGATATATGTGCCAGTTTACTAAAGAATACACACTATTTTCAGCAAGTTTTTGGATTGACAGAAAACCATAGAGCTGCTTCGTTATAGTATTATTTGCAAACCCTAGACAGAGGAGAATCACTTTTTTTTTTTTTTAAAACTTTTAATGCCCGGTCGACCCCCCTCCCCCACCCCCAAAAGCAATTACTCTGTTTTATTGCCAAGTTTAAGCCGATCAGTGTTTTTCTTCTTTTGTTTAGTTTGATGAAATGCTCCATACTTTTTAGACTGGTTTAATGGGTTAGTTGTGTTTTGCATTTGAAACAGGGTCGCGGTTATATGGTCCCCATAACTAATTAGTTTACCATCCTCAAAACATGCGATCAAGCAATATCGATAGAAAAGGAAACTTGTACAAACCCTATGAAAAAGTTGTAGAAAGTAGAAAAAAACTTGAACTCGAGTACTGCGTCATTTTGGCTCTCAAAAGAAGAATCACGCAATCCTTGGATACATATGTAAATTTACTACTTTTTTTTTTTTTATTCCTAGAAGAATATTTGAAGATATTTGGATAATGTTTGTGTTTATTTTATATTTTTATGGCTTTTCGTGTTTGTTTGCAAACTCTATTTAATAAATAGATTACTTCTTTAAATAAAAAGTAATTCTAAAGTGTATAAATACTAAATTATTCATTCATATTTTATTTTAGAGAAGTAGTGAGGTTTGCTTTGGATTATGAAAATATATATTTGGTGGGGGTTCAGGAATAATCCTTCTTTCAAACATTCCTCCCTTCCAACTCACTTTATTTTAAAACACTTTTAGTTTTTTATTTTACTAGAAAAATTAGTAAAAATTACTTTTAATTTGCATAGTTAAAATGGTATATGTTAACTGTAATTGTTTGTGTTTCCTTTGTTTTTTTTTTAAAAAAAATTCTGGTTGTTAGAAAAAGTTGCAATTTCGAAAAAAAAGAAATCGAGAGTTCATTTTTTCAAAAAAAAAAAAAAAAAAGGTTATGTTTATCTTTCAATTTTTTCCGCCTAAAAAAAATCCTAAAGTTTTAACGAAGGGGTGTGTGGATAATTGAGGGAGGGCATTTAGTAAAATAAAGGGGTGAACTAATTCAATAATGAGGACTGAATTGAAGCGTATTCGGAGTCCAAATAACTTTCCCCCTTAAATAGGTCCATCTTTCTCGCTGAATTGTTGGGTCTTTTTTAGGCTTCTTTTAATTAGGGAATTAGGGGTAAATTTATGTATATATGGTAAATAGTAAATTGAATGGTGAAAATAAGGGGGGTTAGGAAATTGTTTTTGAAAATAGGGTGGATCGCCTCAGGGGAGTGCGATCTACCAGGTTGATCGCCTCCCAGAGTAGCGATCAACGTGAAATTTGGACACGTCGTAGATCGCCCCACCAGATGAGATCTACCCAACAAAAACTGACGCGCGTTGACTCTTGTTTTGACTTCTTCTGTGCCCCTCCTCCAGCCGTCAGTCTGCAAGATTCCATGCCTTCCACTTTTCCCAACAAAAACCAGTTGACTTCTATTTTGGAATCTAGCATGCTTCCCACCCAAGTTTTCTGCTCCTTTCCTCTGCGCTACCCACTTCCTCTGCCCTCCCACATGCATTGCCAAGTTGACTACTATTTTGACATACTCCAATTAATAATACCATATAACACCACCACCCTCCTCCTTTCACCCCATATAACACGTACTTGAGGAGTTGATATGGTATTATTAATTGGAGTATGTCAAAATAGTAGTCAACTTGGCAGTGCATGTGGGACATTGGCATGTGGGATGACAGAGGAAGTAGGGAGCGCAGAGGAAGTGGGGGAGGGCAGAGGGAGCAGAAAACTTGGCTGGAGGGAGCAGAAAACTTGGGTGGGAAGCATGCTAGATTCCAAAATAGAAGTCAACTGATTTTTGTTGGGAAAAGTCGAAGACATGAAATCTAGCAGACTGTCGGCTGGAGGAGGGGCACCGAAGAAGCCAAAATAGGAGTCAACGCGCGTCAGTTTTTGTCGGGTAGATCGCCTCTGGTAGGGGCGATCTACGACGTGTCCAAATTTTACGTTGATCGCTACTTTAGGAGGCGATTGTTGGTGATCAAATTTAATCGGAAGGATTAGTGACTGTTTTAATTCGGTTTAGGATCACCAAACAAGAACGTGTGATTGATTATCACCGTAAATGATAAATCGAAGGTTCGGGTCGAAAAATCGTAGATATGTATGTTGGATTCGTATTTATTTCGTGTGTGTGTACGTTTTGGTGTGTTTGTGTGTGTTTTGGGAGTATTTGTATATTTGAACTTATATTTCTCAGCTGGAGAGCAATTATTTATAGAGACCACCAAGCAGGTGGTGTACAAGACTCTTGAACTTCCTAGCTTGCATGTAAGACAAGTGTCCTTTTACCTTGTTTGACCTTATCTAAGCTAAAACTTACTTATAAAGTCTTCTTTGGTCTTATCTCGGACTCATTGTTGTTCGTCTTGGTGGGCTTGGTTGGTCCAAATTGTTCTTTTGGTAAAAGTTGTTCGCCTCTTGAGGTTATGATTCGGAAGTTGTTCGCTTTTGTATTCCGTGTGGGTAGGCTTCGGGATCTTGGTCCTTTATTCGTCAACATACACCTCTTAGGCTGGTAGATGCACCACCTTTTGATAATGTTGCTCGTCATTAATGACCTGATGTAGGGTCCATATTTGGCCTCGGGTCTCAGGACCTGTTCGCCAGTATGTTGTTCGTCGTGGGAGTTGTTCGTCATTTAATACACCTTCTGGATTGATTTATGCACTCCCCTTTGATTTTCTTTGTTAATCATCTCTAATTTGGTTTTGATGCTTTGTAATCCCCATTAGTGCTCAAAATTTTTGTTCGCCCTATATTTATTGATGTTCGCCTGTCAACAATTGCCCCCTATCCTGACTAGATGTTGCTTCAGACGAGCAACTTTGTGGCGAGCAACTGTAGTTAGGATATCATCTTGGTAAAGATTTGGATGAACATCATTGCATTGGCGAGCAACTTCGAGGCCACCGTTTCGTCTTCCCACGATCTGGGGGATATCCGAGGATGACGTGGGCGGTATGATTATGCACCGCCCACGCGCGAGCAATCCCAAGGTCACGCGCTTCCCTATTTGCATATAAGTCCTCCGATTTTCAATCTTGCTCGAATTTGACCTCGTTTTTTTATCAAATTGGCCCATGTATCTTGAGAAAATTACGGGTTTTACCCCTTTTTTCTTAGGGGTATATAAATGAGTGGGAAATGAAAATTTTTCCACTCTTCTTCTTTTGCAACAGTGCATTCCGGCGACTCCCACTATCTTCGGCAACCTTCGACATTTTTCGGCGCAATTTCTTCAAATTTCGGCCTTTAATTGCTCCCCAAGGTAGTTATTTTACTTCATTGTTCATCTTTTCCTCTTTTTTTCCTTTCTTTTTCGGATTTCGCCATCACAACTTTGTAAGGTCCAGCGCCGCCGTCTGCAAATCATCACCAGGATCCCTAATTAAACTTCTAAAAACTCTTTAATCTTCAATTTATTTGTCTCTAATCCCATGTCCTCGAATTCGAGCAACCATAGTACCGAGGAAACCCTTGATCCTCTATTTCCCATTGTTTCTTACGAGAACCAACCTCCGTTCGAGGTTTCATCGGAATCGAACCCCAACGTTGCTTCAGTTGTCCGATCTGTGGAGGATACGGGTGCTCGCCCATCTGGAGGTGAAGTTGTGGTTGTGGCGAGCAGGGATTCGAGCGGGGACTCTTCAAGTGCTGAATCAGTAGATCCCGAATTCGACGAGCTTACTCGCGAATTTTTGGAGGGGATAGACTTTTCGCATCCCAAAATGTTGGAGAATGAGATCCCATCAGGAGTTGCTCGCCCCTTTGAATGACGAGCATATTCAAACGAACACGCGAACAACTATTCTTGCCCTGAACGAGAAATTATGAAATTGAAGAAGAATGAGTTCCAGGCGAGCAAAATTAAGAGTGTTGTTCGCGAAGATGACCCCCCTTCCATCCGAGAGACGTATCAGATTCTCTTTGATGTGCATATGTGGGCCCCAAGGAGAAAAGAAAGAGTTGACCGTCCTCCGCCTGGGTGCACAGTGATCAACATTCATACGCTGATTGCCGGTCTGAGGCTACCCTTGCCCCCAGTAGTTGGTCGTTTTCTGGAGGCGACCAACCTGGCCATTACCCAAATAACTCCAATAGGGTGGATGAACTTGCTCGGCACAATGGGTCTGTTCACCTTAGAGGAATACATTGATCGTATTACGGCCGAGGAGATTAATTACCTCATGACGATCACAAAATGCCCAGTAGGAGAAGATGGGTATTATTACTTGAAGGCTCGCACTGGGCTCAAAATCGTTGAAGGAGTGCCGAACAAGATTCGGGACTGGAAAGAGCACTTCTTTTTCATCGGGGGTTATTGGCGAGCATCTTCTGGCCCACATGGTGGTGTTGGGCGCATTAATTCCCCCACTTCTTATGGGAAAATTAAACGTAAACTTAACTTTGCTCGCCCTTGAACAATGTAGTTCTAATTTAACTTTTTTTATTTGTTCGCAGGCCCCCGCCTTCTCAAGTGGAATACGGAAGAGGAGGAAATCGGCTCAGAATTTCTCTTCACTTCATGTTTGGTCGCCCTTAGGAATAAAGCTGATAGGACGATTCAATACGTGAACAAAGAGAGGTGCAAGAAAGCTGCTCGCCTCTTCACGTATTCGCATTATCTCGAGGCTCAGATTGAGGTGCCCCCAGGTATACTAAAATTTCTAAGTCCTCAAGTTATTCTTGTTCGTCTTTGGCCATTCTTGCTCGGCTTTAATTTACTCTCCTTTTTTTTAGCCGAACAAGTCACAGTAGTTGTTCCCCCTTGCTTTGGACTGTTGGAACAAAGAGTTCACGAAATGCCGCCTCCCAAGGGACGTAAAATAAAAGGGGATCCGCCATCCAAGGTACTAGCCATGACGAACAAACCGGAGGGGGCCAAGGTTCCTCGCCAGGTCGCCTCCCCACAAAATGTTCAACCCACATCCCCCCCCCCCCCTCCCCGACTCTTCTCCGCGGGGGGAAAAAGACTGAAGAGGGGTGATGGGACCCCTGTCACCGTAGCTGCCCCGGCTTATACTAAGGGGAAGAACAAAGTGGGAAAAGGGCATGCTCGCCCCCACCACGAAGATGCTGTTCGCCACTCTTCTATTGAGCCAACTGAAAGGGCGAGCAAAAGTGGGAAGGATGTCACCCCCATTCGCGGCCCGGAAGATATCACCCACCTCGGCTGGGATGAGCGCAAATTTGCTGAGTAAGTGTACCTTCCTTTTTAGTAGTCTTAACTCTAGTTCTTCTCTCTTGAATTTTCTAAGTGTAAGTTTATAACGTTGTTCGCAGATACCGGCCCAAGAATCATCCCGGGCGAGCAAACCCGGTGCATCAATACGCTTGCTCCAAGACCCCCGTTAATATAAGGGAGATTCCGGGCGAGCATGTTCGGAGGGCCACGGAGTTGATCTCCAGGGCTTGGACCAGGCCTCTGGAGAATACTATCACTGTGCAGGGGGTGGCGGACAACTTCCATTACTCCATGCTTCAACATGCCAATGCCCTTGTAACTGCCCAGAAGGGGATGGCCCAGCTCGCCGAGCTAGAAGATGTTGTTCGCCGGTATGCCGGTACTGCTCGGCAGCTTACTGAGGAGAAGGATGACCTCGTCAACAATTACGAGGCCAAAATTGCTCGCCTGAACAATCAGCTCAACATCACTCTTGAATCCGAGAAGAAACATCTCGAGGACATTCAAGGCCTGTCTGCCGAGCTGAAATGTAAAGAGGCTTTGCTCGAAGAAGGAGGGAAGAGGCTAACCGCTGCTGAACAGAAGATCACTGAACTCGAGGCGGAAGTTGCTCGCTTCAAGGAGGTTGATGCCAGTATGTACACCGGCGAGCAACTAGAGGCCGAGCTGCAAGTCCGATCTGCTCCCATCTCCAACTTAGGCTATATTTGCGCCTACGCCGACTGTATTCGTCTGGCTAATGCATACGAGTACAAAGATTTAGTGGAGGAGATGAGCAAGGATTTGACCGAGTTCGTAGAGAACTATCCCCCACCTAACAATATCGAAATCCAGCTGGGGGATATGGCAGATTATGGGGTTAAAATTAACCATCTTGACCCCATTATCATTCTTACCTCTCCTCCATCCCCAGCCGAGGAAGACGAGCAAGTTGTCCCCGACGAGCAAAACGCTAACGCCGAGCAGGCTGCCCAGGAGCAAGAATAAAAAGCGGCCGAGGACCTGGCCAGGGATATGATCATTGACCCTCCTGCTGATCAAGCTTCCGATCTTCCTCAGGGCGAGCAACAATAGGATTATGATTAATTTTCTATCTTTTCTTGTAATAATTATTCGTCTTTTTGTAGTACTTTCTCTCTTTACACTTTGTACTATTTTTTAGGCTAAAAGCCTTCTTATTTAATGAATGTCTTTTCTGTTCGCTCATCTTCTTTTTATATGTTAATTGCCTTTACATTTTTATTTAATGCTTTTGCAATTATAACATATAATATTGGGCTTTGTTCGATTTGAACTTTGCCTTTTAATGGAATAAGGGTTTAGCCTTAGGTTCTGTTCATCTTAAAAAAACGAACAACCTTTAAGTGGCCTTGGTCCTTAAAGATGGACTTGTACCTTGAGCTTTGGACTTTTCTTTCAATGAACAACTATATTTACATCGTGAAAAATTACAAGTGTTGTAAGACTGTTCATCATTAACATATACAATCTGACGAACAACTTTGAACACCAACTAAAATATGCTCGCTTATAATATTTTTTGCCGAGCAACTCTATCTAAAATCAAAAGATGAACTAGCACGACTATACAATGTGCCGAACAACCTTTCATTCTACACTTAACAAAATTTTAAAAAAATTAGGCAAGTTTTTGATTCATTTGGTTCACTTTCCCCCCTAAGATATTTGTTCACCCAACAATCGAACTTGTTCGACTTATTGATAGTACTTCTTTAGATGTACAACATTCCAGGAGTATTGGACCGGCTTGCCTTGCATATCTTTGATATCGTATACACCATTAATGAATTTGTCCGTTATACGATACAGGCCCTCCCAAGTTGGTCCCAATACACCTGGAGGTTGGGCGAGCAACTTTCTTAGAACCAAATCTCCAACTCTGAATTCCCTGATTTTAACATGGGAATTATAGTAGCATTCTGCTTGCTGCTTATAGGTAGTATTTTTTAGCTCCACATTTATTCTTTTTTCCTCGAGCAAATCCATTTCAGTAGCTAGAGCAGAGTTGTTCGCTTGTTCATCAAAGTTGGTCGTCCTGATTGTGTTGGTCTTTAATTCAATTGGTATCACAGCTTCTGTTCCGAAAGCCATTGCAAAAGGTGTTTCTCCGGTGCTTGACCAGGGAGAAACTCTATACGCCCACAAGACTTCCGGGAGTTCTTCAGACCAACTACTTTTGCTCTCCGCCAATCGTACTTTTAACGTATGCTTGATAATCTTATTAACAGCTTCGACTTGTCCATTTGATTGGGGATGATAGGGAGTAGAATAGTATTTTTGATCCCCTACTTCGTAAAGAAGTCTCTCAATTCTTTCCCATCAAATTGCGGACCATTGTTTGTCACAATGGTTTGTGGAGCCCCAAAACGACAGACAATGTTCTTCCATATGAAGTTGATCATCTTTTGTTGCGTAATTTTCATCATGGCCTCTGCTTCTGCCCATTTTGTATAATAATCGACTGCCACGACGGCAAATCGAACATTTCCAACTCCAGCTGGGAAGGGACCAATAATGTCCATCCTCCATCTTGCAAATGGCCATGGGCTGTAAACTGATACGAGCTCCTGAGTCGGGGTATGAATGTTCGGGGTAAAAATCTGACATTGATGACAAGTTTTTGCTTTCTTGATTGCGTCCTGACGTAAAGTCGGCCAATAATAACCTTGTATGACAGTTTTGTACGCCAAAGCTTGCCCCACAGTATGATTTCCACATACTCCGGCATGTATTTCTTCGAGTATTGCTCGTCCTTGCCCCCTAGGTAAACATTTGAGAAGTGGAATTGATATTCCCCTTTTGTAAAGTTGCTTGCCTACTAGAGTATATCTGGAGGCTTGCTTTGTTAGCTTGGTAGCTTCAAAAGAGTTGTTTGGTTTTTCCCACTTTTCAAGTATTTGACTATGTTTGTTCTCCAATCTTCTTCTTCACTTGATTGCTTGTCTAGTTGGTTGCCATTATAACTTATTGTTGACGGGTCGTTCATCTTTGTTGCTAGTCGGGCCAATGCATCTGCCTGAGTGTTGCTTGTCCTTGGAATTTGTTCAATGAAGACTTGAACCAATAAGGACATTAGGTGAGCAACAATCCACTGATATTCGATCATGTGATCGTCTTTCGCTTCATATTCACCTCGGACTTGATTCACGATCAATTGTGAGTCGTCGAATATTTGCAAACGTCTGACACCTACTGCAAGGGATAAGTGGAGACCAGCAATAAGAGCTTTATATTCAACTTCGTTGTTGGTAGCCATGAAACCACATCTGATTGCCGAGGTGAACACTTGTCTGTCAGGGCTAATTAGGACTACTCCTGCCCCCGAGGCCATGTTGGTTGAAGATCCGTCGACATAGAGATGCTAGGGATGATCTAGTCCTCTCGTTGGATCTGGTGGGAAAGTTAGTTCGACAATAAAGTCGGCTAAAGCTTACCCTTTGATCGTTGTTCGAGGAGCATAGGTCACCCCAAACTGGCTAATCTCTAGTGACCATCTTAATAGACGACCAGCTGTGTCTGGGCAATGGAGAATTTGTCTGAGTGGGAAAGTTGTTAGCACCTCAACTTGATGGTTGAAGAAATATGGTCGTAACTTCCTCACACTTATAACAAGTGCATACGCCAACTTTTCAGTTGAGGAATATTTGATCTCCGCTTCGTGTAAAGCTTGGCTGACGTAGTAGATTGGTTGATGAAATTTGTCGTCCTCCCGTACCAGAACAGAGCTGATTGCCACTTCTGACGCTGCCAAATACAAATAGAGCTTTTCACCTGGGATGGGCTTTGATAAAACTTTAACATCTCCCAGGTAGTCTTTAAGTTGGTCGAACGCCTTTTGGCAGTTGTTAGTCCACGTAAACTTTCCTTTCTTGATGGCCTTGAAGAATGGACGACACTTGTCTCCTGGTCGGGATATGAACCTGTTCAATGTTGTTAGGCATCCTGTGAGCCTTTGCACCTCTTTTACTGAGCGTGGTGGTTGCATATCCACGATAGCTTTGACTTTTGTTGGGTTGGCCTCAATTCCTCGTTGGCTAACAAGATGTCCTAGGAACTTCCCCGAATGAACTCCAAAGTTGTTTTTCTTTGGATTCAACTTCATGTTGTAGTGTCGAAGGGTTTTAAACACCTGGGTTAAATGTTGGAGATGATCTTCCTTTCAGGGACTTTTGACCACAATATCGTCTACGTAGACTTCTACGGTATCTCCAATTTGTTCATCGAACATCTTGTTCACCAACCTCTGATATGTTGCTCCTGCGTTGATGAGGCCGAATGACATTCTTTTCCAACACAGCAAGTTTTTGTTCGTATAAAATGCTGTGTTTTCTTGATCGTCTGGATGCATTGGGATTTGATGGTACCCGGCAAAGGCATCCATGAATATTAACATTTCGTGACCCGCAGTGCTGTCCACCAATTGATCAATATGTGGGAGGGGAAAGTTGTCCTTTGGGCACGCTGCATTCAGATCTGTAAAATCTATGCATAGCCTCCAGGTCCCATTTGGTTTCCGCACAAGGAATGGGTTTGCTACCCATTGTGGACAGAGTGCTTGTCGGATTAGATCGTTGTCTAACAACTTCTTCACCTCTTCATTCAAAGCTTGATACTTGTCTGGGCCGTACTTTCTTCATTTTTGATGGACTGGTCTTTTTGTTTGATTGATATTAAGCTTGTGGCAAGCATGCTTTGGGTCTATTCCCACCATGTCTGCATGAGACCAAGCAAAAACATCTAGATTCTTGCTGATAAACTCTTTCATTCGGGATCTGTAAGACTCAAGGAGCTCAGATCCTATATACAATTCCAGATCTTCGTTCCCAGGATTGACTTTGAACGTCTCCAGTTCCTCGACTGGAGTTGCTCGCCATTTTTGTCATTTCCAACGAGGATCAAGTATTGGTCCCTCAGGGTTGAAATCATTTTCGATGTTCATGGGCTCTGCTCCCAGGCGGGGCTTTAGACCATCTGTTGATTCTGACCCATTGTTGTTAGTTAATATCTGGCCCTTCAAGCCGCTTGTTGTATGTTGCTCGTCACCACTCCTATGTTGTTCGTCAAATTGGAGTTCGCCATGGGCGGTGACGAGTTGTTCGTCCAACACTTGCTCGTCAGGAGGCTGCTCGTCAGTATCCATATGGTCCTCCTCCATGTCCATCGTGTTCTCCAGTATTGATGGTTCATCGACTGGGTAGCTGGTGGTGGCTTCCATCATGGATACTTGTGCTTGTTTTGCTTGCAGTTGTAGGAGACATTCACGTGCCTTTCTTTGGTCTCTCTTTATTGAGCCTGCTCCACTTGCTGTTGGGAACTTTATGCAATAATGGTAAGTTGAACATGCAGCTTTAAATTTATTTAAAAAAGGTCGACCAAGAAACCCGTTATAGGTCGATTCCTGATCTACGACCAAGAAATCTACCATTCTTGTTATATTTTTCTCGGGTTCCTCGACCGTTACAAGCTGGACGGACAACCTAATCTCCCCTAACGGGACTGTTACAACATTTCCGAAGCCTAAGATTCTATAATTTGAATCTCGTATGTAGCCCAAATAATCTCCAAGTTGATCGTGCGTCTTTTTAAAAAGGATGTTGGTGTAGGCTCCGGTGTCCACCAACAATCTATGTACTCTGGTCCCCATTATCTTTGCACAAATTACGAGCGAATCATTGTGTGGAGTCAAAATCCCGTCCAAGTCCTTCTCTGTGAAGACTAGTTCAGATGTTTGTAGGACGGATGAATTGATCCCCATTTCTTGTACTTGGTCGATTGCTCATAATTCGGTTTTTCTTTTCTGGTTGGAAATTGGTGGTCGTCCATCAGAACATCCTACCGCAGGTCCTGAGGGTTCCATCATGTATAGATCCTCTAATGGACGAGCAGCAACGGAGGGAACTGGTCGCCCGAGTATATTATTTCTTTGAGGTTGACCATCCTCCTCATCTTCTGAGTTGTTCTCCCGGGCTCTCTTTCCAGGCTGCCTTTTGATGAAGTCGGAGAGCTTTCCCTCCTCGTAAAATTGCCAGAGTTGTTTGAGCAAATCTCTACACTCACTAGTAAAATGCCCCACACTTTGATGGTAGGCACAATACTTGTTTGGGTTGAGTTTGCCCATTTCTTGACGAATCCTTCGGGGAGGGGAGAGCAACTCTTTCTCCTTTACATTGTCGTACATAATATCGATGGATACTGTTAGCACTTGATTTAGCTTTTCCTTCAGCTCCGTCCCTTCGGTAAATGCCTTCATGTTTTTAGGGACCCGATAGCCTGTTCCGCCGGGTTTTTTGTTGTTCTCCTTGGGATCAGCCTTGTTGTCTCCCAAGTTCGCTTGCAGGGCTTCGTGCATGGAAACGAATATGCCAGCTTGGTTTCTAAATTCGGCATAACTTTTTGGGCACTTCAGACGTATCTCCTTCCATAGTTCAGATCCTTTCTTTAACCCGGCCATAACGGCTACGATTTTCATGTCTTCGCTAACTGCCTCCCCTTCTAACAACACTTTGTCGAATCTTTCCATAAACGTTCGGCCTGACTCGTCGTTATTTTACTTTAAGTCCGACAACCAGTGTTTTTGGGATAGATACGACCCAACAGTTGAGAAGTGGGAGAGGAACTCTCGACTTAGTTGAGCAAACGAGTGGATTGATGCTGACGACATTGCAGAAAACCACTTGTGTACTCTGTCCCCCAAAGTCAAGGGGAAATTCCGGCATTGGGTGGCATCACTAGCTCCCACATAAATCATGTAATTCGAATACTTCGTTAAATGGACTCGGAGGTCAGCAATGCCTTCATATTGTATGCTTGCCGGAAACTGGATCTTTTTCTGGATCGGGACCTTCAATATGATGGATGACAAAGAGGAGGATGGCATGCTGGTCGTCCCCATCCCTCTTTGTTGGTCAAGTTGCCCCTGCATGCTCTCCACAGCCTTTCTTAGGCTAGATAACTCCTCAAGAGATGCCCTCTGATTTGGAGGCTGTTCAGCGAGCAAAGGCACTTGCCTTTCTGCTCGTCGCAGTCCCTCACTTGGAGCGGGCATTTCTTGACGTTGTTTCCTAGGGTTGCTCGCCGCATTTGGCCCTAGGCGCCTAAAGGCTGACTGAGATAGTCATTCGTGCACGGATAGACGAGCCTGCTCAAAAGTTGCTCGCCCATCTCCTACTCCCTGACGAGCAACTTCTTTCTGAAGTTGAGGTCGGCCAAGTCTGTCCTGTGCACTGGAACGAGTTGTCCCATGACTGGAAATTGTTGTTCGCCCATGTGCAGACTCAGCCTGACCCTCAGTTTGGTCGGCCACCTTGGCTTTGCCCTTTTCCCGCCTGATTTGGACACTGTTCACCTCATGTTGTTCGCCCCTAGTCGACCTGGCCCTAACAACTTCCACTGGTCTAGTCTTAGACCTTGCTTGTGAGGGTCTGTTTTGTTCTTGCTGCCTTTGGATGGTTTGGAGAGCAGCAATGATTTTAGCCAGTTCATTAGGGTTGCTCGCCAGAGCCTCCAATTCTGGTGGAATGTTATGGTCTACGGCCGTAAGTTTTGATCTGTTTGCATGTCTAGGCTCACGATCTTGGTGGCCAACTGACGAAGCTCGAGTGGGAGAAGCTCTCCTCGATTGACGTGAAACTTGTGTTTCTTTAGATCGAGGCATCCTGATTTGAATTATCTTCTCAATCTTTGAGTCTTCAAATTTAATATTGAAGAACACCAAGAACACTTTTGTTTGAATCTTCAAGAATTTCTTGAGGATTTCGTCAAATCTTCAAGTTTTTAAATTTGAAGGTCTTGATTAATCACACTTAACCGAAGGTTCGAACCCTTCTTCTAGCGCCAATTTGTTGGTGATCAAATTTAATCGGGAGGATTAGTGACTGTTTTAGTTCGGTTTAGGATCACCAAATAAGAACGTGTGATTGATTATCACCGTAAATGATAAATCGAAGGTTCGGATCGAGAAATCGTAGATATGTATGTTGGATTCGTATTTATTTCGTGTGTGTGTACGTTTTGGTGTGTTTGTGTGTGTTTTGGGAGTATTTGTATATTTGAACTTATATTTCTCAGTTGGAGAACAATTATTTATAGAGACCACCAAGCAGGTGGTGTACAAGACTCTTGGACATCCTAGCTTGCATGTAAGACAAGTGTCATTTGACCTTGTTTGACCTTATCTAAGTTGAAACTTAGTTACAAAGTCTTCTTTGGCCTTATCTCGGACTCATTGTTGTTCGTCTTGGTGGGCTTGGTTGGTCCAAATTGTTCTTTTGGTAAAAGTTGTTCGCCTCTTGAGGTTATGGTTCAGAAGTTGTTCACTTTTGTATTCCGTGTGGGTAGGCTTCGGGATCTTGGTCCTTTGTTCGTCAACATACACCTCTTAGGCTGGTAGATGCACCACCTTTTGACAATGTTGCTCGTCATTAATGACCTGATGTAGGGTCCATATCTGGCCTCGGGTCTCAGGACCTGTTCGCTAGTATGTTGTTCGTCGTGGGAGTTGTTCGTCATTTAATACACCTTCTGGATTGATTTATGCACTCCCCTTTGATTTTCCTTGTTAATCATCTCTAATTTGGTTTTGATGCTTTGTAATCCTCATTAGTGCTCAAAATTTTTGTTCGCCCTATATTGATTGATGTTCGCCTGTCAACAGCGATCAACCTGGTAGATCGCGCTCCCCAGAGGCGATCCACCCTATTTTCGAAAACAATTTCCTAACTCCCCCTATTTTCACCATTCAAATTACTATTTACCCTATATACATAAATTTACCTTTAATTAGGCCCATGTATCATTTCATTTATTATATATATATATTAATAATTAATGCTCTGTTTTATTACTAGGGTTCAAATTCAATGACCGTTCACCCCCCTTCCCCCAAAAGCTATTATAAATTGTAATACCAGCGCCAATTGCTAGGTTTTAAACCACAACAGAGGATCCGTTTCCCCTCTCCAATTAGTACGTTTTAATCCCAGAGACACCATTGTTAGATTTTAAAGTGCGGCCGAGATTCCGCATTCTAAGCGATTACTCGATTTTCGTCGGCCAAGATTAATTAATTTGGCTTATTCATTTGATTTTTAGCTCGGATCAGCTGATGATAAGATGCATGCCCCTTTTCGATTACTCTTGTCAACATCAATCGTTGAGTCTTGAAGTCCGGGTATGAATCCCCCATCCACAGGCGATTACTCGATTATCATAGGCAAGATTATTTAATTTGGCTAATTCAGTCGGGTCAGCTGATGATACCTGAGAGATTCGAAACCAGGATCTATCTTCAACGATCGAAACTGGAAACCTATAAATAGCATACGTATTGGAATCGAAAATTCAAAACCCCAAGGGCTCACTTGATCTTCGATTCTCAAACAATCAAGGTATGCGTAAGTCCTAACCCAACTCCTGCAGTGTTTTGTTTCCTCACTTTTGAATCTTCTTGCTCGTCTCTTTACTCCTTGATTTCATATTGTCTCTTAACAAAATACTCCACCCAAATTCTTGAGGTTTCCTAGATCGATATAAACGAGATGGAAAGTTCTCGCGCCTGCCAGAGATGCAGGAAGAATAAACTACTCGCCGATGGTGTTACAGGCAACACGTATTGCTCTGATTGCGGTTTAGTCCAAGATTACGACAATTTTCAGGCATTTATAGGTGGAATAGACGGCCCAACTGGTACATTTATTCGCCACGGCACTGCAGGCAGTGGCACTGTTAACACTTACAAGGAAACTAAAATTTATCATGCCCAGGAATTGATTAAGGATCTCATGTATAAGCTAGGAATTTCGGATCAGAAAGCTCAGGATGTTAAAGCATTGGTTGAGGAAATCACTGAGGGAGAGTATGGCCAAGGGGAATGGTTCCCAATTTTTGTTGGTGCGTGTGCTTATGTTGTGAGGAGAAAGGATCAGAATGTATTGCCTATTGTAGAAGTGGCACATTTAGTTGGTTGTGATGTTTATGAATTAGGTCGGATGATTACCCGGGTTGTTAATTTTACTGGTATGAAGTTGCCAGAGTTTAATATTGTGAATGCTTTCGAGCAATCGATCAAAATGTGCTGCCGTAGTTTTGGTAACCCCCCGGCGGATGTGGTTCAGAGGATGCTGAAGCAAGGGGTATTTTTGGTGCAGTGTTTGATCAAGTGGTTTATCACCACGGGAAGAACGCCCATGCCTGTGGTGGCTGCAGTTTTGGTATTTGTTTCGGAATTGAATGAACTTGATTGGAAGATTGAAGATGTGGCAGTGGAATTGCACGTCACTGTTTCCACATGTAGGCGAAGGTATAAGGAGCTTCTGGAGAGGCTCGTGGAAGTTGCTCGTGTCTTGCCTTGGGGTGAAGATGTTACGGTGAAGAATATTTTGAAGAATGCCCCATTTGTCATTCAGTACATGGAGATGAAGTCGATGAAAAAAGACACTGGAGAAGGGCTGAGCATCGAACGTTATGGCCTTGATATGGAAGGGTTGATTGAGGAATGTTTGAGTAAAAGGATTGGCTATGGATTTGATAGTTATAACAACGAAGATTGCAGCTCTGTCTATTTTGAAGGGGATAGTTCATCAACTTTGGCCATTGATTATCAAGATAAATACCAGGTTACTCCGGAATGTTTGACCATGATTTACGCAAACTACTTGGATGAAGTTTCTTTGGTGAAGGCTAGTGTAGAGGCAGAGGCTGGTATAGTGAGCAAAAGAAAGAAGATATCAAAAACTTTCGACTTGGAAGCATGCACAGATTGGTGGAGAGGGAAATCAGATCTTAGCAAAAAGCTTATTCTGAAGGAAGTGCTGGAGAAGGATGTGGGTTTGGATGCTATGCCCCCATCTTTTGATAGAGGATGTTTGGCAAAGGCAAAGAGGCAGGACAAGATAAAAGCTACCAAGTTGCGAATTCAGAGGATGATGCATCCTAGAATTGCCAACTCCAATGAACTTTGTCTCGTTGAGCCTGAAAAACCGAAGAAGAAAAAGAGAAAGAAACTGCAAGTGGAAACTGACTGGGAAGATCTCATCATTGAAACTCTCCTCCTTCATAATGTAAAGGATGAGGAGATTGAGAAGGGGCATTACAAAGTTTTGTTGGCTTTGCATGTTTTCAATGATGGTATTGCATAAACGGAACCAATGAGACGAGGCTTACAGATCTAAACTGAAGCTGCCGCTTCAAAATATGTACACATATCAGTAGTCATCAAATTTTGTTCTGGCATAGAGTGATTAAGACTATTTTTCTGAGACAAACTTTTCCCTGTACACCATCATTCACTATATTGAATATACTGTCTTTCAAGTTTATATATATATATTATATATATATATATCCTCATCTTTGTTTTATATGCAGTCATAATTGAGGCATGAGAAGGCAAAGTGATCCAAAATAAAAAAGAGGGCTTGTAAGTCAATTCCTTGATTTTACAAGCAGTGCATTATTCTGTCTATTAACTGAGGAAATTTCATTGAATGCATGAGAAAACATCAATATAGGTTAACAGCTATTGTATTATGGATAACTGTATTAACCATGATATCTTCTTGTTTACTGGCCTTGTGCGAAGGCCTCGACTGGAAATGTCTTTGTGATGCCTGCAAGACTCTTGAAGTGGATCTTGCCAGTGGGTGGGTTATCAACTGTTATCTCACTCACCGGAGGCCACACAATTAGCTCCTTGGCTTTCACTCCCTTGAGCTTCTTGATTCGTTTCTTCTCCACGTAGCCCGTTATGTCTTTGTCGTAGCTCACCAGCTTGCTTATCATCTTGAAGTTATGTTCCACTTTTTCCTTCTGCTGGATCCACATGTACCCTGTGTTGCTCACAAATCCTACTTCGATCAAATCGGCTAGGGGGAGAAGTCCCCCCGGGAGCTCGAATTCTTCGAGAAGGGAACAGGCCAGTTTCAGCCCTTCTTCATGGCCTTGCTTGATTACTGCTCCTTCCTTTTCTGCCATTCTTGTTAATCTCAAGGGTTGCTTTCTATTATGTTTTTTTTAGTATTGAGGTTTCAAGTGTTTGAATTTAAACAAGTATCCACCCTGCAAAAAACAAAAAATGCATTGTACGTAGAAACCGATGGGATGAACTTAGTGTTCACCAACTCGAACCAGCACAACAATGATGTTTCATCATTTTCATCGAAGTATTAATTTAATTTCTGTTTTAATTTATCAATAAATAATACGTGCAATCACAATGTCACCATGCACAAGGGACATACATTAATTAGAACAGCATTTTATACCTCCAGTAATACAACAATTATTTATTAAATAACTGAAGCTCTACCTTTTTAATAGTACACCTTTTCGAAAATGATCAGTCCAATATAATTATATCACACTCTTAAGTTCATCTCCAGAAAGATACTCCATTTTAAAATACTCTATCCCTAATGTTACGCCCGATATTGCTACCCGACCATTCGGGTATCGGGGTTAACCCATCAAACCAAAGTGGCGCACGGACGAGAGAATCTCGTCGCCGAGCAGATGGGTAGGGTATCATGTCTACCCGACGGAAACCTTCAGGAGCTGTCGGGAAGAAGACTTATTCCGTAGATTAGAGGTCGGCCAACGGCGAGCTCTGGGACAAACTCTACCTGCTTCCCGGAGAAAGGATCCCCAGGGTACTCGCTACCTACTCGGTACCCGGTTACCCGTGTACCCGTCTGACCGATCCCAGACATCGCCAGCTGTGAGAGTATGTCCATCGCCAGCTGTGAAAGTACGTCCAGTGCCATCAGTTCAGAGGATTTAACAGTGTCAGAGTAGGTAGTTGGGACATGTCCCATCAGTAAAAGGCAGCAGTGCCAGGTGGCGCCTCCCCATTAGTCTGTAGAGGGAGGCTGTAGCCACTCATGACCTCCCAACCAAGGTTGAAAATATCGGCATCGATGGATATATCGGGACCTTAATTTTGTGGAAATATCGATGGATATATCGATATCGAATATCGATATCGGTAAATTTAAAAAATTATAAAAATTAAATAACAAACTTTTAATACATAAAATTTACAATAGAATTTGATCATATTTTAAATTTGTGATATTTAACAAAATTATGAATATTTTCTCGATATTTCTCTATACTTTTTCGATATTTCTCGATACTTTTTCGATATTTCTCGATACTTTTCCGATATTTACCGATATTTTTCGATATTTACCGATATTTTACCGATTTTATGCTCAATTTGCACAAAAATATAGTCGAAATTGATTTTATATACTGATATTTATCGATTTTTTTACGGATACTATGAAAATATCGTTACCCCCAATATCGATATCGGTGACCATGAAAAATGGATATATCGGGGATATATTGGGGAAATTTCTGGATATTTTCGTCCTTGGGCATACCAACCCAAGGTGGGGAAACCCACCATATACACTATAAATAGGCTTTAAATGCCCAAATGTAACACAACTCATTTATTGCAAAATTTACTCTTGAGAGCTCATTTACTCTTACATTTACTACTTTCAGTTATCATAAATACGTAAGTCCTACCCGCTAGGAACCCGACGGCGAGTTCCTCACGAAATCGCTGTCAACACCTAATTATAGAGTATTTGATACTCTCCAACAACAAATGCTCTATATCATTAAAATATGTATTTATATTTAGTTTTTAACTAATTAAAATTAAAATTTTATGTAATATGTTACTAAATTATAAAATTATTATACTCAACTCAAATAATTGATAACGAGATATTTTTAAAATAGTAAAATGTAAAATTATAATTTAAAAATTAAAACTTCAACTAATAAAATGAAAAAAAAAATGAGATAAAAAATACATCCTCCACTTTAGCATTTTATTTAAATGAAACAAATGATTTAACAATTAAAATAAAATGAGAAATGTCAATTTTGTAAATAAATACATCCTCTATATCCATCCTCTATAAATTTCAAAATCCTTCATTTTTTAAGGATTTTCATCCATCCTCTATACCCTATCCTGCATTTAGAGTATTGTTGGAATGCAGCAATACTTTATTATCATGAAAATACTCTATAATAGAGTATTGTTGGAGTTGTCAACTATATATTCCTCCAAATTTATTAGATACATTTAATACATTTTTATTGAAAAGTTTGAGTAAATTTCGACAATTTTATCAAAATATAAACTAAATTTCACCAAACAGGGTGAGTATATTAATAAAGTGGAGGTATCTAATAAGTTTGAAAAAAATAGTCGGTCCTAAACGAATACACTTTGAGTAGGGATATTTTCACCTCCACCATTTGATTGTTCACCCCCAAATTTTTGTTCGAATTTCTTTATAGAACACTTGTCATTTGTTCGAAAATACGATTAGAACATTTAGATATTTTTGTGGGTGTGAATAATATTCTAGTTATTTTTTCGAACAAATGATAAATGTTCTAAAAAAATTTTAGAACAAAAATTTGGGGGGTGAACAATCAAACTATGGGGGTGAAAATATTCTTACTCATACACTTTAGCACCTATCACCAATATACTGGACCTACCATTATGGGCCTGGTCCATTAAAATTGGCCTACTTTTTTATTTAATAAATAAAATAATGCATGTAAGAGATTATAATTATATATTTCGAACTTTAGGACATTAAACAATTAACAAATAGCAATTAATTAAACATATTCAGTCTATTCCAGATTACTTTTTGAAAGACCATTTCTTGCTGGTGTATGCACAAACAACTTGCCTTAATAATAAACCCATAAATGGAAACAAAATGATAAGTAGTTAGCTACGTGACTACAAAGTAAGCCGCTAAGAGGTCATTTTCGTGTAAATTACATTGCATCAATGCCCTTCAGATTTCTTGTTTGTCTACTCTAAAGTAAACTTCACTTAACTTTCGTCTCATTTTACGTCAGCAATTTTTTTTATCATAATATTAAAAAAACTTGACATATTAATGTCAAAGTCTTCTTTAATTATTTTCCTGGAGATTATGGTGGGATTTACTATAGCACGATTATCCTAAAATGTTTCATGAGTCAGATTGATGATGTATATAATCAGATGATGACATATTGTCATTACCAATATTGGATTTAATTGCACATATTTAAATGTTTTTGGAAAAGTTCCTCCATAATACGGGGAATTTTTTATTTTTAAATACCTAAGTTAAAAATGAATTTGGGTGTAATTTCAAGCTTGGGTCTTCCACTGCAGGAAGCAAGCTAAGCTGATAAGGAGACAGGGGTGTATAATATTTGAATAAGTAATTAACATGTAAATATAATATTCTTTCTCATCTTTTTTTTTTTTTTTTTGCATGATCATTTGTTACTTGCTTGCCAATTATATTATATATACAGGAAACCTACAGAGAAGCCTGACTCTCTCCCTATATAAATGAAGCTTATATCTTGAGAATTCATCTCCAAATTAAATCTTCTCCCACATTAATAATATTGTTATCACTTTTATTATTATTGCATAGATCAGATTTTCATGTGACGATTTGAGATATTAAGCTCCTGAAAAGTCTCAACATGACGGTTAGAATTTCTTTCTCTAATCTATATGGAGAAGGTATTATGTATACTTTGTGCGTTGTATACCATTGAGCAATAATATTAATTTTTTATAAGTAATAGTATTAGTTCATGCAGCAAAATACCAATATAGAGTTGGCGCGAATTTATTTGATGATATGGTGATTCTGGGCTTGCGAGCTAATATATACATATATATCATAAGTTGAAGGCTATACCAAACTAGCTCTCTACTTATATATATATATATATATATATGTATATATGAACACATGATCATATATATTTTACAATGATTTTTTTGAAGGAAATTAGATTGATTAATTATGCTGATAAAAAAGTATGGCCATCAAGAACAGGGGGACTACTAATTTAATGAAACCCCAAATAAGAATTTGGATTGATAAACAGCATTATTGACTCATCCCAAAAGAAGAGGGTGATTTTGCTCTAAGTTTTATATTTGGCAGCATAAGTAACATTCATTTGAATTCAAGAAATCGTGCATACAAATCTATGTCATTCTCTTGTAATTAAAAAGTTTGTTGTTTCATCAAAATATTAGTATGACATGCAGTGAATATGGCAAATTTCATGCATGATAGGTAGCCTTATTGCTCAGGTCCTGGTCTTGTCATCTTTGTTAACTTATCAATATTAATTTAAGGCAAACTCTCATATGCACTAAGTGTACGGTGCACTCACTCAACAGTTGATATTGTTTACAATGAAAAGTTGTTCTCAATTACACTGAAAAGTTTACAAAAGAGTTTTTAGTGTAATTGCCTAATTGGGACCAACTTTTCACTATAATTGGCACCTGCTTTTCAGTGTAATTGAGACCAACTTTTCAGTGTAATTAAAACCAACTGTTGAGTGAGTGCACCATACACCAAGTGTACAAGAGAGTTACTCATAATTTAAAATCTGATTAAAGGCGGATTGATTTGGCAAATATTGACCCAGCATCCTATCCCTAAAATTTAAATGGTATTGATATGTATTGAAATTGTCCTCTCCTTACTCAATTGATATGTCATTATTTCACACATACTTATTCATATTCATTAATTAAATTAAATTTAATTTAGAATGACAGACACATCAGCAGTTAACTTTTCGACGGAGGGAGTATTTCCCTATTTCATGTTGTTTTGCATCAACTCTATGCTACATGTAATATGTAAATTTCCATGTTAAATATAACTCCATGTTAAAACCGCAAATAACTACGCACTAGAATGTTGATAAATTAGAGCTGCTTAATGTTTAAGAAACGCTTGACTTCCAAGTAACACCGATTGGATTGGATTAGGTATTCTCATATAATAAATAAATATTTTTGCTCCGGGGGACGAACTTATGTCTTATGACAACATTTTGTGGCCCAATTTGAACACAACCTACTATATCCGTCTTTATTATATTATCCGCTATCACAATTACACTAGGGGCCAGCTTAGTTGTGCCTAAATTTATCATTATTCCATCAATTGCACTAGGGCCAATTCTAATGTCATCATAATTTTGTTTTTTCCAGATTGTGGAGATGAGAGTTCACATGGACTGTCCTGGATGTGAAACCAAAATAATGAAGGCACTTTCCAAATTAGATGGTATATTTTAAATAAGAATCACCCGAATTTGCCACTTTCTTTAGTCATCAATATAAGATTCAAATGCATAACTCATCATCTCTAACTGAGCTGGGTGATAATGTAGGAGTGGACAATATTGACATAGACATGAACATGCAAAAAGTGACCGTCACAGGATGGGCAGATCAGCAAAAGGTTCTGAAAAAGGTTAGGAAGACGGGCCGAAAAGCAGAGCTTTGGCCGTTTCCATACAACCCAGAGTACCACGCCTACTACAGCCATTACTATGGGAGTCCACTCAATAATTACTCAGCCTCTGGGTACAACAGCAGCCCACCCAAATATTTCATGGCCGAGCCTGCAGCCTCAAAGTACAAATATCATAAGCACCGGTACAACAGCAGCCCACCTAAGTATTTCATGGCCGAACCTGCAGCCTCCACGTACAACTATCGTAAGCATGGGTACAACGGCCATGAACACGGCTACTATCAGCAGCCACTCTCCTCCGATATCCTTGATGAGCGTACTGCCACCATGTTTAGTGATGACAACACCACTGGTTGCTCTGTGATGTGATGATCAAATGAGGAAAAAATGTCTCACTTTTGGGTGAATTTATAAATTATCATGTATTATGTATATCCATCGAGGGGTAAAAGGATGGAAAAAATATCAGTTTGACATTTTCCTGTCAATAACTAGCACCAACGTATGGTGGTGTAGTAGAGTCTTGAAGATTCTCATGTTGCTTTATGGCGTCGGCAACATGAGCTATCACTCCTGCTCCATCGTTGTGAAGCCGCTCGTTTTTCACCTGTTCATTGGAAAAAAGGGTGAAAAATTAAAATCACGATTGTATCTAGATAATATGATTATGATATATGTACTTTACCTGAATACAGTAGTGTGCAAAGAATGGCCAGGATGCTGAGTGAAAACTGACATCAACTTTGGTCCAGCCTAACTGTTGTAATCCACTTATCATTTCCTCTGTAATACAAAATTCAAGTCATTTTATCAACTGCTGTAAAATCGGTGTTACCAGAGTAAAGCAGCTAGCTTCAGTAAGTAATATGATAATACCTTCCATAATTTCATGATACTCTGCGGTAATTTGTGGACTGGCTTCTTGTTGGGCGGCCTCCTTTGCTTTGGCTGCCTCTGGAGGGAATTCCGGATTCTCAGACAAAACTGGTGGACAATATTCCACATTAACAATATGTTCGTAGCCATCCAAGGACTGGCTAGGGGGCTGCCATTTTTAAGAAAAAGAAAACTCATTACAGATGCAAAAAAACTAGAGGACAGTTAAAACATTGATTAATAGACAACAGATATCTATTAAAGATAGTTGAACTAGCCAATCTAATTTTGTCAAAATTCAAAAGAAAAGTGTCCACTGTAACTTGAAATCCGATAAATGGGATCAGAGTTCAGTGTCTCAAACCATGGTACCATTTGTTGAGATAAGAGCGTGTACATTAATTCTTGAACAAGGAAAATACTTGACCAGACTTTGTTATTTGTGTTAAAACAGAACCATATTTCAATGCTGAGAACACATGTATAGGTCCCGCCAAGATTCAAACTAGGGAACTACTTAGATTTAACATTATTGAGTCAATCGGTAGCTATTAGACCATGGAACCATTTAACCATGTGTGTGACAAACCAGCAAAAATAATGTGCCAATTGGAAAATATATCCAAAAAGAATCAGAGTCCCGTAACACTTGCACGGATATTGAGTGGTTTCATAAGAGAACAGGGAAGTGCACAGATAGATTTTCTGTTTTGTTAGTATATTTCCAACATAAAATGGATTATATGTAAAATGCTGAGCAGAAAGGTAGTTTCTACATTGAATGAACCTTGAGAAAGCAAATATATCATGTGAAGGAAAACCTACAGAGATTGGGTCTTGCACGGGTCATTGTTGTTATGAATCTTATGATGCTAATATTACAAAAAAGATAGGTTCCATTCAGAGTACAATATCCTAACAGCTAGAATATAAAACCACATTCTGATAACTGTAAATAGAAGATGCATCTTGTGTTTTCATAGGTAATTTTCACACATCACCTTAGATTAAGACTGCCACATGATAAGCTATAGAAAATTAAAAGTCTAGGCCATAAACAAGTCAAGATTACTTGTTATCACTCACAAAAAAAAGAGGGGGGGGGGGGGGGGGGGGGGGGGGAATTCCATCCAAAATTCAAAGAGAACTGCATGGACAATATAATCCATTCGGAAGCCTAGTTGCATGACCATGCTACTACCTAATTTACAAATTGTTGAACTGCCTCAATTTAAGCCTAGCCATTAAGATTTGATCAAGTATGATGAGTAAATACAGCTGCAGACTCAAAAAGATCATAAGACACAAATGTAACAAATGTGTAACTACCTTAACAAGTTCTTTTTCTCTTCGAATGGAGGATGTGCGCCAGCCAACCAGATCTGGATCATGTTAAGAATAATAATGACTCAATGAAACAGAGAAGAACTATTTCCTAGTAATCAACAAAGACACATTATCGAAATCAGGATACGGTCATAAGAGACATTGGCATAAAGAACCCGGTGTTTGAAGGCGCCAAGCGCAGATCTGCAACATAGTTCAGCATAATAAGCTCAAAACAGAACTCCAGACATTTATTGATTAAATCTAATTTACACAGTAACAGGCTAAATGTCCTCACAGAAATTCTCCCTCGTCACAGTCCGAGGCCATTCGTAATAAAAGAGGAGGCTTATCGGCACTTCCATCTGTAAGAAATAGCTGACCGCCAGTTTGACCAGTAAAAATAGGGGCAATTGGCGGAGCGATTTTCTCCAAGAATTGCAGACCCAGAAGGAATGGAAGCTGAATCATTGAAGAAAATTAACTGTCTGGAGGTCAGATTTCATAGAACTATGGATGACAAAGATCGGTTAATGCTTAATATTATACAATAGTTCATGATTAATAGAAAGAATTGTCAAATTCAATATTAGAGATGCCCTTATAAGACTAGTTGTAAACTAAAAAAAAATTAATGAGGGACCTCAGATTCATCAAGGAGAGAAAGTGTCACATGTGAGGAACACATCTTCCTTGAAGGTTCCTCACTAAAAAGTATCTAATTACCAACTATAATATTAGCAAACTACAAGAATATAGGGGCAGACAAAATGAAAAGAGGAAAACGAAAGAAAAGATACACTCATATGAAAGTGAAAAAGTCAACTGACACAAATTGTGGATATAAGGTAGTTCTAATCTCTTAGAGGACACTTAATTGCATCTCCACTTCTCCAGGAAATACTTCAGATATTCATTGTTAATATCTATTTTTAGTATTAAAAACCTTTAGATTCTCAATTAAATGATGAAGAGTACATAAGCTATTTATCTTAGATCCACCAAAGAACATGAAATATAGGTTGCTGTTGCTATTAGCAAGGTATACCTGCTTCTTGCCTCTTACTCCAAGATGAGGCGTTGCCAGGGTAATAAAATTAATTGCTTCCAGCCCAGCAATCGAACAATTATTTGAAGAGCACGAAGTTATGAGATTTGTTCCAGTAGAGGAAGCTATATCATTAGAACAATCAGAAGGGGCATTAGGTGAATACAAAACAGCAACTGCATATCTTGCAATTAATCCACCAAGAGAATGGGCCAAAAATGATATCTTTTTTAAGCTCTCTGTCTTCTTCACAACCTCCACGACCTATTCAAGACAAATATTGTGCAAAATCAATATAATCCACATATACAAACTTACACGATCATCAACTTATATGGAAATTCGATTATCAACATAAGAACTAGATCCACTACATATACAAAGCAGAAAAAGATTTCTTGCCCAAGCATATGAAGAGTTAGATCATACAAACTTACTTCATCAGCCAGACGTTTACCAGCACCCTCAATGCCCGTGAAAGTTTTAGTGTACATATTACATGAACTTGCTGCACATAGCAAGCAAGTTAAAATCTCAAATGAACTAATGGCACCACTCATTAATCAACAAAAAGTAAAAACCATCTAAGAGATACTGTGAGAACATAAAGCTAAGCAGAAAAGGATAAAGTGTGAAGCAGTACTCAAAGCTCAAATAAATCAGAAGCTAGGGTCTATGAAGCAAGCAGTACTAAAAAAAAAAATTCAAATCCATCAACAGCTGGGGTATGTGCGTTTCTAAAATAAATGCTTGTGTGTGAGCAGAGCATTAAACATATTTTACATAGAGATCTCTTGTTGCCCCTCAACCAGAGCCACCCCCCCCCCCCCCCCCCCCCCCCCACAGCCCCATTTCATGGAAGATAACTATTTGTATATCTTGCCAAAGGTTAATCTTAAACCACTGCCAATCCCCACCTATGCTATTCGAAACATTTTGTCTCTACCATAAGGGTGTCTAATTATGTAAAAGTGATGAGAAAAGATAAGACTGACGAAACATGCAAAGTACAGATCCACTTCATGTGTAAAATCATATATTTATAATTAGCACAAACAGGCTTTTGAGATCATTTAATTCTCCTTCTTTGGAACGGTCCAAATCTCGAATATGTGAACATGTAAAGGCAGAAAGAAATTCCAGCTCAATATCTTAAGGACATCCATGATACCTTGGCCTTGATTAAAAATAGTACTGTGACAAAGTGATGCTGTTCTAGGTAAAGCTAGAGTGCTATGCATAACAACCTTTTGTCATTCCATTAAAAACTCATTCCTGAGCCAATACTGTGTGACACTACATCGCACAAATCACAGGAATAACAGTAAAGTTCATGTTAGCCTAATGGACATTATATCTCACAGTTTAAAACAAATAACATACCAAATATCAAGAAGTTTTTTCCTAATCGCCTCTTCAACTCTGCTTCACAGTATGTCCAGTCACTTGGGCTGCAAAACTTGGAAACTTCAGTAATCGCAATCATTACATACAGTACATGCATTGAAATAATGTGTTTAACCCATAGACATTTTATTAATGAGTTCCGTCTGTAAAGACCAATTTCATTTTTTTTTTATCCAAATTACTTTCTCCAATATATCAAATCCTCATTTCAAAATTATACAATTACACTCGGAAGCTACTTCTATACATTATTTAGATAATGCAGCGCTAATTTCCTTATTCCATGTAGAATATACATACCTCCCCATGATACCATGAACAAGAACAAGAAGATGATCAGGTTTTTGCTCCATAGTTATCATGCCTGTTGGTGATGAAAAATTTCCTTGAGTTGTACTCAATACTTGGGCCTTCAGGCTTTGATGCTTCCAGATGATTTTTATGCCTGCAAGGCAGCAAGGTAAATCATTATAGTAAGTTGAAGCCTGTAAAAGGTGGCAAGATGCTTCATGATCATAATGCAACTAAAAAGATGTCAATGCATCAGATTGTAAGAATACTGCAAACAAAAATAGCAACTAATTGGCCTGATCAGTAGCCATGTAGTTAAGTGATTAGTGTATCTTTAATAGAATTATTAGATTAGATTAGTGAACATGGTTGTTGTACGGACATACATTTTTCAGCTTGAGCGAGACACTGATAAATAAACGAGGATTGCAGTCGTTTGATGCTCAAACAGAAAAATAAGGTGAGAAACAAGTGTAGAAGAATCAACATTGTACAATATGGGAACCTATTCAGTGTCAATTTTTTCATGAGCAGACAATCACGCTAACCTAAAGGTATCAATTATAACAGTACACGCTCTACAATTAAACCTACAATGACCAAGGCGAAGAGATATCTTGCTGAGCATAAATCATAAACTATCATTAGCAATTTCTAAGGTTTATCTAGTGAATGATCCAATCAATACATCTTCAGATAAGATAACTAAAGTTAGTGTATTCAATTCAAATCAGGCTGATAGACCTACCTAAAATTTCAAAACAAACATGAACATATACCGTGCATAATTTCACAAAATTCTGGATTTTCCATCACCGAATTGCACAATATTCCACAAAAATCAACGAAATTCACAACCAAATTACAAGAAAAAGTAAAACGAACTAAAGGCTTACAGTAAAACAAGAAAACCGCAACCAAGAAACTCCATAAAATCCATAATTCCATTTTTCAAAAGAGTGAAAAACCTTGGCCAAAAAATATCTGCTCGACAAGAAACTAGTTCCAACACATTATATATTCCAAAAAAGCATAAAAGCGGGTGGAAAAGCAAGATCTCGATATTACCAGAGAAGGTGATGAAATTCCAATAATGCCCTGGGCGAGGATAGGAGGAATTAGGGTAGGAAGAATTAGGGGAAGGTGAGCAAGAATTAGAAGAAGGCGACGACGTCGGATTGGTGGTATTTCGATGGCGGGTGATTCGAGGAGAACCAGAATATAACCAAGGTTGGGACGCCGACATTGTAGAGAGGGAATACTATTTATATTAGCGTCGTAAAAATTAAGGGCAGATTCTAATCTACGGAGATGGTTACTAACATACTTTTTGACCGTTGAGATCGTGACGTCAGCACTGCTATGCCGGTACTATGCCACTACGCCGGGCTTTTACATATGTCAGTTTATGGTTTTCTTTTTCTCTATGGTATTTATTTGAGGTTTTTCCTTTTTTTTTTTTTTTGCTTTGGCATTGGAAGATAAAGAATGAGAGACCAAAAATGAATAAACGAACATTTTTGTTTGTTACTCTACTCCATTTGAGATAGTATAGCTGTATAGTCCATTCCTTTTATTATTTTATTATCTTGTGCTCCCTCCGTCCCCAAACACTTTTCATAGTTACTTTATTTTTGTGTTTTAACGAGCGAGTTGTTTATTGGTATTTGAAATAATAAAATAATTTTAAAGGTAGGTATGATAGATAATTTTAATCGGGTTCCTCACTCTAGTGAGTGACCTGGGTTCGATTCCCTTTGGGAACGAATTGAGAGGGAGTTATAAGGTAGACTTGGAGATTTCTGGGAGTGTATGGAGACTTGGTGAACTAATCTAACTACTAACAACTAACATTTACCGATAAAAAAAAAAAAAGGTATGATAGATCTACCTCTTCTCTATTATAAAGTAATTTTAAAATTACTTTAACATTTCAAATACTAATAAAAAACTCGCTCGCAAAAACACGAGAGAAATAGTAATTGTGCAAAGTGTTGTGGGACGGAGGTAGTACTTCTTAAAAATAATACATGAATTCATCATGCAACTATAATTGCATTTAATGTGTACAACTTGTAACTTATGAATTCTCAATATTAAAATTAATTATCTTGTTTTTTTTATATATAAGTGAACGTGCAACAGCATGATTCAAACAACTTCTATTTAAAAATTATAATTAAACAATCATGATTATCATTAATAATAATTGCATTATTCTTCCATCCAATTTGCCTGCAGTCCGTTAGATTAGGATTAAGAGATGTTTGGAAACATTCAACAAAATAAGATATTTAAGAATTTATAAGATAATAAAATAAACTCCTAACAGCTTATAAGCATTAAAAAAATAAATTATAATTTTCCAACTTATTTTTCTAATCACCTCCACCCCACCTCGGAATCACCCCACGGTCCCCACCCTTGTTGAATTCTCTCAAAGTGTAAATTAATCACTCAATTTTATTTATCAAGCTTATAAGCTATAAAAAAACAAATTATGATTTTCCAACTTATTTTTCTAATCACCTTCACCCCACCTCGAAATCACCCCACGGTCCCCACCTCTGTGGAATTCTCTCAAAGTGTAAATTAATCACTCAATTTTATTTCTCAAGTATGAATGAGTACATTACATGTTTATATATACAAGTGAAAGGAAAGACATGTGTCATGCACATGATATGTAACTAACCGTAACTAACTAACTGTATCAAAAAGTGTAGCTAACAAACTAACTGCCCTTTACTCCTCTTAGCTGGAAGTGAACATTCTAGAGTGAGTGCATGGAGTCGAATCATCTAGAACGTATGCATGAAAGGAATACAAAATGCCCCTTTGATTATGGACCTCCTTCCAAGAAAAGGCCAAGATGAGAGCATAAAGATCGAAAACGAGCATGAGCCAAGGGTTTTGTGAAGATATCTGCGGTTGATCTTCGGTAGAAAGTATCGAACATCGAGAACATGGTCTTGAACTTTCTCACGTAAGTAATGCACATCGATCTCAATGTGCTTTGTGCGAGAATGTAGAGCAAGACTAAATGATAAAGTGACAACGCCTTGATTATCACACCAAAGCAATGAAGGAGTGCGAAACGGAAGATGGATTTCTGAAAACAAAGAGGTAAGCCAAGCAAGATCAGTGGCCGAAGTGGCAAGAGATCTGTACTCAGCTTCAGTTGTACTCTTAGCAACATCAGTCTGTTTCTTGGAGCTCCAAGATAGTAGATTTGAGCCAAGCATTATGCAATACCCCGAAGTGCTACGACGATCATCTAAGGAGGAAGCAAAATGATAAGAGATTAGATTAGCATGATATGTGCCAGAGAGAGGTTAAGAAGGAGCTTGAGATTGATGTTGACTTCCAGAGGAGGTACCAGTAGAATGATCAAGACCTTGAAAGGAGTGATCAAATCTCTTAAAGCATCTAGCAGCTGTATGATTAGTTTTTCCACAAATCTGACAAGGAGACTTAGACAATAGAACTTAGGCTTGCCTTTAGGCTTACCACCAGATTTAGCATCTTTGGAAGCAAAGTTAGCTAAAGGAATCACAGAAGAGGAAACAAACTGAATAGACATCAATTGTTGACTTGCAGCAAACTGTTGCAACCTTATCTTATGAGAGTGTAAAATTGAGTGAACCTCAGAGAAAGATAGAGAGTCTGATCTAGTGGTGAGATTAACAACAACAACATCATAGTCACTACCAAGATCACCAAGTAAATACATGATCAAACCATCATCAGTAAGTTCATGTCCAGCAGCATGAAGTTCATCAGCAATAGAACGAATTTGTAACACATACTCATCAATTGAAGAGCTACCTTTCTTAAGAGTCTGTAACCGATACCTCAGATTCATAGCATTTGCCTTAGATTGTGACTTGAACAAATCACCAAACACTTTCCAAACATGAAAAGAGTGAGTGCATCTGGTAACATAACCAAGCATCGATTCAGAAATCGAACACAACATCCAGCTGAGCAGAAACTGATCACATTGATGCCACAATTATGCATTATAATCCAGCTGAGAAACACCGTTCTCATCAACAGTCATCAAAGAAGGAATATCTGAAGCCGAGCAAGTGAGAAAGCGCTCAAAGTTATGAGCAGGAACAACAACCAACACTTGCGTGCGCCAAAACAGAAAGATATTCCTATCTAGACTAATTGATAGAGCAACAAAGGATTTAGGAAGAGGAGAAATAGAGGAATTCATGGAAACGAAGCAAAGACGAAACAAAGAACATAATCAAAGCATGGAAACACGATTAAACCAGGGGAGAAAGATGATCAACCCAACGAATCAATGGAGATGAACGTAACCGAACTCGTAGACACCATGTTGAAATCTCTCAAAGTGTAAATTAATCTATCAATTTTATTTCTCAAGTATGAATGAGTACATTACATGTTTATATATACAAGTGAAAGGAAAGGCATGTGCCATGCACATGATATGTAACTAACCGTAACTAACTAACTATATCACAAAGTGTAGCTAACAAACTAACTGCCCTTTAGCTCCTCTTAGCTGGAAGTGCTACAGTGAGTGCATGGAGTCGAATCATCTAGAACGTATGCATTGAAGGAATACTACAATAACCATTCCCCCACCCCACCCACCTCTACCCCAATATATAATAAAATAAAATTATCTTATATTAAAATTAAAATTTTAAAAATATTTATTATAAATTTTAAAAAATCTTAAGTTGTATTAGCTAAACACTTTAACAACTTATAAGCTACTTAAAAATTACATTTTATAAACTTTTAAAAAACTTGTAAGATATTAAAGTTTATAAAATGTTTCAAATAAATTTAGTCAAATTGCCTCTAAATCATTTAATATATATATTCACATTATAATTCATGTTTTGATGTTTATTGTCCATTTATTCTTCATCAAATTTTATGGCTCGCATTTACACTCAACAACATTAATTCACTTTAATTGTGTTTATAGTTTAACTGTCAGTCTAGCCACGTATTCTCACTTACGGTCGAAATAAGAAATTAATATGGTGAAATTTTCAGCAGCACAAATATTTAAGAAAGGCAAATAATGAATATATTGTCCATTTAAAATTAATTACGTATATACACGGTAGTGATAGTACACCTACTTATATAATTACACCCACCCATGAATTTAGAGCCAGGGATGTGACAATCACCTTTCTTAAAAAAAAAAAAAAAATCCAATATATATGGAGGTCATTTTTTAATTAAAATATTAGTTTAAAATTTCACCCTCCCTTAGTTTATACTTTTAATTATTATACTAAAATATTCACGGGAATAGGAAGTATGTCATCTCACTTTTCAATTTGAAAAAAATATCACTCACTATATATATATTTTTTAAATATATCATCTAAGATTATATTTGAACATAAAATCCACTTTTTTTTTTTTTTACAAACCAAGCATTTTATTCACAAATTTTTATTTTGGATATAAATACCCTTAATTAGTATATTTTTAATAATATATATATACAATCCTTAATCTTGTAACTCATTCGGAACCGCGATGAGCAAGATGGTCACATAAATAGTCATGAAAGGTCGTCAAGGGTTATTGTCCCAATAGCAGAAATGGTCGTGTGGTTGCAGTCGTGATCACAAGATGGTTGCAGTCTTGCAGGAACTGTTCATGGTTATGTTCTCATGGTAAAGTCATGGAAGAATTACAGTTACGATTTCAATGCGGTCGCATAAGAGTCATTGGAAAATAAATTGCGTAAGGTTGGTGAGCGATCGTAGACACAATCATAATGAGTCATACCTCCAGTTGCAGATGAATCGCGGAAGGATTGTAAGTGCTAAAAAGAATATCAACCACATGTTCATACAAATAATTTCAGGATTTGGATCCGGTGCTATACAGGAGCGTCAGCACAAATACATGGTCACACCAATTGGTCTGACCCCACAACATTGAATACATGGTCAGACCAATTAGTGTGACCATGTATTTGTGCTTCACAAGACGCGCCTCAAGTGACTTGTTTAAAAAAAAAAAATCAGGTGGCATTAATTTTTTTTATTTTTTATATATAATTAGTGGTATTTTTCAAACTGAAAACTAAAAGTTGCATACTTCCTAATTTCTCAATATTCACCCACCAAAACAACAGATGAGGCCTCCCTGCAACACAATGGTGTAACATCTCCTGTTACACTATTTAAATTGACGCTATGTGTATACCCTACAAAAATTAGAAATACGTAAATAACACTCAAACATAACCATTAAATTTATTTAGAAAATTATATTATTTATTTTGGCAACAAATTGCATAATCTCATCCGAGATTGGGGGAGAAAAAAAACCTCAAGGTTAGAAAAATAATGTGCTTGTTAATATTTAAAATATATTTTATAGGAAAAATATGATTGTTAATATATTTGGTTAGAAAAAATACAATTGTTAACATATTTTATTAAAAGAAAAAAGACCTAAACGAAAAGAGGTTAAAAAGAAAAGTGGACAAAATCATTTTATACTATTTGAATGTTAAAAAAAAATGTAATTTTAATTTATTATTATGTTTTATATACATGTATTGTAAGAGTTTACTTGTTAAATTTTATAATTTTTAATAAAAATATTATTAAATATAACATTTAGATTTTTACAGATATTTTTTACCATTATTAATTACATACAAATTTTGTGTATAATAAAATGGTTTGTTTGTAATATTTTAATATAGTTAAATTTTCATATATTTCTATATATTTCTTCAAATAAAATTTTTATTTTCTCTTATTGGAATGAATTACGTATTCTATATGATAAAAGGATAAATTTATAATATATGACTATATATAGTGAATTATAAACCTAATTAATGATTAATAATTTAATGTATATGTATGGATGATCAAAGTAGTCAATTTTATAATAATTTTTACAAAAAAAAATTAGATGAGATTTGTAAGATATTTGTTTCCTTTAAATTAGCATAATTAATATATTAAATGATTATATTATAGTGTTATTCACATATTTGATATTTCTAATTTTTGTAGGATGTAAACATGACGTCAATTTAAATGGTGCAACAGAAGATGTTATACCATTATATAACAAGAGATCCCATCCGCCAAAACAAAAATTTGGACTTATGTATTTTCAAAGCACCAAGACCAAGTAAAACTATGGTAAAGAACAGCATCCTACTTTCTAACTAAAAGACTTGCATATGAAATATCCTAGTATATATGTGGAGGAGGTCTTCGTTCGTTCCTAATATTCCTCATCTTCGATCAATCGTATTTTCCTGCCAAATTACCAAACTCTTCTGTCCTATATTGTAAAGAATGATTAACGCTGCAATTAATTTCTCAACCAACTTGTGTGTACTAATTCCTAGTTTCTTCATATATTACTATTTTCCATGTTTTAAATGCATATCCATTTCAGTAACTTTCATATATACTTATAATATCCCAGGAATTGAATTATTTCAATGCCGGCACCTCATGATCAATCCATTTCAAGTTGTATATATATATTTTTGATTAATTTATTGATCATCAGCTGGTCCATATGCAAATTGGACCAATTCTCATAATAATTCGTATAAATTACGCTTTTGAATCTGATATCATTAATACATAAAAATATTATTTATAATTTATAAACTAGCGAAGGGTATGTACAGCAAGACATTGACGTTGAAAACAAGAGCCATATCAATATTCTATTCACCTCAACTACACGACAAACAGGAAGATTTTCAAAAACTTTGACCATCTGAGGCGCATCTCCTCCTCTTCGCCGGATAAAGCTGCCCGAAACCGCCGTGCTCGGCCGCTCGCCACTCCTCGAAGGCGAGCTGCTGCACAGCGGAGGATGCATGATCATATATGCAGCCGTCGGACAACGGCGGCTTGTTCTTGCGGCGACCTGCGCCGACGGGGACGTTGCGGAGGGCCCCACCGGCGGTCCAGTACCTCTGGCAGCCCTTACAGAAGTGCCTAGGCTGGTTAACATTGTAATTGTTGAAGTAGCAAAACTTGGTTTCCATGCTTTTGCATCTGGGGCAGGGGATTATTTTCTCCGGCCTCTTCTCCTCGTCATCGTCGCCCTTCGTTCTTTGTTCGTCGTTTCGCGATTGCTCTGTTAGCCGGATGGTGGCTCCGAAGAGCTTGATCCCGGCTGTTGAGTTGTTAGTTTCTTCAACCTCGGCCATTTTCTAGAGGGGGAGAGAAGATATTTAGGATTTATTATGGAGGGGTTAATTGCGTGTTAGAGATATTATTATGGAGGGATTTATATATGTGTATATGATGATTGAATATATGCCATCATAAAAAGTGAAAAGAGAAAGATGTGTTTGTGACGTTGTCCCAAAACAGAGTGGAAAAGTGCATTGGCACGGTTGAATTTTATGGAGGGGACTTTTTTATATAGGTGAATAACCTAGCTTGGAAATTAAATTAACATAAAATTAAAGGAGAAATAACGAAATGTCCAAATTATAAAATAAGCTTCGGATGACAATTCGTAATTAATTTTTGTGATAAATATTGATAGATAAAAGAATAAATTCGGAATAAAACTAATTATTTAATATTCGATATTAGGACTAGGGATGTTAAACGGGCCGCGGGCTGACCCTGAACCGCACAGGATTAGATTTAGGTTTCGAGTATTAGTGGACCGATAAAAATGAACCGATAAGGTTTGAGACTATTTAAGCCCGTAGCCCTGTAAAATTGGCCCTAATGAATTAGAGTCGACCCATTTAACATTCCTAATTAAGACTAGTGGGGTTGAGTATAAAAGTGGACGTTGGACTTTATGAATATATAATGAGGTTGTTTTTAGGTTTTGAAACCTGTAAAGCCACATATATTGAGTGTTTAAAAGTGGGAGCATAAAGATAAAGATCAAAAGGGGATAAAGCCCAAAAGTTTCTTTTGATTTGATTAACGATAATTCATCCACTTGACCTTTTTCTTTATTCTTTTCAAGAAAAGGAATTAGAAGTAAAGATTTATTAGTTAGTATAGTTGCATAGTTGACTTATCATGGTCGACTCATTTTCTTATTTTTCCGAAGCCAAGTCATTTTAATTACATGGAGTTCGGTAAGTTACACCGAAATATTTCAGGCAGTGATGCAAAAATTCCTTTAGGCCCCCATTTAGGCGGACAAAATATTTATTGTTTTATTTTTTTCGGTCTTGAAACTATTGTAAATCTAGAAGATTTATTATTCCAAATTTAGAAGATTTGATGTGGACATTACTAATGGACCAATAACCCAATGGGCTTTATATCTTAGACTAGAGTTTTATTCTTATAAATAGACTATTGTATTCATGATTGTAATTACTCATACACAAGAACATTAGTAAAACTCTTGGCTTGACTCACCCCCAGACGTAGTCGTTCTCGACGAATTGGGTGAACAAATCTCGTCTTTTAATTTACACACTTATTTACAACACGTTATTAGCACGAGTCTCTGCCCGAGATTATACGGTACGCCCTAAATTAAATTCCATATGAATTACATGTTTTGATGTGTACCCTTGCTATGAATTCGATTGAATATTCTTGCAATTAATTGAATCATGTTTGTATACGAATTAAATTATTTTTAAGTGACTTGAATCGACGAGCAATGGCCGCCGCCCGTCCCCCACTGAAGGCCAGCAGCCGCCGTGCCCAGCCCTCGCCGCCGCCGCCTACCCGCCCGCGCCCTGTCGCTAGAGCTGGCAAAATTGGCCCGGCCCGCCCGGTATATGGGCCGGGCTGGGCCAAGAATATAGTGGCCCAAAAAAATCGGGCCGTTTTGGCCCGGCCCGACTGGCCCGACGGGCCAAATGGACTCGGGCCGGGCTGGCCCGACCATTATGTTTTTTTTTTTTTAATAATTAAATTTGTAACAGTGTTACTAGTTATTAGAAATTAGAATATTAATTATTAAAAATAGTTAAATAATGTTACTTAGAATTAGAAGTTAAAATGCCTCCTGTTAGTTGCGTTATTTATTTATAATTATAAGCCTAAATCCTAAATAGTAAATACCTCATGTTAGTTGCATTATTTAAGTATGTGAAATTGTATAATAAATTAATAATGCATCCTAAATACCTCATAATAGTTGCATTATCAATATGCTCCTAAGTCCTAAAAAAAAAAACCATTGGGCCGTGCTGGGCCTGCTGGCTGCTGGCTATATCCTAAATTCCTAATTCCATCATTATTAAAAAAAAAAAAAAAAAACCAAAACGAAACGGGTCGGGCCGGGCTGGCCCGTTAGCCCGTGGGCTAAGGTGGGCTGGGCTGGGCTGAGTTTTTTGTGGCCCGATTGCAAACGGGCCGGCCCGGCCCGTGAATAGTGTTTTGGCCCGATGGGCCGGGCCTGGCCGGCCCGGCCCGCCCGTTTTGCCACCTCTACCTGTCGCCGAGCGATTCGCCCACGCAGCACGGCCCGATGCCGTCCGCCGTGCACGACCACTCGCGCCGCCGCCTGCCGCGCACAGCTGCCGCCCGTTGCGCGCAGCCTCCGCCGCGCAATCCGGCGCGACCTACTGCCGCCCGCCGTACGCGATTAGGCGCGGCCCACTGTCGTCCGCCGTACGCGATTCGGCGCGGCCCACTGTCGTCCGCCGTGCGCGATCCGGCGCGGCCCCGATGCCATCCGTCGTGTGTGACCAATGCGGCACCCCGTGCGCCGACGACCGCCGCTTCGCGTGCCTCCGTGCGCTGCGTTGAGGCGACGCATGCCCTTCGCATGCGGCGTTATTCCCCGCAATTTTGTGATTCCTTAATCCAATTGTGATTTCGTTTTTGATATCACAAAATCCGTATTAATTTATTTTAAAATCCTGAAAATATTTCGTTAAATTTTATTAATATACATGAAATATTTAGCCTTATGAATATGCATGTCTATTAAGTCGCAAATTTTCCTAGAAATTATTTTCATGTGATTATCGTTCTCAAATTGTTTATGCATGTATATATGATTTAATTATCTTACGTGCATTATTTTTCGCACATAGTTTATTTCTTTATAGTCCGCATATTATGCCCGGGTAGGCGGCACCCGGTATTTGTCGGACCGTAAATTTATGTTTTGGGTAGACGGCGCTCAATACTTGTGTCTATGTGCTCTAGAATAAATCAAATGAATCCTTGTTTCCCCGTTGTCAATAAATTTTGTCACATCCCTTACCATGTCGCTTTAATAATTGTAGTGAATTATGTCTGACATCACTATGAAAGAATTCGATGAGCTCGCTCTCGATGGTAGCAACTACCCAACATGGATGCTAGATGTCGACTTCCATCTAGCCTCGAATAGGTTGAGCGAAACCATTATAGAAGGTTCAAAATCCACTTACGCCCAAAAGGCGAAAGCGTTGATTTTCCTTAGGAACCACATGAATGAGGGTCTGAAACAAGAATACCTCACTCAAAGGGACCCCGGAATATTGTGGAAATCCCTGAAGGACCGTTTCCAACAACAAAATGACATACTCCTCCCTTCGGCACAGTACGAGTGGTTGAACATCCGTTACCAAGACCTTAAGTCGATAACGGAGTACAACTCTGCATTGCAGCGTATTGTAACCAACTTGATCCAGAAGTCTGTATCAACATTCCACGCTAGCAACCCAGTACTCCAGCAGCAGTATAGGGCCAAACACACGTTTGGAAGAAATTCTGGACAAATGGCCGAGGTCGTAGTTCATCTGGTGGTCACAGAACCTGGATTTCCACTCCACGAAAACCTAGCTCTCAAAGCATGATTGAGCAGTCCTGCTACAGATGCGGATGCAAAGGCCATTGGTCACACACGTGTCGTACTCCCAAACACTTGGTTGAGGCTTACCTAATATGCAAAAGGACGACAAGGGGAAGACTCCCATTTATGAACCTCAAGATGACAACCTGCCTGAAGCAGAATTTGACCAAGACAACGATGATCTCTTGAGCCCGTAGCTCGAAATTTAGGAGAAAACGAGTGATTTGCGTATTTGATTAATTCTAGCACTTTGTTTTTTAATAAAACAATTTTATGTGTTTGGATCATTTCTTTCGGATATTTTATTTTATGAATAAATTTATTATTTTAGCTTTGATATGTTTACCTTTAATAGCTATCCATTACTTTTATTTGGATATTGTTGTTCTTATTTATGGCTTGTAAATAAATCAGCTATTAGGTTTGGACAATTTCCTCTTGCATGATGGACGCACATAGTGATTTATGTTTGGTAGATAGCGCCACCACACATACAATCCTAAAAGATAGGAAGTATTTTCATATCTTGATAGAACGTAGGGGGAGTATAGCTACAATAGCCAATGATAGTACGTGATAGTGGGCTCCGGAAGAGCTTCAATTGTCCTCCCCATGGGTACCGAACTCATAATCGATAATGCTTTATTGTTTCCACAATCTAAGCGTACCATACTCAGTTTTAGAGACATTAGGATAAACATATATCACATTGAAACTGAAAGTGAAAAAATAACGAATACCTTTTGATGACTCTTACTCGAGGTAACCGTAAACACGTTATAGAAAAACTTCCTTCATTCTCCTCCGGATTGTACTATTCCTACATCCGGCTGTCTAGTTCCCATCTAGCGATGAGTATGAAATTTCATGACCCGAATTCCTTTAAATTATGGCATCAGCGGTTAGGTCATCCGGGACAAACAATGATACATAGGATTCTATCTAATTCAACTGGTCATAATATTTCGAATAATAGAATCTCTCCTGTTGATGAATATATTTGTGATGCATGTTCTAAGGGTAAGTTAATAGTACGCCCGTCGCGCACTAAGGTTGGACTAGAGTCTCCGGTTTTCCTTGAGCGAATTCAAGGAGCCATTTGCGGACCGATTCACCCAGCATCAGGACCATTTCGTTATTTCATGGTCCTTATTGATGCCTCCACTAGGTGGACATATGCCTGTTTACTGTCCACATGCAATCAAGCTTTTGCGAAGCTCATTGCGAAAACTATAGAGCTTAGAGCTCAATTCCCGGATTATCCAATCAAGTCGAATCGCATGGATAATGCTGCTGAGTTCAGCTCAAAGGCCTTTACAGATTACTGTATGGCCTTGGGAATTGAAGTGGAGCATTCGGTCCCCTACGTCCACACCCAAAATGGTCTTGCTGAGGCGCTAATAAAACGTATCAAACTTATCGCGAGACCATTGCTTATGAACTCCAAAGTACCAACTTCATGCTGGGGGCATGCAGTCCTACATGCATCACACTTAATACAAATCCATCCAACTGCATATAATGATCATTCCTCCCTACAGTTAGTGCGTGGGAAAGAACTTAGCATTTCCCATCTACGTATTTTCAGATGTGCGGTATATGTTCCGATAACATTACCAAAGCGAACCTCCATGGGCCCACAAAGGAAACTCGGTATTTACGTCGGATTTGACTCTCCATCCATCGTGAAATATCTCGAGCCTTTGTCCAGGGATCAATTAACGGTCCGGTTCGCTGATTGCACGTTCGATGAAGATTACTTTCCGACATTAGGGGGAGATCCGAATTCAAAATTGAATGAATGCCGGGAGCTTACGTGGAACGTAAGTAATCTTCAGTATCTAGATCCACACACTAATCAATCTGCCAGATGATCATTAACTTGCAAAATTTAGCAAATAATCTGCCAGACGCATTCACTGACCACAGAGGTGTAACTAAATTGCATATACCTGCAGTAAATGCTCCCCAAAGGGTTGAGGTCCCAAGCAAAACGAGTACTCATGCCCCCACACGCCAAAAGCGTAAGGGACCCTCAAGAGATAGTAATACACCTAAACGAAAGTCTAGCAAAACTGGTCAGTCGAATGTAAAATCTCTAGAAGAGATCCGTCTAGATAACTCAAAGTCTCTAGGAGACGAGCGTCCTAGTGATGAAACACATGCACAAAATATTCCATGCACTAGGACTGTGAAACGACTAGACCCAGATACAATGGGAAATAAAGAAGGCCTGGTTGACGTAAACATCGAAGTCTCTGTGAACTTCACAGATACGGGAGAAACATACAATAGAAATATTACTGTCGTCGACGACACATTTGCAGCGTCAATCACTCTTTCCATTATAAACAATCTAGATCCAAATCCCAAAACAATCGCTGAGTGCCGGAAGTGCTTCGATTGAGTTAAATGGAAAGAGGCAATTGATGCAGAGCTCGCATCGCTTAACAAAAGACAAGTATTTGGCTCTATAGTTCTTACACCCGCGCGCGCTATCCCCGTAGGATATAAATGAGTATTTGTACGAAAACGAAATGAGAACAATACTTTGGAGAGGTATAAAGCGAGGCTTGTAGCTCAAGGGTTTTCACAGAGACCCGGGATTGATTTCGATTAAACCTATTCTCCCGTCATGGACTCAATAACGTTCCACTACTTGATATCTTTGGCAGTTAAAATGAATCTCCAAATGAGATCAATGGACGTAGTAACCGCGTACTTATACGGATCACTAGATGCCGACATTTATATGAAAATCCCCGATGAATTTGACATTCCTCAGATGAGGGATGGTGAAAACTGCAGTATGTATAGCATAAAACTGCAAAAGTCGTTGTATGACCTGAAGCAATCGGGCCTCATGTGGTACAACCAACTTAGTAAATTCCTTCAGAAGAAGGGATACACATTCGTTAAAGCTTTCCTATGCGTATACACGAGGAAATCGCAAGATGATTTTTGCATCATATCCGTCTATGTTGATGACCTGAACATAATCGGAACATGCAAAGAGATTGAAGAAGCCAATTCAATCTTGAAAGCCGAATTCGAAATGAAAGTCTTGGGTAAAACCAAGTACTGCCTCGGCTTGCAGATCGAGCATCTCCCAGAAGGAATCCTTATTCATTAGTCGACCTACGTAAAGAAGGTATTGGAGAGATTTCACATGGATAAATCTCATCCACTTAGCACCCCTAGGGTTGTTCGATCCCTTAAAGTGGATAATGACCCATTTAGACCAAGAGAAGATTCAGAAGAAATTCTGGGACCAAAAGTTCCTTATCTTAGTGTTGTTGGAGCATTGCTCTATCTCGCAAATTGCACTCGGCCGGACATAGCATTTGCTGTCAATTTGCTTGCGAGATATAACGCTTTTCCTACAAGGAGACATTAGAATGGTGTTAAGCATGTTCTACTGTACCTCCAAGGATCTCAAGACCTTGGACTGTTTTATCGTAAGAACCAAGACAAAACCTTAGTAGGTTATGCGGATGCTAGCTATTTGTCTGATCCTCATAATGCCATATCCCAGACTGGTTACATTTTTCTCTGTGGTGGTACCGCGATCTCATGGAGATCGGTTAAACAAACTATGGTTACCACGTCTTCAAACCACTCAGAGATAGTAGCTTTATTTGAAGCCTCACGAGAATGTGTTTGGTTAAGGTCCTTGGTAAAACGCATTGGTGACCCGTGTGGTATCGCTAAAGGCGATACACCTCCCACCGTTATATTTGAAGACAACGATGCTTGCATCGCACAAATGAGTAATGGGTACGTCAAGGGAAACCTGACGAAACATATTTCACCTAAGTTTTTCTACCCATACGAACTCTAGAAGAGTGACGTGATTACCATTCAAAAGGTGCAATCTAGTAACAATCTAGCAGATTTGTTTACTAAATCCTTACTCACGTCTACTTTTGGAAAGTACGTTCGTGGTATTGAGATGCAAATACTTAAAGTGTTGTTGTCTTCAGGGGGAGCGGTAACCTCGAAATAAATCTAGAAGATTTAGATCTAGAAGATCAATAACATTCCTCCCTAACTTATTATTTGGCCGATACCTAGCACGTGGAGTTTTTATGACAAAACATTTATGTTATGTAGTAATGTCCAAGGGGGGTGTTGTAAATCTAGAAGATTTATTATTCCAAATCTAGAAGATTTGATGTGGACATTACTAATGGACCAATAACCCAATGGGCTTTATATCTTAGACTAAAGTTTTATTCTTATAAATAGACTATTGTATTCATGATTGTAATTACTCATACACAAGAACATTAGTAAAACTCCTGGCTTGGCTCGCCCCCAGACGTAGTCGTTCTCGACGAACTGGGTGAACAAATCTCTTCTTTTAATTTACGCACGTATTCACAACAGAAACGACGTTGTTTGGAGAATTTCAATTAATTTGATAAATGTGTGTTGTCTACTTAGACTATTTGCATATGGAAGTTCATATTATGTTGTTAACTTGTTACTAAAAAAAATTAGTCATATTAAAGTATTATCAAATGATTTTTGACTATATTACTGAGATATAGAGTATAAAAAATTGAAAAATAAAAAAACTCCCATTGACTAGTCCCCGACTAGTTCCGTCTAGGCGCTAGGCGTTTCCAATCCGTCCAATTAGCGATTTCCGACTTCTACACCCTTAATTTCAGGCCATTAATTTTATTGTTCTTGAAAGCGGAGCAATTCATTTATCGACAAAAGCAAACAACATTAGAATGATTATCCCGAAAGGTTCTACCCAACAAGAAGAAATTAAAACAAAAATTGACTCTATCTTCAATGAAGTCGAACAAAATATCAATGATATGGGTTTCGAATCTGTTGGTATGTTTCCCATCGGCCATTTAATTTGTACCGAACTCTTCTTTTAATTTGGGTTGAGTACTCCTTATATTCACCTAAATATACCATTTACCTTTAAAAAATAAAAAGATCAAACAATTCTAGTAAAATTATATGCTAAGACATTAGCATTACGATTCATTAAACTCAGCGACAAGTGTGGGAAAGACTCCATCACTCGCCTAATAATAATGCAACCAAACAAGGACAAGTCCTGCTTAGCAGCATTAATCGCATCAAACACAATTTAGCAATTAATTAGAACAGTTAAAAGGAGGTGATTGATTCTTATAGTATGATGCTTCATGTGGTAATGCTTTTTTTTTTTTTTTTTTTTTAACTGGTAAAATTGTGACTCAATTTCATAATATCTCGGCCATGGATGGTGAATTTCTAGTCGCAAGAGTTATACTACTTCGTCATACGGTAATGCTCTTTATGAATCTATTCCTATGTACTTTCTTTTTTCCCTTAATTATTTACTATTTCTATTAAAAAATGAGGCTTTTTGTTGCAAAATGTTTCCTTTTTCTTTTGAAGATTGTAAAATGTTAAATTTTGCACGAATTAAAGAGAAGGTTGATTATGAAATTACTTTAATAAAGGTCCCTTTTTATCTTTTTATTAATTCAAAAGTTGACACATCTACAAAATGTTTATTTTTCCTTGAAATCTACATTCTCCATCATTTTAATAGTTTTCTTGGAAAGATGCAGCTTTTACTTTAGACATGTCTTTAAAAGAAATTCAATTAAAGGAAGAAAAAAATCCAAATATATTCTTGCTCATATATTTACATGAGATTCCTTATATTAAACAATGTTTAATACTTACCCCTTCTTTTAAAACTAACTCTTTAATGTAACAGATTTTACCTAAAAATATATTGCATACTGTATTAGCTACTTTATAAGTATTGTTATAATTACTTTAATTATATAGAATTGTCCAATTACATTACAATATTAAGCTCAACAGCGTACTATTCAACATATGAAATTATGAATTTATAAATGAATTTTGTTCTAGCATTTGTGGAAGACATTGGTTGCAAATTTTAAAAGGCAAGTTGGAAGATTTGCCAAATTTAGTAGATTTTGTCATGATTCTTTAATGGCTAAATGAAATCAAATTGAAATTAGGACAGTATATCGTATGCTGGCAATGACGTTTCTTCATTAAGTGGCTAATAATAGCATTACTTATTATATATTCTGATCGAATAATAATAAAGAGAAGGAAAAAGTCTATCTTCTTTTTTGATTTAATAAACCATTTAAAATTAAATCAGGCCAAATTACTTTTGATGCTGTCGCTCTCTAATTGCTTTTTTCCTAATTAATTATGCAAGATCCTCTAAAACTAAAAGCACTAAAAGCATAAGCATAATACCAAAAGTACAAAGTGACTAATATACATGTAAAAATAAAAGTAATGCTTTAGATGCATGCATCTTATTCTGATGCTTTATATTTGTGATCATAAATATAGTAGTATAATAGTAATCAATTTTTTTTTTAATCAGCAAAAAGAGATTTTATTACTTAACCAGCAATAGCATGAGTATGAGGAGTAACCTTACAAGTGAAGTAAAGAAGCCAATGAAACAATGTTCTAACAATAAAAATACTCCTAGGATTTATAAGCCAATTTTTTAAAAAATAATTGTTGATAATAGGAAACTTAATCGAGCACCAACTCCAAAATCTCTATTGAATTAATATAATAGTAATCAAATCATGTGTTGTACATTATTGTGATCAAGGGCGGATTCAATATTTCACCCCAAGAGGGCAAAATATAAAGGGAAAATTCAAAAAGGACAAAATCATAAATTTTCACGAATTCTAAACATTTTAATTTTTTTTTACATATATAGTAAAAGATAATTAAATTCTAAATATTGCGACACATTTGTTGTGACCTGTGAGTATATATGGATTCTGCCCTACCAAACTGTTAAATTGTTTCTTTTTCATTGTGGCACTATTTTTTCAAACTTTTAATTGCTTAGCAATGAAAAAGTTTGGGGGGAGTATGTTCGTTTTACAATTCCATTTGCACCAACTTTCTTCGCTCAATTTTTAAGAAAACTTGTGCTTAATTGAGTATATTCATGGGGTTTATGATTGTGTGGCTTGGTGTTGGAGAATCAATTGATGGTGATTTTTTTTCGAAATGCATTTAAGTTCTCCGAAAGTTAGAATTTTCAGATTTTTTTAAAGCAGGGGAAGTTCATCTTGGATAACACCCATCTGTCTCGGGCGGTACGGAAGAGTGTTAACCGAGACATTGAGGCCGAAACCAAAATCTCGGTTAAGCACCTTTCATCTCGGGCGGTACAAAGCCTGCTAACCGAGATGAACTCGTTTTTTGGCTTGTTTTGCACCCTCTTTGCTTTCCAACTTGTATTTCGATCTCTCTAAGCCTCACTTTGCTTTACTCTACTCTTAAACACGATTTCGACTCGATTCTTCTTGACTCTACGTGCATTTTGAGTAGATTTCTCATTTGGGATGATGATTCTTCCTCATTAGGATGTTCTTGCTCGGCTCAAATTTGATCTTTGTCACATTTCACTCGTTTTCTTCTCGATTCCTTTTCTCGACTGACCTCAATTAGCACGTATTTGATCCAAAAATTCCTCAATTCCCTATAAAATAATCGCAAACACCTTTCTCGACAATTAAGCACAAGTGGTCAATTTAATCTAAATAATTGCAAGAAACTCAATAAAATAAGCTATTTAAGTACACGAATTTCGAGCAAAAATTACACTAATCACTTTTCACTTGTTATCTTTCTGACCTGGATAAATCAAGCTAATATGGTATATATAATTGTATTGTATGCATATATCCAATTACTATATTCATCGTAAATCATGTACAGACTGTATGCACATATAATGAAGTATTATGTGCATATCCAAATTATCCAATTAGAAACATCATTGTCAAAGTATTAGACGATGACAGAACTGTTGTAAATCGTAAGTATAAAATAGAGACGCGAGTTTGTTCACCCAATTCATCGATAACGACTACGTTTGGAGGCGTACCAAGCCAGGAGTTTCACTAATATTTGTGTGTATGCGTGTATCCAATACTGAGTACAAGGGTCTATTTATAATTGTTGGGACATTGTCAGTTTTGATTAAGATCCCAAAGCCCCTGAAAAGATGTTTGCCTTAATCTGTCTTTGTCAGGCTAGTCTTGATTAGGATTAGTACTTAGTCATTTTACACTTCACAGGTACTCAGTGAGAGGAGAACGCACTGGAGACAATCAAGACTCAGAGCCTGAAGACGAAGAGCACCATCCTGAACTTATGGCAGTCCTCTAAGCTGGCTGAGTAAGTGTCAGTGATGAAGAGTATGACCCTAAGGTCATTACTAATTCAGTCATGAAGGGAACAAGATGTCACTGAGTTAATGGGAAGACTTGAAGTAGAGCCAAGCAATGCAAAAAGAATTTCAGCGTCAGGACAAGACTGGTGGGCTCAAGACAAAATGAACTTAATAAGACAAACCTGAAGCTCAGGAATAAGTTCTGACATTCTCACCAACCTGATGACGTGGACCAATCCGAGAAGGACACGCACGTACGGAACCTGACATGAAGACTAAATTCAGACTGCATATTCAACGGGCAAGCATTCAATGTGCATTTAATGCAAATACCAAATCCATGCAAGGACGGCTGCTGCATGAAGATATGTCCGTTTGAAGCAACTCTACATAGATGACTCGAAGGCTATCTCTCCAACGGATAGTTTTTTCAAATCACCTATAAATACAGAAGGCCTTGAACCCATTCAAGGTTACGGGAAATTTCCAAGCCAGAAATTACTCAAACTCTCAAGTATTCAAAGCATTCAACCCTTAAGAAGAAGCACTCGAAATCATCTAAATTTCCCAAGTGTTTCTTAGCAACCGAGAGTTATTCTGTATTCCAAGAGCTAAAAAGCATTATCTTAAGCTTAGAGAGATTATCCAATCCTTAGCATAGCTTTGCCTTGTAAGGATAATCTCAAGTTAGTTGGAATCCAAACTGAAACCAAAACCCTAAGTTAGGTTTGTTGGGAGTAAGTCAGTTAGTGTGTTAGTAAGTGGAGTTGTATAGATCAGTGAGGATAGCTGGTCTTGGTGCACCTTGGCACGTTAAAAACAAGAATCCCTTGAGTGGATTTCCTGTTAAGTCAGGCCGTGGACGTAGGAGCTTGAGACTCTGAACCACGTTAAACTCCTGTGTTCTTACTGCTTTGTTATTGTGCATACTTGCCATACTATTCGTTCATACATTGCATTCAAGTTTGTCAGACCTGAATCAATCAGGCTGATCTTCATAAGAACATTGCCCTACTAAACACTATTCTGAATTGAGTAAAACAAGTTTTTCAGAAAGCAAACTAAACAAGACTTTAAACTTTCAGGGCTCAAACATTTCCGCACTGAACTCGAACTGATAGTTAGCCAACTGACCCGCACCAAGTGTAGTCAGTAGGTGTGTTATCAGCTCCTAGTTCTTTACCACTCTGAGTAAAGGGGACTCAGTCAGTTTTAAGTTGAAAAATTGGTATACGTGTATTTCCCCCCCATACACGTATTCCTCAGTCTTGTACCGGGACCAACAATAATAGATAAAACCTGTTTAAACCTAAAGCCCGCTTAGGTTATAAGTTCTGTTAGGATAAATATTGTTAGTTTTGATGACTTAAACAAACCAGAAGATGTAATAGGACCATCTGGACCTGTTAGCCAGATGAGGATCTAGATTAGAACTTAGTCTAGGGGGAACTGCCAGACTAGAAGACTTCACCAGAAGAGTCACAGAAGACTTCACCAGAGGACTCCATCAGAGGACTCCACCAGAAGACTTCACCAGAGGACTCCACCAGAAGACTTCATCAGAGATGTTCACTTCAGAGGTAGAAGACCTTTCCCCAGACTTAACGAGTCTGGTGAATCAAAAGATGCTCAGAATCATCTCTAGATTCTACTGAGTATTCTAGTTCATAACTGGCTCTGGACTAGAGGACCTCGAGGTCATCTGGTGTTTGGTTCAGCCTACTCTGGAAGATTTAGAGTTGTGCATTGGAAGCATTTGACCGTTGGTAATTCAAATGAAGTCAACCATGATCGGATTGGAAAGTCAGAATGAAGATATCAATCCAAGGATCTCACCAACCCAATCAATCAATTAGGGAATTGATTGATTGAAGCTTCCATAAATAGAGATCTGATTAGATTAGCTCTCCAACGGCTATACCCCAATCACCTCTATAAATACAAGAGTGCATCATTGAAGAAAAACTCTAGACACACGCACGAAGATCATACTTTAGCTTTATTACTCTCAAGCATATTAACACTCTTATAGTTCTTGTTTCATATCTACTCTTAAGGAGTTTGTTGTTGGAATACTCAACTTGTTCATCTTGATAGAGAAGGTTGGAGTAAGTTAAGCTTTAGATCGAAGTAAGATCTAAAGAGTGTAAGAAGGATCTGGTACTTCTCAATTGCAGAAAGTAGTAAGTTGGTTGGTTGGTTAGTAAGGCCCTTTGATAAAAGGGAGAGTGGACGTAGGATTTTAACATCCAAACCATTATACATCTTGTGTTATTTATCGCTTTCTTTATTTATATTTTGTTTATACTTGTGCTCTAGTAAAAAGATTTTTGCAAAAGAGTTTTAATTAAGATTCCGCATTCTTTCTAAAACTGACTAGTGGGACCAACAAGTGGTATCAGAGCAGTGTGTCCTAGACCACTGCTTTGAAAAGCTTTTGGTGGTCACCGGGCAGATCCATTGCTCTTTTTAATATTTTTGCTAAAATTCTTTGAATTTCATTCAAAATGTCTGCAAAATCTTCTTACAAGAGTCGCAAGTTGCCTGAATTCTCTTTTGAGGATTATAGCCACCAGAGTTTCATGATGAACAATCATCTTGGAGCTATTCATCACCGCATGCTAGATGTGGTTGAAAGTGGCCCAATACAATTTTACTGGACTCCTATTGATGATGGCAGATCAGAGTCCAGAGAAGAAACCACTGCTACTGGTGAGGAAAGAACTGGAGATAGAGTTCCCAGGCAAAGAATCCTCAAGAAAAGAGATGAGCTAAACAACGATGAGAGAAAGCTGTACAACCTGGACCAGGTGGCTAGGACTGAAATTATCAACTCTCTCACCAAAGAAGTGATCGAGAAGGTAAGAACCTGTGCTACGGCCAAGGAGATGTGGGACAAGCTAGCTCTGCTCTGCGAAGGAACAAAGAAGATAAAGGATAACAAGCTCCAGGTTGTTCAACACTCATTTGACACATTTAAAATGAAGCCAGATGAGACGATTGACCAGCTGGACATGCGTCTCACCAACCTCCTTTACAAGGCTAGTGCCTTAGGTAAAACCTACTCTGAAAAAGAAATTAATAGTAAAATATTAAGATCACTAACGATCAGGTGGAGAATTAAAGTTACGGTCATCAAGGACAATAAGGACGTCAACACTCTGGATCATCATCTTCTTCTATCTGATCTGAAGGCCTACGAGTATGACCTACAAGAAGAAGATCAATCAGAGGAGATTTCTTCTTCTGGTCAGAAAGGAGTTGTTTTCTCTTCAACTATAAAGACTGAAGAAAAAATAAAAGAGTCTACTGCAGATGACATGAGCCTCAAGGAGCAGGTAGCACTTCTAACTTGAAAACTTGATAAAATGAGCTCCAAGTATGACAGGTACAAAAGACACTGGAAGGAATCTACCAGAGACATGAAGAGTTCCTTCAAGTCTGCAGATAAAGAGAAGTCATATGGAGACTCAAGGGAGACCAGATTTGTTGGGACATTGTCAGTTTTGATTAAGATCCCAAAGCCCCTGAAAAGATGTTTGCCTTAATCTGTCTTTGTCAGGCTAGTCTTGATTAGGGTTTGTACTTAGTCATTTTACACTTCACAGGTACTCAGTGAGAGGAGAACTCACTGAAGACAATCAAGACTCAGAGCCTGAAGACGAAGAGCACCATCCTGAACTTATGGCAGTCTTCTAAGCTGGCTGAGTAAGTGTCAGTGATGAAGAGTATGACCCTGAGGTTATTACTAACTCAGTCCTGAAGGGAACAAGATGTCACTGAGTTAATGGGAAGACTTGGAGTAGAGCCAAACAATGCAAAAAGAATTTCAGTGTCAGGACAAGACTGGTGGGCTCAAGACAAAATGAACTTAATAAGATAAACCTGAAGCTCAGGAATAAGTTCAGACATTCTCACCAACCTGATGACGTGGACTAATCCAAGAAGGACACGCACGTACGGAACCTGACATGAAGACTGAATTCAGACTGCATATTCAACGGGCAAACTTTCAATGTGCATTTAATGCAAATACCAAATCCATGCAAGGACGGCTGCTGCATGAAGATATGTCCGTTTGAAGCCACTATACATAGATGACTCGAAGGCTATCTCTCCAACGGATAGTTTTTCAAATCACCTATAAATACAGAAGACCTTGAACCCATTCAAGGTTACGGGAAATTTCCAAGCCAGAAATTACTCAAACTCTCAAGCATTCAAAGCGTTCAACCCTTAAGAAGAAGCACTCGAAACCATTTAAATTTCCCAAGTGTTTCTTAGCAATCGAGAGTTATTCTGTATTCCAAGAGCTAAATAGCATTATCTTAAGCTTAGAGAGATTATCCCATCCTTAGCATAGCTTTGCCTTGTAAGGATAATCTCAACTTAGTTGGAATCCAAACTGAAACCAAAACCCTAAGTTAGGTTTGTTGGGAGTAAGTCAGTTAGTGTGTTAGTAAGTGGAGTTGTATAGATCAGTGAGGATAACTGGTCTTGGTGCACCTTGGCACGTTAAAAACAAGAATCCCTTGAGTGGATTTCCTGTTAAGTCAGGCCGTGGACGTAGGAGCTTGAGACTCTGAACCACGTTAAACTCCTTGTGTTCTTACTGCTTTGATATTGTGCATAGTTGCCATATTACTTGCTCATTCATTGCATTCAGTTTATCAGACCTGAATCAATCAGGCTGATCTTCAAAAGAACACTGCCCTACTAAACACCAGTCAGAATTGTGTAAAACAAATTTTTCAGAAAGCAAACTGAACAAGACTTTAAACTTTCAGGGCTCAAACATTTCCGCACTGAACTCGAACTGATAGTTAGCCAACTGACCCGCACCAAGTGTAGTCAGTAGGTGTGTTATCAGCTCCTAGTTCTTTACCACTCTGAGTAAAGGGGACTCAGTCAGTTTTAAGTTTGAAAAATCTAGTATACGTGTATTCCCCCCCATACACGTATTCCTCAGTCTTGTACCGGGACCAACAAGTGGTATCAGAGCAGTGGTTCGAAAGACCACTGACTTTGAATACTAATAGTTTCAGAGGAGAAACTGTTGGTGGTCACTGAACAGATCTGAGTTTGCTTTTCATAAAACTTGCATCATCATGACTTCGAGGAGACTTGATGCTTCGTTACCTGAATTCTCTGTGTCTAACTTTGTCTATTGGAAGTTCAGATTAGAAGCACATCTAGATGCCATCCATGACCAGATGCCGCGTGTACTCAGGGAGGGACCGATCAAGATCACTATTCCTAACGTCAGAGGACTGGGATATGAGGATCTTGCGATTGGCGTGCAGGTTCCTAAAGAAAGGAAAGACATGACCAACGATGAGATCAAGATGGTGGGACTTGACAACGTCGCCAGAAATATCATCTTGCACACGGTGCCCTTCGAGGAGTCAGCCAGACTGATGAACTTAAAGACGGCAAATGAGGTTTGGGATGAGCTGACAAGGATGTGTGAGGGATCTGAAAAGATCAAGGAGAACAAGAGAAACATTGCCATTCAAAAATTCGAGGCGTTCGATATGCTGCCTGATGAGAGTATAGATCAAATGGAGTCTAGATTCATCAAGTTGATGAATGAGTTGGTGATGCTGGACAAGGATGTCCCAAGGAGAGATGTTGCTTCAAAGATCGTGAATGCCCTTCCTGAGAGATGGGACAACAGTGTAATTATGCTTAAGAACACTCAGGATATGAGTAACATAACTTCTGCTTTACTTTTTTCAGAACTCAAAGCGCTTGAATTCGATCTTAACAAAAGAAAGAAGAAAGTTCAGTCAGAAGAGAAAGTGAAGGAGAAAACTCCTGAGAAAAGTGTGGCGTTCAAGGCCAGGTCTGAACCTGTTGAGCCCTCATCAAATTCTTAATCAAAGTCACTGATGGAGATGAGCAGGGAAGAACTCGCTGAGGAGTACAGCCTGATGGCCAGACGATTTGACAAGCTCAATTCCAGGTTTGGTCGTTATAAAAAGTTTTATCAGGACTCACGTGACAGGAAACCTGAAGGAACCCACCAAAGCTCGAGGAGATATGAAGAGCGAAGGAACACTTACCAGGGGAGAGAACGTGGTGATGAAAGGAGATATTCTGAACCAAAACCTGAAAGAAGAGATGAACAGAGACGTACTCGCGATGATAGATATCCAACCAAGGCTGAAAGCTCACCAAGAACCAGGGAACCTGACTCAAGGAGGAACCCTGAACCAAGAAAAGAAAGAGTAAGTGAGCAGGTAGCATGTTACAACTGTAACAAGATTGGTCACTATCAGTACGACTGCCCGGAGCTGAGTGCAAGGGAGAGAGAGGAAAGGAGAGCCACTAGGGACCTAAGATCTGCTGATCGGAGAGCAATGGTCGCTGAAGATGCAACAGACTCTGACGGTCCAGCTGAAAGGTCACCTGAACTCTTCTCAGATGACGAGTACGATGATGTCTGTCTGATGGCTAGGTGTTGGTCCCACTAGTTAGATTAATTGCAGAAGCTTAAGTTAAATGTCTTTCAAAGTCTTTTACAAGAGAGTAATAATCAAAAGAACAATAAGTAAATTGAAAACAATAAAGAACACAAGATATATAGTGGTTCGGATTTGAATATCCTACGTCCACTCTCCCTTATATCTAAGGGGTCTCACTATCAACCAACCAACCACTCACTTACTTACTGGAATTTGGAAGTACCAGTTCCTTCTTACACCTCTTTAGATTTGACTTCAATCTAAAGATCAAACAACCTACAACCTTGTCTGATAGATGAACAGGTTGAGGTTACAATAACTCCTTAAGAGTAGATAAATATTATGAACAGTAAGAGTGCTTGGTATGAATCTCAAAAGCTTGGATAGACTTATGCGCGTATATAGTTTTTTCTCGAGCTTTTTCTTGAACTGCACTCTCATATTTATAGAGGGGATTAGGGCTAGCCGTTGGAGGGCTAATCCAATCAGATCCTCTATATAAGGAAGCCTCAATCAATCAATTCCCTAATTGATTGATTGGGTTGGTGGGATCCTTGGATTGATTATCTTCAAATACTTTCCAATCCTGATCTTGTTGACTTGATTTGAATCACCAACGGTCAATAGCTTCCTCTGCCTAACTCTGATTCTCTCCAGAGAAGGCAAGACCAGACACCAGGCAACCTCGGTGTCTTCTGGTCCTCATCTGGTCAACAACCAGAATACTCAGTAGAATCAGGGGATCAAACTGAGCATCTTTTGTTCTACCAGACTCGTCTGGTCCGGACTCGTCTGGTCTGGGAAAGGTCCTCTGCCTCTGGTCAGATCTCATCTGGTGAAGTCTTCTGGTCTGGCAGTTCCCCCTAGACTAAGTCCTAATCTAGATCATCATCTGGCTAACAGGTCCAGATGGTCCTATTACATCTTCTGGTTTGTTTTAACTCATCAAAACTAACAACTTTTATCCTAACAATTTCCCCCTTTTTGATGGAGTTAAAACATTACCAGAACTGATCTAAAGTAAACTTAAGCAAGAAAACAATAAAGGATAAGACCTTAGAATAAATCTTATCAGGCAAACAAATAAGACAACAAGGGGTTGTCTTTTGAACAGAGAAGATATGAGATTCTCATTGATAAAAAGGACAAAGATGATTACAGATTACAAAGCAATTCTGGTCCTATTCTAAGCATATCTTCTGTTATCCTTGGGCACCAGGAACCAGTCAAAGAATCTATCTTGAATGGCCTTCAACTCTGCAGAAGATGTTGGGGTGAAGTTTGCCAACACCTTGGTCTTGTACAGTCTCTTCAGCTCAGCCCAATCAACCTGGTCTCCTGCCATTGGAGTGTTGAGAAAATGGAATTCAGGAGCAGTGACTTCCAGGTTGAATTCAATAGTTGAATCCATCAACTGCTTGTACAAATCTGCATCATATGCCTGCATCCAAGAATGGAAAGTCCTGTTGATGAGAGCATCACCCTCTGGTGGAGGTCTCTGGATGTAATATTGAATGAACCAGAGAGTCTTGGCTTCTCTCCATTTTTCTATCAAAGGCACAGGAACAGTTGAGTCAAAGGACCCTTCTGTCCTGAGAGGGAGGATGTTCATGACTTCAACAGGCCCTTTCCTCTTCTGGCTGGATCCACTAGCACCAGGAGTGATGCCAGCTTCTCTGCTTTTCTTATTTTGCCTTCTAACATATCTGAGCCTCTGCTCTTCATCTATGTTTTTCCTTATCCTTGCTTGCCTCTCTTCAGGCGACTCTTCCTTGAATCTCTTCTCTGCTTCTTCAACCACAGATTCAAGGAAGCTCTTCTTCACTTTCCTTATCTTCCTCTTTGCAGGTCCAGAGATGGAGATTGGATCCTGCTCAGCCTCTGACTCCTTTTCTGCAGCAAGCTGCTTAGCCATGGAAAGAGATTTGAGCTCTTCCTTCTTCTTCTTCTGCAACTCAGCCTGGGCCAATGTATTCTCCAGCAGGTCCAGACGAGCTCCATGGCTGAAGAGAGTTTCATTTGTGGTCTTCGCCAGATCAGTTCTGGCCTTCTCTTCCCCCTTTTTAACTTCATCAAGGAGGGGCTCCACCACCTGCCTTATAAGATCAGGCAAGGCAGTGTTGAAGGAAGAGTGAAGATCACGTAGCTGCTTGGCCTCCTCCAGGTAGGCTTTAGACTCAGCAACAAGCCTCTCTTGCTTCTCCAACATCTCCTGGAGGGAGTCCTTTAGCTTGGCAGTCTGAATCATCTGGCTAGCCATCTCCACTTTGAGCACAGAGACTGGCCTCATCTGCTCCAGCATGTGCTCCTGGAGCTGCTTCTGGCTGTGCATGACATCCAGCTTGACAAATAAGCCATTAGCCTTGAAAGAAGCTTTTACCTCTGCCAGAGTAGACTTGATCTGCTTCAGGAAGATTTTCCTCTCATGCCTGATCTGATGCTCTATCATAGCAGGGGACATGTGTTGAATTGCTTTGGAAAAGCGCCCTATCTGCATGATCTGCTCGTTGAAGAAAGCTTTCATCTTCTGGAGCACAGTAGGAGACATCTCAAAGTCTTCCTCATCTGAATATAGCTCTGGAGGGAAGACAAAATGAGGACCAAACTTGTAAGTGGGGCCCTCTGGAGTGAGCATTACTCCTCTCTGGATGAGCAGGGTGCGAATCAAGACTTTAGTTGCACCAGGGGTCTCCAGCTCTGCTGGGTTCTGAATATTCATCCTCTGCTTTAGCTCAATCTCCCAAGCAGTGAAGTTGGAGGGACCCATTTCCTCAAGCAAAAGCATTAGGTCCTCCACATCTTCAAGTCTGGCCTTGCTCCAGACCTTGGCATCAGTAAGCTCTGCCAGGAGTGGTAAGTGCTCCAGAAGAACTGGAAAATGCTCTCTTAGCCAGAGCTGAGCACTTACACTCATACTCTGCCTAATGGGACCCATTTCTGCAGATGAGAAAGAGAAGGGTTTGGGCCCAGAGGCAGAGGAGGAAGGTGCTAAGTTAGCAGGCTCAAGTGAAGCTTCCTCATCTTCACTATCATCGCTTGTTAAACAGGTAGGAGAAGGGGGAGGGGCAGGGAAACCCAGAGCCATAGAAATGGTTGGGTCCTGGTCTGTATGGGTTTGGGGAGGATTGGGATTTTGTGAAGTAGAGGTGGAAGGGAAGGGTTGCTCTGCACCAGAAGAAGATGGAATATCTGGTACAGAAGGTGTAGGAGGTATCTGGGAGGTGGAAGTGTTTGGAGGGGGGATTTCTGCACCAGAAGAGGTTGAGGGTTCCTCTGGTGCATAAGGTGGGGGAGAGGGGTTTGTGGGAAGATGTGTTTGGGAATATGGGGGAGAAGATGTTTGGGTAGGAATGGTAGAGGGAGTATATACTGGGGTATCTGGGATAATCTGCTCTGGTGGAACAATAGGGTTACCAGAGGCAGATGGGGTTTGGGGAATATTATCTGGGGGAGAGGTAGAGGGGGAGACAAGATGAATGGGAGAAGAAGATGGAAGAGAAGGGTTTACCTCTGCTGGGTCAACACCAGCAGGCACAACAGACTCTGGAGCATCCTCCATCATCTGGGAAGCATCCTCAATTGCCTTTTCTAAGACCTCTCCAAGATCAGATCCAGAGTCAGGATCTTGAAGAAGGGCTCTCTTGGCCTTGGATTTCCTCACAAGAGGCTCAACCTCTTCTTCCTCTTCTTCCTCTGAAGGCTCATCCACCAGAAGGGTTTTCTTTGCCTTTCTGCTAGTCCTACGCTTCTTAGCAGAACCTCTCCTGGCCTCTTCTGGCTGCTTCCTCTTGACTGCTCCAGCCTTCTTAACAGCTTTATCATCATCACCCTTATTCTTAAGTACTTCAAGAAGGGGAATCTGGTCCTCCTCTGAGGAACCAGAGAAAGCAATGGTTGAGGAACCAGTTGCTTCAACAGTTTTCTTCTGTGTCTTCTGCTGCTGCTGCTTCTTCTGCCCCTTGGCTGGTGAGGGAATAGATTGAATAGGAGGGGCAGGGATGGCTTGCTCTCCATCAGAGTCGGCATGGCCATGGAGAGGGCCATCCTTGGAGAAGAGGATCTTGGATTTGTGATAACTATGGCACCAAGATGATTTCCACTTCTTCTCTGGAAGGAGATAATCCAGAATAAGAGTTAACTTAGTCCCCAAAGAGGCATTTGCAGTGAAGCAGAACTGCAACTCTCCTGGCTTGGAAGGACAAGGCTCCTTCTTCACCTTCAACCTGTTCTTCCTCAACACATCCCAGAAGAACTCCGCCCAATTACACTGAACACCATCATATAAAGCCCTCATCACACACATCCTACAATTGAAAATGGCATCTGTGCTGTGATTTTCACACATAAGCACCTTCACCACGATATCGAACAACACCTTGAACTTTTGCTTAAATGCTTGTCCAAGAAGCCCTTTGTGATATTCTGGCAGGAAGATCGAGCAAAAATCTTGAAGGAACCAATAATGTCATCCTCCTTGTACGTCAAAGGATCTAATCCCACCGCAGAAATGTTCTCGAATAAAGCGCAGAAATCGTGCTTAGAAAACACCAAATCATCTTCATCAACCTTGGAGGAAATGTGGTCCTCGTGAATCTTCATACGAACCAATAACTGGGCCGCATATCCGTCAAGAGTACGAAAATCCTTGGAAACTGTGGAGATCAGCTTCTCCACCCCTGCATTCTGGAGCATCTCCAGAATCGACAGCGCAACAGGGTTCTTGGTGGTATAAAAGTCCACCACCATCTCCGTCTTTAACTTTCGCATCATAAGAACATGATCGAAGTTACACAGGGGAGCCATATCTGTGAAAGAGAGATAGAGAAAGAGAAAGAAATTCTTTGCAGAGAGAAGTTAGGGTTTGAAAGTATGGAAACGTGAAATGACAGATTGAAAGAAAGTTTGATTTAAATAGGGTATTACGCGTGGCTTGATTAATAAATGAAGTGTGAACGCGAGTAGTTTCAAATTTAATTGAGGAAACAAAATCAATTTTAGCATTGATTGACATTTTGCACAGTGATTAAATCCGATGGCCACGATGAAAGGCAAGATACAGATTTAATCTGGTGCGTTGGCATAGTCATTGGGACTGGGCATAAAGGGGTTTTGTGGCAGTCAAGAGAAAAAACGAAATGATTGCCTAGGCCCTATACCCTAGTCTTAAATACACTCCGAAGTTGAAACGTTTTGAGTGTACTTACTAATTTGAAAGGTGTATCCCAATGATCAGAGGCCAGAGAAGTAAAGACATACCTGTCACCTGATATTGTAACCAGATGATACCACAACCAGTCTGGTGCTACGTCTCCTCTGATGGAGCGCATCTGGTCCTGGTCAGAGAAGACTTTGGATATTTTGGAATCTGATTCAGCACCTCAACTGGGACAAGTGTCACCTGGTGTATACCTCATCTGGAGATATACCTTCTCTGATATGTCTAATCTGCAGGTATGTTAGTTTAAGAAAATAAATGTATGAAGTAAAGTAAAGAAACAAAGGATACTTCTCTGTTGTTCCCCCTAACACAAATCTGTCTCTGGATCCAACAAACCTAACTCAAAAGCTAACTCTCTGAATCTGGTCTCAGCCAAAGGCTTAGTCAAGATATCTGCTCTCTGCTTCTCTGTTGCAATCTTTTCCATCCTTATATCTCCCTTCTCAACATGATCTCTGATAAAATGATGTCTTATATCAACATGTTTACATCTGGTATGAAGAACTGGATTTTGGGTGATTGCAATTGCACTATTACTATCACAGAATATAGGAATATCCTTAGCTCTAATCTGGTAGTCCCTAAGTTGTTGACTAATCCAGAGTAGTTGTGAACAACAGCTCCCTGCAGCCATGTACTCTGCTTCTGTTGTTGATGTAGCAACTGAAGTCTGCTTCTTAGAAAACCAGGATACCAATTTATTGCCTAAAAATTGGCATGTTCCACTAGTAGACTTCCTATCTATTCTGCATCCACCATAGTCTGAATCTGAATAACCACTCAATTCTAAGTTGTCATCTGCAGGATACCACAAACCTAAATTCACTGTTCCCTTAAGATACTTCAATATTTTCCTAGCTGCTTCCAAGTGACTCTTCTTGGGATTAGCTTGAAATCTGGCACATACTCCTACAGCAAAAGTAATATCTGGTCTGCTTGCAGTCAGGTACATAAGAGAACCAATAAGTGCTATGTACTGAGTCTGGTCCACACTCTCTCCAGACTCATCTGGATCCATGTTGAAATTTGTCATCATAGGGATCTTGGCTGCTTTGCTAGATCCTATTCCAAATTTCTCTAACATGTTTCTGGTGTACTTAGCTTGGTTAATAAAAATTCCCTTCTCTGATTGCTTTACCTGCAAACCCAAAAAGTAATTCATTTCTCCCATCATGGACATCTCAAACTGTCCCTGCATGAGCTCACCAAACTTCTCACACAGCTTCTTGTTAGGGGATCCAAATATGATGTCATCAACATATATTTGGACCAGAAGGATGTCCTTTCCTTCTTCTTTCCTAAACAAGGTTCTATCAATCTTACCCTTAGTAAAACCATTGTCCAGAAGAAACTGAGATAGAGTGTCATACCATGCTCTGGGTGCCTGCTTCAGCCCATAAAGAGCTTTCTTAAGCTTAAACACCTTGTCACCTTGTTCAAAACCAGGGGGTTGTTCCACATACACTTCCTCAATGAGAATCCCATTAAGAAAGGCAGATTTCACATCCATCTGGTATACTTTGAACTTCATGTGAGCAGCATATGCTAAGAACAATCTGATGGCTTCTAGTCTGGCAACAGGGGCAAATGTCTCATCATAGTCTATTCTTTCAGACTGAGAATAGCCCTGGGCCACTAGCCTTGCCATGTTCCTAGTAATGACATCATTCTCATATTTCTTATTTTTGAAAACCCACTTAGTGCCTATCACCTTTTGATGTCTTGGTCTGTCTACCAGCTCCCAAACATCCTGTCTGGTGAATTGATTCAACTCCTCCTGCATAGCAACAATCCAATTTGAATCTTTCAGTGCCTCCTTGATGTTCTTGGGCTCAATCAAGGACACATAGCAACTGAATAAGGCAGCTAAGTTAAGAGTTCTCCTAGTCTGGACACCCTTAGTTGGATCTCCAAGGATTAGGTCATTGGGGTGATCAACCAGGGTCCTCCTTCCCGTGGTCTTGCCTGGTTGATCATCTTCTGCAGTACCTTGGTGATTATCACCACATGCAGAAGAGGTTCCCCCTACAGGAGTTCCAACCTCTTCTGGTTCTGCTCCTTGTGAAGGCTGCTGCTTCAGAGAACCAGGAGATGGGTCATGTTGGTCCCGGTACAAGACTGAGGAATACGTGTATGGGGGGGGGGGGAATACACGTATACCAATTTTTCAACCTTAAAACTGACTGAGTCCCCTTTACTCAGAGTGGTAAAGAACTAGGAGCTGATAACACACCTACTGACTACACTTGGTGCTGGTCGGTTGGCTAACTATCAGTTCAAGTTCAGTGAGGAAATGTTTGAGCCCTGAAAGTTTAAAGTCTTATTTAGTTTGCTTTCTGAAAAACTTGTTTTACTCAAATCTGAAGAGTGTTTAGTAGGGCAGTGCTCTTTTGAAGATCAGCCTGATTGATTCAGGCCTGATAAACTTGAATGCAATGAATGAACAAGTAATATAGCAAGTATGCACAATATCAAAGCAGTAAGAACACAAGGAGTTTAACGTGGTTCAGAGTCTCAAGCTCCTACGTCCACATCCTGACTTAACAGGAAATCCACTCAAGGGATTCTTGTTTTTAACGTGCCAAGGTGCACCAAGACCAGCTATCCTCACTGATCTATACAACTCCACTTACTAACACTCTAACTGACTTACTCCCAACAAGCCTAACTTAGGGTTTTGGTTTCAGTTTGGATTCCAACTAAGTTGAGATTATCTTTACAAGGCAAAGCTATGCTAAGGATTGGATAATCTCTCTAAGCTTAAGATAATTCTAATTAGCTCTTGGAATACAGAATAACTCTCAATTGCTGAGAAACACTTGGGAAATTTAGAAGGTTTCGAGTGCTTCTCTTAAGGGTTGAATGCTTTGAATGCTTGAGAGTTTGAGTAATTTCTGGCTTGGAAATTTCCCGTAACCTTGAATGGGTTCAAGGTCTTCTGTATTTATAGGTAATTTGAAAAACTATCCGTTGGAGAGATAGCCTTCGAGTCATCTATGTAGAGTGGCTTCAAACAGACATATCTTCATGCAGTAGCCGTCCTTGCATGGATTTGGTATTTGCATTAAATGCATATTGAATGCTTGCCCATTGAATATGCAGTCTGAATTCAGTCTTCATGTCAGGTTCCGTACGTGCGTGTCCTTCTCGGATTGGTCCACGTCATCAGGTTGGTGAGAATGTCAGAACTTATTCCTGAGCTTCAGGCTTGTCTTATTAAGTTCATTTCGTCTTGAGCCCACCAGTCTTGTCCTGACGCTGAAATTCCTTTTTCATTGCTTGGCTCTACTCCAAGTCTTCCCATTAACTCAGTGACATCCTGTTCCCTTCAGGACTGAGTTAGTAATGACCTCAGGGTCATACTCTTCATCACTGACACTTACTCATCCAGCTTAGAGGACTGCCATAAGTTCAGAATGGTGCTCTTCGTCTTCAGGCTCTGAGTCTTGATTGTCTCCAGTGAGTTCTCCTCTCACTGAGTACCTGTGAAGTGTAAAATGACTAAGTACTAATCCTAACCAAGACTAGCCTGACAAAGACAGATTAAGGCAATCATCTTTTCAGGGGCTTTGGGATCTTAATCAAAACTGACAATGTCCCAACAATTTCCCCCTTTTTGATGATGCCAAAACACTGAAAAGATCCCCAAAACACTTAGAGGAAACAAGATAAACCTATCTATAAGATAAGACAGTGTTAGAGCAATTCTTGATAAAGTACAGAATTTTAAACAACAGCCAAAAAGACAATGAGTTTTTGTCTGTGGGCAAAAGTAATAGATTTCATTGATTGATGTGGAAATGATTACAATGAATCTAATCTATTACAAAGAAGCCTGTGAACACCTAGACTAATCTCATTTCAGGCTTGAGTCCATATCCTGCATAAACTCTTGCCTTCAGTTTGTCAAGTCTTCAAGGTTGATTCACGTACCCTTCAGCTTTGGCTATCTTCAATACTTCCATCATAATGACCTTTGTATCATGCTTTTGAGTTCCAGGAACCAAGGGAGGAGCTCGAATGGTGAACTCGGGAGCCTTCACTTGAACTTGAGCTGCCTCAGCCTCCTCCAAGATCTTCTGGATTAGCTCAGGATGATTGTCCATCATGTAGTCAGTGAAGTGGGCATTGATATCGTCAGTGTCGCCCCACTTCTTCACAACAAACCACAGTCTAACAAATTCATCCCTTGCATCAGTCCAAAACTCCTTCAATGTCTCTGAGACGAACTCATCAACAAAAGCTTCCCTTGCTCCTGATTCTGGCCTTCTGACTTGAAGAATTGTTGATTTCCTAACTGTTGGCTTCTTCCTATACTTCCTGGGCTCAGGCTTCGCCTTCTTCCTCCTTAGCAAGCTGATCACTGCATCATCCAGTTCTCGTTGTTGAAGCTCAGTGATATCAGTCAGCTTCTCAACCTTCTTCTCCAAGATGCGCATCTTCTCCTTCTGAGCAATTTCAGCTCTGCGCATAGCCTCCGATTTTTCAGATTGATCTCCCCATGCTTCAGCACATAACTCCGCAACCAACTCACCTGAGTAAGTGATGGGATTCTTCCTTGAGCTCATGGGAGACGACCTCTGAACTGGCTCAGGTTGTTGCTTGGAAGGTTCATTAGCCTTGCCTTTGTTGCCTCCTCTCTCAGCTTGGCAACAATTTCTTCTCCTTCCTTTTCCACCGCCGCTAACCTAGCTGACTTCCTCACCCTTAAAATGTTTCCTTCAGGATTGGCTTCAGGGTCAGCTAGAACGGTTTCACCTTGATTGACTTCCTCCGATGCCTCAGGGCGGGATCTTTTCTTCTTCTTTTCCCCCTTTTTGGCATCATCATTGGCCTGGGATGGGAGTGACTCAGCTCCACTGTTGATAACAAAAGAGGCTAAGGATTGAACTTCCAATACGCCCTCCATCAGCATCTCAACTCCCGTGGCAATCCCAGTGCCTGCAAAAGAAACTGAACCGATAGCAGCATTGACTTTCTTCTCAAAGACCTCCATAGAGAGTTGGAGTCTTTGTTCAGCCTTGGTGATCCTTTCCTCCACCTTCAAGGACTCACCGCTGACTCTGCTGGCCTCAGTTAGTATCTTTGCCGATTCCTCAGTGGCCTTTTCCAAAGTGTCTGCCACAGACTGAGAGGTGCGATCCAATCTCCCTGACTCCAGCTCCAGTTTGGACGCTGAGTCCTTCATGGCCTGAGTGACAATAGCTCCAGTCTGAACTGCAAGCCTGTCCACTGCCTGATTCATCTTCTCGTCCCTGATCGCATCCCTCTCCTCAAGCTTTCTGAGAGTGTTCCTAAGCATTTTCTTGGTGCGCTTCCTCTCATTCCTCACTGACTTGGCCGTGTCAGTCATCGTTTTCTTTAACAAAATCAGCTCCCTGTTAGCAAGGGTGTTATAAGCTGACTTTGTCCACCTGATGTGCTTCGCCAGGGCCTTGGAGTCTTCTTCCTTCTCAGCTCGTAGCCTCATTACCTCCTCCTGAAGTTCAGCTAGATTTTCTGAGGTTTTCTCCTGCTTGACCTCCACTATGCTTGTGAATTCAGCACGTCCGACCCCGGTTGTGATCACATCCTCATCATCAGCGGCCACATCAGTGATTGGCTGCTTTCCCTTGTCAGCCCCTGCAGCATCAGTCCCTTCTTCAAGGTGCACTGAAGGCAGTTGTGAAGTAGTCATAGCCGCCTCCTCAGGCTCAGCTAAGCTAACTTGAACCTTAGGAGCAAGTCCCTCGGAACTGAAAGTCTCCTTGGATGCCTCAACATCTTCCTCTCTTGTCTCAGGGCAGGGAATCCCTTCATCGACAGATGTCTCATTGGCAACTGAGATGTTCACAACATCCTCAGCCACTGGTCCACCCTTGGCACCAGTGTCTTTTCCACCTTCCCCCTGAGCCTGAGGCTCAGAGTTTATCTCATCAACTTCCTGTGCAGTTTCCTCCACTGCCTTCTCCAGGTCTCCACCCTAAGCTCCTTCATCATCCTCATCACCATCCTTCTCGTCATCAGATAGGAGGTCAGCCTTGCTCTTGGACATCATATCCGCCACTAGCTGCTTCAGGTTATCAAAGTTCAAGAGTTGAAGCCAGCTAGTTAATCCAAAGAAAGAGCAGATCTTGGCCTCTTCCGCCTCCCAGTGCTCCCAACCACGTGCATCCACCAGCATATGTTGCTCCTGCATGTTTGATTGTTTGAAGTCCAACCAAACTTTGAGCTCTATCACATACGCCAGCAGCTCAGTATACTTGGATAGCCCAGGCCAGCACTTCCCTGCCCATTCTGTGGCGTTCCCCCTGAGAGTGTTCTCCAGAATCCCTCCTGCCATGTGTTCATCTAACTCCTCCTCCTCCAATTCAAGGAACTCATCCTCCTCTGCTGAAATGGATTTGGGATAGTCTTTGGGATTGGGGTATGATGGAAAGTCTGCGGGATTTGGAAGATTCGGCTCTGCTGACTGGTCAGGCTCATTCGTGTGTGAAGTTGATGGCGCTGACTCAGTAGGCTGATTTGGCTCTGAGGTTTGGGGTGGTTGGGGAGTTTGAGGTGTGGGGTCAGGGATGGAAGGTGTTTGGGTTTCAGGGTGTGGGGGTGTTTGAGTGGGTACTGTCTCAGGTTGCAACGACTCAGCCGTCTCGACAGTTTTTCTCACTTCCTCCAAGTCAGAGGTTCCAGGAGAGCTTGACTTCTCCCTCTCACTCACCTCAGGTAGCTTCTTAGCAGGGGATTTTCTGGTCCCCTTCCTAAGCCTCTTCAGGGGCCTCTCTTCCTGAGCACCCTCCTTTCTGACATCATCGTCAGTTCCCTCAGCCTCAGACCCGGCCTTCTTGGGATCAGACTCAGTCCCAGATTTCATGCTCTTCCCTGACAGCACTATCTTCACCCTCTTCTTCTTCTCAGCCGTGGTCACCTCCGGCTGCTCCATCTCCACAGCTGCAACCTCCTCATCCTCCTTACTCCTCTCAAGGAGCTCATCTACCCGTTCAATGAGACTGGTTGCCACTCTCTTGGCCTTACCAGCTGGCTTTTTACCCTGACCCTTTGCTTTCGCATTGGGATCAGTCAGCCCTAGCACTGAATAGGTATCACTCAGTAAGGAAAACATTACCTTCTTTGAGGAGAGACTGTCCTCAAAGTCGAAGGTATACCCATGGCAAGCATGAGCAATCAGGATGGACATCCTCGTGCCGAATGGCAAGATGGCACTGACGGAAATGTGCTTCTCCTCCTCGTCCCGCGTAAGCTTGTCCAATCCTGCCTGATGGAGTTGATCGAGGAAGAACTGCTCCCAGTTCTCTTCCACTCCATCAGCAATTGCCCCCATGAGCCTCAGCTTGGGCAGACTCAACTGCTCGTGAGAGCCAGTTGCTCCCATCACTATCTTGGACACCAAGTCCACCAGTGCTCTGTACTCAGGCTTCAGAGTATTCTTGTTCTGACGAGCCTTGAACTCCGATGACCCTGACTTGGTCCATTTCCCAAGAAGCTCTCCCTCTGAGTTCTCCTTGTAGGTTCTTGGGTTGATGCCTGAGAATGGCAATTTAAAGACTTCCCTCACCGCCTGCCTGAAGTTGATAGTGACCACCTCTGTGTTGTAAAGAGGTTCGCCGTCGCCGTCCTTCTCTCCCGTCGGCTTCAGTACAGTTACCTTCGTGAAAACTTCCCCTTTCCGTAAGAACATATTTAAATAGGCTTCCACCACTGTTCTTGGGAGCAAGGAAATGGGGCGGGTGGTGAAGTATGTTTCCAACCCGGCATCGGAAATCCATTTAAATACGGGTTTGATTTCCTCAACCGTAAGACAGATACCTTCCATGGAGATGACTTGCTCCATGTGTACCAGTTTCTTTTCAACAACATCTACGATCTTGTCGGTTGTCCAGTTGGAATCGAGGAATGCCATTGTTTTGAAAAGAAGAGATTTTTCGAAAGAATTATCTGTGTTTGAGCAAGAGAAAACTCAGTGTGCAGATTGTGCGTTGTGTTAGCGTAAAAACCTCAAATGGCACTCTTGATTGATAAGACTAAGTCAGTTACTCAAACGTGGGGTTGAGATTGATCCCTGAATTCGAAAGGTTTTGAAATGAGGGGCCAGGATTAATCTCAGCTTCAATTAAACCCCATGTCAGTCATATTCCGTATAAAATGGACACGTATATAAAAAAGTAACTGTAGCATTAAATGCTCCGTGCGCGTGGGTTTAAATATGAAAAGGCGCGCTTTTAATGAGAACGGAATGCATTTAATAAGGATTTTCAGGATGAAGGACTCAGGGAGACGCTTGAAATTCACAAGAGTCAGGTTAGAACTCATACCTGTCAGGGAGACATTGTAGCACCCTGATACCTCGCTGAGTCGAGTCTGGCCTGAGTTCCCCCTAGAACCCTACACTGACTGCTCTCCCGGATCTAAGAGTCCTAACTCCACTGACAGTTCCATAAACCTTGCTTCAGCCAGAGGCTTAGTCAAGATGTCAGCTCTTTGCCTGTCAGTGTGAATCTTCTCCATCCTAATATCTTTCTTCTCCACATGATCTCGAATGAAGTGGTGTCTAATATCCACATGCTTGTACCTTGTGTGAAGCACTGGGTTCTGAGTAATTGCTATAGCACTATTGTTATCACAATAGATTGGAATCTGATTAGCAAACACTTGGTAGTCCCTCAACTGTTGCCTCAACCATAAAATCTGAGCACAACAACTACCTGCAGCCATATACTCAGCCTCAGTCGTGGATGTAGCCACTGAATTCTGCTTCTTACTAAACCACGAGATCAACTTACTTCCCAAAAACTGACATGTCCCTGAGGTTGATTTCCTATCAATCCTACAACCTCCATAATCTGCATCTGAATAACCTGTCAGTTCTAAGTTGTCATCTGAAGGATACCATAGTCCCATATTGACTGTCCTTTTCAAATAATTAAGTATCCTCTTAGCAGCCTCCAAATGACTTCTCTTGGGATCAGACTGATACCTAGCACACACACCAACTGCAAACGTAATGTCAGGCCTACTTGCAGTCAGGTACAATAAAGAACCTATCAGCCCACGATACTCAGTCTGATTTACTGAAGTCCCTTCAGTGTCAGGATCCATCTTCCAATTTGTGTTCATTGGGATCCTGGCTGGATTGCTATTCTGAACACCAAACTTATGAATTAAGTCTCTTGTATACTTGGCCTGATTAATGAATATACCTTGATCAGTCTGCTTGACCTGCAATCCTAAGAAGAAGTTCATCTCTCCCATCATGGACATCTCAACTTTACCAGTCATCAACTTAGAGAATTTCTCACAGAGCTGATGATTTGGTGATCCAAATATTATGTCATCCACATAAATCTGGACCAAGAGAATGTCATCACCTTCAGTGATCCTGAACAATGTCCTATCCACAGTTCCCTTCTTGAACCCATGGTCTGTCAGGAATTGAGAGAGGGTATCATACCAAGCTCTTGGTGCTTGCTTAAGTCCATAGAGTGCTTTCTTCAAATGATATACTCTATCTCCAACCTCAAACCCGGGAGGTTGTTCAACATATACCTCTTCATTGAGTACACCATTCAGGAAGGCACTCTTGACATCCATTTGATACACCTTGAACTTCTTGTATGTTGCATATGCAAGGAACAACCTGATAGCTTCCAACCTAGCCACTGGAGCAAAAGTCTCATCATAGTCTATTCCTTCAGACTGACAATACCCTTTTGCAACCAGTCTAGCCTTGTTCCTTACCACAACACCATTCTCATCCTTCTTGTTCTTAAAGACCCACTTGGTACCAATCACACCTTGATGCCTAGGTCTATCCACCAGTTCCCAAACCTGATTCCTTGTGAACTGATTCAACTCCTCTTGTATGGCAATGATCCAGTTCGAGTCAGTGAGAGCTTCTTCAATGTTCTGAGGCTCTTGCTCAGAGAGAAAGCAACAGAACAATGCACTCTCACCATGGAACCGTCTGGTCCTGACTCCCTCAGTTGGATCACCAATGATTTGATCAATGTGATGATCTTCTAACCATGTTCTCTTGCCAGGAGTTGTTCCTGAAGTACCTGCAATGTTAGTGTCTACAGGCTCATAAAATTCAGGAAATTGAACAGAAGGGGATGATCCTGAGTCTATGCCAAAGGGATTAACTAGCTCAATGTCAGGGACATTGATTCCCCCTTGATTAGGTGACTCAGGAACCGTCTCAGCTGCAACAGCATCTTCATAGACGGTGCTTACCTCAGGTTGAGCCTGTTCCTCAGTCTGAGGCTCAACAATCCCTGATGTGCTGGGCTTATGAGTGGCACCTGATTCATCATCCTGATCGTCATCATCATCCCATCTCGGAATTGGCACAGTCTTGATCTTGGGATCAGGTTGATTCTTCAAGCTCAGCCTTGTCACACTCCTTGTGACCTCCTCAGTGTCAGGATTCAACACCTTTGCCCTAGACTCATTAGCAGATTCATCAAAGACAACATGAGGTGATTCTTCAACAACAAGGGTCCTATAATTGTAAACCCTGAAGGCTTTACTAACTTCAGAATATCCTAAGAATATTCCTTCATCAGATTTCCTATCAAAGGCTTTCAACTGGGTCTTCCCATTGTTGAGGATGAAGCACTTACAACCAAATACTTGAAAATAAGAAATACGAGGTTTTCTTTTGTTCCATGTCTCATATGGGGTCTGAGCATGTTGTTTGTTCAGCATGGATCTGTTCTGAGTGTAGCATGCAGTGTTGATTGCCTCAGCCCAGAATTTTTTGGGCAATCCTGACTCAGCCAGCATGGTCCTTGCAGCCTCCTTCAGTGTCATGTTCCTTCTTTCAGCGACACCATTCTGTTGTGGGGTTCTAGCTGCAGAAGTCTCATGAGCTATACCAAGTTCATTACAGAAGTCAGAAATATATGAATTTATAAATTCAGTGCCCTTGTCAGATCTGATCTTAGTAATGGACTGATTCTTCTCATTGCTGAGTCTCCTGAGCAACTCTGGAAGCTTCACCTGTGTTTAATTCTTATTTAACAAGAAAATAACCCAAGTATATCTAGAATAATCATCAATAACCACAAGGGTATACTTTCTACCATTCATACTCACAGGTGTTATGGGACCAAATAAATCCATGTGCAAGAGCTGAAGTATCCTGTCAGTGGAATAAGAGGCTTTCTCTTTGAATGACGCTCTGACCTGCTTCCCTTCCTGACAGGCTTTACACACGTGATCTTTGCTAAAAACTTCATTAGGTAGACCATCAACAATTGACTGTCTAGAAATTTTGTTAAGAATCTTGAAGTTCAGGTGGCTTAATCTTTTATACCATAACCAACTGAGCTCTAGAGAGCTTTTAGCAACAAGACAAGTATTAGGAATAGTGCTGCTCCAATCAGCGAGATAAACATTACCTTTCCTTATACCTGATAGAAGCACCTGTGTTGATTTGTCCTTGACTGAACATGTATTCGATGAGAACTCAACACTGAACCCTTTGTCACAGAATTGACTTACTGACAGCAGGTTATGCTTCAGTCCTTCCACAAAGGACACATTTTCCACTCTGACTGTACCTATAATTAGAACACCGAAACCTTTAGTAACACCTTTTGAGTTATCACCAAAGGTTACCTGTGGACCATCTTTAGCTTGATACTCTTGGAGAAGACTCTTCATTCCAGTCATGTGCCTTGAGCAACCACTGTCTAGGTACCAATCAGCTTTGATTGAGTCTCCTCTCCTCTTGTTGTGATCCACAGCCGCCTGCAAGCAAATCAGGCTTTAGGTACCCATTGGGTGTTGGGTCCTATCGTGTCAGCTGTACCCTTCGGGATCCAGACTTGCTTCACAACCCTGATTGCCTCAAAGTGGTAAATCTGTCTCCCTGAAATATCGACATACACAACTTTCTTCTTCTTTGCCTTAGAGGAAGATGGTGTATGAGTGTTAGACTTAGGCTTCACAGGAGCCTGAGTGGGTGCCTTTTGGGCTGGCTTCCTGTTCTTCCTAGGTCTGGGTGCAGCGGGTCTTGGGCCTTGTTCTTGATAAGGACCCTGATTTCTATTCCCCCTAGGCAAGTGAGGGAATGGAAAGCAGTTAAAGGCCTCAGGATGCCAAAACCACGGGGGTGTCATCATATTTGGCCTTCCCTGTTGGTATTGCCAAGCATGATGGTACCCTCGCTGACCAGTCTGAGGGCTCTTGGCCTGAGTCTTCCTCTGCTTTCGCTGAGGTTTTCCCTGGCCTGAGCTCTCAGGGGCTTCCGTAGGTTGCTTTGCCTTTCCCTTGGGTTTTGGCTTAGCTACCTTAGGAGCAACCCTGACTGTGTCAACGGTTTCCTTGCCCTTATCAGTTTGACGGGCCTGGAGCACAACCTTAGGTGCACTCTGGCCTGTCTGAACAAATACCCTCTCAGTGTTGCTCCCTGAAGCAACATGAGACTGACCTTGTTCCCAAGTATCTGGTTGCTATTTATTTCCTCTCTAGCCACTGAGGATTTATTCATTGCTGCAACCTTTTTCTTGAGAGAGTCCTCACTCTTTTTCAGGATTTCATGTCTGGTAAAGAGGTCATCAAACTTACTCTTAAGTACTTTCAGTTCTTCCTTCCTGAGCAGCTCTTCCTCAGCCAGTTCCTTCAGAATCTTCTCTCTTGGAAGACGCTCAGCATTGATTAAATCAATCTCCTGAGTTAGTCTCACAATTTGAGCTGATTCTTTAAGATCAGACTGAGTGAGTTGTTCATTCAGGTTTTGAACTTCAGTACTCAATTTCTTGTTCTCCTCAACCAAGAAGACATTAGTTTCCTGCAATCTGGACAAATCAACCATCAATTGATCAAGACAGATCTGAAGGTTCATTTCTCTAACTGACTCTGAGCTAAGCTCAGGATTTTGACCAGTGTAAGAAGCGCAAACAAAATTTGATGTTACCTCAGGCTCATCCCTAGCCATTAGACAGACATCATCGTACTCGTCATCTGAGAAGAGTTCAGGTGACCTTTCAGCAGGACCGTCAGAATCTGTTGCATCTTCAGCGACCATCGCTCTCCGATCAGCAGATCTTAGATCCCTAGTGGCTCTCCTTTCCTCTCTCTCCCTTGCACTCAGCTCCGGGCAGTCGTACTGATAGTGACCAATCTTGTTACAGTTGTAACATGCTACCTGCTCACTTACTCTTTCTTTTCTTGGTTCAGGGTTCCTCCTTGAGTCAGGTTCCCTGGTTCTTGGTGAGCTTTCAGTCTTTGTTGGATATCTATCATCGCGAGTACGTCTCTGTTCGTCTCTTCTTTCAGGTTTTGGTTCAGAATATCTCCTTTCATCACCACGTTCTCTCCTCTGGTCAGTATTCCTTCGCTCCTCATATCTCCTTGAGCTTTGGTGGGTTTCTTCAGGTTTCCTGTCACGTGAGTCATGATAAAACTTTTTATAACGACCAAACCTGGAATTGAGCTTGTCAAATCGTCTGGCCATCAGGCTGTACTCCTCAGCGAGTTCTTCCCTACTCATCTCCATCAGTGACTTTGATGAAGAGTTTGATGAGGGCTCAACAGGTTCAGACCTGGCCTTGAACGCCACACTTTTCTCAGGAGTTTTCTCCTTCACTTCCTCTTCTGACTGAACTTTCTTCTTTCTTTTGTTAAGATCGAATTCAAGCGCTTTGAGCTCTGAAAAAAGTAAAGCAGAAGTTATGTTACTCATATCCTGAGTGTTCTTAAGCATAATTACACTGTTATCCCATCTCTCAGGAAGGGCATTCAGGATCTTTGAAGCAACATCTCTCCTTGGGACATCCTTGTCCAGCATCACCAACTCATTCATCAACTTGATGAATCTAGACTCCATTTGATCTATGCTCTCGTCAGGCAGCATCTCGAACGCCTTGAATTTCTGAATGACAATGTTTCTCTTGTTCTCCTTAATCTTTTCAGATCCCTCACACATCCTTGTCAGCTCATCCCAGACCTCCTTTGCCGTCTTTAAGTTCATCAGCCTAGCTGACTCCTCGAAGGGCACCGTGTGCAAGATGATATTTCTGGCGACGTTGTCAAGTCCCACCATCTTGATTTCATCATTGGTCATGTCTTTCCTTTCTTTAGGAACCTGCACGCCAATCACAAGATCCTCATATCCCAATCCTCTGACGTTAGGAATAGTGATCTTGATCGGTCCCTCCCTGAGTACACGCGACATCTGGTCATGGATGACATCTAGATGTGCTTCTAATCTGAACTTCCAATAGACAAAGTTAGATACAGAGAATTCAGGTAACGAAGCTTCAAGTCTCCTCGAAGTCATGATGATGCAAGTTTTATGAAAAGCAAACTCAGATCTATTCAGTGACCACCAACAGTTTCTCCTCTGAAACTATTAGTATTCAAAGTCAGCGGTCTTTCGAACCACTGCTCTGATACCACTTGTTGGTCCCGGTACAAGACTGAGGAATACGTGTATGGGGGGGGGGAAGGAATACACATATACCAATTTTTCAACCTTAAAACTGACTGAGTCCCCTTTACTCAGAGTGGTAAAGAACTAGGAGCTGATAACACACCTACTGACTACACTTGGTACTGGTCAGTTGGCTAACTGTCAGTTCAAGTTCAGTGCGGAAATGTTTGAGCCCTGAAAGTTTAAAGTCTTGTTTAGTTTGCTTTCTGAAAAACTTGTTTTACTCAAATCTGAAGAGTGTTTAGTAGGGCAGTGCTCTTTTGAAGATCAGCCTGATTGATTCAGGCCTGATAAACTTGAATGGATTTGGTATTTGCATTAAATGCATATTGAATGCTTGCCCGTTGAATATGCAGTCTGAATTCAGTCTTCATGTCAGGTTCCGTACGTGCGTGTCCTTCTCGGATTGGTCCACGTCATCAGGTTGGTGAGAATGTCAGAACTTATTCCTGAGCTTCAGGCTTGTCTTATTAAGTTCATTTCGTCTTGAGCCCACCAGTCTTGTCCTGACGCTGAAATTCCTTTTGCATTGCTGGGCTCTACTCCAAGTCTTCCCATTAACTCAGTGACATCCTGTTCCCTTCAGGACTGAGTTAGTAATGACCTCAGGGTCATACTCTTCATCACTGACACTTACTCAGCCAGCTTAGAGGACTGCCATAAGTTCAGGATGGTGCTCTTCGTCTTCAGGCTCTGAGTCTTGATTGTCTCCAGTGAGTTCTCCTCTCACTGAGTACCTGTGAAGTGTAAAATGACTAAGTACTAATCCTAACCAAGACTAGCCTGACAAAGACAGATTAAGGCAATCATCTTTTCAGGGGCTTTGGGATCTTAATCAAAACTGACAATGTCCCAACAGGTCATCATCTGAATCTGAATCTGAATCAAGAACAGGTGGATTGACTTTGATAACTCTGGGTGTAGTCTGATTCTGGGTCTCATCAGAAGACTTAGAGTCCACCTTGCACTCAAAAGCAGATTCATCAAAAACAACATGAGGTGTTTCCTCCACACAAAGTGAATTCTTATTAAAAACTCTAAAAGCCTTACTGGTGCTGGAATATCCTAAAAATATTCCATCAGCCACTTTAGCATCAAAGGTTCTTAATTTAGATTTCCCATTGTCATGGATGAAACATTTACATCCAAAAACATGAAAGTATAAAACAGATGGGGTTTTACCTTTCCATACCTCATATGGGGTCTTATTATGTCTCTGGGCAATCAGGCATCTGTTCTGAGTGTAGCAAGTTGTATTAATAGCCTCTGCCCAAAATCTCTGTGGAGTGTTGTATTCTGCCAGAAGTGTTCTTGCAGCTTCTTTAAGAGTCATATTCCTCCTTTCTGCTACTCCATTTTGTTGGGGTGTTCTGGCAGCAGATGTCTCATGAAAAATCCCATGGTCCTTGCAATAATCTGCAATGTGTGAATTTAAAAACTCTGTCCCTTTATCACTTCTGATTCTGACTATGCTCTGGTTCTGCTCATTCTGAATCTGATTGAAGAATTCTGGCAGCTTAGTCATAGTTTCATTTTTCTTAAACAAGAACACTACCCAAGTGTATCTTGAAAAGTCATCCACTATCACTAAGGTGTACTTCCTTCCACTGAAACTAAGAGGAGAAACAGGTCCAAACAGGTCCATGTGAAGTAGTTGAAGTACTCTGGTTGTGGTTGTGCTCTGGACATCCTTAAAGGAAGTCTTGGGTTGTTTACCCTTCTGGCATGAACCACAAACCTGATTCTTCTTGAACACTTCATTAGGAAGACCTCGAATGATACCTTTTCTGGCAATCTTATTCAGTGTTTTGAAGTTAGGATGACACAATCTCTTGTGCCAAATCCAGCTATTCTCTGCAGATCCTTTAGCAACCAGGCAAGCATTTCTTGGGCAACTGCTAAAATCTGCAAGATAAATGTTACCCTTCCTCAAGCCTATTAGCAAGATATCATTATAATCAGAAGAGAAAACAGTGCATGAATCACTAGAAAACTTCACTGAGTATCCCTTGTCACAGAATTGGGATACTGAAAGCAGATTATGCTTGAGTCCTTCAACATAGTAAACTTCATCTACAGAAACTCCATTGAAGGTCAACTTTCCAACTTCTCTGGTGACGCCATAGTTGTTGTCACCAAACATCACTCTTGGTCCATTCAATGGCTTGAAATCTTGGAGATTATCCTTCTGGAAGGTCATGTGCTTGGAACATCCACTATTAATGTACCAGACATGGTTGCTTGAAAATCCTTTCTCCAATGGACTCTTATCTACCTGCAGAGAAATCAATTAGGTCCCCTACTAGTGCTGGGTCTTGATTGGTTAGTTGCAGGTTTTGTAGGAATCCAAAGATAAAGATCATCCCTTGATGGATGAGGAGATCTTATCTTCCTTCCAAATCTATCTACCAGCACATGTCCTCTTACAATGACATATTGAGCTACTGGTCTGATAAGGATACCTTTCCTATAAACAGGTCTGGTGTACCTTTTCTCAAATCTGGCCTTTGGAATGGCCTGCCTCAAAGACATGGTCTTAAAGGTCCGGTTGTAAGGGTACATCCTAGAAGAACCATCTCTGGTGTCATAACTACCTAGATCAGTTGGTTTTCTATAGATGGGTCTGGAAGACCACCTCTGGTTCTGATACTTAGACCTGCTCTGGTGGTCATAGTTCCTTTGAGTATACCTATTCTGGAATTGATTTCTCTGAGAAAATTGTCTCTGGGGTACCTGGTGCTGTTGAACATTGTTCCTTCTCTGGTAGGTCTTACTCTGATTGGTATTCCCCTTTCTTGAGTGTTTCCCTTGAGGTCCCCTAATCTGGTTAGGTTCCCTTCGAGGATTACTCTGGGGTCCTCCAACTTGAGTAAGTTCTACTCCTTGGGACTCATTGTTCACAGGACCATTAATCTTCAATGGTTCCCCTTGTTGACTTTTATTCTCTAGAATCTTCTCTTCCAGGACAGTCAACTCTTTTGGACCATATGTTATGTGATTAACAGAGTGATTCCTTTTCCAATAAGGATTGTGAACCACCTTGTAACCATTACCAGTCAAGTCTCTATCATCCCAGATTTCTACCAATTTACCAGCTCTTACAGACTTGTCTTTATTATAAAGGTACTTATGAGTTTTAGTGGAAATTCTAGAGTATCCTAAACCACTCTTATCACAAATGCGCTGAGAAGACTCTGATATGATAGATACAACAGATGGTATCTTAGGAGCTTCTCTGGGCATGGGTATCTCCTCTATGTTGTGAGAAACTTGTTTTCCCTTGATAAGAGTCTGGTATTTGGCTCTGAGTTCATTGATCTCATCTTCTTGAGAGTTCTTTTCTTTCATGAGTTGATCTACCAGAGTATCTCTTTCTGTGATCTTATCCTGAAGTTCAGAGACTTCTTTGGAATGATCTTTCATGAGTTCTCTGGTGGATTTATGCTCATGAGAGAGAGAGATTGAACTTCAGCTCTGAGCCTGATAGCATTTTGGAGATCTGATAGCATTTGTTGCATATCAGACTCTCTGGAGTTACCAGATGAATTAGAGGATTCAGTATATTTGGAATTTGATAAGACTAGAGTAGTTTCATTTACCTCAGTGATGTCTGCCATAAGACACACATCATCATCTGATCCAAAGTCAGAAGAAGAAGAACTGGAACTAGTATCCTCCTCCTCTGCTTCTGCCAGCAATGCTCTCTTATCTGCATATCTCCTATCTCTCTTGATTCTTTTCTCTTCTCTTTCCCTAGGAGTAAGCTGAGGACAATCATAACTGTAGTGACCAGTCTTGTTGCATGTGTAGCAGGCATTGTCTCCTCTGGAACTAGGACTTGGCTCTCTCCTCCTCTGGTTGTAGTCTGATCTGGCTGGACTACTCTCTCTCCTCTGGTAATCAGGTCTGCCAGAGCTACCATCCCTCCTCTGATAATCTGATCTCCCAGAGTTGCCAGGGTTGTCATCTCTCCTCCTCTCTGGAGTTCTGAATCTAGTCTCCCTTGAGTCTCCAGATGTCTTCTCCTTCTCTGCAGGCTTGAAGGAACTCTTTCTGTCTCTGGTAGATTCCTTCCAGTGCCTTTTGTACCTGCCATATTTTGTACTCATTTTATCTAATTTACGAGTTAGAAGTGCTACCTGCTCCTTGAGGCTCAAGTCATCTGCAGTAGACTCCTTTGGCTTGACATCAGGCTTGATAGTTGAAGAGAATGCAACACCTTTCTGGCCAGAAGAGGAAACCTCTTCTGTTTGATCCTCCTCTTGAAGATCATACTCATAGGCTTTGAGATCAGACAACAGAAGATGATGATCCAGAGTATTGAGATCCTTGTTGTCCTTGATCACAGTGACTTTAATTCTCCACCTGCTGGTTAGTGAGCGCAAGATTTTACTATTAATTTCTTTTTCAGAGTAGGTCTTACCTAAAGCACTAGCCTTGTTCAGAAGGTTTGTGAGACGCATGTCCAGCTGGTCAATGGTCTCGTCTGGTTTAATCTTGAAGGTGTCAAACGAGTGTTGAACAGCTTGGAGCTTGTTGTCTTTGATCTTCTCTGTTCCCTCACAGAGAAGTGCAAGTTTATCCCACATCTCCTTGGCAGTGGCACATGTTCTGACCTTTTCAATCACCTCTTTAGTAAGTGTGTTGATGATCTCTGTTCTTGCCACCTGGTCCAAGTTGTAGAGCTTTCTTTCATCATTATCAAGCTCATCTTTCTTTTTTAGGATTCTTTGCCTGGGGACTCTATCCTCTGCAGCTTCACTAGTTTCTTCCCTGGACTCTGACCTGCCACTATCAATAGGAGTCCAGTAAAATTGAATGGGGCCACTTTCAACCACATCTAACATGCAGTGGTGAATAGCTCCAAGATGATTGCTCATCATGAAACTCCAGTAGCTGTAATCCTCAAAAGAGAATTCTGGAAGCTTACGGCTCTTGTAAGAAGATTTTGCAGACATTTTGATAAGAAATTAAGGGAAATAACAAGAACTTGAACAAAAGCACTAAAGAGCAAAGGATCTGCCCGGTGACCACCAAAAGCTTTTCAAAGCAGTGGTCGTTGGACACACTACTCTGATACCACTTGTTGGTCCCACTAGTTAGATTAATTGCGGAAGCTTAAGTTAAATGTCTTTCAAAGTCTTTTACAAGAGAGTAATAATCAAAAGAACAATAAGTAAATTGAAAACAATAAAGAACACAAGATATATAGTGGTTCAGATTTGAATATCCTATGTCCACTCTCCCTTATATCTAAGGGGTCTCACTATCAACCAACCACTCACTTACTTACTGGAATTTGGAAGTACCAGTTCCTTCTTACACCTCTTTAGATTTGACTTCAATCTAAAGATCAAACAGCCTACAACCTTGTCTGATAGATGAACATGTTGAGGTTTCAATAACTCCTTAAGAGTAGATAAATATTATGAACAGTAAGAGTGCTTGGTATGAATCTCAAAAGCTTGGATAGACTTATGCGCCTATATAGTTTTTTCTCGAGCTTTTTCTTGAACTGCACTCTCATATTTATAGAGGGGATTAGGGCTAGCCGTTGGAGGGCTAATCCAATCAGATCCTCTATATAAGGAAGCCTCAATCAATCAATTCCCTAATTGATTGATTGGGTTGGTGGGATCCTTGGATTGATTATCTTCAAATACTTTCCAATCCTGATCTTGTTGACTTGATTTGAATCACCAACGGTCAATAGCTTCCTCTGCCTAACTCTGATTCTCTCCAGAGAAGGCAAGACCAGACACCAGGCAACCTCGGTGTCTTCTGGTCCTCATCTGGTCAACAACCAGAATACTCAGTAGAATCAGGGGATCAAACTGAGCATCTTTTGTTCTACCAGACTCGTCTGGTCCGGACTCGTCTGGTCTGGGGAAGGTCCTCTGCCTCTGGTCAGATCTCATCTGGTGAAGTCTTCTGGTCTGGCAGTTCCCCCTAGACAAAGTCCTAATCTAGATCATCATCTGGCTAACAGGTCCAGATGGTCCTATTACATCTTCTGGTTTGTTTTAACTCATCAAAACTAACAACTTTTATCCTAACACTAGGGATGAGCCTGAGGTAACATCAAATTCTGTTTGTGCTTCTTACACTGGTCAAAATCCTGAGCTTAGCTCAGAGTCAGTCAGAGAAATGAACCTTCAGATCTGCCTTGATCAATTGATGGTTGATTTATCCAGACTGCAGGAATCTAATGTCTTCTTGGTAGAGGAGAACAAGAAATTGAGTACTGAGGTTCAAAACCTGAATGAACAACTCACTCAGACTGATCTTAAAGAATCAGCTCAAATTGTGAGACTAACTCAGGAGATTGATTTAATCAATGCTGAGCGTCTTCCAAGAGAGAAGATTCTGAAGGAACTGGCTGAGGAAGAGCTGGTCAGGAAGGAAGAACTAAAAGTACTTAAAAGTAAGTTTGATGACCTCTTTACCAGACATGAAATCCTGAAAAAGAGTGAGGACTCTCTCAAGAAAAAGGTTGCAGCAATGAATAAATCCTCAGTGGCTAGAGAGGAAATAAATAGCAGCCATATACTTGGGAACAAGAAAAAGGGACTTGGTTATGTTCCTGAGAAATCCTTACAAGGTCAATCTTATGTTGCTTCAGGGAGCAACACTGAGAGGGTATTTGTTCAGACAGGCCAGAGTGCACCTAAGGTTGTGCTTCAGGCCCATCAAACCGATAAGGGCAAGGAAACCGTTGACACAGTCAGGGTTGCTCCTAAGGTAGCTAAGCCAAAACCCAAGGGAAAGGCGAAGCAACCAAAGGAAGCCCCTGAGAGCTCAGGTCAGGGAAAACCTCAGCGAAAGCAGAGGAAGACTCAGGCCAAGAGCCCTCAGACTGGTCAGCGAGGGTACCATCATGCTTGGCAATACCAACAGGGAAGGCCAAACATGATGACACCCCCGTGGTTTTGGCATCCTGAGGCCTTTAACTGCTTTCCATTCCCTCACTTGCCTAGGGGGAATATAAATTAGGGTCCTTATCAAGAACAAGGCCCAAGACCTGCTGCACCCAGACCTAGGAAGAACAGGAAGCCAGCCCAAAAGGCAACCACTTAGGCTCCTGTGAAGCCTAAGTCTAACACTCATACACCATCTTCCTCTCAGGCAAAGAAGAAGAAAGTTGTGTATGTCGATGTTTCAGGGAGACATATTTACCACTCTGAGGCAATCAGGGTTGTGAAGCAAGTCTGGATCCCGAAGGGTACAGCTGACACGATAGGACCCAACACCCAATGGGTACCTAAAGCCTGATTTGCTTGCAGGCGGCTGTGGACCACAACAAGAGGAGAGGAGACTCAATCAAAGTTGTTTGGTACCTAGACAGTGGTTGCTCAAGGCACATGACTGGAATGAAGAGTCTTCTCCAAGAATATCAAGATAAAGATGGTCCACAGGTAACCTTTGGTGATAACTCAAAAGGTGTTACTAAAGGTTTTGGTGTTTTGATAATAGGTACAGTCAGAGTGGAAAATGTGTCCTTTGTGGAAGGACTGAAGCATAACCTGCTGTCAGTAAGTCAATTCTGTGACAAAGGGTTCAGTGTTGAGTTCTCATCGAATATATGTTCAGTCAAGGACAAATCAACACAAGTGCTTCTATCAGGTATAAAGAAAGGTAATGTTTATCTCGCTGATTGGAGCAGCACTATTCCTAATACTTGTCTAGTTGCTAAAAGCTCGGTAGAGCTCAGTTGGTTATGGCATAAAAGATTAAGCCACCTGAACTTCAAGATTCTTAACAAAATTTCTAGACAGTCACTTGTTGATGGTCTACCTAATGAAGTTTTTAGCAAAGATCACGTGTGCAAAGCTTGTCAGGAAGGGAAGCAGGTCAGAGCGTCATTCAAAGAGAAAGCTTCTTATTCCACTGACAGGATACTTCAGCTCTTGCACATGGATTTGTTTGGCCCCATAACACCTGTGAGTATGAATGGTAGAAAGTATACCCTTGTGGTTATTGATGATTATTCTAGATATACTTGGGTTATTTTCTTGTTGAATAAGAAAGAAACACAGGTGAAGCTTCCAGAGTTGCTCAGAAGACTCAGCAATGGGAAGAATCAGTCCATTACTAAGATCAGATCTGACAAGGGGACTGAATTTATAAATTCATATATTTCTAACTTTTGTAATGAACTTGGTATAGCTCATGAGACTTCTGCAGCTAGAACCCCACAACAGAATGGTGTCGCTGAAAGGAGGAACAGGACACTGAAGGAAGCTGCAAGGACCATGCTGGCAGAGTCAGGATTGCCCAAGAAATTCTGGGCTGAGGTAATCAACACTGCATGCTACACTCAGAACAGATCCATGCTGAACAAACAACATGCTCAGACCCCATATGAGACATGGAACAAAAGGAAACCTCATATTTCTTATTTCCATGTATTTGGTTGTAAGTGCTTCATACTCAACAATGGGAAGACCCAATTGAAAGCCTTTGATAGCAAATCTGATGAAGCTATATTCTTAGGATATTCTGAAGTTAGTAAAGCCTTCAGGGTTTACAATTGTAGGACCCTTGTTGTGGAAGAATCACCTCATGTTGTCTTTGATGAATCTGCTAATGAGTCTAGGGCAAAGGTGTTGAATCATGACACTGAGGAGGTCACAAGGAGTGTGACAAGACTGAGCTTGAAGAATCAACCTGATCCCAAGATCAAAACTGTGCCAATTCCGAGATGGGATGATGATGACGATCAGGATGATGAATCAGGTGCCACTCCTAAGCCCAGCACATCAGGGATTGTTGAGCCTCAAACTGAGGAACAGGCTCAACCTGAGGTAAGCACCGTCTATGAAGATGCTGTCACAGCTGAGACGGTTCCTGAGTCACCTAATCAAGGGGGAATCAATGTCCCTGACATTGAACTTGTTAATCCCTTTGGTATAGATTCAGGATCATCCCCTTCTGTTCAATTTCCTGAATTTTATGAGCCTGTAGACACTAACATTGCAGGTACTTCAGGAACAACTCCTGGCAAAAGAACATGGTTAGAAGATCATCCCATTGATCAAATCATTGGTGATCCAACTGAGGGAGTCAGGACCAGACGGTTCCATGGTGAGAGTGCATTGTTCTGTTGCTTTCTCTCTGAGCAAGAGCCTCATAACATTAAGGAACAAGGCTAGACTGGTTGCAAAAGGGTATTATCAGTCTGAAGGAATAGACTATGATGAGACTTTTGCTCCAGTGGCTAGGTTGGAAGCTATCAGGTTGTTCCTTGCATATGCAACGTATAAGAAGTTCAAGGTGTATCAAATGGATGTCAAGAGTGCCTTCCTGAATGGTGTACTCAATGAAGAGGTATATGTTGAACAACCTCCCGGGTTTGAGGTTGGAGATAGAGTATACCATTTGAAGAAAGCACTCTATGGACTTAAGCAAGCACCAAGAGCTTGGTATGATACCCTCTCTCAATTTCTGACAGACCATGGGTTCAAAAAGGAAACTGTGGATAGGACATTGTTCAGGATCACTGAAGGTGATGACATTCTCTTGGTCCAGATTTATGTGGATGACATAATTTTTGGATCACCAAATCATCAGCTCTGTGAGAAATTCTCTAAGTTGATGACTGGTAAATTTGAGATGTCCATGATGGGAGAGATGAACTTCTTCTTAGGATTGCAGGTCAAGCAGACTGATCAAGGTATATTCATTAATCAGGCCAAGTATACAAGAGACTTAATTCATAAGTTTGGTGTTCAGAACAACAATCCAGCCAGGATCCCAATGAACACAAATTGGAAGATGGATCCTGACACTGAAGGGACTTCAGTAAATCAGACTGAGTATCGTGGGCTGATAGGTTCTTTATTGTACCTGACTGCAAGTAGGCCTGACATTACGTTTGCAGTTGGTGTGTGTGCTAGGTATCAGTCTGATCCCAAGAGAAGTCATTTGGAGGCTGCTAAGAGGATACTTAAGTATTTGAAAAGGACAGTCAATATGGGACTATGGTATCCTTCAGATGACAACTTAGAACTGACAGGTTATTCAGATGCAGATTATGGAGGTTGTAGGATTGATAGGAAATCAACCTCAGGGACATGTCAGTTTTTGGGAAGTAAGTTGATCTCGTGGTTTAGTAAGAAGCAGAATTCAGTGGCTACATCCACGACTGAGGCTGAGTATATGGCTGCAGGTAGTTGTTGTGCTCAGATTTTATGGTTGAGGCAACAGTTGAGGGACTACCAAGTGTTTGCTAATCAGGTTCCAATCTATTGTGATAACAATAGTGCTATAGCAATTACTCAGAACCCAGTGCTTCACACAAGGTGCAAGCATGTGGATATTAGACACCACTTCATTCGAGATCATGTGGAGAAGAAAGACATTAGGATGGAGAAGATTCACACTGACAGGCAAAGAGCTGACATCTTGACTAAGCCTCTGGCTGAAGCAAGGTTTATGGAACTGTCAGTGGAGTTAGGACTCTTAGATCCGGGAGTGCAGTCAGTGTAGGGTTCTAGGGGGAACTCAGGCCAGACTCGACTCAGCGAGGTATCAGGGTGCTACAATGTCTCCCTGACAGGTATGAGTTCTAACCTGACTCTTGTGAATTTCAAGCGTCTCCCTGAGTCCTTCATCCTAAAAATCCTTATTAAATGCATTCCGTTCTCATTAAAAGCGCGCCTTTTCATATTTAAACCCACGCGCACGGAGCATTTAATGCTACAGTTACTTTTTCATATACGTGTCTGTTTTATACGGAATATGACTGACATGGGGTTTAATTGAAGCTGAGATTAATCCTGGCCCCTCATTTCAAAACCTTTCTAATTCAGGGATCAATCTCAACCCCACGTTTGAGTAACTGACTTAGTCTTATCAATCAAGAGTGCCATTTGAGGTTTTTACGCAAACACAACGCACAATCTGCACACTGAGTGTTCTCTTGCTCAAACACAGATAATTCTTTCGAAAAATCTCTTCTTTTCAAAACAATGGCATTCCTCGATTCCAACTGGACAACCGACAAGATCGTAGATGTTGTTGAAAAGAAACTGGTACACATGGAGCAAGTCATCTCCATGGAAGGTATCTGTCTTACGGTTGAGGAAATCAAACCCGTATTTAAATGGATTTCCGATGCCGGGTTGGAAACATACTTCACCACCCGCCCCATTTCCTTGCTCCCAAGAACAGTGGTGGAAGCCTATTTAAATATGTTCTTACGGAAAGGGGAAGTTTTCACGAAGGTAACTGCACTGAAGCCGACGGGAGAGAAGGACGGCGACAGCAAACCTCTTTACAACACAGAGGTGGTCACTATCAACTTCAGGCAGGCGGTGAGGGAAGTCTTTAAATTTCCATTCTCAGGCATCAACCCAAGAACCTACAAGGAGAACTCAGAGGGAGAGCTTCTTGGGAAATGGACCAAGTCAGGGTCATCGGAGTTCAAGGCTCGTCAGAACAAGAATACTCTGAAGCCTGAGTACAGAGCGCTGGTGGACTTGGTGTCCAAGATAGTGATGGGAGCAACTGGCTCTCACGAGCAGTTGAGTCTGCCCAAGCTGAGGCTCATGGGGGCAATTGCTGATGGAGTGGAAGTGAACTGGGAGCAGTTCTTCCTCGATCAACTCCATCAGGCAGGATTGGACAAGCTTACGCGGGACGAGGAGGAGAAGCACATTTCCGTCAGTGCCATCTTGCCATTCGGCACGAGGATGTCCATCCTGATTGCTCATGCTTGCCATGGGTATACCTTCAACTTTGAGGACAGTCTCTCCTCAAAGAAGGTAATGTTTTCCTCACTGAGTGATACCTATTCAGTGCTAGGGCTAACTGATCCCAATGCGAAAGCAAAGGGTCAGGGTAAAAAGCCAGCTGGTAAGGCCAAGAGAGTGGCAACCAGTCTCATTGAACGGGTAGATGAGCTCTTTGAGAGGAGTAAGGTTAGTGAGGAGGTTGCAGCTGAAGAGGTGGAGCAGCCTGAGGCGGAGAAGGCTGAGAAGAGGAGGAAGGTAAGGGTCGTGCTGTCAGGGAAGAGCACGAAATCTGGGACTGAGTCTGATCCCAAGAAGGCCGGGTCAGAGGCTGAGGGAACTGACGATGTCGTCAGGAAGGAGGGTGCTCAGGGAGAGAGGCCCCTAAAAAGGCTTAGGAAGGGGACCAGAAAATCCCCTGCTAAGAAGCTGCCTGAAGTGAGTGAGAGGGAGAAGTCAAGCTCTCCTGGAGCCTCTGACTTGGAGGAAGTGAGAAAAACTGTCGAGACGGCTGTGTCGTTGCAGCCTGAGACAGTACCCACTCAAACACCCCCACACCCTGAAACCCAAACACCTTTCATCCCTGACCCCACACCTCAACCTCCCCAACCACCACAAACCTCAGAGCCAAACCATCCTACTGAGTCAGCGCCATCAACTTCACACATGAATGAGCCTGACCAGTCAGCCGAGCCAAACCTTCCAAACCCTACTGACTTTCCCTCATACCCCAATCCCAAGGACTGCCCCAAATCCATTTCAGCTGAAGAGGATGAATTCCTCGAAGTGGAGGAGGAGGAATTAGACGAGCACATGGCAGGAGGGATTCTTGAGAACACTCTCAGGGGGAACGCCATAGAATGGGCAGGCAAGTGCTGGCCTGGGCTATACAAGTATACTGAGCTGCTGGCGTATGTGATTAAGCTCAAGGTTTGGTTGGACTTCAAACAATCAAACATGCAGGAGCAACATATGCTAGTGGATGCTCGTGGCTGGGAGCACTGGGAGGCGGAGGAGGCCAAGATTTGCTCGTTCTTTGGACTTACTAGCTGGCTTCAACTTTTGAACTTCGACAACCTGAAGCAGTTAGTGGCTGAATTGATGTCCAAGAGCAAGGCTGACATCCTGTCAGGTGATGACGAGAAGGAGGATGAGGATGATGAAGGAGCTCAGGGTGGAGACCTGGAGAAGGCAGTAGAGGAGACTGTACAGGAGGTTGATGAGATGAACTCTGAGCCTCAGGCTCAGGGGGAAGGTGATAAGAACACTGGTGCCAAGGGTGGACCAGTGGCTGAGGATGTTGTGAACATCTCAGCTGCCAATGAGACATCTGTCAATGAAGGGATTCCCTGCCCTGAGACAAGAGAGGAAGATGTTGAGGCATTCAAGGAGACTCTCAGTTCCGAGGGACTTGCTCCTAAGGTTCAAGTTAGCTTAGCTGAGCCTGAGGAGGCGGCTATGACTACTTCACAACTGCCTTCAGTGCACCTTGACGAAGGGACTGATGCTGCAGGGGCTGATAAGGGAAATCAGCCAATCACTGATGCGGCCGTTGATGATGAAGATATGATCATAACCTGGGTCGGACGTGCTGAATTCACAAGCATAGTGGAGGTCAAGCAGGAGAAAACCATAGAAAATCTAGCTGAACTTCAGGAGGAGGTAATGAGGCTACGAGCTGAGAAGGAAGAAGACTCCAAGGCCCTGGCGAAGCACATCAGGTGGACAAAGTCAACCTACAACACCCTTGCTAACAGGGAGCTGATTTTGTTAAAGAAAACGATGACTGACACGGCCAAGTCAGTGAGGAATGAGAGGAAGCGCACCAAGAAGATGCTTAGGGACACTCTCAGGAAGCTTGAAGAGAGGGATGCGATCAGGGATGAGAAGATGAATCAGGCAGTTGACAAGCTTGCAGTTCATACTGGAGCTATTGTCACTCAGGCCATGAAGGACTCAGCGTCCAAACTGGAGCTGGAGTCAGGGAGGTTGGATCGCACCTCTCAGTCAGTGGCAGACACTTTGGCAAAGGCCACTGAGGAATCGGCAAAGATACTAACTGAGGCCAGCAGAGTCAGTGGTGAGTCCTTAAAGGTGGAGGAAAGGATCACCAAGGCTGAACAAAGACTCCAACTCTCTATGGAGGTCTTTGAGAAGAAAGTCAATGCTGCTATCAGTTCAGTTTCTTTTGTAGGCACTGGGATTGCCACGGGAGTTGAGATGCTGAAGGAGGGCGTATTGGAAGTTCAATCCTTAGCCTCTTTTGTTATCAACAGTGGAGCTGAGTTACTCCCATCCCAGGCCAATGATGATGCCAAAAAGGGGGAAAGGAAGAAGGAAAGATCCCGCCCTGAGGCATCGGAGGCAGTTAACCAAGGTGAAACCGTTCTAGCTGACCCTGAAGCCAATCCTGAAGGGAACATTTTAAGGGTGAGGAAGTCAGCTAGGTTAGCGGCAGTGGAGAAGGAAGGAGAGGAAGTTGTTGCCAAGTTGAGGGAGGAGGCAACAAAGGCAAAGGCTAATGAACCTTCCAAGCAACAACCTGAGCCAGTTCAGAGATCGTCTCCCATGAGCTCAAGGAAGAATCCCATCACTTACTCAGGTGAGTTGGTTGCGGAGCTATGTGCTGAAGCATGGGGAGATCACTCTGAAAAATCTGAGGCTATGCGCAGAGCTGAAATTGCTCAGAAGGAGAAGATGCACATTTTGGAGAAAAAGGTTGAGAAGCTGACCGATATCACTGAGTTTCAACAACGAGAACTGGATGATGCAGTGATCAGCTTGCTAAGGAGGAAGAAGGCGAAGCCTGAGCCCAGGAAGTACAGGAAGAAGCCAACAGTTAGGAAATCAACAATTCTTCAAATCAGTAGGCCAGAATCAGGAATAAGGGAAGCTTTTGTTGATGAGTTCGTCTCAGAGACATTGAAGGAGTTTTGGACTGATGCAAGGGATGAATTTGTTAGACTGTGGTATGTTGTGAAGAAGTGGGGCGACACTGACGATATCAATGCCCACTTCACTGACTACATGATGGACAATCATCCTGAGCTATTCCAGAAGATCTTGGAGGAGGCTGATGCAGCTCAAGTTCAAGTGAAGGCTCCTGAGTTCACCATTCGAGCTCCTCCCTTGGTTCCTGGAACTCAAAAGCATGATACAAAGGCCATAATGATGGAAGTATTGAAGATAGCCAAAGCTGAAGGCTACGTGAACCAACCTGGAAGACTTGACGAGCTGAAGGCAAGAGTTTATGCAGGATATGGACTCAAGCCTGAAATGAGATTAGTCTAGGTGTTCACAGGCTTCCTTGTAATAGATTAGATTCATTGTAATCATTTCCACATCAATCAATGAAATCTGTTACTTTTGCCCACAGACAAAAACTCATTGTCTTTTTGGCTGTTTGTTTTTAAATTCTGTATTTTATCAAGAACTGCTCTAACACTGTCTTATCTTATAGATAGGTTTATCATATTTCCTCTAAATGTTTTGAGGATCTTTTCAGTGTTTTGGCATCATCAAAAAGGGGGAAATTGTTGGGACATTGTCAGTTTTGATTAAGATCCCAAAGCCCCTGAAAAGATGTTTGCCTTAATCTGTCTTTGTCAGGCTAGTCTTGATTAGGGTTTGTACTTAGTCATTTTACACTTCACAGGTACTCAGTGAGAGGAGAACTCACTGAAGACAATCAAGACTCAGAGCCTGAAGACGAAGAGCACCATCCTGAACTTATGGCAGTCTTCTAAGCTGGCTGAGTAAGTGTCAGTGATGAAGAGTATGACCCTGAGGTCATTACTAACTCAGTCCTGAAGGGAACAGGATGTCACTGAGTTAATGGGAAGACTTGGAGTAGAGCCAAGCAATGCAAAAAGAATTTCAGCGTCAGGACAAGACTGGTGGGCTCAAGACAAAATGAACTTAATAAGACAAACCTGAAGCTCAGGAATAAGTTCTGACATTCTCACCAACCTGATGACGTGGACCAATCCAAGAAGGACACGCACGTACGGAACCTGACATGAAAACTGAATTCAGACTGCATATTCAACGGGCAAACTTTCAATGTGCATTTAATGCAAATACCAAATCCATGCAAGGACGGCTGCTGCATGAAGATATGTCCGTTTGAAGCCACTCTACATAGATGACTCGAAGGCTATCTCTCCAACGGATAGTTTTTCAAATCACCTATAAATACAGAAGACCTTGAACCCATTCAAGGTTACGGGAAATTTCCAAGCCAGAAATTACTCAAACTCTCAAGCATTCAAAGCGTTCAACCCTTAAGAAGAAGCACTCGAAACCATTTAAATTTCCCAAGTGTTTCTTAGCAACCGAGAGTTATTCTGTATTCCAAGAGCTAAATAGCATTATCTTAAGCTTAGAGAGATTATCCCATCCTTAGCATAGCTTTGCCTTGTAAGGATAATCTCAACTTAGTTGGAATCCAAACTGAAACCAAAACCCTAAGTTAGGTTTGTTGGGAGTAAGTCAGTTAGTGTGTTAGTAAGTGGAGTTGTATAGAGCAGTGAGGTTAGCTGGTCTTGGTGCACCTTGGCACGTTAAAAACAAGAATCCCTTGAGTGGATTTCCTATTAAGTCAGGCCGTGGACGTAGGAGCTTGAGACTCTGAACCACGTTAAACTCCTTGTGTTCTTACTGCTTTGATATTGTGCATACTTGCCATATTACTTGCTCATTCATTGCATTCAGTTTATCAGACCTGAATCAATCAGGCTGATCTACAAAAGAACACTGCCCTACTAAACACCAGTCAGAATTGAGTAAAACAAGTTTTTCAGAAAGCAAACTGAACAAGACTTTAAACTTTCAAGGCTCAAACATTTTCGCACTAAACTCGAACTGATAGTTAGCCAACTGACCCGCACCAAGTGTAGTCAGTAGGTGTGTTATCAGCTTCTAGTTCTTTACCACTCTGAGTAAAGGGGACTCAGTCAATTTTAAGTTTGAAAAATCTGGTATACGTGTATTCCCCCCCCCCCATACACGTATTCCTCAGTCTTGTACCGGGACCAACAAGATTCAAGTCACCAGAAAAGAGGAGAGATGGCAGCTCTGGCAGATCAGACTACCAGAGGAGAGATGATAGTTCTGCTAGATCAGACTATCAGAGGAGATAGAGTAGTCCAGCCAGATCAGAATACAACCAGAGGAGGAGAGATCCTAGTCCAAGTCCCAGAGGAGACAACACATGCTACACATGCAACAAGCCAGGCCACTACAGCTATGATTGTCCTCAACTCACTCCTAGAGAAAGAGAAGAGAAAAGACTCAAGAGAGATAAGAGATATGCAGATAAGAGAGCATTGCTGGCAGAAGCAGAGGAGGAGGATACTAGTTCAAGTTCTTCTTCTTCTGACTTTGGATCTGATGGTGATGTATGTCTCATGGCAGACATCACTGAGGTACAAAAATCTACCTTGTGCTTATCTAATTCCAAATATATTGAATCCTCTCACTCATCTGGTACCTCCAGAGAGTCTGATATGCAGCAAATGCTATCAGATCTCCAGAATTGTGTACAACTTTGCCAGAAACTTGAGAAGGAGAATGGTAGGCTCAGAGCAGAAGTTCAATCTTTATCTCATGAGCAGAAATCCACCAGAGAACTCATGAAAGATCATTCCAAAGAAGTCTCTGAACTTCAGGATAAGATCACAGAAAGAGATACTCTGGTAGATCAACTCATAAAAGAAAAAGACTCTAAGGAAGATGAGTTTAATGAACTTAGAGCCAAATACCAATCTCTTATCAAGGGAAAGCAAGTTGTAGATACTATTGAGGAAGTACCTATGCCCAGAGAAGCTCCAAAGATACCAACTGTTGTATCTATTATATCAGAGTCTTCTCAGTGCATTAATGATAAGAGTGGTTTAGGATATTCTGGAATTACCACAAGATCTCATAAATATCATTATAACAAAGACAAGTCTGTAAGAGTTGGTGAATTGGTAGAAATTTGGGATGAAAAAGATCCTAATGGTAATGGTTACAAAGTAGTTCACAGACCTGGATGGAAAAGGAACTACTCTGCTAATCATTTAGAATATAGTCCAGAAGAGTCGACTGTTTTGGAAGAGAAAGTCTTAGAGACAAAACTTCATAATGGGGAACCAATGAAAATTGATGGTTCTGTTCACAATAAACCTCAAAGAGTAAGACCTACTCAGATTGGAGGTTCCCAGAGGAATCCTCAAAGAGTGGAACCTAAGCAGATTAGGGGACCTCAGAGGAGATACTCAACAAGGGGGAACTTCAATCAGAATAGGAATTCTCAGAGAAGAAACTATGGACAACAGAACTATCATCAGAATCAGGGACCCCAAAGAAGGTTCTCTCAGAGGAATCAATTCCAGAACAGAAACACTCAGAGGAACTATAATCACCAGAAAAGGTCTAACTTTCTTCAGAACCAGAGACCCATCTACAGAAAACCAATTGGTCTGGGTAGTTATGACACCAGAGATGGTTCTTCTCGGATGTACCCTTACAACCAGACCTTTAAGACCATGTCTTTGAGGCAGGCCATTCCAAAGGTTAGATTTGAGGTGAGATACACCAGACCAGTGTATAGGAAAGGTGTTCTCATCAGACCAGCAACTCAATTTGTCATTGTCAGAGGACATGTACTGGTAGATAGATTTGGAAGGAAGATAAGATCTCCTCATCCAAAAAGAGATGATCTTTATCTATGGATTCCTACAAAACTTGTAACTAACCAATCAGGACCCAGCACTAGTAGGGGACCTAATTGATTTCTCTGCAGGAGGACAAAAGCCCATTGGAGAAAGGACTTTCAAGCAACCGTATCTGGTACATTGATAGTGGACGTTCCAAGCACATGACTTTTGAGAAAGATCATCTCCAGGATTTCAAGCCACTGCATGGGCCGAGAGTTATGTTTGGTGACAACAACTTTGGAGTCACCAGAGGAGTTGGAAAGTTGATCATCAATGACGTATCGGTAGATGAAGTCTACTATGTTGAAGGACTCAAGCATAATCTGCTTTCTGTATCTCAATTTTGTGACAAAGGATACTCAGTGAAGTTCTCTAGTGATTCATGCACTGTCTTTTCTTCTGATTATAATGATATCTTGTTTATTAGCTTGAGGAAAGGTAACATTTATCTTGCAGATTTCAACAGTTGTCCCAAAAATACTCGCCTAGTTGCAAAGGGATCTGCAGAGAACAGCTGACTTTAGCACAAGAGGTTGAGTCACCTGAATTTCAAAGCACTCAACAAGATTGCAAGAAAAGGTCTAGTTCGAGGTCTTCCTAATGAAGTGTTTAAGAAGGATCAGGTTTGTGGTTCCTGCCAGAAGGGTAAACGACCCAAGACTTCCTTCAAGGATGTCTAGAGCACAACCACAACCAGAGTACTTCAACTACTTCACATGGACCTATTTAGACCTATTTCACCTCTTAGTTTCAGTGGGAGGAAGTACACCTTGGTGATAGTAGATGACTTTTCAAGATACACTTGGGTAGTGTTCTTGTTTAAGAAAAATAAAACTATCACTAAGCTGCCAGAGTTTTTCAAGCAAATTCAGAATGAGCAGAACCAGAGCATAGTGAGGATCAGAAGTGACAAAGGAACAGAGTTTTTAAATTCACACATTATAGAGTACTGTAAGTGTTGATAGACGACCAGGCGAGCAATATTGATTAGAGGATTAAGAGACTAATAATACAATTAAGAAGTCGGCGACCAGCAGAGATCATGAGGAGTCAAAACACCAGGCGACCAGGAGTGCTATCAGACGGGTGTCAGGCGACCAACACAGCAAGAGAACAAGATGAGTAAATAATTAAGCCAAAAACAAGGGCAAGAGTACCCACCATTTAGGCGACCAAGCGAGCAAGATGAGGCCACGAAGAGACGACTCAAAATTCCACTAATTAAGCATTGCATTAGAAACAAACAAGTGTACTAAACACTTGTCATTGTATAAAATGTAATAGTTTAGGAATAAGACAAGTGGCTAAACACTTGTCAATGCCAAAATCAAAAGGCTAAGAGAATGACACCTCCTACTTGCTTGTAAGCCTATAAATATCCCTCCATGAAAGGGTAAAAACAAGTTCAAATATTCAAGAAAAAGGCCAAACTCTTGCAATTTCATTTCTCAATCTTCACTAACACAAAGTCATCACTTGTAATGTTGTTTGGTGACCTTCTTAATGTTAAAACAACCACTAATCATCAAATTTGGATCAAGGTTATCAACAATTGGCGCTAGAAGAAGGGTTCGAACCTCAAGTTAATTGAAGATTCGATGAATCCGATAGGAAAATCACCGGAACCTACAAATTGCTACCAAAATCTGGCCAAAAGTCACCGAAAACTGGTAAGAGTCACCGGAAACTGGGTATAAGAAGGGTAATTTAACATTTGTGAAGGATTTGTTCATATTTAAGAATTTGAATGCATGCATGTGTGAATTAGGGTTTGCTAAATAACTAAGTTCACACATACAAGGCTAGTTATTCTTAAATTGGCAAAAATAAACATAAAGTCTTCATCACCAAAATACCCAAACATTCTAAAAAATGGTGGGATCACAAGAACAACAGTCTTCAAGTGCATACCCATCGCATAGGTCACGGACTCGGGTACCATCTACAGTGACCATGCACGTACGGTAAGGGCCACATCCAACAGAAATGTGCAAGTTACCATCGACACTCCCGGAGGTGGAAGCTCTGGCCAAAAACCCGGAAGAACTTGCAAAAACGATTGCCATTTTGCAATCAATACAAAGACATCAGGAAAGAGCAGAGCCGTCAAGAGTGTTGGAGACGACTAGGCGACCAGCCGAACAACGAAGTAAGAGACAGGAAGATGTGCGAAATGATGAGGTGGACAGTGCTCAGGCTCGATGGAATAAGGGCAAAACCCCGATGAGCGAGAGGTTGGGAAGCAGAAGAGAGTCCACATCGGGAGGAGAGGTGGAGCCGAGCAAAGGCGCAACAAGGAGCACATGAAATAATTATGGAGGAAGATCGGAACATAGGAGAGGGATCAAGGAAGCCACACCACCACGGAGTGAGCAGCGACCACGCACTGATGCTCGCCCATCCGTCCATGATCGCCTAAGGAGATCAGCATTTGGGCGGCTAGGCCCTAACGGAGCCAGCAATGTCGCCAGGTGACCAACTCAGGAGAAACGTCCCGTTGGTAAGGGACTAAATCAGGATGAAGTCATAGGACTTAATCATGATAAACAACTTTCCAATGGTGGAGCGTCTCCGAGCGAGCTGCAAGCCCTCAAGAAGGCAATTGAGGAGATGCAAAGGCAGTTAGATTCACAGAAAGGCATTGGTTCGACAGTCTTACCATCATCGCTGCTATCACCAACGATCCTGAATGTGCCCGTGCAAAAGAAAATACAGTTTCCAGCTATTAATTTGTACGAAGGGAATTCAGATCCCAAGGTTCATCTGGCAAAATACTCCTACTTCATGATATCAATGAGGGCGTCAGATGCTACATAGTGCCGTAACTTTCCACTCACACTTGGTGATGGCCCCCATCGTTGGTTTTCAGCACTTGCCCCCGGGTCCATCAACTCCTTTGCACAGCTAAGCAAAGAGTTTTTTTCACATTTCTCTATAGTTGGGTCGTACTTAACTCAGAGGCACCAACTGACCGATATTAAGCAAGGGGATGATGAGTCGGACAAAAAGTTTTTGGAAAGATTCGACAAGATACTTCTAAAAGGTAAAATGGTAAGTGAGGACACCAAGATGGTGGCGGTGATGGCGGGCTTGAAGAAAGGAACTGACTTGTGGAAAGAAATACATCTTGCCTGCCCTAAAACATACGCAGAGTTCAGACATCGAGCAGGTATACATGTATCTATGCAAGAAGCATTGCAAAAGGAGTTGGGCGATAAAGTCGATCCCAAGAAAACTGGAAAGAAATCCACATGAAATGATTACAAAGCTCCTAAAAACATGAAAACCTTCAATGAAGGAGCGGAACTGAAGGAAAGATTGAATCAAGTATTCACCACGTCAATAGAAGCTGTGTACAACAATGTCAAAGACAGGGACATGCTATCAGAACCAAGGAAAATCCGGCAAGAGCGCGGAAAGCTGAATCCAAACAAATACTGTGCTTACCATCAGAACATCGGACACTTCACTAGTGAATGTCGCGATCTATTAAAATAACTGTGGAGGTTCTATGAAGAAGGAAAGTTGTCTGAATTTGTGAAGAAGGAACCTGGAAAGAGGCCCAGAATGGCAAATCCACTCAGCTCGGATGATGAAGACAGTGACGACCAGCCGAGCAGGACGACCAAGAAGGGAAAGAAAATCCCAACAGCTCCGGCGGAACCAATTCAGGAAATCCTTATGCTTGAAGCAAGCGGGCCCGTTGGAGGTTGTTCAGATGGGAGGCCCCCGATCTCGAAAAGAAAAAGGAAGGCAGAGATGAGAGCAGTAGCTCAAGTTAAAGAAGTGGGAGTCAACCAGGCCACCAAAAAAATAGGAGATTTGGTGTTCTCAGAAAAGGACTTAGACGGGGTGCTCACACCGCACAATGACTCCTTGATTATATGTGCTAACATCATGGGAATTAGAGTCCATCGGCTACTTGTGGACACCGGCTCCTATACAAACATTCTATTCAAGAGCACGCTAGATCAATTAGGAGATTTTGCAGAATATGTAAAAGATTGTAATCATAAGATAGTGGGATTCGGAGATGTTGTAACCGTTCCCCTAGGTGTAGTTACATTGCCAATTGAACTTGTATCGGCCGAGAATCCTGATAGGAGGTTAACTAGAATGGTAGAATTCTTAGTAGTAGATCAACAGTCCTCCTATAATGGATTTCTCTGCCGACCTTTTATCAATGAATTCAAAGCAGCTGTTTCTACGTACTATTATTGTGTCAAATTCCCAACACCAAAAGGGTCAGGTACAATAAAATGCGATAAAAAAGAGCTCATGAGTGCCTCCTGCAACTGCTACCCAAAGATAATCAGATATCAATGCTAGACGGATAGTCGAGCAACAGTGTTGAAGATGAACCATCCATACTTGATGAAATCATGGAATCTATTGATACGAAGATGATGGAGGTAGACGACCAGCAAGGGGACGAACAAGAAATCCAAAACGACCAACAAAGACAAGAGACTGGACCTTGCCCAAATAAGGTGAAAGACCTTGAACCACGGCTAGGAGCAGAGCCAATGGTGATTGAAGATGAGCTCAACTTGGAAGGGCCCATCATTGATCCTCGATGGAAAAATAAAAAAAGGAGAGCAACTCCGGTCGAAGAGTTGGAAGCAATAAAAGTTGACCCAAACCGAGAAGACTTAGAACTCTTCATTGGGTCTGAGCTCCCGGAGCCTTACAGATCCAGGATGGAAGAATTCTTAAAGTCCAATCTCGACGTATTCGCATGGTCACATAGTGACATGGTAGGCATTAGCCCTGAGCATGCCTGCCATAAACTAAATATTGACCCAACAAGGAAACTGGTGAAACAAAAAAGGAGAAAGTTTGGGCCCGACAAGTATGAAGCGTTGGATGTAAAGGTTAAGAAGCTATTGGACAATGACCTTGTCAAAGAGGCTTTATGCCCCAGGTGGGTGGCAAATCCGATATTAGTGAAGAAACCAAATGGCACGTGGAGATTGTGTATCGACTTCACAGACTTGAATGCTGTGTGCCCCAAAGACAACTTTCCACTGCCACACATTGACCAGTTGGTGGACAACACGGCTGGACATGAACTCCTCACATTCATGGACGTATTCGCTGGCTACTATCAGATCCCAATGCATCCAGACGACCAGGAAAGCACAACTTTCTACACCAACAAAAATTTGCTGTGTTGGAAGAGGATGCCATTTGGGTTAATTAACACGGGAGCCACGTATCAACGACTCGTCAACAAAATGTTCGATGAACACATTGGAAAAATAATGGAAATGTACATGGACGACATAGTCGTAAAAAGCCCGAAGAAGGAAGATCATTAGGAACACCTGACACAAGCCTTTGAAATACTCCGAGCATATACAACATGAAACTAAACCCAAAGAAAAACAGCTTCGGAGTCCATTCAGACAAGTTCCTTGGACACCTTGTTAGCCAGCGAGGCATAGAAGCAAATCCATCAAAGGTGAAGGCAATTCTAGATATGCAGCCACCAAGGTCTGTCAAGGAAGTACAACGACTCACCAGATGCTTGGCGGCTCTAAATAGATTCATTTCAAGATCCGGCGACAAGTGCCGACCATTCTTTGATGCCATAAAGAAAGAAGGATTTCAATGGACAAATCATTGTCAACAGGCGTTCGAGCAGCTGAAAGAATATCTCAGCGATACTAAAATCTTATCAAAACCAGTGTCGGGAGAAAGCTGTATTTATATCTGGCAGCCTCGGAAGTAGCCATCAGCTCAGTTTTGGTTCAGGTAGAGGGAAAATTCCATTTACCTATCTACTACGTGAGTCAAGCGTTGCACGAGGCAGAAATCAAATACTCCCCAATGGAAAAATTGGCGTACGCACTAGTGATGAGCGTCAGGAAACTTCGACCATACTTTTTCAATCACCAAGTAGAAGTCCTGACAACCTTCCCGTTAAGACAAGTCTTACAAAGACCAGACACTGCTGGTTGCCTCCTCAAATGGTCCCTCGAAATAAGCCAATTCGGGATATCATATGCACCTCGAACAACGATCAAAGGACAAGCGTTGACCGACTTTATAGTTGAGCTGACCTTTTCTCAAGATCCGACGAGAGGTCATAATCATCCATGGCACATGTACATTAATGGATCATCGACCAACACAGCATCAGGAGTCGGAATAGTACTAATCGGTCCGGACAGACAAATCTTCACCTCGGCAGTACGATTTGAGTTCATGGCAATAAACAATGAAGCTGAATATGAGGCGTTGATAGCCGGACTCCGTCTAGCATTGGCGGTCGGGGTTAAAAGATTGCAGATATATGGGGACTCACAGCTGATAGTCAACCAAGTCAGAGGAGAATATGAAGCGAAAGACGAAAACATGGTGTTATATAAAAAAATTGTAGCCCACATGGCTTCTATGTTTGAGCAAATTTACATAGAACAAGTACCCAGAGAAATAATGCCCAAGCAGATGTACTTGCTCGCCTGGCTACCAACACGGGCCCAATAGAATTATTAGAAATCACCATCACAAAAATATGTCAACTATCAATACACGATTACAAGATCAATCAAGTAGATGAAGAATCCGAGGAGGACGACTAGAGAACACCCATTATCAACTACCTTCGTGATGGCGAAGTCCCAGAAGATCCTCAAGAGGTGACCAAGACGACCAGGCAAGCAGCAAGGTTTACAATCATGGATGGGCAACTATACAAGAGAGGATTCTCGCTTCCATTGCTGAAATGTTTGACAAAAGGGCAGGGCCAAGAGGTTTTACAAGAAATTCATCAAGGCATCTGTGGAAACCACCCTGGGGGGCGTGCATTGGCCTACAAAACAGTAAGGCAAGGATACTACTGGCCTACATTATTGCAAGATGCTATCAAAGTTGTGAAAACTTGTCACAGATGCCAGATATTCGCACCCAGCATTCACAAGCCACCAACCGAGATAATTGCAGTTAACAGTCCATGGCCATTCACAAAATGGGGAATCGATATCATAGGACCCTTCCCGACTGGAAAAGGAAATGTAAAATTTGCAGTAGTGTCCATGGACTATTACACAAAGTGGGCTGAGGCAGAGGCGCTAGCAACAATCACGCAGGAAAATATGATCAGTTTCATATGGAAGAATATTGTATGCCGATTCGGAGTCCCACAAGCGATTTTGACTGACAACGGACGACAGTTTGAAGACAAGAAAATAAGAAACTTTTGTGAAAAATGGGGAATAAAAAAATATTTTTCAACTCCATATCATCCTCAGTCCAACGGCCAAGTAGAGACAGTCAACAAAATAATCAAACACATACTAAAGATCCGGTTGGTGGACAAGAAAGGAAAATGGTCAGAAGAGCTACCAGAAGTGCTATGGGCATATCGAGTATCTTATAGAACAAGTACAGGAGAAACTCCGTTCACCATGGCATTCGGTGTGGAAGCAGTAATACCCATAGAATTGAAAGTGCCAACAGAGTGAACAACAACGTTCGACGAGCAGGCGAACAACATGGCTCTAGCTGCAGAGATAGATTTGGTTGATGAAAAGAGAATTTCGGCAGAAATGAAGAATGCAATATACAAGAAAAGGATTGCAAAGTATTACAATTCACAAGTAAAAGTTAGGGAATTCAAGATCGGAGATCTCGTACTTAAAAAAGTTTTGGGACCACCACAAGGAGTATTCGGACCAACTTGGGAGGGCCCATACATGATAACTCAGAAATAGCACAATGGCACATATGACTTAGAAGACATGGAAGGCAACTCGGCCCAATACTCCTGGAATGCAGCTTTGTTGAAGAAATATTATTAATAGGCAAAAAAATTGTATAACACATGTAAAATTTAGTTCAAGTTCCATATTATTTTATGAAATATCCGTTGTAAGTATGGTTGAAAAATTTCAAAATTTTTATAAGTATATAAGAAATTTGTGATGTAAAATTAGTTTACTCAGTTGTTCGCTCACAAAAATAAGCCACTCGCCCAAGATGCACAGGCAAAGGAGGCGAACAACAAAGGTAAAAATATATGAACCCAAGGCCAAGTCCATGTAAGGACAATAAGGCCCAAAATTGGGGGCGACCACAAAGGAAACACCCAAAGCTAAGTCCATGTAAGGACAATAAAGCCCAAAAGTGGGGGCGACCACGGGGGAAAAATTCAAGGATAAGCCCATGAAAGGACCATAGGGCCCAATCATTTAAGGCTAAGTCTTTTTAAGACAAGAAGGGCCCATCTAAATCGATCAGACGATCATTAAATATGAAGATATATATCTCTAAAAAAGAAAAAAATATTAAGTTCGTGAAGTTTTTATAAGTACAGGCGAACAACAGTGCAAGTAGCGAACAAACAAGAAGCAAGGAAGCATAACAAGAAAAATAGTAAAGAAGATAGCACACATTTCCAAATTTCTCATTAAAGAGCAAAAGGTGTTACAAGAAGGAAAGCAAAAAAAAAAAAAGTACAGGATTGCCCTAATACAAATCTAAGAAAAACAAAAAATATAAAAGTCTTCAATCTTGGCGGGCCGGAGGAGCATCAGTACTCGTCGGGGCAGAAGGAGCTGCATCAGTAGTGGCGGCTTCGGTAGTGGTCGCCACGGTTGAGGTGCCCGCCCCATCAATAGGAGTAAGAGGAAGGGAGTGAAGGCCATCAAAAATTTCAGCCTCTTTGCTTGGCTCCTCGCCAGAGAACTGGGGGGGCAATGACTTGAACATCCTCCCAAAGATGTCCAAGGGGACTCCCATCTCCCCAAGATTGGCCACCGGGACGACGAACCCAGCACTGACGGGGTTGTCCTTGATGTAATCAACGAAGTCTTTCTGGGTTGTGGCCAGAACATCTTTGCCATGGTCCAAGGCGAACTTCACCGATCTAATGCTCTTGGCATAGGCACACACATAACCGAAGTTAGTATTGTCGGTCACATCCTGAGCATAGACATTAAAGGCAACCATGCCAGACTTCTCCTGCTGAAGGCGAGCAACTTCAGCTTGCAACTCCTCAACTTGGGCGACCACGACTGCTTTCTCGCCCTCCAACACCTTTAGTCTCTCGTCAGCAACCCCCAGCTCGAGCATCAGCTTCTTAGACTGATTGAGGGCAAATTGTTCGCTGTTCAGAGAAGCGTTGTACTTTTATTCCAGATCAGCCACCACTTTTGCATGCTCGGCCTTCTCCTGGGCGAGCTCATCGTCTTTCTTCTTTAGGGCAGCTGCCCTCTCCGCCTCAAACCCATCAATCTTGTGATCAAGACCACGGTTGGTTCGCTCCAAGATCACGATCTGATCAAGGAGCTTTTGAGCCATCTCAGTCTGGTGGCTGGCATTATAGGCGATCAGGCGGGCGTTATCGCTAGCAGTCTGCCCTTGGACAATATCCTTGCAAGTCCTGGTCCAAGAGAGAGGAACCGTCTCAGTTGCCCGGCGAACATGGGAGTCCGGGATGTCCAGGTAAGGAGGAGGAGACTTCACGCAACTGAGCTAGGGAAGCACTTCTGTTCGCCCGGGATGCTCCTCAGGCTTGTACCTGAAAAATAAAAAAGAAGCTTAAAATTAATATACTGCAAAGAGCGATCACCAAGGTGATGGTTCAAGGACTTACTCTCTCAACTTCACTGGGTCGTATCCCAGGTACGAGCGATCGTTAGATGCCCATTTTTTCTTGTTCAAAATAGCAGCCACCGTCTGATGCTCGCTTACAACCTCAAGAGAGGTGGATTTAGAAACCGGGGAGTGTGGAGCTCGGCTGCTCATTTCGGTAGCAGGTTTGGGGCATTTTGATGCCCGCTCAGCGCCCTCTCCCTCACCACGAGTGTCCTCTCGTGGGACCTTCTTCTTCGGCCCTTTCTTCTCTTTCTCCGCACCTCGGGGAGAAACGGTGACTTTGGAGGCTCCTCTGGAGCGGCCAGCGGAGGCTCGTTGGCGAGCATGGGCGGCTGGCTCCTCCCCAGCCCGAAGACGGATGAGTGACAGAGGTGGATCATGCTTCCTCCTGGTCGGCTCCTCGGCGGCCATCTGCTTCACTCTGGCGGCTAAAAGGTGGTAGGATTCTGGGATAGTAGGAACAACAACAGTCACACGTTGATCTGTCAAAAGTAAAGAAGGAGCGAAGATTAGTAAAATCAAGCGATTAGGCGAACAGAAGAGTAAAGAGCCTTAAGACGATTACTCTCGGGGATTTCCGCTTGAGCTTCCAAGTGATGCGAACTTGTGAAAAGTTGGGCGATCTTTCGGCAATGGGCCTTTGAAAGATGAAAGATTATGCGATCAGCAGGATTCCGGAGCACTATCACGGCCAATGTGAACAGGAATTCTTCGCTCAAGTCCGGATGTCCCCACTTCAAATTTTTGGACCTGCAAAACAACAAGAAAAGAAAAATCAACAATTAGTTCCAACTTGGCCCCCGTAAGGAAATAGAGAAGCCTACATTTTACTACGCCAAAATGTTCAGGGGAGTTAATGCGCGCTTGGCCGCCAGAAAAGTCCGCCGATGCCCGTCAGTCTCCTCCGATAAAAAAGAATTGATTGTGCTAACTCTTTACTTTGTTGGCAACTCACTCGATGAGTTTGACCCCCATCCTCGCCTTTACATAATACCAGCCCACACCCTCTTTCTTGCAGGCAGATATAACCATAGCATAATGGATCTCAGCCGTGCTGATTTTGTTCTTATAGCCCTCGAGGCCAAATAGAGTCATCAGGGCGAGCAGGTTACTCCACCCATTGGGAGTGATTTGGGTGATGGCCAAGTTGACATCCTCCAGGAAGCGACCAATGAGGGGATGAAGCGGCAGCGGAAATCCCGTGTTCAGTATATCCAAGTTGATCGCCGTGCATCCTGGTGGTGGGCGATCAACAGTCTCTCTCTTCTTGGGGCGTACAAAAAGATATCGTACGGAATCTTATAGTCGGACCTGATGCTATCCAAGTCATCCTCAGCAATCAGACTTGGAATCCTGCTTGCCGTGAAGCTGTTCTCCTGGGCGGTCATGATTACGTGGGAGCAAACAGGGAAGGCAGTAGAGTAGCGAGCAGTGTATTCGCCCCATTCGTTCTGGCGAACAACCCCCTCAGGAATCTGAGACTCGGGAGTCAATCTAGAGGTAGGGAAACCTATCTCCTCCAGAAACTCCCAAGTCACAGCTAATCTTGGTCGCTCCACCTCGGGTTGGTCGCCTTCAGCTCCGATCTCAGCGGCTACCTCTTCCGAGTCTTCTCCCAAGTCAGAGGAAGTAGTCTCTTCCGCATCCGAGCGACCAGCAGGGAGTTGTACCTCTTCGTCGTCGGAGTTGTCCGTGGCATAAGCTTCCATGGAGCGAGCAACGGAGGATGCCTCAGAACCCGTCTCTTCGTCCACTAACAAGGTTCTCGAATTTTGGGCCAAGGCTTGACGAATCGAGCGACGAGGAGCAGGGGAAGTTTCTTCTTCCATCGGACATTTCCCAGGATTACATTAAAAAATTTCAATTGAGGTGGTTTCACTCGAAGAAGGGGCCATTTAAGAGGTCGTTTTTCAAGGAATCAATGAAAATAATAATGGATTTTGAGAAAGAATGAAAGAAGAAGCTTGAGCGGTGGAGATGGCAGAACATGGCGGCGCCGGAGAAACTCATGGAGGCGGAGGAAAATTTTCGAAGAAGAAATGAAAATAAAATGCAAAAACGAAAGCAAAAACAAAATTAAAAGCTATAATCAGTAATTAACTCGATGATTCGCACAGAAAACAACAAGAATTCGGTAAAAGATGAGAAGGGATTGAAGCAAAAGTTTAAGAAAATGAAACATTGGCGGAAGGGAGGAAAATCTTCGAAAAAAATGAAACGAAGGGGGAAGATGAGTATTTATAAGGAGCAAAAGCGGGGGTCAAAATGAAATTTTTTGAAAAATTCGTAGGCCCCTATCTGCAAAGAAAAAATACGCATGGGCGGCGATGACGTCAGCTGCCGCCCATGACGTTACGGATTTCGAGAATCTCGGGAATCCAACCATCACACACGTGTAGGACACCCCACTGGTCGCCCTGGTGTCCGGATGATCGCCGACTTTCCTACCCAAAGAAATTAAAAAATTTATTGCTCGCTCTAGGCACATAATTGTTATTCTATCAGATTATGCCTTGTCCTTCATTAGTCAGCCATTTTCCTAATAAAGAACAAGTCATGGGGCAATGTTGATAGACGACCAGGCGAGCAACAGTGATTAGAGGATTAAGAGACTAATAATACAATTAAGAAGTCGGCGACCAACAGAGCTCATGAGGAGTCAAAACACCAGGCGACCAGGAGTGCTATCGGACGGATGTCAGGCTACCAACACAGCAAGAGAACAAGATGAGTAAATAATTAAGCCAAAAACAAGGGCAAGAGTACCCACCATTTAGGCGACCAAACGAGCAAGATGAGGCCACGAAGAGACAACTCAAAATTCCACTAATTAAGCATTGCATTAGAAACAAACAAGTGTACTAAACACTTGTCATTATATAAAATGTAATAGTTTAGGAATAAGACAAGTGGCTAAACACATGTCAATGCCAAAATCAAAAGGCTAAGAGAATGACACCTCCTACTTGCTTGTAAGCCTATAAATATCCCTCCATGAAAGGGTAAAAACAAGTTCAAATATTCAAGAAAAAGGCCAAACTCTTGCAATTTCATTTCTCAATCTTCACTAACACAAAGTCATCACTTGTAATCTTGTTTGGTGACCTTCTTAATGTTAAAACAACCACTAATCATCAAATTCGGATCAAGGTCATTAACAGTAAGGATAATGGAATTTTCATGAGACATCTGTTGCCAGAACACCCCAACAAAATGAAGTAGCAGAAAGAAGAAACCGAATCCTTAAGGAAGCTGTCATAACTCTTCTAGCAGAATACAACACACCCCAGAGATTTTGAGCAGAAACTATCAACACTGCTTGTTTCACCCAGAACAGATGCCTCATTGCTCAGAGACTTAGTAAGACACCATATGAAGTATGGAAAGGTAAAACCCCATCTGTTTAATTCTTTCATGTTTTTGGATGCAAGTGTTTCATCCATGACAATGGGAAGTCCAAGTTAAAGACATTTGATGCTAAAGTGGCAGATGGAATATTTTTAGGATATTCCAACACCAGTAAGGCATACAGAGTCTATAATAGGAATTCTCTTTGTGTGGAAGAAAACTCTCATGTTATTTTTTATGAATCTACTCTTGAGTGCAAGGTAGACTTAAGGAATCCGTCTCCAGAAGAGACACAGAATCAGACTACTCCCAGAGTCATCAAAGTCAATCCACCTATTCTTGATTCAGAGTCAGATTCAGATTCAGATGGTGACCCATCTTCAGGTTCTCTGGAGCAGAAGCCTCCACAAGGTGCAGAACCAGAAGAGGTTGGAACTCCTGTAGGGGGAAGCTCTCCTGCAGTTGGTGATAATCACCAAGGTACTGCAGTAGATGGTCAATCAGGCAAGGCCAAGGGAAGGAAAATCCTGGTTGATCACTCCAATGAGTTAATTATAGGAGATCCAGCAAAGGGTGTCCAGACTAGGAGAACTCTTAACTTAGCTGTCTTGTTCAGTTGCTATGTGTCCTTGATTGAGCCCAAGAACATCAAGGAAGCACTGAAGGATTCAAATTGGATTGTAGCTATGCAGGAGGAGTTGAATTAATTCACCAGACTGGATGTTTGGGAGCTGGTAGACAGACCAAGACATCAAAAGGTGATAGGCACTAAGTGGGTTTTCAAGAATAAGAAAGATGAGAATGATGTCATTACTAGAAACAAGGCAAGGCTAGTAGCTCGGGGCTATTCTCAGTCTGAAGAAATAGACTATAATGAAACATTTGCTCCTGTTGCCAGACTAGAAGCCATCAGATTGTTTCTAGCATATGATGCTCACATGAAGTTCAAAGTATACCAGATGGATGTGAAATCTGCCTTTCTTAATGGGATTCTCATTGAGGAAGTGTATGTGGAACAACCTCCTGGTTTTGAACAAGGTGACAAGGTGTATAAGCTTAAGAAGGCTCTTTATGGGATTAAGCAGGCACCCAGAGCATGGTATGACACTCTATCTCAGTTTCTTCTAGACAATGGTTTTACTAAAGATAAGATTGATAGGACCTTGTTTAGGAAAGAATAAGGAAATGACATCCTTCTGGTCCAGATATATGTTGATGACATTATATTTGGACCCCCTAACAAGAAGTTGTGTGAGAAATTTGGAGATCTCATGCAGAGCCAGTTTGAAATGTCTATGATGGGTGAGATGAACTATTTCTTAGGTTTGCCGGTAAGACAGACAGAGAAGGGAATTTTCATCAATCAAGCTAAGTACATCAGAAACATGTTAGAGATTTTTAGAGTAGGATCTAGCAAGGCTGTCAAGATTCCTATGATGACAAATTTCAACATGGATCCAGATGAGTCTGGAGAGAGTGTGGACCAGACTCAGTATAGGGCACTTATTGGTTCTATTATGTACCTGACTGCAAGCAGACAAGATATTACTTTTGTTGTAGGTGTTTGTGCCATATTTCAAGATAATCCTAAGAGGAGTCACCTGGAAGCAGCTAGGAAGATATTGAAATATCTTAAAGGAACAGTTAATTTGGGGTTATGGTATCCTGCAGATGATAATTTAGAATTAAGTGGTTATTCGGATTCAGATTATGGTGGGTGCAGAATAGATAGGAAGTCTACAAGTGGAACATGTCAATTTTTAGGGAATAAGTTGGTATCTTGGTTCTCTAAGAAACAGACTTCAGTTGCAACATCAACTACAGAAGCAACGTACATGGCCGCAGGTAGCTGTTGTTCACAACTACTCTGGATTAATCAGCAGCGTAGGGATACCAGATTAGGGCTAAGGATATTCCAATATTTTGTGATAGCAACAGTGCTATAGCCATCACCCAGAATCCAGTTCTTCACACCAGATGCAAACATGTTGATATAAGGCACCATTTCATCAGAGATCATGTGGAGAAGGGAGATATTAGGATGGAAAAGATTGCTACAGAGAAGCAGAGAGCATATATTCTCACAAAGCCTTTAGCTGAGACCAGATTCAGAGAATTAGCCTTTGAGTTAGGATTGTTGGATCCAGAGACAGAATTGGTTTAGGGGGAATACCAGAGAAGTATCCTTTATTTCAATTATTTTATTTAATGTCACTTGATATACTAACCTGTCTACAGATTAGATATACTCATATACCAGAGAAGTTACATCTCCAGATGAGTTATGTACCAAGTGAGGTACATTGTCAGACTCAAGAGAAAGTTCCACCAGATGAGATGTAACATCAGACTACTTGAGGTATTATCTAGTTACGATACCAGATGACAGGTATGTATTTACTTCTCTGTTTCTGGTCATTGGGACACACCTTTCAAATTACTAAATACACCCAAAACGTTTCATATTTAGAGTGTATTTAGAACTAGGATCATGGGCCTAGGCAATCATTTTGCTTTTTCTCTTGACTGCCACAAAACCCCCTCGAACCCAGTCCCAATGACCATGCCACGCACACAATTAAATCTGTAATTGCCAAATTTAATCCTGGCCGTCAGATTTAATTAAAGTGCAAAATATCAATCAATTGACAAATTGACTTGTCCCCTCAATTAAATGCTAAATCCACGCGTACACACTTCAATTTAATTTCAAATACATGTGTACATTTCTTTTATAAACTAAAATCGTTCATTTTTGTCTCTTCACATTTTCATACTTTCAAACCCTATGATGGTCCCGTTTTCGAAGGGCAAAATGGGAATTCAGGAGCAATTTTTTTTTTAAAAACCTTTTTCCTCAGGGAGTTCAGCAAGAGTGAGAAATACTCAAGTCACTGCTCTGCTCAGAGGCTGAGTTACCAAGTCAGTGAGAAGGCTTGGAGACTCATGCTCTGAGCAAGGACAGTGGATTGAGATGCTGAACTCTCGAGTGCGTTATCAAATCACAGCTTGCACCCTGACCGAGTTCAGTGACTGAATACTCAAGTCACTGCGTTGCTGAGAGTCAGAGCTATCAAGTCAGTGATGAGACTTGAAAGCTCAGGCTCTCAACAAGGCAGCGACTCGAGAGACTGAACTCTCGAGTGCTAGCCTGATTCAGTCAGTAAGATGAATCTTTCTGACTGAAATGCTTAACTAAAGTTCCTTTTTAAACAATGCTCTCAGTGAGCAGATTTTTGCAATACTTTAGAAGAAAAGACATTCCAAATAATAACACTTGGTTTAACGTGGTTCAGAGACTCAAGCTCTTACATCCACGGCCTGATTTAACAGGAAATCCACTCCTTTGGATTCTTGTTTTTAACGTGCCAAGGTGCACTTACAACTGGACTCACGCCACTCCCTGGGCTGCCCTCCTCACCTCACTACAAACCTAACAATCTTCTGAAAGGGTTTAGTTTGGTTAGGGTTTTCTCCAACTAGATGAGGTTTTCCCTTTACAATGTGTTAGCCAATAGCTAAGATAGGGAATACCTCTTTAAGCCTAGAGTTACAAGCTGAACACTCATATGTGTATATTCGAAGACCCTAATGGTCAGTGTTTAATATGTGAGTAAACCCTCCTTATAACTCCCATGCACGTATGCTACTACCCACACCCTCACAGCTCGTAGGTGTTTGTTTTCTTACAATTCTTACAACAACATAACACAACACAGTCTAACAACAAGCTATGAGCTTGTATTTATAATGGGGATTCAAATGTATCCGTTGGAGAGGAAATACATTTGAATCCAGCATTAAATGGTTTCAACCACTTTTCTTGGAATGCGGCCTTTGTCAGTGTCAGAGTTGCTGCCTCGTGCTGATTGGTCCACGTGGCCTGGATTCACGGATCTTTGACTCAGTGGGTTTGACTAAGACCCACTGACTTTAGGTAGTTTTCTCCTTCACTGACAAGATGATCTTCAGTTGGACTGACTCGTCCTCAGTGTAGTTGTCCTTCAAGGACTGTTTGAAGATCACTCCAAGAAGTTTGTCATAAGGCTGAATGACAAACTTCCCTGACCACAGTAGCCTGACTCCTTCAGGGCCTACTTGGTGCAGCACTGATCCACCTGATCAGGCTCTTCACTGAGTGGTCCACCAGACTTGGCTTAGATCAGCCTGACTTACACTTAGTGGGACTTCCTTCAGGCTTCTCCATTGGTTCAGGTTGATGTCATGTCTTCAGTCAGCTCTTCTGGTGGTCATCTTGATATCTTCAGGCTGTGTTGAGAAGTTCCCCCTCGCTGAGTTCCCCCTCAACTGAGCAACCTATTCTACTGAGAGCTAACCTAGCCTGACCTGATCTAAAGGATACTATCATGGCTGCTTTTAAACCTATTACATGTTGTTTTGGAAAATCATCAAAACTAAAGCATATCCCAACACCCTATTTTCTCTCTGCAAAATCAGATTCTCTATCTACCTTACTTTGTTTTACAGAAATGGCACCAAAATGTAACTTCAATCATGAGTATGTCTGCAAAAAGTTGAAGACAGAGATGGTTGTTGATTTCTACTCCACTCACAACCCTGCTGCGTTGGTGATTTTGGAGCTTTTACAGAAATCTGGAGTTGAAGAGTTAATTTCCACAACTCCCAAAGGTCTTCGCACGTTGGATGGGTACGTTACCCAGTTTCTGGTGAGGATGAAAATCCATGATGAACACATCTCTTCAAAGATTTATGGAGAAGAAGTGGTTTTCTCAAAGCACGACTTTCGCAAGCTATTTGGTAACATTTCTTCAGAAGGAGTTGATCCCTTGAAGTACAAAGAAGATGAAGTCGTGGAATCTTTCAGGATTTTTGCCAGATCGTCTTGCCAGAATATAACGAAGGGCTTTTTGGATAAGCACCTGAGGCAATAATACAAGGTTTTATTTGACATTGTGGTGAAGGTTTTGATGTGTGAAAGCCATAGCACGGATGCTATTTTCACAGGACGATTGTGCGTAATGTGAGCCATCTATGATGGAGTTCAATGCAATTGGGTTGAGTTCTTCTGGGATGTTTTGAGGAAGAACAGGGCAAAGGTTCAAAAGGAAGAATGTCCAACTAAGCCAGGAGAGTTGCAGTTTGTGTTGAACGCGAATGTGTCAGTAGGAACCAAGTTGACTCTGATTCTGGACTCTGTGCTTCCAGACAAGGTGTGGAAGGCTTCCTGGTGTAAGGGCTTCCACAAGTCCAAGATCCTATTTCACAATGATGGGCCTTTTCATAGTCACGCCGACTCTGATGGTGAAGGAGCCATAGCTGGCCAACCCATTCAAGCTGTGTCTTCCCCTGCTAAAAGGCAGAAGAAGAGTACTTTGAAGAAGAAGGATGCAGCTCCTGCTTCTTCCAACCTTGTGATCTCTGGTTCATCAGAGGATGACCAAATTCCCCTTAAAGCCGCTTTGAAGAAGCAGAAGGAAGGAGGTGAAGAAGTTTTTGCTTCACCTAGGAAGCAGAAGGGAGGTCCTGCTAAGAAGAGGACCAGGCAAGAAGAAGGTGGTGCAAGCAAACCTTCTGCCAAGAAGCCCAGAACATCCAAGAGGGCACAGAAAGAGAATAAAACCCTCCTGGTGGATGAGCCATCAGAGAAGGAGGAGTCAGAAGAGGAGGTCCCTCTGAAGAGGAAGCCAAGAGCCAAGAGGGCTATCTTGCAAGAGGATCCAGATTCCGGTTCTGATCTGGAAGATGCTCTGGAGCAAGCAATTGAGGAGGCATCTCAGCTGATGGAGGAAGCTGCAACACTAGAGACTGTTATACCAGCTGATGTTGACTCAGCTGAGGTAAACCCCTCATCTCCCACTCATATAAATCTTGTTTCCTCATCCCTCTCTCCACCAGAAACCCAGACACAACCCTTACCCTCTGCCTCTGGTTCACAATCAACCCTACTAGAGCAGCCTATCCCAGACACTCCCCCATATACATCCTCTACCCTTCCCACTCAAATACCCTCTCCCTCTCCTTCTCAAACGCCTCTACCCACAGACCCTTCACCCCCACATATAGCCTCTGTACCAGAGGTGCCAATAACCTCTACTGGTACAGAACAGCCTTCCACCTCCCAACCTCAAATGCCTACCCCTCCATCCACTCAACCTGACCAAAATCCCTCAACTTTTATGACCTTGGGATTCCCTGGTCCTCCTTCCTCTCCCACATGTTTAACCAGCGATGATAGTGAAGAAGAGGATGCTTCACTCTGCCCCTGGGCCCAAACCCTTCACGTTCAATGATTCTGATATAGGTCCTATCAGGCAGAGCATGAGTGCAAGTGCTCAGCTCTGGCTAAGAGAACAATTCCCCATCCTGCTGGAGCACTTACCCCTTCTGGCTGACTTGACCGATGCCAAAGTCTGGACCAAAGCCATATTGGAAGATGTAGAGGACTTGGTCATGCTGCTGGAGGAGATGACCACATCTGGCTTCACTGCATGGGAGATTGAAATTAAGAAAAAGCTCAACTTGCAAAACCTGGCAGAGCTTGAATCTCCAGAAGCTGCAAAGGTGGTGGTGAGGACTCTTCTGATCCAGAGAGGAGTCATGATCTCTCCAGAGGGCCCTTCCTACTCTTTTGGCCCTCACTTCTCCTTTCCTCCAGAGTTATACTCTGATGAAGAAGACTTTGATGTATCTACTGCTGTCCTCCAAAAGATGAAGATGTTCTTCAATGAGCAGATCCAGCAGATATGCAGATTCTCCAAAGCCATGCAGCATCTGGCGCCTGCAATGATAGAGCATTAGATTAAAGATGAAATGAGGAAGTTTCTGAAGCAGATCAAGGCAACATTTACCTCTGCTAAAGCTTCTTTTAAACCAGATTGTCTCTTCCTCAAGATGGATGTCATTGATAGCCATAGGAAGCTCCAACAACATGTTCTGGACCAACTTCATCCAGTATCCATTCTCAAAGTGGAGATGGCTTCTCAGATGATAGAGAATGCCAAGATGAAGGACTCCCTCCAGGAGATGTTGATCAAGAAGGAGCGCTTGGTGGCTGAAGCTCAAGCTTATCTGGAGGAAGTAAAGAAGCTCAAGCATCTTCACTCTTCCTCCCCCACTGAATTGCCTGATCTGATAAGGCAAGTGGTGCAGCCCTTAATTGATGAAGTCAAAAAGGGGGAAGAGAAGGTCAAAAATGATCTGGCAAAGAGCAAAAATAAGACCCTCTTCAACCATGGTGGTCGTCTGGACCTGCTGGAGAACACTCTTGCACAAGCTGAGCTGCAGAAGAAGAAGAAAGAAGAATTGAAATCTTTGGCTATGGCCAAGCAGCTCACAGAAGAAGAGGAATCATTGGACTCTGAACAGGACCCTGTGTCTATCCCTGGTCCTGCTAAGAGGAAAATCAGGAGAGTGAAGAAGAGCTTCCTGGAGGAAGTTGTTGAGGAGGCTGAGAAGAGATTCAAAGAAGAAACTCTAGAGGAGAGACTTGCCAGAGTTAAGAAGAACATATATGAAGAGCAGAGGCTCAGATATGTCAGGAGACAGAATAAGAAAGCAAGAGAAGCAGGTCTCACCCCTGCTGCAAGTGGTTCAAGCCAGAGGAAGAAGGCTCATGTTGAAGTGATGGATATCCTACCTCTAAGGAAAGAATGGTCCTTTGACTCTACTGTGCATGTGCCACTCATTGAAAGGTGTAAAGAAGCCAAAACTCTCTGGTTTATCCAGCATTACATTCATAGGCCACCTCCAGAGGATGAAGCATTAATCAACAGAACCTTCCATTCTTGGATGAAATCTTATGATGCAGACCTGTACAAGAAACTGATGGACTCTATCATTGAGTTCAATCTGGAAGTCACTACCCCAAAGTATCATTATCTCAACACTCCCATGAATGGGGACCAGATTGATTGGGCAGAGTTGAAGAAACTATACAAGACCAAGGTGTTGGTGAATTTCACTCCAGCAAACTCAGCAGAGCTCAAGGCTGTTCAAGACAGATTCCTAGATTGGTTCCTGGTACCAAAGGAAAACAGGAGATATGCTTAGAGATAGGACTTGCATTGTAATTTGTAAATTCTTCTGTCCTGATTTATTAATAAAATATTATATCTCTTCTGTCTTAAGACAATTTCTTGTTGTCTCATTGTTTGCCTGTTAAGATCTATTCTAAGGTCTTATCTCTAATTGTTTTTCTTACTTATTCTGTTGTTGATCAGTTCTGGTTAGTGTTTTAAGTTCATCAAAAAGGGGGAAATTGTTAGGATAAAATTGTTAGTTTTGATGAGTTAAACAAACCAGAAGATGTAATAGGACTATCTGGACCTATTAGCCAGATGAGGATCTAGATTAGGACTTAGTCTAGGGGGAACTGCCAGACCAGAAGACTTCACCAGAAGAGTCACCATAAGACTTCACCAGAGGTCTCCACCAGAAGACTTCACCAGAGGACTCCACCAGAAGACTTCATCAGAGATGTTCACTTCAGAGGCAGAAGACCTTTCCCCAGACTAGACGAGTCTGGTGAATCAAAAGATGCTCAGAATCATCTCTAGATTCTACTGAGTATTTTGGTTCTTAACCGGCTCTGGACCAGAGGACATCGAGGTCATCTGGTGTCTGGTTCAGCCTACTCTGGAAGATTCAGAGTTGTGCATTGGAAGCATTTGACCGTTGGTAATTCAAATGAAGTCAACCATGATCGGATTGGAAAGTCAGAATGAAGATATCAATCCAAGGATCTCACCAACCCAATCAATCAATTAGGGAATTAATTGATTGAAGCTTCCATAAATAGAGATCTGATTAGATTAGCTCTCCAACGACTAAACCCTAATCACCTCTATAAATACAAGAGTGCATCATTGAAGAAAAGCTCTAGACACGCGCACGAAGATCATACTTTAGCTTTATTACTCTCAAGCATATTAGCACTCTTATAGTTCTTGTTTCATATCTACTCTTAAGGAGTTTGTTGTTGGAATACTCAACCTGTTCATCTTGATAGAGAAGGTTGGAGTAGTTAAGCTTTAGATCGAAGTAAGATCTAAAGAGTGTAAGAAGGATCTGGTACTTCTCAATTCCAGAAAGTAGTAAGTTGGTTGGTTGGTTAGTAAGGCCCCTTGATAAAAGGGAGAGTGGACGTAGGATTTTAACATCCGAACCACTATACATCTTATGTTATTTATCGTTTTCTTTATTTATATTTTGTTTATACTTGTGCTCTAGTAAAAAGATTTTTGCAAAAAAGTTTTAATTAAGCTTCTGCATTCTTTCTAAAACTGACTAGTGGGACCAACAAGTTCATTAGTAATTTCCACATCAAATCTTCTAGATTTGGTATAATAAATCTACTGGATTTATAACACTCCCCCTTGGACATTACGACATAACATATATGTCTTGTCATAAAAACTTCACATGCTAGGTAGCGACCAAATATTTAGTTATGGAGGAATGTAATTTATTGATCTTCCGGATCCAATCTTCTGGATTTACTTCGGGGTTACCGCCCCCCTGAAGAAAACAACCCTTTGAGCTTTTGCATCCCGATACCATGAACATACTTCACAAAAGTAGATGTAGGTAGGGACTTAGTGAACAAATCTGCAAGATTGCATCTTTTGTATGGTAATTACGCCACTCTTCTGGAGTCTGTATGGGTAGAAAAACTTAGATGGAATATATTTCGTCATGTTTTTCTTGACGTACTCATTACTCATTTGTGCGATGCAAGCTGCGTTGTCTTCAAATATAACAGTGGGGACGTATCGCCTTTAGCGATACCACACGAGTCACCAATGTGTTTTACCAAGGATTTCAACCAAGCACATTCTCGTGCGGCTTCAAATAAAGTTATTATCTCTGAGTGGTTTGAAGACGTGGTAACCATGATTTTCTTAACCGATCTCCATGAGATCGCGGTACCACCACAGAGAAAAATGTAACCAGATTGGGATATGACATTATGTGGATCAGACAAATAGCCAATATCCGCATTACCTACCAAGATTTTATCTTGGTTCCTACGGTAAAACAGTCCAAGATCTTGAGACCCTTGGAGGTATCGTAGAACATGCTTAACACCATTCCAATATCTCCTTGTAGGAGAAGCGCTATATCTCGCAAGTAAATTAACTGCAAATGCAATTTCCGGTCTAGTGCAACTTGCGAGATAGAGTAATGCTCCAACAACGCTAAGATAAGAAACTCCTGGCCCCAGAATTTCTTCTGTATCTTCTCTCGGTCTAAATGGATCCTTATCCACTTCTAGGGATCGGACAACCATTGGTGTGCTGAGTGGATGAGATTTATCCATGTGAAATCTCTCCAATACATTTTTCACGTAGGTTGACTGATGTATAAGAATTCCTTCTGGGATGTGCTCGATCTGCAGGCCGAGTCAATACTTGGTTTTACCCAAGACTTTCATTTCAAATTCAGCTTTCAAGATTGAACTGGCTTCTTCAATCTCTTTGCATGTTCCAATTATGTTTAGATCATCAACATATACGGATATGATGCTGTTGGTCCCAAAAAGGTTATCCAGCGGAAAGCGTTTTGAAATATTTTAATGAAAACCCTTTAAACAAATGCTAAAAATAAATGCAGAAATCTAAAAAGCATAAAGTAGAGACCACCAGATTTATAGTGGTTCGGACCAACTTGTCCTACGTCCACTCTCCCTTTCACCAAAGGGGACTTTCTCTCTCACCAACGTACTCACTAACCACTGGAATTGCGAAGTACCAGCTCCTTCGTACAACAACTTACAACAACCTTTCAAGATGAACAGGTTAATTATAAGATCCAACTGAAACTCCTAAAGAGTGAATAAACATTAATGAACAAGGTGAGTGTTTGGAAGAGTTCGTGTGTTCTTGTTGTGTGCTCTCGCGCGACTCTTGTCTGATGAACTAATCCAAGCACTCCTATTTATAGTTGTAGGATTAACTAGCCGTTGGAAGCTAGAAATTCAAACAACCATATTTGGAGGAATATAATCAATCAAAGATTGATTATATGATTGATTAGTTGACTTTCAATCAAGCAATCAATCAATCAGATCCTCCATCAGTTGACTATCCAGATTGCCTCTTCTCCATCATGATCTCCAAAATCTCCTTATCTCCAGATTACTACGAAGCTTCCATGTGGGTGAACTAATCCGTCTCCCTCATCTGGTTAGGTCTCGTCTGGTCTGGTCTGGCTCCTCTGGTCAGACTCATATGGACCTCATCTGCTCTGGTGACTCTTCTGCTCTGGTCAGGACACCTCATCTCATCTGGTCACCTTCTCTGGTCACCTCATCTGGTACCTTCTCTGGTCACCTTCTCTGGTCACCTCATCTGGTACCTCATCTGGTCACCTCATCTGGTCTGCACAGATTTCTTCCCCCTTTACCAAAGACCTATTCTAGACCTAGACTAATCTGTAGCTGACTAACAGGTTCAGCTAGTCCTATTATAAGTTCTTGTTTTAACATCTTCAAAACATCTAATCTATATCCTAACAATTTCCCCCTTTTTGATGATGTTAAAACTGGAAGAACTTAAATAAAACAAGACAGGAAAACTTGAAATATCTAAATAGAGATTCTAGCAGGCTGGGTCAACTGATCTTCCCCCTCAAAGTATGCTCAGCTGATATTGGGGCAAAACATCAGCTGGTCTTCTTGTGTATCTGCAGGCAATCAACTTTTTGGTACCCTTCTGGGTCTAGGGGGGTTAGCACAATTTTTAGGAAGCCACAAGAATAGATCATCCCTTTTTGAATCAGGTGATCTTATCTTTCTTCCATACATATCCACAAAAACACACTGAACATAAGAAGCTTCGACATGGTTATTTCTTCTAGATGCTCTTCTTCTCTTATGAGCTTGTCCAGTAGAAGAAGTAACTTGTCTTAATGCAACAGACTTGAAATTCTTTTGATAAGGATAAGTTTTACTAGAACCATCAAAGGTTCCAGCTGGTCTGACAGATGACTTGAAAGTCCTCTGCAGGTGAGTAGGAGTCATCTGGTTCTGCTTCTTTTGAGAAGATCCAGTCTGTCTTCTACTCTGCTGGCCTGGCTGAGGTATTTTATTCTGGGTATAACCCTTCTTAAAATTCCTCCTCTGCCTTTTGGGTTTTTGAGTTTCAGTACTCATCTGCCCATTAGGCTGAGTTGCCTGGTCAGCTGACCTCTTGCCTTTATCAATAAAATTTCTAGGCTGTTCTTCTTTCTGAACATGTGAGGATTCAGGTTTGGAATAACCAAGGCCTGTCTTATCATGCTCTCTTTGAGATGAGGCAGCTATGTGTGACACAGTATTGTTTGTTGTAGTCAGCTGCTCCAGTCTCAGCTTGAGCTTGTCCTCACTATCTTTTACAATTTTGTTTTGATGGAAGAGTTCATCGAACTTAGCTTTCAGCAGAGTATATTCATTATCTTTCTCAATGTTTTCAACAAGCAACTTTTCTATCAGCTTAGTTTGTTCATCACATCTAGTTTTCAAGTCAGTGGACTCTTCTACCAGTGTTTGAACCTGTTCAGCTGGTAGATCAGTTGGGTTGCCTAAACATTGTGAAAGCTTCTGGTTTTCTGCTTTCAACTTTGTGTTCTCATCTTCCAACTTTTGACAAAGTTGTACAGATTTTTGGAGATCTAATTGCAAATTTTGCGTATAAGACTCCTCTGATTGTTCAGAAAAAAGAAGAATAAGAAGAAGAAGAGGGAGTTCGATTACATACCTCATCTGTCATAAGACATATCTCTTCGTCTGGTCCAAATTGGATGATGAACCAGAAGTGGAAACCTCATCTTCCTCATCTGCATAGCTTCTTTTGGAGTACCTCCTGGTGTCTCTTCTACTGCATCTCTTTGAGCCCATTTCTGCACAATTTGTTAGCACAACAAATATTTGGGTTTTAAAAAAATGGATCTGCCCTGGTGACCACCAAAATAATTTCAAAACAGTGGTCTGTAGGACACACTGCTCTGATACCACTTGTTGGTCCCAAAAAGGTTATCCAGCGGAAAGCGTTTTGAAATATTTTAATGAAAACCCTTTAAACAAATGCTAAAAATAAATGCAGAAATCTAAAAAGCATAAAGTAGAGACCACCAGATTTATAGTGGTTCGGACCAACTTGTCCTACGTCCACTCTCCCTTTCACCAAAGGGGACTTTCTCTCTCACCAACGTACTCACTAACCACTGGAATTGCGAAGTACCAGCTCCTTCGTACAACAACTTACAACAACCTTTCAAGATGAACAGGTTAATTATAAGATCCAACTGAAACTCCTAAAGAGTGAATAAACATTAATGAACAAGGTGAGTGTTTGGAAGAGTTCGTGTGTTCTTGTTGTGTGCTCTCGCGCGACTCTTGTCTAATGAACTAATCCAATCAATCCTATTTATAGTTGTAGGATTAACTAGCCGTTGGAAACTAGAAATTCAAACAACCATATTTGGAGGAATATAATCAATCAAAGATTGATTATATGATTGATTAGTTGACTTTCAATCAAGCAATCAATCAATCAGATCCTCCATCAGTTGACTATCCAGATTGCCTCTTCTCCATCATGATCTCCAAAATCTCCTTGTCTCCAGATTACTACGAAGCTTCCATGTGGGTGAACTAATCCGTCTCCCTCATCTGGTCAGGTCTCGTCTGGTCTGGTCTGGCTCCTCTGGTCAGACTCCTCTGGTCAGACTCCTCTGGCCGGACTCCTCTGGACCTCATCTGCTCTGGTCAGGACACCTCATTTCATTTGGTCACCTTCTCTGGTCACCTCATCTGGTACCTTCTCTGGTCACCTTCTCTGGTCACCTCATCTGGTACCTCATCTGGTCACCTCATCTGGCCTGCACAGATTTCTTCCCCCTTAACCAAAGACCTATTCTAGACCTAGACTAATCTGTAGCTGACTAACAGGTTCAGCTAGTCCTATTATAAGTTCTTGTTTTAACATCTTCAAAACATCTAATCTATATCCTAACAATTTCCCCCTTTTTGATGATGTTAAAACTGGAAGAACTGAAATAAAACAAGACAGGAAAACTTGAAATATCTAAATAGAGATTCTAGCAGGCTGGGTCAACTGATCTTCCCCCTCAAAGTATGCTCAGCTGATATTGGGGCAAAACATCAGCTGGTCTTCTTGTGTATCTGCAGGCAATCAACTTTTTGGTACCCTTCTGGGTCCAGGGGGGTTAGCACAATTTTTAGGAAGCCACAAGAATAGATCATCCCTTTTTGAATCAGGTGATCTTATCTTTCTTCCATACATATCCACAAAAACACACTGAACATAGGAAGCTTCGATATGGTTATTTCTTCTAGAGGCTCTTCTTCTCTTATGAGCTTGTCCAGTAGAAGAAGTAACTTGTCTTAATGCAACAGACTTGAAATTCTTTTGATAAGGATAAGTTTTACTAGAACCATCAAAGGTTCCAGCTGGTCTGACAGATGACTTGAAAGTCCTCTGCAGGTGAGTAGGAGTCATCTGGTTCTGCTTCTTTTGAGAAGATCCAGACTGTCTTCTACTCTGCTGGCCTGGCTGAGGTATTTTATTCTGGGTATAACCCTTCTTAAAATTCCTCCTCTGCCTTTTGGGTTTTTGAGTTTCAGTACTCATCTGCCCATTAGGCTGAGTTGCCTGGTCAGCTGACCTCTTGCCTTTATAAATAAAATTTCTAGGCTGTTCTTCTTTCTGAACATGTGAGGATTCAGGTTTGGAATAACCAAGGCATGTCTTATCATGCTCTCTTTGAGATGAGGCAGCTATGTGTGACACAGCATTGTTTGCTGTAGTCAGCTGCTCCAGTCTCAGCTTGAGCTTGTCCTCACTATCTTTTACAATTTTGTTTTGATGGAAGAGTCCATCGAACTTAGCTTTCAGCAGAGTATATTCATTATCTTTCTCAATGTTTTCAACAAGCAACTTTTCTATCAGCTTAGTTTGTTCATCACATCTAGTTTTCAAGTCAGTGGACTCTTCTACCAGTGTTTAAACCTGTTCAGCTGGTAGATCAGTTGGGTTGCCTAAACATTGTGAAAGCTTTTGGTTTTCTGCTTTCAACTTTGTGTTCTCATCTTCCAACTTTTGACAAAGTTGTACAGATTTTTGGAGATCTAATTGCAAATTTTGCGTATAAGACTCCTCTGATTGTTCAGAAAAAAGAAGAATAAGAAGAAGAAGAGGGAGTTCGATTACATACCTCATCTGTCATAAGACATATCTCTTCGTCTGGTCCAAATTGGATGATGAACCAGAAGTGGAAACCTCATCTTCCTCATCTGCATAGCTTCTTTTGGAGTACCTCCTGGTGTCTCTTCTACTGCATCTCTTTGAGCCCATTTCTGCACAATTTGTTAGCACAACAAATATTTGGGTTTTAAAAAAATGGATCTGCCCTGGTGACCACCAAAATAATTTCAAAACAGTGGTCTGTAGGACACACTGCTCTGATACCACTTGTTGGTCCCAAAAAGGTTATCCAGCGGAAAGCGTTTTGAAATATTTTAATGAAAACCCTTTAAACAAATGCTAAAAATAAATGCAGAAATCTAAAAAGCATAAAGTAGAGACCACCAGATTTATAGTGGTTCGGACCAACTTGTCCTACGTCCACTCTCCCTTTCACCAAAGGGGACTTTCTCTCTCACCAACGTACTTACTAACCACTGGAATTGCGAAGTACCAGATTGCCTCTTCTCCATCATGATCTCCAAAATCTCCTTGTCTCCAGATTACTACGAAGCTTCCATGTGGGTGAACTAATCCGTCTCCCTCATCTGGTCAGGTCTCGTCTGGTCTGGTCTGGCTCCTCTGGTCAGACTCCTCTGGTCAGACTCCTCTGGTCGGACTCCTCTGGACCTCATCTGCTCTGGTGACTCTTCTGCTCTGGTCAGGACACCTCATCTCATCTGGTCACCTTCTCTGGTCACCTCATCTGGTACCTTCTCTGGTCACCTTCTCTGGTCACCTCATCTGGTCACCTCATCTGGTCTGCACAGATTTCTTCCCCCTTAACCAAAGACCTATTCTAGACCTAGACTAATCTGTAGCTGACTAACAGGTTCAGCTAGTCCTATTATAAGTTCTTGTTTTAACATCTTCAAAACATCTAATCTATATCCTAACAGATGCAAAAACCACTTTGCAATTTCTTCATGAATACTCATGAGAAAGCTATATCAATTGTGTATCCCTTCTTCTGGAGGAATCCAATAAGTCGGTTGTACCACATAAGACCTGATTGCTTTAGGTCGTACAACGACTTCTGCAGTTTTATGCTATACATACTGCGGATTTCATCATTCCTCATCTGGGGAATCTTGAATCCATAAGGAATTTTCATATAGATGTCGGCATCTAGTGATCCGTATAAATATGTGGTTACAACGTCCATCAATCTCATCTGGAGATTTAATTTAACTACCAAAGATATTAAGTAGCTGAACGTTATTGCGTCCATTACGGGAGAATAGGTTTGATCGAAATCAATACCGGGTCTCTGCGAAAATGCTTGAGCTACTAGCCTCTCTTTGTATCTCTCCACAATATTGTTCTCAATTCATTTTCGTACAAAACCCCATTTATATCCTACAGAGATAGCGCGTACGGGTGTACGAACGATAGAGCCAAATACTTTTCTTTTATTTAGCGATGCAAGCTCTGCTTCAATTGCCTCTTTCCATTTTACGCTTCTAGCACTCAGCGATAGTTTTGCGTTCTGGATCTAGATTGTTATTTATAACGGAAAGAGCAATTGTCACTGCAAATATGTCATCGACGACAGTAATATTTCTATTATATATTTCTCCCGTATCTATGAAATTCATAGAGACTTCAAAGTTTATGTCAACCAGACCTTCTTCATTTCCTAGTGTATCTAGGTCTGGTCATTCCGCGGTCCTAGTGCATTGAATATTTTATGCACGTGCTTAATTACTAGGATGCTCGTCTTCTGGACGAATCTCTTCTGGAGACTAAGTTTTCTAGATGAATCTCTTCTAGAGATTTCATGTTTGACTGGCCAGTTTTGCTAGCCTTTCTTTTAGGTGTACTTGTATCGTTTGTAGGTCCTTTACGCTTCTGGCGTGTGGGGGCATGTATACTTGATATACTTGGGACCTCAACCCTTTGGGGTGCATTTACTGCAGGTATATGCGATTTAGTTACACCTCCATGGTCAGTGAACGCGTCTGGCAGATTGTTTGCTAAATTTTCCAAGTTAATGATCTTCTAAACTTCTAGTTCAGATTGACTAGTGTGTGGATCTAGATACTGAAGATTACTTACGTTCCACGTAAGCTCCCGACATTCATTCAATTTTGGATCTCCCCCTAATGTCGGGAAGTGATCTTCATCGAACGTGCAGTCAGCGAGTTGGTCCGTTAATTGATCCCCGGACAAAGGTTCTAGGTATTTCAGGATGGATGGAAAGTTAAATCCAACGTAAATACCTAGCTTCCTTTGTGGGCCCATAGAGGTACGCATCGGTAATGTTATCAGAACATACACCGCACATCCAAAAATACGCAGATGGGAAATGTTTGGTTCTTTCCCATGCACTAGCTGTAGGTGGGAATGATCATTATATGTAGTTGGACGGATTTGTATCAGTTGTGATGCATGTAGGACTGCATGCCCCCAGAATGAAGTGGGTAATTTAGAGTTCATAAGTAATGGTCTAGCGATAAGTTTGATACATTTTATTAGCGCTTCAGCAAGACCATTTTGGGTGTGGACGTAGGGGACCGAATGCTCCACTTTAATTTCTAGAGCCATACAGTAATCTGTAAAGACTTTTGAGGTAAACTCGGCAGCATTATCCATGCGAATAGATTTTATTGGATAATCTGGGAACTGAGCTCGAAGCTCGATAGTTTTCGCAATGAACTTTGCAAAAGCTTGATTGCGAGTAGACAACAAACAGGCATATGTCCACCTAGTCGAGGCATCAATTAGGACCATTAAATACTAAAATGGTCCTGATGCTGGATGAATCGGTCCACAAATGTCTCCCTTAATCCGTTCAAGGAAAATCGGAGACTCTAGTCCCACCTTGGTGCGCGACGGGTGCACTATTAATTTACCCATAGAACATGCATCACATATAAATTCATCAACAATAGGAATTCTATTATTCGAAATATTATGACCAATGGAATTAGATAGAATCCTACGTATCATAGTTTGTCCTGAATGACCTAACCGCCGATGCCATAATTTAAAAGAGTTTGGGTCGTGAAATTTCATACTCATGGCTAGATGAAGATTGTGTTAATGTTAGTGTCCTAGAGACAATCCATCGAAAGGACATAATACTAAGATAATATTCAGATTTGGTTTAATATTATATTATTGGTTTAATATTAAATGTATGGCGTTACATTTATCTGAATATAATGTTTGATTATTTGCATATATTCTTATTTGTGTTCCCATGAATCACTACTGTCATTGAGTGAGTGAGAACTCATATGACTTAAGTATGATTCTCAAATAGCCCCAATCAAGGATCATCAAGAATGGGATATTGATGATGCAATTGAGATTGGTGTGCGATCTGCATTATACTCTATGAGAGAGTGTAGTAAGATCTCACTTACTATGATATACTAGGTATCTCATAATGGATGCACAAATACCTTAGAGAGTAATGGTATACCCATCCGAGAAACCGTTTGATGTAATTCCACATAATGTGTCTACGGGTGTCTCGGTTAGTGGGAGCGATGTGATACTCCTCTGACTTGAGGTCAATACGCACGATATGTGTGGAGTGATGAACTTTGACCATGACCGACGCTTGCACCCTTTCACGGGTAGATATGACATGGATTGAGTTCATCACGAAATACATGTGCGTGGTAGTTGAGCCAAGAATATGATTCATTCCTCAATGTGGATTTAGAGAGAATACTCGTCTTCTCATCATAATTGGATCTAAGTCGTTGGTCGACGCACATCAACTTAGATTTTGTGTCTAAGTGTGATATACTTGATCAATTAGTGATTGAAGATATTATGATTAAGTTATTTGAATAGCCACTTCATCATGTTCAAGACTTAATCGGGTATTCGCGAATGAAAGGAAGATATCACAATAGCCTACAGTATTACAAGTAGTTGCAGATTTCCTCGCAACATACCTCAGATATTGAGAATGTCTGATTAATTGTCTAGGGTTCAATTAAGACCGTTAGTTTGACTAATCGCTCGATATACGAGAACCAATGGGTCACACAACAAGTAATGGCAATTTAGCGATTATAGTTGGTTGATTAAATATTGTATTGGATATAATATTTAATTTATGGAGAATATAATAATAATTATTTTTAGAATTAATTATTATTATTTAATTAAATTGGATTTAATTAAATATGAAATTTCAATAATAATATTTGGAATATTATTATACAAGAATAATAGATATGATAAATATATTATTCGTAGGAACATATCTAGGAAAATATAATCCGTAGAGATTATATTTATGGGCTAGACCCGATATCTTGCTTAGGAATTAAGCCAAGTTAATTCCTATAAATATGTGTCCTATTGGAATTCCGAAAACACACAAGAAATATAATTTCTCCATAAAATCTCTAGTCGGAATTTTCCTAGTAAATTCGTCACGAGATTCAACGCTGGCATATCGATGCGGGTTGGTAGAAAGTCGTTACGTGGATATCATAGCGGAGGATTCCGCGAACAAATCGTTGTAAGAATTTATATGTTGTTATTTATCCTTTCTGTCTTATGTTATACAACCATGTGCATATTCGTTGTTGGTGAATCATTATCTTCCGCTGCGCCGAACATGGTGTTCGTGCCTCTAAAACCCAACAGTGGTATCAGAGCTCCAGGCTTTGAATTATTGATTGTATAATATAATTGTTATTAGTTGTAGGAAATATTTGCGCGTAAATTTCAATTATATTTTGCCTGTAACTTTTGATTTTAGAAATCATTGAATTGTTGGTAGCTCAAGGGGTTGAGGCCACCACCTAAGATTCAGAGGTCTTGGGTTCGAGACACGGAGAGAGAATTTATTTCCCTCTTGTGGTGGGGTGGTTGTTCCCCTATTGTGGTGAGATGGTGTTTCCCTCTTGTGGTGGTTGCGGTTCCGGCTGTAGTGCGGTTGTTGTTCGGAGTTGCGGATTCGGGTGGTCCCCCTCTTGTGGTGACTGCGGTTCCGGTCTACAGCGAGATGCAAATATATTTCCATGTACCCGGTGGTCGAAGGAACTATTGTAATTGATTATCTTTAAATAAAATCATTGAATTGTGATGTGTAAAAAAAAAAAATTGATTGTACACATGAACTGCTTTCTGGGAAAGCAATTGAAATTTGAAACTTTTGAGATTTGTAAAAGCTGCTTTTATAGTGCTTAGTTATTCTTTAAATAAAATAAGTAAAATATTTGAATCCATCACTAAACTGGGTTCTGCTATTCTTGAAAATGCACTATACACGTTGCTATTTCACTTTGCTGTTCTCGAGTAATTAACCTTATTAGCCTTGAATAGTTGAATTTGACTCGCTAGGCGAGGATGATTCTTCGGCGAACTGCTACTTCCGTCTTTAATCGTACTATTGATGAGGCAGCGCTTGCTGTAAGGCTGGTTAGACCGCGCCTTCGTTTTACGGCAAAGAACTCGCTGTTGCCGAAAGGTCATCGCCGGAACCTGTTGCTGGGCAAGAAAAGTTTTCGGCCCGTTGCGCTATCACCGAAAATATCGACTCGCTGAGCGAGCTCAACACGGTTGGGACGATGGTGGTATGAGGCACTGTGAACTGGATGACGGCAGATTTGGGATTTCCTGTTGTTGGCAGCGTGAATTTCCATAGGACTAACTCTGGAAATTTGGAATTCTCCAGGGAATTATTTGCAAGTTTAGAAATTTCTGGAAATTGCAATATAACCCTAGGCCTTTCTACAATTTCTGAATTTTTGGAAATTGCAGTTTGGCCCTTGGGGTGTTTGTGCAATTCTAAATTTTTTGAAATAATTGCAAACTGGTCCTTGAGCTTTATTTTGAATTCTGAAAATATAATGAAGTCATGTTTGTTTGGATGAATATTGTATATTCTGATAAATTGAACTAAAGGACTGTTTGGTTTGACCAAATTCTACAAATTTTGGAAAACAAAATAAGGACATATTTGGTTGGACCAAAATTTTGGAAATGTGATAAGAGTGCATTTGGTTGGACTAAATATTTGAAAATTTTAATAAAATAATATTTTGGGCAAAATAATTTTGAAAATGACTTTAGAAATTGATTAAAAGCTTGGAGCTTGTTGATATTTCTAATTTTAGCAATATTTTAACTACGGATAATTAATTGTTAAGCACGTTTATTTGATTTACGTGTTGTTAAATATTATGCATGTTTATTTGATTATGTGTTAAATATTTAATAAATGTTTTATTTATGCAAATTTAAATTTTGAAATAAAGCATGATAACTTGATTAGTTGCTCCCCACTTGTATAACTACTCATGTGAATCGATATTTACATTATTAGTTATATAGCCCGCATAAATTATTTGGGTAGGCGACACCCAATATTTGTCGGACCGTATTAAATGTTTGGGTAGACGACGCCCAATATATCTTTGTCTGCACATGTCATGTTCGGGTAGGCAGTGCCCAATAATTGCTCAAATGTGACGTGGTTATTATGTTTGATCTCGATTAAACAATTAATACCCCGCCTTTAAAATATTCCTCACTAAAATATGGTTTTTCATTAGATTGAAAGATGTCTTCCATTAAAATTAAAAGTAAACCGGAGATTTCGTTCCAATGAGTATTTAAGGCCCAAGTCTTTTGCTCGGATCTACATCTAACGGGACTTTTATAGGGACATGTTTGTCGTCGCTTAATGGTTGTAAACCAACTTAATTCTGTTTCACCAGCTCAAGCAGGGAAATGAGAATTATGTGACATCCAATTGAACTGGGTTCAGTTAACTAGGAATTGCGTGAGGCAATTGGTTTAGAGACCTACCAGTTCTGCTATTGCAATGTTCAGCCCAAGCAGTCATTGTAATAGTAGGAATGTGGATCCTAGTCCATTACAATTTATATTAGATATAACTTCGTACTCTTCTGATGAGGTCGTTGAGTATGTGAAAATGATGTAGAGAAAATAAATTAAAAGGTCATGTTTATTTTGATTGCTGAATATTGATCATAGGAATTATGTGTTTAATTCCCCGTTTTAGTTTATTTCTCTAGAATTGTTGAAATGAATAACTTGTCATTGAGAAATGTTCTGGAAACGAACAAATTGGCTGGGCCAAAATTTCCGGACTGGCACTGAAACGTGCGTTTAGTGCTAAGGCAAGAAGAGATTGGGTACTTGTTAGACACGATAATCCCTTTACCCCTGAGGCTGGTTCAGTTGAGGTTGCAGCGTTTGACGTTACAGCTGAAAAGAAGCATCAAGATGATGCTTCCTAGACTCAATGTTATGATTGCTCGGCATGACTCCCGAATTGCAAAGGCAACATGAGAAAATGGATCCCTACGAGATGCTCAAGCATCTAAAGGATTTCTTTGATTCTAGATCTCGTTTGAGATTTATGAATATGAAGAAGACGAAAGCGATGATGTCAGAGCCTCATAACATGCTTAAGACTTTTGAGTCTTCCATTGCTAAGGAAAAACCCATACTCATGGTGAGTGCTTCTAATTCTTATGACCCGAAAGGCGAAAAGAAGCGAAGGATCAAGGCTAAGAGGGATCCAAGTCCAACTTCCTGAAGGCTAAAGGTGGAGTTCAAAAGTAAGAGCGGGTTGATAAGGATGTATGCCCCACTGCAATGGAAAGGGGCATTGGAAGAAGGACTGTAAGGTTCTAGCAACCGAGAAGAAAACACAAGGTGTTTTAGCTGCTAGAACAAGTATGGTTGTTATTAAGATAAACATGTTCACTAATAGTTGAAACTGCTAGGCATTTGTTGAGTTATGGACATGATGTTCTTAATATACAAAGTAGGATGACTCAAGCTTAGTAATCATGAAAACCCGACTTACTTGTGGCATTGTAGATTTGGTCATGCAAACGAGAAAAGAACGCAAGGTTAAGAAAGTTGGACTACTTAATCCCATTAGACTTAGAGTCTTATGGCGATTGCGAATCTTGTCTCATGGGCAAGATGATCAATAAACCCTTTTCCGAGAAAGGGGTACGTGCCAAAGAAGTTCTAGAGTTGGTTCGCAGCGCTGTTTGTGGATCATTGCCCGCTCTAGCTAAGGGTCAATTAGGCTACTTCATCACCTTTATCGACGATTACTCAAAGTATGGATACGTGTATCTAATGAAACACAAATGCGAATCGTTTGAGAAATTCAAGGGGTATAAGGCAGAAGTAGAGAAACAACTTGGTAAGAGTATCAAGACTCTTCGATTGGATCGAGGAGGTGAGTACCTTAGCCATGAATTCATGGATTAGTTGAAGCTTCATGGGATCCAATCACAATGGACTCCTCTCGAAATACCTCAGATGAACGGTGTGTCCAAAAGGAGAAACCGAACCTTGTTAGACATGGTAAGGTCCATGATGAGCTTTTCCTCTCTTCCAACATTCTTATGGGGATACGCATTACAAATCTCAATCTACATTCTGAATAGGATTCCGTCCAAATCAGTTAAGCAGACTCCATACGAGCTATGGCATGGCAAGAAGCCATCTTTTCTACACATTAGAATGTGGCGTTGCCCCGCAGTTGTGAAGAAATTGCTAACTCATAAGTTGGAATCCAAAGGTGAAAATAGTTATTTTGTGGGATATCCTAAGGAGATAAGAGGATATCACTTCTATCTACCGGAGAAACAAACAGTGATTGTTTCTAGGCAAGCTAAGTTCCTAGAAGACGGGTACATCTTTAAGGAACAAAGCCGTAAAAAGATAGAACTTGAAGAGATTCAAGAACCATGAATTAACATAGAGATGATTGATTTATCAAAGCAACATGACAAAAAGAATCAGTGGGAGCATTCAATGACTCTCATGGTGGAAGTTTATCACTAAATGATTCGCTTTCAGCCAGTGGGAGCGTAATTGGAGTTGCATTGCCTTCGTAACAACCTCCAAGTGGGTTGAATGCAATAATATAGTTCAAACTCCCGCCCAAGAGGCATCTGAAAGTGTTGCTCTTGAGGACTCTTCGGTCAACGATGAAGTCGCTGCACCACAAAATTTTCAAGATCAGAATGTACAGCCTGCACAACCACAACTCTGTAAGTCAATTAGAATTCGTAATCCACCCACTAGGTATTATGGTTTCCTCGTGGAGGAACATGATGACATGGAGATCCCGGATAAAGACGAACCTAGAACTTATACTGAAGCAATATTAGATGTTGACTCAGAGAAGTGACATGAAGCCATGAAATTCGAGATGGACTCGATGTACACCAATTAAGTTTGGGACTTAATTGAGTTGCCAAAAAAGGGGTTAGACCCATAGATTGCACGTGAATCTGATGCAAACGGCAAAGTACAAACCTATAAAGATAGGTTGGTGGCGAAAGGCAATGCGAAGGTATTGACTATGAAGAGACTTTCTCACCAGTTGCTAAGATCAAGTCCATTTGAATTTTACTTGCGATAACAGCACACCGCAATTATGAGTTTTGGTAGATGGACGCCAAAACAACTCTCCTCAATGGTAACATTGATAAGAAAGTGTTTATGACTCAACCGGAGGGTTTTATATCTAAGTCAAAATCTAATCTTGTGTGCAAGCTTAAACGATCCAATTATAGATTGAAACAAGCTTCTAGGAGTTGGAATATCCGATTTGATGAAGCTATCGGAAGATCCTTGCGTTTATTGTAATCGCAGCGGGAAGAGTATTGTCTTTATAGTCATATATGTCAATGACATATTGATTATAGGAAATAACATCCCGCTAATGCAGTCTGTGAAATATTAGTTATCAAAGACCTTCATGATGAAGGATCTTGGTGAAGCATGCTACATCTTAGGGATCAAGATCCATAGGGATAGATCCAAGAAGATGTTAGGGTTGTCACAGTCCACCTACGTAGATAAGGTGTTGAACCGTTTTGCGATGGAGAACTCTAAGAGAGGGTCTCTACCGGCAAATCATGCGATAAAGCTGTGGAAGAAGGATTGTCCTTCTAGCAAAGCTAATATCAAACACATGAAGGACGTTCCATATGCATCTGCAATTGGGTACATCATGTATGCCATAACTTGCACAAGGCCAGATGTGGCCTACGCTGTCAGCATCACTGGTACATACCAGCAGAATCAGGTGGACCTCACTGGATTGCTGTCAAGAATATTATGAAGTACCTCAGGCGTGCTAAAGAATATTTTCTTGTCTATGATAGGCAGTCAGAGCTAGTCGTTACGGGCTATGCTGATGCGAGTTTCCAGTCCGACTGTGAAAATAACAAATAACAGTCAAGTTATGTTTTCACTATCAATGATGAGGCGGTAAGTTGGAATAGTTGCAAGCAAGATCTGACCGCAGATTCAACAACCGAAGCGAAGTACATTGTTGTATCAAGAGCCTTTAAGGCTGTCTGGATTTTAAGGTTCTTGAGAGAACTAGGGGTAGTTACGAGTGCCAGTTATCAAATAGAGTTGTATTGTGATAACATTGGTGCGATTGCATGACCAAAGGAACCGAGATCTAATAACAGAAATAAACAAGTACCGAGGCGTTATCATTTGAATAGAGAGATCATAACGATAGGAGGAATAGAATTAAAATATTTCCCATAAAGGATAATCTTGCAAATCCTTTTCACTGATTATTCATGTACACACTAGACATTTGATGGTCTAGAGGTTAGACATATTGGTGATTGGCTCTAGTCCAAGTGGGAGATTGTTAGTGTTAGTGTCCTAGAGACAATCCATCGAAATGACATAATACTAAGATAATATTCAGATTTGGTTTAATATTATATTGTTGGTTTAATATTAAATGTATGGCGTTGCACTTATCTGAATATGATATTTGATTGTTTGCATTTATTCTTATTTGTGTTCCCATGAATCACTACTGTCATTAAGTGAGTGAGAACTCAGATGACTTAAGTATGATTCTCAAATAGCCCCAATCAAGGATCATCAAGAATATGATATTGATGATGCAATTGAGATTCGTGTGCGATCTACATTATACTCTATGGGAGAGTGTAGTAAGATCTCACTTACTACGAGATACTAGGTATCTCATAATGGATGCACAAATACCTTAGAGGGTATTGGTATACCCATCCGAGAAACTGTTTGATGTAATTCTACATAATGTGTCTACGGGTGTCTCGGGTAGTGGGAGCGATGTGATACTCCTCTGACTTGAGGTCAATACGCACGACATGTGTGGAGTGATGAACTTTGACCATGACCAACGCTTGCACCCTTCCACGGGAAGATATGACATGGATTGGGTTCATCACGAAATACATGTGCGTGGTAGTTGAGCCAAGAATATGATTCATTCCTCAATGTAGATTTAGAGAGAATACTCGTCTTCTCATCATAATTGGATCTAAATCATCGGCCGACGCACATCAACTTAGACTTTGTGGCTAAGTGTGATATACTTGATCAATTAGTGATTGAAGATAATATGATTAAATTATTTGAATAGACACTTCATCATGTTCAAGACTTAATCGGGTATTCGCGAATGAAAGGAAGATATCACAATAGCCTACAATATTACAGGTAGTTCCAGATTTCCTCGCAATGTACCTCGTATATTGAGAATATCCAATTTATTGTCTAGGGTTCAATCAAGACCGTTAGTTTGACTAATCGCTCGATATACGAGGGCCTATGGGTCACACAACAAGTAATGTCAATTTACCGATTATAGTTGGTTGATTAAATATTGTATTGGATATAATATTTAATTTATGGAGAATATAATAATAATTATATTTGGAATTAATTATTATTATTTAATTAAATATGAAATCCCAATAATAATATTTGGAATATTATTACACAAGAATAATAGATAAAGTAAATATATTATTCGTATGAACATATCTAGGGAAATATAATCCGTAGAGATTATATTTACGGGCTAGACCCGATATCTTACTTAGGAATTAAGCCAAGTTAATCCCTATAAATATGTGTCCTATGGGAATTCAGAAAACACACAAGAAATATAATTTCTCCATTAAATCTCTAGTCAAAATTTTCCTAGCAAATTCGTCTCGAGGTTCAACGCTAGCATATTGGTGCGGGTCGGTAGAAAGTCGTTACGTGGATATCATAGTGGAGGATTCCGTGTACAAATCGATGTAAGGATTTATATGTTGTTATTTATCCTTTCTGTCTTATGTTATACAACCATGTGCAGATTCGTTTTTGGTGAATCGTTATCTTCCGTTGCGCCGAACATGGTGTTTGTGCCTCTAAAACCCAACATATTGGACGGCCGGATGTAGGAATAGTACAATCCGGAAGAGAAGGAGTGAAGTTTTTTAATAACCAGTTTACGACTACCTCAAGTAATAGTCATCAAAAGGCATTCGTTATTATTCTCAGTTTCAATTTCAATGTGATAGCCATTAGATCTTATATCTTTAAAATTGAGAAGGGTACGCTTAGATTGTGGAAACAATAAAGCATTATCAGTTATGAGTTCAATGCCCATGGGGAGGACAGTGGAAGCTCTTCCGGAGCCCACTAATAATATTATCATTGGCTATCGTAGTTACACTCCCCTTTCTTTCAACCAAGTTCAGAAAAAACTTCATATCTCTTAAGATTGTATGTGTGGTGGTGCTATCTACCAAACATAAATTACAATTTGTATCCATTACTCCAGAGGAAAAATGCCCAAACCTAATAGCTGATATGTTTACAAGTTATGTATAAGAATAACGATATCCAAAATAAATTCAACGGATAGCATATATTGGAGTAAACATATCAAAGCTAAATCATAAATTTCATATCAATCATGAAAATAAAATATCCAAAAGACAGGATTAAAAAATAAATGGTCTTAACCAAAACAAAATACTAAAATGTGTTGGTTCCGGTACAAGACTGATGAATACGTGCATGGGGGAGGGAATGCACGTATACCAATTTTTCAACTTAAACCTTACTAAGTCCCCTTTACTCAGAGTGATAATGAACTAAGAGCTGATAATGTACCCACTGACTACACTTAGTGCGGGTCAGTTGGCTGACTATCAATTCAAGTTCAGTGCGGAAATGCGTGAGCCCTGGTAGTTTAAAGTCTTGTTTAGTTTGCTTTATGAAAAACTTGTTTACTCAATTCTGAAGTAGTGATTAGTAGGGCAGTGCTCTGTTTGATGATCAGGCTGATTGATTCAGCTTCATAAAAACAAATGCTATGAATGAACAGATAATATAACAAATAAGCACAATATCAAAGCAGTAAGAACACATGGAGTATAACATGGTTCAGAGACTCAAGCTCCTACGTCCACGGCCTGATTTAACAGGAAATCCACTCAAGGGATTCTTGTTTTTAACGTGCCAAGGTGCACCAAGATCAGCTACTCCTTACTGACCTATACAAACTCCTTACTAACTCACTAACTGAACTTACTTCCAACAAACCTAACTTAGGGTTTTGGTTTCAGTTTGGATTCCAACTAGGTTGTGATTATCCTTACAAGACAAAGCTTTACTAAGGATTGGATAATCACTCTAAGCTTAAGATAATGTTAATACGCTATTTGGAATACAGAATAACTCTCAGTGACTAAGAAACACTTGGGAAATTTAACTGGTTTCGAGTGCTTCTTCTAAAGACTGAATGCTTTGAATGCTTGAGAGTTTGAGTAATTTCTAGCTTGGAAATTTCCCGTAACCTTGAATGGGTTCAAGGCCTTCTGTATTTATAGGTGATTTGAAAACTATCCGTTGGAAGAGATAGCCTTCTAGTCATCTACGTAGAGTGGCTCAAATAGACATATTTCCCATGCAGCAGCCGTCCTTGCATGGATTTGGTAATTGCATTTAATGTGCCATTTAATACTTGCCCGTTGAAAATACAGTTTGAAGTCAGTCTTCATGTCAGGGTCCGTACGTGCATGTCCTCCCCGGATTGGTCCACGTCATCAGGTTGGTGAGAATGTCAGAACTTATTCCTAGGCTTCAGGCTTGTCTTATTAAGTCATTTTTGTCTCGAGAACAACGGTCTTGTTGGCTCTACTCCAAGTCCTCCCCATAAGCTCAGTATCATCTTGTTCCCTTCAGGACTGAGTTAGTAATGACCTCAGGGTCATACTCTTCATCACTGTCAGCTAGTTTAGAGGACTGCCATAAGTTCAGGATGGTGCTCTACGTCTTCAGGCTCTTAGTCTTAATTGTCATCAGTGAGTTCTCCTTTCACTGAGTACCTGTGAAGTGTAAAATAACAAAGTACAAAACCTAACCAAGACTAGCCTGACAACAAATGCATAACATATTTTCAGGGGCTTTGGGATCTAATCAAAACTGACATTGTCCCAACAATTTCCCCCTTTTTGATGATGCCAAAACACTGAAAAGATCCTCAAAACACTTAGAGAAAATATAAAATCCTATCTCTAAGATAAGTCAGTGTTAGAGCAGTTCTTGATAAAGTACAAAATTTAAATAACAGCAAAAAAGGCAATGAGTTTTTGTCTGTGAGCAAATGTAATAGATTTCATTGATGATATTGAATTGGTACAATGAACCTGATCTATTACAAATAAAGATGTGAACACCTAAACTAATCTCATTTCAAGCTCGAGTCCATAACCAGCATAGACTCTAACCTTCAACTCATCTACCCTTTTAGATTGGTTCACATAGCCTTCAGCCTTAGCAATCTTCAAAACTTCAGTCATGATGGTCTTTGTATCGTGCTTTCCAGTTCCAGGAACAAGAGGGGGTGGTCGAGCAACGAACTCAATAACTTTCACTTGGACTTGGGCTGCATCAGCTTCTTCCAAGATCTTCTGAATCAACTCAGGATGATTGTCCATCATATAATCAGTGAAGTGGGCATTGATATCTTCAGAGTCGCCCCACTTCTTCACTACGTACCAAAGCTTGACAAACTCATCCCTTGCATCAATCCAGAACTCCTTCAATGTCTCTTAGATGAACTCATCGACATAAGCTTTCCTCTGACCTGATTCTGGCCTTCTGACTTGCAGTAATGTTGACTTCCTAGCTGTTGGCTTCCTCCTGTACTTTCTTGGCTCAGGCTTCGCCTTCCTCCTCCTTAGCAAACTGATCACTGCATCATCCAATTCTCGCTGTTGTAAGTCAGTGAGATCAGTTAGCTTTTCCACCTTCCTTTCCAAAATGCGCATCTTCTCCTTCTGAGCTATGTCTGTCCTGCGCTCAGCCTCAGACTTTTCAGAAGGTGTTCCCCATGCCTCAGCGCACAGTTCCGCCACCGTCTCCGTAGAGTAAGTGATGAGATTCCTCCTTGTGTGTACTTGGGGTGACTTTTGAATTGACTCAGCCGGTTTGGAATATTGGAGTTCCTTAGAAGGTTCATTAGCCATTTTTGCCTTCCTTGCTGCAGCCTCTGCCCTCAATGCCGCAGCCTTTGCCTCATCTTCAGCCTCAGCCGCTACCAGCCTGACTGACTTCCTTACTCTGAGAACATTCCCCTCAGGGTTTGTCTCTGGATCAGCCTCAACCGTTTCACCTTGGTTGACTGCCTCCGATGCCTCAGGCCGGGATTTTTTCCTCTTCTTTTCCCCCTTTTTGGCATCATCATTGGCCTGGGATGGGAGTACTTCAGCTCCACTGTTGATGACAAAGGAAGCTAGTGATTGAACTTCCAGTACGCCCTCCTTCAGCATCTCAACTCCCGTGGCAATCCCAGTCCCAGCATACGACACTGAGCTGATGGCAGCTTTCAGCTTCTTCTCAAAGACCTCCATATTGTGTTGGAGACTTTGTTCAACTTTGGTGATCCTTTCCTCCACCTTCAAGGACTCACCACTGACCCTGCTCACCTCAGCCAGTATCTTCGCCGACTCATCAGTGGCCTTAGCCAAAACATCAGCAACAGTTTGAGAAGTTGATTAGGCGTGAAATTGTCATAATTCGTAGTTAGAAACACCCTAATTTTTGTCGATTTTATTGAGTTTTTAGAGCCAAATGAGTACTATTTCTATACATTGATGAATTGGTCTCTTTGATACTCATAGGTGAATCGAGGACGAACAACGGAGTTCGTAGGACTTTGAATCGACTCAAACGGATGCCCGGATGAGAAGATATCGAAGAAATACGATTGGTATTAGTACGTGAAAAGAAAAGTGTTAGTTGCAAGGAAGGAAGGGTCATTCGAGCACCATCACTCGAGCACCTTGCTCGAGTAACGTAGGTCGAGCACTCCAAACTTACAGAACATTTTTGCCGCTCGAGGGGCACAACTCGAGCGCATCATTCGACCTCGTGAACCGCTCGACCAACACGGCTCGAGCGCCTCATTAGACCATGAATCCGTTCAACCACATAAGCTCGAGTGCCCCGCTCGAGCGGGACAGCTCGAGTGCCTCCGAGACTTTTATGCCAAATTTTGTTTTTCGGCCCATGAGATCCCATTTCGACCCGGTGCCTATATATACCTCTTCCAAACACGTTTTGAAGGATACCCGAAATTTAGAAATAACTTTTAGACTTAGTTTTTGGAGAAGAAAGAAAACGAGCAAGCTTTATTTACGTTTTGTTGAGGTTTTTCGTATGAATTCTTAGTTTCTTTTCATTTATTAGTTTCTTTTCGTTAGTTTGATTTCTTTGAACGCTTTGAAACTTTGTTTTAGTTAATTAAATTTCAGTTCTTAGTATTTATTTTCTTTTAAAACCCTAGTTCATGTTTCTTATTTTCTTCGTTCAATTCATTATGTTTATGTTCGTTGTTTCTTCTATTGCTTTTATGTTTGTTAAAGCCATGTCCGGCTAAAACCCTTGTATGCTTAGGGTAGGATGAACTCGTAGAAGTAGGATGTGGGTACGTAATTAGGGTAATTCGTGACGTTAGTTTTAATTCTCTTGATTAATGAATTCTTATAATTAACCTTAACTTTACATTTGAATTTCGTATGAAAGTGTTAGAGAGAGGACGACCGCATCACTCAATAACAATTAGTAGTCTTAACGAGAAGGTTTAGAAAGGGTTAATTCATTTACCGGTTTAGCGAAGGAGGACGACCGCATCACCTTAGTTAAATTAGGGTCTCATTAGTTAAGCACAAACTATTAAAGTGTTAGTAGATTAGTGAAGTCGAGTGTTAGGGTAAAGTATTAGGGTTTAGAATCTTGAGCTTTCACCTTGCATTCTTAGACTTAAGTTATTTCTTGTGTGTCACAATTATTCTGATTATGAACCTGCTCCGTTAGTATACGTAGGGATTCCTATCTTAAGCACCACCATCTCTCATTAGAACACAACCCGTAGTTAATTAGATTTCTTTAGTATTTTAGTTTACTTAGTTTAATTTAGTCTTTTAATTAATCTTTCTATAAATCCAAAAATAACACACTCATATTAACTACGACGCGTAGATCTTCAGGGATCTATTCGCATACACTCCATCCCTTGGGTTCGATACTACTTGGTCATTATACGTACTTATACTACAGTGAACCCGTCCGCTTGCGGGTGAGCGATTAGTAGAAGTTAGTATTTTCGCCTCAAGTCAATGGCGCCGTTGCCGGGGATGGCGTTGTATGCTTTTTTAATAGGACTTGTAGATAGCTTAGTAGTTAGTAGTGGGTGATTTATTTTCTGTTTTATTTTTATTTCCATTCATTAGGCAGTTGCATTTTGATCCTTCTACTTGTGTTTCAGGTTTATGAAAATACGCTCACAAGGCAATACGAGCGAAGAGATGTTACCTGCAGATCCTGAGACGATAGCAAGGAGAAACCGAGCCTTCTTGAAAAGGATGAACGCAACCGACTTAGGGAAAAAACCAATGGACATCAATAATGAGTTGGAAGATGCCGAGAATGAGTTTAACCAGGGGTTGAACCGGGTTGACGGCACTGAGGGCAACACCAGTAAGAACCAAGATCCGTTAGGGGATAGTCAAAGCCAAAACCAGGGTGCACAAAACGTCATCAATCCAGCCTAGAATTTTGTTCATAATCCTCTGAACAATCCTGCTTACCCACAAAACCCAAATAACCCTTTCAACAACCCAGTATACCAACATTACCCATACCCATCATACCCTTATCCACCATACCCATATCATCCACCACCTGTGTACCAGCCACCTCCAGTTCAACAAGTACCAGCACCACCTGTCGCTCCTCAGCCTGTGCCCCAGAACGCAGATCATAATATGGCTATTCGGGGCAGGTTCGCGGCACAACCGCAGAGGTACTACGATGGAGTGGCTTTACCACCTATTGAGGCGAACAATTTCTTGATTTCCCCAGGAATTCTAAAGCTGTTGACCGAGAATCAGTTCAAGGGGGTGATCGGGAAGGAGAATCCTCATACACACTTGAGGAGCTTTCTCATGATAGCCTCCATATTTAATTACAATGGCATGTCTGAAGATGCCAAGAGGCTTAGGCTGTTCCCATTCTCATTGACGGGAATAGCCAAGGAGTTGTACGATAATACGCTCCCACGGGGAGGTGTAACCACATGGGCCGAGCTCGAGCGTCTGTTCCTCGAGCGATTCTACCCTCCATCAAGAACTATAAAAGCGAGGATTGAGATCTCTTCTTTCCGACAGAAGCAAGGAGAGGACCTACGTCAAGCGTGGGAGAGATTCTCAAACATGCTGATAGAGTGCCCGCAGCATGGGTACAATGAGGGGGATATTATGGCATTCTTCTACAGTGGTGCCAACAAGGCGGGGCAAGACCATTTAGACGCCTGTGCGGGCGGAGCATTCCTGAATCAAGGCATAGAGAGGTGTAGAGAGATCGTGGACAACATTATCACGAATGTCGGGGCTTGGAATGTGGATGCAGATTTTCAGAGAGTGCATCAGGTTGAAGAAGGTGAAGGAACGAGAAGGCTGTTGATGGCCATGATGGAGAAGATCAACAACCTCGAGTTGGGGAAGAATTTGGTTGGAGAGCATGCAGCAGAGAATGATAGAGTAGACCAGCCAAGTGGACAGCAAGAGGTAGCCAATTACATGGGAGGTCCGTATTACAATCAGAATGGCTACCAAGGTGGAAATCAGTTTGGAAGACCTTCTTATGGTCAAACATTTGTACCTCCAGGGCCACAACCGCCTCAAAATCAATGGAGGAACACACAAGGAATTCAAGGAGGCCAGCAGCCTCCTCAAAACACATGGAGGAAGAATGAGAACTTTTCTTATGCTAACCCAAAAGCTGGTATTACTGTTCCTGCAGGTGTTGATCCGGGGTCTAAACCTCCTGGTGGAGAAGGCGGTGCATCAACCGAGGAGATGTTGAGAGCTATTCTGCAGAAGGTGGAAGAAGGAAGTAAGAGGTTGTCATCCTTAGAGTACGATGTGAAAGAGTTGCATAAAAAGGGTGATCAACGTGATCAAGAGCTCCAGAAGATGAACGTTGAGTGGACTAGAACTCAACAAGAGAACAATCGTAGGTTCACTTCTATAGAGTTCCAGATGAGCCAGATTGCAAAGATGGTGAATAGAGAGCCGGGAAAATATCCTTCCATGCCGGAGGGGAACCCGAAAGAGCATTGCAAGGCTATCCAGTTAAGAAGTGGAACCAACTATGAAGGTCCCGAGATGCCTGCTGATTTTGAGACGCTCAAAGAAGAAGTTGAGACAGAAGGGATAGAGTCTCAAGGTGATGGAGTTGAGGTTGAGAAGGAAGGAGTTAAGATGAAAATTGATGATAAGAGTAAAGAGAACAATGAGTCCCAGAAGGGCAAGGAAGGTGAGGAGATTGAGAGAGTTCCTAAGTGGAAAAAGGCAAAGGAAGCAAGGGATAAAGTGAAAGAAACAGAAAGAGATGAATAGGGGGTACCCAAATCTGTGATACCCGTCCCGTATCCACAGCGCTTCATGAAAAAGAAGCTTGATGAAAAATTTGCAAAATTTCTTGATGTTTTTAAACAACTTCACATTAACATTCCTTTTTATAATGCTTTAGAACAGATGCCGCATTATGCCAAGTTCCTGAAGGACTTGATAGCGAAGAGACGAAGAGTGGATGAGCCGAAGTTGGTGCAGTTGAACCACGAAGTGAGTGCACTAGTGCACAAGGCGCTTCCACCGAAGCTGAAGGATCCCGGGAGCTTCACCATTCTTTGTGATATTGGGAACGGGATCAAGAAGGGAGCGTTGTGCGACCTCGGAGCGAGCATTAATTTGATGCCGTTGTCGTTTTTCAAGAAGTTGGAAGGTGGTGAACTTCAACCCACAATGATGACGCTTCAACTTGCCGATCGGTCTATTACTCGACCTCAAGGTGTGGTTGAAGACGTCCTAGTGAGAGTTGGAGATCACATTTTTCCAGCGACTTTGTAGTGCTAGAGATGGAGGAAGATGAGCATGTACCCCTGATCTTGGGAAGACCATCCTTAGCTACGGTGGGGATGGTGCTAAACGTGGCAAATGGGAAGATTACATTGAAGGTTGATGATCAAGAAGTGAAGATCTCCCTATATGAAGCCATGAAGCACCCGAGGGAGGATGAGAGCTTGTATTGCATGGATGCCATTGATCCTCGTGTTGAAGACACACCTTCTATCCCTAATCCTTCTCATATTCATGATTTTGTTAGTCCTTCACTAGATTATTTAACCCATGAGCATTATGTTCTTGATTATGTTGATAGGGATAAAGTGAAAAGGTTGAAGGATGAAGAGGTGAAAAGAGTGGACGTGGTCCAGTTGGAGGGAAAATGAGGAGTTAAGAAGAAAAAGTCCAAACTCAAGAAATTGTTTAGTAAGACTCCTCCAGATAAAGGTGAGAAGGAGTTGAGACCTATACCACTTGAGGTGGGGAAGGAAGCAAAAGGGCTCATGATGGTGGGGCACCAAGGAAAGACATGCAAGCACCACTCTTATGAGAGTAAGGGAGGTATTTTTTAGTATGATGTCCCATAAGCTCGTTTGAGCTCGGTCCGGCATGAGGACCTTAAAAATAGCGCTGAATGGGAGGCAACCCATTATTTTTTTTATTTGCTTTGAGTTTTTTTTTAGTTAGTAGGGAGTTATTTTGAGTCGTATGTTTAACCTCGTACTTGAGAGTTTTATTTTGTAGGCTTGTCTCTAAAGGAGTAAAGGTATCATGGAGTACCAAAGAAGTGGAGATTGAAGGAACCAACTCAAGCAAGGGAGTGTACAAAGCTATTGAGAGAAATTGAATTATTTGGTTGAGGTAACCCACAACCCCAAACTTAGACCTCTAGCAAGGTCGAAGTTTGGGGGGTGGAGTTTTTTTTATGTTTCTTGTTACATTGCACATGCATGCACGCCCTTATCTTTGAGTTGAGTTTGATTGATTATTGGATTGTTGAGATACTCCTTGGGGTGATTTTGATTTGATTCGCTATTGCATATTTCATGCCTATCAACTACCTTCTGCTTGTTGGTTGCTATCTTTGAGTATGATTTGATAAGTTGATGATTTGTGGAGTTGAGTTAGGAGTTTATTGTGTGAGTATTGAGTTAGAGTTGATTTGAGAGAGAACCCGTATGCTTACAAATTTTCCTTCTGAGTGCTTGTGTGATGATTGTGAGAATGCACTAGACTAGCATGGATGTGAAAGCCGAGAGATTTGAGCCTTATGAGATTTTGATACATGAATGAATCTCTTCGTTTGTGAGTGGATCGTCACCTTAGAGGATGCTAGAACTTGTGTGTGCTCTTGCTTCTTGATTGTGTCTAGTTTGATATGCCGAATAGGATCTTAGGTCATCTTTGGTTTGATTGAGTCACTTAGCCAAAATTTTCCTTACCAATGACATTGAATCCCTTGTTAGCCCCTTTGAGCCGAAAGCCTATTTTATTTGCTAGAACATATGAACACTATTCCAATTCCTAAGCCTTTTTGTCCCAATTTGAGTGGAGAATAGGAAAGTGTGAATGTGAAGGGAGTAAATTGAGTTGAAAAAGGAAAAGGTTGTTTGTTGAGTGAATATGAGAAGAAGGTGTGATGAAGTTATGAGATGTGGGAAAAAGAAAGAAAATTAAGAATGAGCAAAAGAAAAAAATGAGCTCATGTGTTTGTGCGAAAAAGAGAAAAAAATGATTGAAAAAAAAGTGAAAGAGTGAGAAAGAAAAAAATTGAAGTGTTGAGAGTATGGAATTGAAAGGGTGTTGATTGAATATGTTTGAAGTAATCTGTTCCTTATCTCGAAGTACCGAAGTTTGACTTTCTATTCTCCATTCACTTGAGTCACTTTACCCTATATTGTTATCCCACCTGTCCAAAGAGCCTACATTACAACCTTGAGAAAGTCCTTTTTGATTCGGCATTGATTTCTAGAGTATGGTCGAAGTTAAGAGCACTTACAAGCCTATGGCTGCCAATTTGTGTGATTGATTGTTTGAGTGAGTCCCTTGATCATTGATATACACTTGTGAGGGAGCGAAACACATCGTTGAGTGCACATCCATGCTTGATCTTTGTGTTTCTTGTTATTGTTGCATGAGTATGATAAAGGAAAGTGAGTGAGTATACGGGTGATTGATTTTTGAAGCTCGAGTTCATTAGCTTGCATGATTGATTCTTTTACTCATCCCTAACAATTTCACTTGACTTATTATTTCATTTCTTGAGGACAAGCAATATGGTAAGTTTGGGGGGGTTGATTAGGCGTGAAATTGTCATGATTCGTAGTTAGAAACGCCCTAGTTTTTGTCGATTTTATTGATTTTTAGAGCCAAATGAGTACTATTTCTATACATTGATGAATTGGTCTCTTTGATACTCATAGGTGAATCGAGGACGAAAAACGGAGTTCGTAGAACTTTGAATCGACTCAAACGGATGCCCGGATGAGAATATATCGAAGAAATACGATTGGTATTAGTACGTGAAAAGAAAAGTGTTAGTTGCAAGGAAGGAATGGTCATTCGAGCACCATCACTCGAGCACCTCGCTCGAGCAACGTAGGTCGAGCACTCCAAACTTACAGAACATTTTTGCCGCTCGAGGGGCACAACTCGAGCGCATCATTCGACCTCGTGAACCGCTCGACCAACACGGCTCGAGCGCCTCATTCGACCATGAATCCGTTCGACCACATAAGCTCGAGCGCCCCGCTCGAGCGGGACAGCTCGAGCGCCTCCGAGGCTTTTATGACAAATTTCATTTTTCGGCCCATGAGATCCCGTTTCGACCCGGTGCCTATATATACCTCTTCCAAACACGTTTTGAAGGATACCCGAAATTTAGAAATAACTTTTAGACTTAGTTTTTGGAGAGGAAAGAGAACGAGCAAGCTTTATTTACGTTTTGTTGAGGTTTTTCGTACGAATTCTTAGTTTCTTTTCGTTAGTTTGATTTCTTTGAACGCTTTGAAACTTCGTTTTAGTTAATTAAATTTCAGTTCTTAGTATTTATTTTCTTTTAAAACCCTAGTTCATGTTTCTTATTTTCCTCGTTCAATTCATTATGTTTATGTTCGTTGTTTCTTCTATTGCTTTTATTTTTGTTAAAGCCATGTCCGGCTAAAACCCTTGTATGCTTAGGGTAGGATGAACTCGTAGAAGTAGGATGTGGGTACGTAATTAGGGTAATTCGTGACGTTAGTTTTAATTCTCTTGATTAATGAATTCTTATAATTAACCTTAACTTTACCTTTGAATTTCGTATGAAAGTGTTAGAGAGAGGACGACCGCATCACTCAATAACAATTAGTAGTCTTAACGAGAAGGTTTAGAAAGGGTTAATTCATTTACCGGTTTAGCGAAGGAGGACAACCGCATCACCTTAGTTAAATTAGGGTCTCATTAGTTAAGCACAATCTATTAAAGTGTTAGTAGATTAGTGAAGTCGAGTGTTAGGGTAAAGTATTATGGTTTAGAATCTTGAGCTTTCACCTTGCATTCTTAGACTTAGGTTATTTCTTGTGTGTCACAGTTATTCTGATTATGAACCTGCTCCGTTAGTATACGTAGGGATTCCTATCTTAAGCATCACCATCTCTCATTAGAACACAACCCATAGTTAATTAGATTTCTTTAGTATTTTAGTTTACTTAGTTTAATTTAGTCTTTTAATTAATCTTTCTATAAATCCAAAAACAACACACTAATATTAACTACGACGCGTAGATCTTTAGGGATCTATTCGCATACACTCCATCCCTTGGGTTCGATACTACTTGGTCATTATACGTACTTATACTATAGTGAACCCGTCCGCTTGCGGGTGAGCGATTAGTAGAAGTTAGTATTTTCGCCTCAAGTCAGAAGTCTGAGCTAACTTCCCTGACTCCAGCTCCAACTTGGACGTTGAGTCATTCAAGGCCTGAGTAAAGAGTGCTCCAGCCTGAATTGCAAGCCTTTCTACTGCCTGATTGAGCTCATCCCTCTTCTCAATCTGTTGTAGAGTCTTTCTCAGCATCTTCTTCGTTCTCCTCCTCTCACTCCTCACTGAATTTGCTGTATCCGTCATTGTCCTCTTCAGCAGTATCAACTCCCTGTTGGCAAGGGTGTTGTACGCTGACTTGGTCCACTTTATGTGTTTTGCTAGAGCCTTGGCGTCTTCTTCCTTCTCAGCTCGTAGCTTCATCACTTCCTCCTAAAGCTCAGCTAGGTTCTTAGTTGTCTTTTCTTTCTTGACCTCGACAATACTGGTAAATTCAGCGCGTTGAACCCCAGTTATTAACACATCTTCGTCTCCAGTAGCATCGTCAGTGGCTGGCTGCTTTCCCTTGTTAGCCCCTGCATCCTCAGTCCCTTCTTCAGGGTGCACTGAAGGCAGTTGTGAAGTGGTCATAGCCGCCTTCACAGGCTTAGCTAAGCCATCTTGAGCTTTGGGAACTTGTCCCTCAGAACTAGGAGTCTCCTTAGATGTCTCAACATCATCCTCCTTTATCTCAGGGCAGAGAATCCCGTCATTGACTGATGTGTCATCGGCAGCTGAGATGTTCTCAACATCCTCAGCTGTTGGTCCACCCTTGGCACCAACGTCTTTAACACCTTCCCCCTGAGTCTGAGACTCAGGGATCATCTGATCCACTTCCTCAGCTGTCTCCTCTATCATCTTCTCCGTCACTCCATCCTGAGCATCATCTTCCTCCTCATCATCCTTCTCCTCCTCCATACGGATGTCAGCCTCCATCTTTGCCATCATCTTAGTCACTAGCTGCCTTAGATTGTTAAAGTTTAAAATTTGCAGCCAGCTAGTGAGCCCAAAGTATGTGCAGAGTCTCGCCTCCTCCAACTCCCAATGCTCCCAGCCTCTGGCGTCGACAAGCATGTGTTGCTCTTGCATGTTGGATTGTTTGAAGTCCAACCACACCTTAAGCTCCACAACATTGGCACATAGCTCCCTGTACATGTTCAGGCTGGGCTAGCACTTAGCTGCTCACTCATTGGCGTTCCCCCTTAAAGTGTGCTCCAAAATACCACCAACCATATTAGCATCCAAATCCTCCTCATCCTGCAACTCCAGAAAGTCATCCTCCCAATCTCCGGCTTGAAAGGATTTGGGGCAATCCTTGGGATTGGGGTAAGTTGGGAAATCTTCAGGGTTTGGAAGGTCAGGCTCATTAGTGGGTGAGATTGTTGGCGCTGACTCAGTTGGGTTAGGAAGGTTGTCAGGTGTGGGTGTTTGTGGCTGTTGGGGTGTGGGGTCAGGGTTGGTTTGGGGAGTAGGTTCAGAGTGTTTGGGTGATTGGGTAGGGTTGATCTCAGGCTGCAATATCTCAGCCATCTCGATCGTCGTCCTCACCACCTCCCAGTCAGAGACTCGGGGAGAGCTTGACTCCTCCCTCGCACCCACCTCCGGCAGGCCCTTGGCTGGGGACTTTTTGGGTCCCTTCCTTAGTCTCTTCAAAGGCCTCTTCATTGAGTACACCATTCAAAAAGGCACTCTTGACGTCCATTTGATACTGATGGTCCCGTTTTTAAAGACTTTTTCAGGACAAATGGGAATTCAGGACGTTTTTAATACTCATTGCACCCTGAAAGAGTTCAGTGAGTGGGACACTCAAGTCACTGCATTGCTAAGAGTCAGAGCACTCAAGTCAGTGCAAACTGACTTGTACTTGTGAGCTCAGGATCTTAACAAGGCAGTGACTCGAGAGACTGAACTCTCGAGTGCTTGCTTAAGCCGGTTAGTAAGATGGACTCTCCCTGACCTAAATACTTAACCAACGTTTTCTTTAACAATGCTCTCAGTGAGCAGATTTTCACAATACTTTAGTCAATGCTTAAAACAATGAAACACTCAGTTTAACGTAGTTCAGAGACTTAAGCTCTTACATCTACGGCCTGATTTAACAGCAAATCCACTAACTTGGATTCTTATTTTTAACATGCCAAGGTGCACAGATACACTGGACTCACGCCCTGCCTGGGCTGCCTCTCCTCCCTCACTACAAACCTAACATTCTTCTGAAAGGGTTTAGTTTGGTTTGGTTTTCTCCAACTAGGTGAGGTTTTCCCTTACAATGTTTTAGCTTAAAGCTAAGATTGGGAAAACCTCTCTAAGCTAAGAGTTACAAGCTGAACACTCATATATATATATATATATATATATTCGTGAACCTTAATGGTCAGTGAACAAGGTGTGAAACGTGCCTCCTTATACCTCCCTTGAAACCGTACTTTTCATTCACACCTTCACAGCTCGTAGGTGTTGTATTTTCTCTTTTCACACACACTTCAAACCGCAGCTATGAGCTTGTATTTATAGTGTGGATTCAAATGTAACCGTTGGAGGAAATTACATTTGAATCCATACAATTAATAGGTTTCACCTACTTTTCTTGGAATGCGGCCTTGTCAGTGTCAGATATGCTGTCTTGACTTGATTGGTCCACGTGGACTGAATCCAACGGATCTTTGGTTCAGTGTACTTGATCAGGGCGCACTGACTTCAGATAGCATATCCTCCACTAACTGATGATCTTCAGTAGACATACTTGTCTCCAGTGATGTTGTCCTTCAGGGACTCTTTGAAGATCTCTCCAAGAAGTTTGTCATAAGGCTGAATGACAAACTTCCCTAGCCACAGTAGCCTGACTCCTTCAGGGCCTAATTGGTGCAGCATTGATCCTCCTGATCATGCTCTTCACTGAGTGGTTTACCTGACTTAGCTTAGATCAGCCCGGTTTACACTCAGTGGGACATCCTTCAGGCTTCTCTTCTGATTCAGGTTACTAGTATGGCTTCAGTAAGTTCTTCTTGGTATCATCTTGATGTCATCGGGCTGTGTTGTTGAGTTCCCCCTCGCTGAGTTCCCCCTCAACTGAGTGTTCCCTCAACTGACAACCTATTCTACTGAGAAATAACCTAGTCTGCCTTGAAACTAAAGATACTATCCTGACTGCTTTCAAACCAATTACATGTTGTTTTGGAAAATCATAAAAGCTAAAACATATCCCAATAGATACACCTTAAACTTCTTATATGTTGCATATGCAAGGAACAACCTTATAGCTTCCAACCTAGCCACATGAGCAAAAGTCTCATCATAGTCTATTCCTTCAGACTGACAATATCCTTTTGCAACCAGTCTAGCCTTGTTCCTTACTACAACACCATAGTCTATTCCTTCAGACTGACAATATCCTTTTGGTACCAATAACACCTTGATGCCTAGGTCTATCTACCAGTTCCCAAACCCGATTCCTTGTGAACTGATTCAACTCCTCTTGCATGGCTATGATCCAGTTCGAGTCAGTGAGAGCTTCTTCAATGTTCTGAGGCTCTTGCTCAGAGAGAAAGCAACAGAACAGTGTGCTCTCACCATGAAACCGTCTGGTCCTGACTCCCTCAGTTGGATCACCGATGACTTGGTCAATGGGATGATCCTCTAGCCATGTTCTCTTTCCTGGAGTTGTTCCTAAAGTACCTGCAATGTTAGTGTCTACAGGCTCATAAAATTCAGGAAATAGAACAGAAGGGGATGAACCTGAGTCTATACCAAAGGGATTAATTAGTTCAATGTCAGGGACATTGATTCCCCCTTGATGAGGTGACTCAGGAACCGTCTCAGCTGCAACCACATCTTCATAGATGGTACTTACCTCAGGTTGAGCTTGTTCCCCAGTCTGAGGTTCAACAATACCTGATGTGCTGGGCTTAGGAGTGGCTCTTGGGTCATCTTCCTGATCATCATCATCATCCCATCTTGGAATTTGCACAGTTTTGACCTTTGGATTAGGTTGATTCTTTAAGCTCAGCCTTGCCACTCTCCTTGTGACCTCCTCAGTGTCAGGATTCAACACTTTTATCTTAGACTCATTAGCAGATTCATCAAACACAACATGTGGTGATTGTTCCACAACAAGGGTCCTACAATTGTAAACCCTGAATGCTTTGCTAATTTCAGAATATCCCAAGAATATCCCTTCATCAGATTTTCTATCAAAGGCTTTCAATTGGGTCTTCCCATTGTTGAGGATGTAACACTTACAACCAAATACATGAAAGTAAGAGATACGAGGTTTCCTCTTATTCCACGTCTCATATGGGGTTTGTGCATATTATTTGTTCAACATGGATCTGTTCTGAGTGTAGCATGCAGTGTTGATTGCCTCAGCCCAGAATTTCTTGGGCAATCCTGACTCAGCCATCATGGTCCTGGCAGCTTCCTTCAGTGTCCTGTTCCTTCTTTCAGCAATACCGTTCTGTTGTGGGGTTCTAGCTGCAGAAGACTCATGAGCTATACCAAGTTCATTACAAAAGTCAGAAATATATTAATTTATAAATTATGTGCCCTTGTCAGATCTGATCTTAGTAATGGACTGATTCTTCTCATTGTTGGGCCTTCTGAGCAACTCAGGAAGCTTCACCTGTGTTTCCTTCTTATTCAACAAGAAAATAACCCAAGTATATCTAGAATAATCATCAATAACCACAAGGGTATATTTCCTACCATTCATACTCACAGGTGTTATGGGGCCAAATAAATCCATGTGCAAGAGCTGAAGAATCCTGTCAGTGGAGAAGGTAGCTTTCTCCTTGAATGATGCTCTGACCTGCTTCCCCTCCTAACAAGCTTTGAACGCATGATCTTTGCTAAAAACTTCATTAGGTAGACCTTCAACAAGTGATTGTCTAGAAATTTTGTTAAGAATCTTGAAGTTCAGGTGGCTTAATCGTTTATGCCATAACCAACTGAGCTCTGGAGAGCTTTTACAAACAAAACAAGTATTAGGAATAGTGCTGCTCCAATCAGCGAGATAAACGTTACCTTTCCTGATACCTGATAGAAGCACTTGTGTTGATTTGTCCTTGACTGAACATATATTCGATGAGAACTCAACACTGAACCCTTTGTCACAGAACTGACTTACTAATAACAGGTTATGCTTCAGTCCTTCCACAAGGGACACATTTTCCACTCTTATTGTACCTATAATCAAGACACCAAAACCTTTAGTAACACCTTTTGAGTTATCACCAAAGGTTACCTGTGGACCATCTTTAGCTTGAAACTCTTAGAGAAGACCCTTCATTCCAGTCATATGCCTTGAGCATCAACTGTCTAGGTACCAAACAACTTTGTTTGAGTCTCCTCTCCTCTTGTTGTGATCCACGGCCGCCTGCAAGCAAATCAGGCTTTAGGTACCCATTGGATGTTGGGTCCTATTGTGTCAGTTGTACCCTTCGCGATCCAGACTTGCTTAACTACCCTGATTGCCTCAGAGTGGTAAATCTGTCTCCCTGAAACATCAACATACATAACTTTCTTCTTCTTTGCCTGAGAGGAAGATGGTGTATGAGTGCTAGACTTAGGGTTCACAGGAGCCTGAGTGGGTGCCTTTTGGGCTGGCTTCCTGTTCTTCCTAGATTTGGGTACAACAGATCTTGGGCCTTGTTCTTGATAAGGACCCTGTTTTCTATTCCCCCTAGGCAAGTGAGGGAATGGAAAACAGTTAAAGGCCTCAGGATGCCAAAACCATGGGGATGTCATCATGTTTGGCCTTCCATGTTGGTATTGTCAAGCATGATGGTACCCTCGCTGACCAGTCTGAGGGCTCTTGGCCTGAGTCTTCCTCTGCTTTCGCTGAGACTTTCTCTGGCCTGAGCTCTCAGGGATCTCCTTTGGTTGCTTTGCCTTTCCCTTGGGTTTTGGCTTAGCAACCTTGGGGGCAACCCTGACTGAGTCAACAGTTTCCTTACCCTTATCAGTTTGGCGGGCCTGAAGCACAACCTTAGGTGCACTTTGGCCTGATTGAACAAGTACCCTCTCAGTATTGCTCCCTGAAGCAACATGGGACTGATCTTGTGAGGATTTCTTAGGAACATATGTTAGGATAAAAATTGTTAGTTTTGATGAGTTAAAACAAACCAGAAGATGTAATAGGACCATCTGGACCTGTTAGCCAGATGATGATCTAGATTAGGACTTAGTCTAGGGGGAACTGCCAGACCAGAAGACTTCACCAGAAGAGTCACCAGAAGACCCCACCAGAGGACTTCACCAGAGGACTCCACCAGAAGACTTCACCAGATGAGATCTGACCAGAGGCAGAGGACCTTCCCCAGACTAGATGAGTCCGGACCAGACGAGTCTGGTGGAACAAAAGATGCTCAGTTTGATCTCCTGTTTCTACTGAGTATTCTGGTTGTTCACCAGAATAGGACCAGAAGAAACTGAGGTTGCCTGGTGTCTGGTCTTGCCTTCTCTGAAGAGAATCAGAGTTAGGCAGAAGAAGCTATTGACCGTTGGTGATTCAAATCAAGTCAACAAGATCAGGATTGGAAAATTTTGAAGATAATCAATCCAAGGATCCCACCAACCCAATCAATCAATTAGGGAATTGATTGATTGAGGCTTCCTTAAATAGAGGATCTGATTGGATTAGCCCTCCAATGGCTAGCCCTAATCCCCTCTATAAATACAAGAGTGCAGTTCAAGAAAAAGCTCTAGAGAGAATATATACGCGCATAAGTCCATCCAAGCTGTTGATATTCATTCTAGGCACTCTTACTGTTCATAATATTTATCTACTCTTAAGGAGTTATTGAAACCTCAACCTGTTCATCTATTAGATAAGGTTGTTGGATGTTGATCTTTAGATTGAAGTTAAATCTAAAGAGATTGTAAGAAGGAACTGGTACTTCCCAATTCCAGTGAAGTAAGTAAGTGAGTTGGTTGATAGTGAGACCCCTTGGATATAAGGGAGAGTGGACGTAGGATATTCAAATCCGAACCACTATATATCTTGTGTTCTTTATTGCTTTCTTTTACTTATTGTCCTATTGATTATTGTTCTCTTGTAGAAAGAATTTGAAAGACATTTAACTTAAGCTTCCGCAATTAATCTAACTAGTGGGACCAACAAGTGGTATCAGAGCAGTGTGTCCTACGACCACTGCTTTGAAAAGCTTTTGGTGGTCACCGGGCAGATCCATTGCTCTTTAGTGCTTTTGTTCGAGTTCTTGTTATTTCCCTTAATTTTATCAAAATGTCTGCAAAATCTTCTTACAAGAGTCGTAAGCTCCCAGAATTCTCTTTTGATGATTACAGCCACTGGAGCTTCATGATGAGCAATCATCTTGGAGCTATTCACTACCGCATGTTAGATGTGGTAGAAAGTGGCCCCATTCAATTTTACTGGACTCCTATTGATAGTGGCAGGTCAGAGTCCAGAGAAGAAACTAGCGAAGCTGCCCAGAAAACTACAGAGGATAGAGTCCCCAGGTAAAGAATCCTAAAAAAGAAAGATGAGCTTGATAATGATGAAAGAAAGCTCTACAATTTGGACCAGGTGGCAAGAACAGAGATCATCAACACACTTACTAAAAAGGTGATTGAAAAGGTCAGAATGTGTGCCACTGCCAAGGAGATATGGGACAAACTGGCACTACTCTGTGAGGGAACAGAGAAGATCAAAGACAATAAGCTCCAAGCTGATCAACACTCATTTAATACTTTCAAGATGAAACCAGACGAGACCATTGACCAGCTGGACATGCGTCTCACAAACCTCCTGAACAAGGCTAGTGCCTTAGGTAAGACCTACTCTGAAAAGGAAATTAATAGTAAAATCTTGCGCTCACTAACCAGCAGGTGGAGAATTAAAGTCACTGTGATCAAGGACAACAAGGATCTCAATACTCTGGATCATCATCTTCTGTTGTCTGATCTCAAAGCCTATGAGTATGATCTTCAAGAGGAGGATCAAACAGAAGAGGTTTCCTCTTCTGGTCAGAAAGGTGTTGCATTCTCTTCAACCATCAAGTCTGATGTCAAGCCAAAGGAGTCTACTGCAGATGACTTGAGCCTCAAGGAGCGGGTAGCACTTCTAACTCGTAAATTAGATAAAATGAGTTCAAAATATGGCAGGTACAAAAGGCACTGGAAGGAATCTACCAGGGACAGAAAGAATTCCTTCAAACCTGCAGAGAAGGAGAAGACATCTGGAGACTCAAGGGAAACTAGATTCAGAACTCCAGAGAGAAGGAGAGATGACAACCCTGGCAAATCTGGGAGATCAGATTATCAGAGGATGGATGGTAGCTCTGGCAGACCTGACTACCAGAGGAGAGAGAGTAGTCCAGCCAGATCAGACTACAACCAGAGGAGGAGAGAGCCAAGTCCTAGTCCCAGAGGAGACAATGTCTGCTACACATGCAACAAGACTGGTCACTACAGTTATGATTGTCCTCAACTCACTCCTAGGGAAAGAGAAGAGAAAAGGATCAAGAGAGATAGGAGATATGCAGATAAGAGAGCATTGCTGGCAGAAGCAGAGGAGGAGGATACTAGTTCCAGTTCTTCTTCTTCTGATTTCGAATCAGATGATGATGTATGTCTTATGGCAGACATCACTGAGGTAAATGAAACTACTCTAGTCGTATCAAATTCCAAATGTACTGAATCCTCTAATTCATCTGGTAACTCCAGAGAGTCTGATATGCAACAAATGCTATCAGATCTCCAAAATTGTGTCCAACTCTGTCAAAAACTTGAGAAAGAGAATGGTAGGCTCAGAGCTGAAGTTCAATCTCTCTCTCATGAGCATAAATCCACCAGAGAACTCATGAAAGATCATTCCAAAGAAGTCTCTGAACTTCAGGATAAGATCACAGAAAGAGATACTCTGGTAGATCAACTCATGAAAGAAAAGAACTCTCAAGAAGATGAGATCAATGAACTCAGAGCCAAATACCAGACTCTTATCAAGGGAAAACAAATTGCTCACAACATAGAGGAGATACCTATGCCCAGAGAAGCTCCTAAGATACCATCTGTTGTATCTATCATATCAGAGTCTTCTCAGCGCATTAGTGATAAGAGTGGTTTAGGATATTCTGGAATTACCACTAAAACTCATAAATACCTTTATAATAAAGACAAGTCTGTAAGAGCTGGTAAATTGGTAGAAATCTGGGATGATAAAGACTTAACTGGTAATGGTTACAAGGTGGTTCACAATCCTGATTGGAAAAGGAATCACTCTGTTAATCACATAACATATGGTCCAGAAGAGTTGACTGTTCTGGAAGAGAAGATGCTAGAAAATAAATGTCAACAAGGGGAACCATTGAAAATTGATGGTTCTGTGAACAATAAGTCCCAAGGAGTAGAACTTACTCAAATTGGAGGACCCCAGAGAAATCCTCAAAGGAAACCTAACCAGATTAGGGGACCTCAAAGGAAACACTCAAGAAAGGGGAATACCAATCAGAGTAATAACTACCAGAGAAGGAACAATGTTCAACAGCACCAGGTACCCCAGAGACAATTTTCTCAGAGGAATCAATTCCAGAATAGGTATACTCAAAGGACCTATAACCACCAGAGCAGGTCTAATTCTCAGAACCAGAGGAGGTCTTCCAGACCCATCTATAGAAAACCAACTGATCTGGGAAGTTATGACACCAGAGATGGTTCTTCTAGGATTTATCCTTACAACCAGACCTTTAAGACCATGTCTTTGAGGCAGGCCATTCCAAAGGCCAGATTTGAGAAAAGGTACACCAGACCTGTTTATAGGAAAGGTGTCCTTATCAAACCAGTAGCTCAATATGTCATTGTCAGAGGACATGTGCTGGTAGATAGATTTGGAAGGAAGATAAGATCTCCTCATCCAACAAGGGATGATCTTTATCTATGGATTCCTACAAAACCTGCAACTAACCAATCAGGACCCAGCACTAGTAGGGGACCTAATTGATTTCTCTGCAGGTAGACAAGAGTCCATTGGAGAAAGGATTTTCAAGCAACCATGTCTGGTACATTGATAGTGGGTGTTCCAAGCACATGACCTTCCAGAAGGATAATCTCCAAGATTTCAAGCCATTAAATGGACCAAGAGTGATGTTTGGTGACAACAACTATGGAGTCACCAGAGGAGTTGGAAAATTGACCTTCAATGGAGTTTCTGTAGATGAAGTCTACTATGTTGAAGGACTCAAGCATAATCTGCTTTCAGTATCCCAATTTTGTGACAAGGGATACTCAGTGAAGTTTTCTAGTGATTCATGCACTGTTTTCTCTTCTGATTTTAATGATATCTTGCTAATAGGCTTGAGGAAGGGTAACATTTATCTTGCAGATTTTAGTAGTTGCCCAAGAAATGCTTGCCTGGTTGCTAAAAGATCTGCAGAGAACAGCTGGATTTGGCACAAGAGATTGTGTCATCTTAACTTCAAAACACTGAACAAGATTACCAGAAAAGGTCTCATTCGAGGTCTTCCTAATGAAGTGTTTAAGAAGGATCAGGTGTGTGGTTCATGCCAGAAGGGTAAACAACCCAAGACTTCCTTTAAGGATGTCCAGAGCACAACCACAACCAGAGTACTTCAACTACTTCACATGGACCTGTTTGGACCTGTTTCTCCTCTTAGTTTCAGTGGAAGGAAGTACACCTTGGTGATAGTAGATGACTTTTCAAGATATACTTGGGTAGTGTTCTTGTTTAAGAAAAATGAAACTATCACTAAGCTGCCAGAGTTCTTCAAGCAGATTCAGAATGAGCAGAACCAGAGCATAGTCAGGATCAGAAGTGATAAAGGGACAGAGTTTTTGAATTCACACATTGCAGATTACTGCAAGGATCATGGGATTTTTCATGAGACATCTGCTGCCAGAACACCCCAACAAAATGGAGTAGCAGAAAGGAGGAATAGGACTCTCAAAGAAGCTGCAAGAACATTTCTGGCAGAATACAACACTCCACAAAGATTTTGGGCAGAGGCCATTAATACAGCCTGCTATACTCAGAACAGGTGCCTAATTGCCCAGAGACATAATAAGACTCCATATGAGGTATGGAAAGGTAAAACCCCATCTGTTTCATATTTTCATGTTTTTGGATGTAAGTGTTTCATCCATGACAATGGGAAATCTAAATTAAGAACCTTTGATGCTAAAGTGGCTGATGGAATATTTTTAGGATATATCAGCACCAGTAAAGCTTTTAGAGTTTTTAATAAGAATTCACTTTGTGTGGAGGAAACACCTCATGTTGTTTTTGATGAATCTACTTTTGAGTGCAAGGTGGATTCTAAGTCTTCTGATGAGACCCAGAATCAGACTACACCCAGAGTTATCAAAGTCAATCCACCTATTCTTGATTCAGATTCAGATTTAGATGATGGCCCATCTCCTGGTTCTCTGAAGTAGAAGCCTTCACAAGGAGTAGAACCAGAAGAGGTTGGAACTCCTGTAGGGGGACGCTCTTCTGCAGGTGGTGATAATCACAAGGTCCTGCAGAAGATGATCAACCAGGCAAGACCACGGGAAGGAGGACCCTGGTTGATCACCCCAATGACTTGATCTTAGGAGATCCAACTAAGGGTATCCAGACTAGGAGAACTCTTAACTTAGTTGTCTTATTCAGTTGCTATGTGTCCTTGATTGAGCCCAAGAACATCAAGGAGGCACTGAAAGATTCAAATTGGATTGTTGCTATGCAGGAGGAGTTGAATCAATTCACCAGACAGAATGTTTGGGAGCTGGTAGACAGACCAAGACATCAAAAGGTGATAGGCACTAAGTGGGTTTTCAAAAATAAGAAAGATGAGAATGATGTCATTACTAGGAACAAGGCAAGGCTAGTGGCCCAGGGTTATTCTCAGTCTGAGGGTATAGACTATGATGAGACATTTGCTCCTGTTGCCAGACTAGAAGCCATCAGATTGTTCTTAGCATATGCTGCTCACATGAAGTTCAAAGTATACCAGATGGATGTGAAATCTGCCTTTCTTAATGGGATTCTCATTGAGGAAGTGTATGTGGAACAACCTCCTGGTTTTGAACAAGGTGACAAGGTGTTTAAGCTTAAGAAAGCTCTTTATGGGCTGAAGCAGGCACCTAGAGCATGGTATGACACTCTATCTCAATTTCTTCTGGACAATGGTTTTACTAAGGTTAAGATTGATAGGACCTTGTTTAGGAAAGAAGAAGGAAAGGACATCCTTCTGGTCCAAATATATGTTGATGACATTATATTTGGATCCCCTAACAAGAAGCTGTGTGAGAAGTTTGGTGAGCTCATGCAGAGTCAGTTTGAGATGTCCATGATGGGAGAAATTAATTACTTTTTAGGTTTGCAGGTTAAGCAATCAGAGAATGGAATTTTTATTAATTAGGCAAAGTACACCAGAAACATGTTAGAGAAATTTGGAGTAGGATCTAGCAAAGCAGCCAAGATCCCTATGATGACAAATTTCAACATGGATCCAGATGAGTCTGGAGAGAGTGTGGACCAGACTCAGTACAGAGCGCTCATTGGTTCTCTTCTATACCTGACTGCAAGCAGACCAGATATTACTTTTGCTGTAGGAGTTTGTGCCAGATTTCAAGCAAATCCCAAGAAGAGTCACTTGGAAGCAGCTAGGGAGATATTGAAATATCTTAAGGGAACAGTGAACCTAGGATTATGGTATCCTGCAGATGATAACTTAGAGTTGAGTGGGTATTCAGATTCAGACTATGGAGGATGCAGAATAGATAGGAAATCTACAAGTGGAACATGCCAATTTTTAGGGAATAAATTGGTATCCTGGTTTTCTAAGAAGCAGACTTCAGTTGCTACATCAACAACAGAAGCAGAGTACATGGCTGCAGGGAGTTGCTGTTCACAACTTCTCTGGATTAGTCAATAGCTTAGGGATTACCAGATTAGAGCTAAGGATATTCCTATTTTCTGTGATAGTAATAGTGCAATTGCAATCACCCAGAATCCAATTCTTCATACCAGATGCAAACATGTTGATATAAGGCATCACTTTATCAGAGATCATGTTGAGAAGGGAGATATAAGGATGGAAAAGATTGCAACAGAGAAGCAGAGAGCCGATATCTTAACTAAGCCTTTGGCTGAGACCAGATTCAGAGAGTTAGCTTTTGAGTTAGGATTGTTGGATCCAGAGACAGATTTGTTTTAGGGGGAACAACAGAGAAGTATCCTTTGTTTCATTACTTTACTTCATATATTTATTCTCAAACTATCATACCTGCAGATTAGACATATCAGAGAAGCTATATCTCCAGATGAGGTATGCGTCAGGTAACACTTGTCCCAGATGAGGTGCTGAGTCAAATTCAAGAAAAGTCCAAAGTCTTCTTTGACCAGGACCAGATGAGTCAAATCAGAGTAGATTTAGCACCAGACTATTTGGGGTATCATCTGGTTACAATATCAGGTGACAGGTATGTTTTTACTTCTCTGGCCTCTGATCATTGGGATACATTTTTCAAATTAGTAAGTACACTCAAAACGTTTCAACTTCGGAGTGTATTTAAGACTAGGGTATAGGGCCTAGGCAATCATTTCGTTTTTTCTCTTGACTGCCACAAAACCCCTTTATGCCCAGTCCCAATGACTATGCCAACGCACCAGATTAAATATGTATCTCGCCTTTCATCATGGCCATCGGATTTAATCAATGTGCAATATGTCAATCAATTCGAAAATTGATTTTGTTTCCTAAATTAAATTTGCTATTACACGCGTTCATACTTCATTTATTAATCAAGCCACGCGTATTGCCCTATTTAAATCAAAATTCTACTCAATCTGTCCTTTCACGATTCATATCTTTTCAAACCCTAACCTGTGTCTCTACAAGTTTTCTCTCTCTCTCTCTCTCTCTCTCTCTCTCTCTCTTACACAGAAATGGCTCCTCCGTGCAAATTCGATCATGTTCTTATGATGAAAAATCTAAAGACGGAGATGGTGGTGGACTTTTATACCACCAAGAACCCTGTTGTGCTGTCGATTCTGGAAATGCTCCAGAGAGCAGGGGTGGAGAAGTTGATCTCCACAGTTCCCAAGGACTTTCGCACTCTTGACGGATATGCGGCCCAGTTGTTGGTTCGTATGAAGATTCACGGGGACCATATTTCTTCCAAGATTGATGAAGATGATTTGGTATTTTCTAAGCACGATTTTTGCACTTTATTCGAGAACATTTCTGCAGAGGGAGTGGATCCTTTGACGTACAAGGAGGATGATATCATTGGTTCCTTCAAGATCTTTGCTCGATCTTCTTGCCAGAATATCACGAAGGGATTTCTTGACAAACATTTAAGGCAGAAGTACAAGGTGTTGTTTGATATAGTTGTAAAGGTGCTTATGTGTGAGAATCACAGCACAGATGCCATTTTCAACGGCAGAATGTGTATGATGAGGGCATTATTTGATGGCGTTCAATGCAATTGGGCGGAGTTCTTCTGGGATGTGTTGAGAAAAAACAGATTTAAGGTGAAGAAGGAGCCTTGTCCTTCCAAGCCAGGGGAGTTGCAGTTTTTCTTCACTGCAAATGTTTCATTGGGAACTAAGTTGACTCTAATTCTGGATTCTCTCCTTCCAGAGAAGAAGTGGAAAACATCTTGGTGCCATGGTTATCACAAATCTAAGATCCTATTCTCCAAGGATGGCCCTCTCCATGGCCATGCCGACTCTGATGGGGAGCAAGCCATCCCTGCCCCTCCTATTCAATCTATCCCCTCTCCTGCAAAGGGGCAGAAAAAGCATCAGCAGAAGCAGCAGACCCAGAAGAAAGCTGCTGAAGCAACTGGTTCCTCAACCATTGCGTTTTCTGGTTCCTTAGAGGAGGACCAGATTCCCCTTCTTGCCGTGCTTAAGAAGAAGAGTGATGATGATAAAGCTGTTAAGAAGGCTGGAGCAGCCAAGAGTAAGAGGCCTAAGGAGGCCAGGAAAGGCTCTGCTAAGAAGTCAAGGACTAGCAGGAAGGCCAAGAAAACCCTTCTGGTGGATGAGCCATCAGAGGACGAAGAGGAAGACCAGGCTGAGCCTCTTGTGAAGAAATCCAAGGCCAAGAGAGCCATTCTTCAAGATCCTGACTCTGGTTCTGATCTTGGAGAGGCCTTGGAGAAGGCCATTGATGAGGCTTCCCAGATGATGGAGGATGTTCATGAGCATGCTGTACCTGCTGATGTTGACTCAGCAGAGGTAAACCCTTCCATTCCATCTTCTACCCCTATTAATCTTGTCTCCCCCTCTACCTCTCCCCCAGATAATATTCCCCAAACCCCATCTGCCTCTGGTAACCCTATTGTTCCACCAGAGCAGATTCTCCCAGATACCCCCGTATATACTCCCTCAACAGTTCTTACCCAAACACCTTCTCCCCCAAATTCTCAAACACATCTTCCCACAAACGTCTCACCCCCAACTTCTGTACCAGAGATCCCATCTTCATCTGGTGCAGAACAACCCATCCCCTCCTCCTTTACCTCACAATATCCTAACCCTCCCCAAATCCATACAGACCAGGATCCAATCATTTCTATGGCTCTGGGATCCTTTGGTCCTCCATCTTCTCCCACCTGTTTATCTAGCGATGATAGTGAAGATAAGGAAGCTTCACTTGAGCCTGCTAACTTAGCACCTTCCTCCTCTGCCTCTGGGCCCAAACCCTTCACCTTCTCTTCTGATGAGATGGGTCCCATTAGGCAGAGTATGAGTGTAAGTGCTCAGCTCTGGCTAAGAGAGCATTTCCCAGTTCTTCTGGAGCACTTACCACTTTTGGCAGAGTTGACTGATGCCAAGGTCTGGAGCAAGGCCAGACTTGAGGATGTGGAGGACCTGATGCTTTTGCTTGAAGAAATGGGTCCCTCCAACTTTACTGCCTGGGAGATAGAGCTGAAGCAGAAGCTGAATATCCAAAATCCTGCGGAGCTAGAGTCACCTGAGGCAGCGAATGTGGTGATTCAAAATCTACTCATCCAGCAGGGTGTTATGATCTCCCCAGAGGGCCCCTCTTACAAGTTTGGACCTCACTTTATCTTCCCTTCCGATTTATATTCAGACGAAGAAGATTTTGAAGTCACTCCTGCTATCCTCCAGAAGATGAAACTATTCTTCAATGAACAAATCCAGCAAATTGGCAGATTCTCCAAGGCAATGCAGCACTTGGCACCTGCTCTAGTTGAGCATCAGATTAAAGATGAGAGAAGGAAGTTTTTGAAGCAGATCAAGGATGTTTTTGCCTCTGCCAAAGCTGCATTCAAATCTGACTGTCTTTATTTAAAGATGGATGTGCATGAAAGCCAGCGGCAGGTCCAGCAATATGTTCTGGACCAGGTGAGGCCTGTCTCAGTGCTTAAAGTTGAGTTGGCCACTCAAATGCTGGAAACTGCTAAGATGAAAGACTCTCTCCAGGAGATGTTGGAAAAGCAGAAAAAACTTGTTGCAGAGTCTAAAGCCTATCTGGAGGAGGCTAAGCAGCTACGTGATCTTCACTCTTCCTCCAACACTGCCTTGCCTGATCTTATAAGGCAGGTAGTGGAGCCCCTCCTTGATGAAGTTAAAAAGGGGGAAGAGAAGGCCAGAACTGATCTGGCGAAGACCACTAATGAAACACTTTTTAGCCATGGAGCGCGCCTGGATCTGCTAGAGAACACATTGGCCCAGGCTGAGTTGCAGAAGAAGAAGAAGAAAGAGGAGTTCAAATCTCTTTCCATGGCTAAGCAGCTTGCTGCAGAAGAGGAGTCAGAAACTGAGCAGGATCCAATCTCCATCTCTAGACCTGCAAAGAAGAAGATCAGAAGAGTCAAGAAAAGCTTCCTTGAGACTGTTGTTGAAGAAGCTCAGAAGAGATACAAGGAAGAGACTCCAGAGGAAAAGCAAGCAAGGATCAGGAAGAACATAGATGAAGAGCAGAGGCTCAGATATGTTAGGAGGCAAAACAAGAAGAGCAGAGAAGTAGGTGCTTCTTCTGGTGCAGGTAGCTCTAGCCAGAGGAGGAAAGCTCCCTCTGAAGTGATGAACATTTTGCCTCTCAGGACAGAAGGGTCTTTTGACTCTACTGTGTCTGTGCCTTTGATTGAGAAATGGAAGGAGGCAAAGACTCTCTGGTTCATCCAACACTATATCCAGAGGCCAGCACCAGAGGATGATGAGCTGATCAACAAAACCTTTCACACCTGGATGCAAGCTTATGATGCAGAGCTGTACAAGCAATTGATGGACTCTACCATTGAGTTCAACCTGGAGGTGACTGCCCCTGAGTTCACTTATCTTAACACTCCCATGGCAGGAGACCAGGTTGATTGGGCTGAGCTGAAGAGGCTGTACAAGACCAGGGTGTTGGTAAACTTCACTCCAACATCTTCTGCAGAGTTGAAGGCCGTCCAGGATAGGTTTCTGGACTGGTTTCTGGTGCCTAAAGATAACAGAAGATATGCCTAGATTAGGACCAGACTTGCCTTGTAATATGTAATCACTCTATCTTTATCATTAATGAAATTCATATCTTCTCTGTTCAAAAGACAACCTCTTGTTGTCTTAATTGTTTGCCTGATAAAGATCTATTCTAAGGTCTTATATTTTACTGTTTTCTTGCTTAAAGTTTTCTTTGTGATCAGTTCTGGTAGTGTTTTAACTTCATCAAAAAGGGGGAAATTGTTAGGATAAAAATTGTTAGTTTTGATGAGTTAAAACAAACCAGAAGATGTAATAGGACCATCTGGACCTGTTAGCCAGATGATGATCTAGATTAGGACTTAGTCTAGGGGGAACTGCCAGACCAGAAGACTTCACCAGAAGAGTCACCAGAAGACCCCACCAGAGGACTTCACCAGAGGACTCCACCAGAAGACTTCACCAGATGAGATCTGACCAGAGGCAGAGGACCTTCCCCAGACCAGACGAGTTCGGACCAGACGAGTCTAGTGGAACAAAAGATGCTCAGTTTGATCTCCTGTTTCTACTGAGTATTCTGGTTGTTTACCAGAATAGGACCAGAAGAAACCGAGGTTGCCTGGTGTCTGGTCTTGCCTTCTCTGGAGAGAATCAGAGTTAGGCAGAAGAAGCTATTGACCGTTGGTGATTCAAATCAAGTCAACAAGATCAGGATTGGAAAGTTTTGAAGATAATCAATCCAAGGATCCCACCAACCCAATCAATCAATTAGGGAATTGATTGATTGAGGCTTCCTTAAATAGAGGATCTGATTGGATTAGCCCTCAAACGGCTAGCCCTAATCCCCTCTATAAATACAAGAGTGCAGTTCAAGAAAAAGCTCTAGAGAGAATATATACGCGCATAAGTCCATCCAAGCTTTTGATATTCATTCTAGGCACTCTTACTGTTCATAATATTTATCTACTCTTAAGGAGTTATTGAAAGCTCAACCTGTTCATCTATTAGATAAGGTTGTTGGCTGTTGATCTTTAGATTGAAGTTAAATCTAAAGAGATTGTAAGAAGGAACTGGTACTTCCCAATTCCAGTGAAGTAAGTAAGTGAGTTGGTTGATAGTGAGACCCCTTGGATATAAGGGAGAGTGGACGTAGGATATTCAAATCCGAACCACTATATATCTTGTGTTCTTTATTGCTTTCTTTTACTTATTGTCCTATTGATTATTGTTCTCTTGTAGAAAGAATTTGAAAGACATTTAACTTAAGCTTCCGCAATTAATCTAACTAGTGGGACCAACAACATATCCAAGTCCCTTTTTCTCGTTCCCAAGCATCTGGTTGCTATTTATTTCCTCTCTAGCCACCGAGGATTTATTCATTGCTGCAACCTTTTGGTTGAGTGAGTCCTCACTCTTTTTCAGGGTTTCATGTCTGGCAAAGAGGTCATTAAACTTACTTTTGAGTACTTTCAGCTCCTCCTTCCTGACCAGCTCTTCCTCAGCCAGATCCTTCAGAATCTTCTCTCTTGGGAGACGCTCAGCATTGATCATATCAATCTCCTGAGTTAGTCTCACAATCTGAGCAGATTCTTTAAGATCAGACTGAGTGAGCTGATCATTCAGGCTCTAGACCTCAGTACTCTATTTCTTGTTTTCCTCTACCAAGAAGATATTAGTTTCCTGCAGCCTGGAGAAATCAACCATCAATTGATCCAGGCAGATCTGAAGGTTCATTTCTCTGACTGACTCTGAGCTAAGCTCAGGATTTTGACCAATGCAAGAACCACACACAGAGTTAGATGTTACCTCAGGCTCTTCTCTAGCCATCAAGCAAACATCGTCAGATAAGAGTTCAGACGACCCTCCTTAGGACCATCCGAGTCAGTTGCATCCTCAGTGAGCATGGCTCTCCGGTCAGCAAGTCTCTGGTCTCTCTTGGCCCTCCTGTCCTCTCTTTCCCTTGCACTCAGCTCCGGATAGTCATACTGATAGTGTCCGCTCTTGTTACAGTTGTAACATGTTGCTTGCTCATCTCCTCTTTCTTTCCTAGGTTCAGGGTTCCTCCTTGAGTCAGGTTCCCTCTGTCTTGATGAGCTTTCAGTCTTCCCTGAGTGCCTGTCATCACGAGTACATCTCTGTTCATCTCTATGATCAGGCTTTGGATCTGAATATCTTCTTTCATCGCCACGATCTCTCCTCTGGTCAGTGTTTCTCCTTTCCTCATATCTCCTTGAGCTTTGGTGGGTTCTTTCAGGTTTCCTGTCACGTGAGTCCTGATAAAATTTCTTATAATGACCAAACCTAGAATTTAGCTTCTCAAAGCGTCTGTCCATCAGGCTGTACTCCTCAGCAAGCTCTTCATTGCTCATCTCCATCAGTGACTTTGATGAAGACTCAACATGTTCAGACCTGGCTTTGAACGCCACACTTTTCTCAGGAGTTTTCTCTTTCTCTTCCTCTTCCTGCTGAACTTTCTTCTTTCTCTTGTTGAGATCATATTCCAGTGCTTTGAGCTCTGAAAAAAGTAAAGCAGAAGTTATGTTACTCATATCCTGAGTGTTCTTAAGCATGATTACACTGTTGTCCCATCTCTCAGAAAGGGCATTCAGGATCTTTGAAGCAACATCTCTCTTAGGGACATCCTTGTCCAGCATCACCAACTCATTCATCAGCTTGATGAACCTTGACTCCATCTGATCGATAGTCTCATCAGGCAGCATCTCGAACGCTTCGAACTTCTGAATGGCAATATTTCTCTTGTTCTCCTTTATCTTTTCTGACCCCTCGCACATCCTGGTCAGCTCATCCCAAACCTCCTTCGCCGTCTTTAAGTTCATCAGCCTTGCTGACTCCTCGAAAGACACCGTATGCAAGATGATATTTCTGGCCACATTATCCAGTCCCACCATCTTGATCTCGTCAGTGGTCATATCCTTCCTTTCCTTAGGAATAGGTACGCCAATGTCAAGATCATCATATCCCCTTCCTCTGACGTTAGGAATAGTGATCTTGATAGGTCCTTTCTTGATGACACGCGGCATCTGGTCATGGATGGCATCAAGATGTGCCTCTAGTCTGAACTTCCAATAGACAAAGTTAGATACAGAGAATTCAGGTAACGAAGCTTCAAGTCTCCTCGAAGTCATGATGATGCAAGTTTTATGAAAGGCAAACTCAGATCTGTTCAGTGACCACCAACAGTTTCTCCTCTGATACCACTTGTTGGTCCCGGTACAAGACTGATGAATACGTGTATGGGGGGGAATACACGTATACCAATTTTTCAACTTAAACCTTACTGAGTCCTCTTTACTCAGAGTGATAATGAACTAAGATCTGATAATGTACCCACTGACTACACTTAGTGCGGGTCAGTTGGCTGACTATCAATTCAAGTTCAGTGCGGAAATGCGTGAGCCCTGATAGTTTAAAGTCTTATTTAGTTTGCTTTCTGAAAAACTTGTTTACTCAATTCTGAAGTAGTGATTAGTAGGGCAGTGCTCTGTTTGATGATCAGGCTGATTGATTCAGCTTGATAAAAATAAATGCTATGAATGAACAGATAATATGACAAATAAGCACAATATCAAAGCAGTAAGAACACATGGAGTTTAACGTGGTTCAGAGACTCAAGCTCCTACGTCCACGACCTGATTTAACAGGAAAACCACTCAAGGGATTCTTGTTTTTAACGTGCCAAGGTACACCAAGATCAACTACTCCTTACTGACCTATACAAACTCCTTACTAACTCACTAACTGAACTTACTTCCAACAAACCTAACTTAGGGATTTGGTTTCAGTTTGGATTCCAACTAGGTTGTGATTATCCTTATAAGACAAAGCTTTACTAAGGATTGGATAATCACTCTAAGCTTAAGATAATGCTAATACGCTCTTTGGAATACAGAATAACTCTCAGTGACTAAGAAACACTTTGGAAATTTAACTGGTTTCGAGTGCTTCTTCTAAAGACTGAATGTTTTGAATGCTTGAGAGTTTGAGTAATTTCTGGCTTGGAAATTTCCCGTAACCTTGAATGGGTTCAAGGCCTTCTGTATTTATAGGTGATTTGAAAACTATCCGTTGGAAGAGATAGTTTTCTAGTCATCTACGTAGAGTGGCTCAAACGGACATATTTCCCATGCAGCAGTCGTCCTTGCATGGATTTGGTAATTGCATTTAATATGCCATTTAATGTTTGCCCGTTGAAAATGCAGTCTGAAGTCAGTCTTCATGTCAGGGTCCGTACGTGCGTGTCCTCCCCGGATTGGTCCACGTCATCAGGTTGGTGAGAATGTCAGAACTTATTCCTAGGCTTCAGGCTTGTCTTATTAAGTCTTTTTTGTCTCGAGCATAATGGTCTTGTCGGCTCTACTCAAGTCCTTCCCATAAGCTCAGTATCATCATGTTCCCTTCAGGACTGAGTTAGTAATGATCTCAGGGTCATACTCTTCATCACTGACACTTACTCCGCCAGCTTAGAGGACTGCCATAAGTTCAGGATGGTGTTCTACGTCTTCAGGCTCTTAGTCTTGATTGTCATCAGTGAGTTCTCCTTTCACTGAGTACCTGTGAAGTGTAAAATAACAAAGTACAAAACCTAACCAAGACTAGCCTGACAACAAATGCATAACATCTTTTTAGGGGCTTTGGGATCTAATCAAAACTGACAATGTCCCAACAAAATGACCAAATACTCAAGAAAGCATTGTTGTCATGGTCGAATTCTGCTTCTGGCTGGCTGGCATGGTGAGATTAGACTTTAGGGGTCTTCCCCTTGTCGTCCTTCTACCATCAAATATTTGGGAGTACGACACGTGCGAGACCAATGGCCTTTGCATCCGCATCTGTAGCAGGATTGCTCAATCTTATCTTGAGTGCCAGATTTTTGTGGAGCGCGATTCATGTTAAGTATAGCCTTTCCACGAGCCTGAGCTTGATTGTCTTTCGAGGTACCTGGACCACCGGATTTACTACGACAGCGGCCTTTGCTACGAGTTCGTTTACTTCCTCTCCCCTTCCACACTTGCGACCACTTGTACTACCCTGGGCTATAGCATGTGCTTCTGGCATTGCTTGTGAGCCAACCTGTCTCGAGTTAAGATTCTTCATAAGAAGTTGGTTGTACTTTTCTACCACTAGGAGTGCAGAAATTAGCTCAGAGTGTACAGTGTAGTTCTTAGTCATGTACTGCTGCTGGAGTACAATGTTGCTAGCGTGGAAAGTTGATAGAGTCTTCTGGATCAACTCGGCATCAGTTATAGCTTGCTTGCTTAGCTTTATCTGAGATACAATACGATGTGGGGTTGAGTTGTACTCTGTCATAGACTTAAAGTCCTGGAAACAGAGGTTCAACCAATCGTATTGTGCCTGAGGGAGAAGTATATCGTTTTGTTGTTGGAAACGGTCCTTCAGGGACATCCACAACGTTTCGGGATCTTTCTCAGTGAGATATTTATTTTTAGGTCCTGATTGAGATGATGTCTAAGGAAAATTAAAGTTTTCGCCTTCTGGGCATTAGTTGATTTCGAATCATCGACAATAGCCCTGCGTAAATCAGTTGAGGCTAGATATCCTCAACATCTAGCGCCCATGTCAGGTAATTACTACCATCAAGAGCAAGTTCATCGAATTCTCTTTTGGTAATATCAGACATTATACACTACAATTTTTAAAGTGACATGGTGAGTATTGTGACCAATTTATTGACAACGGAGAAATTAGGATTTATTTGATCACTCTCGAGCAAATAGAAGCAAAAATTGGGCGCTGTCTACCCAAGACATAATTTACGATCCGACAAGTACTGGACGCCGCCTACCCAGACAATATATACGGACTATAAAATGGGGATTATGTGCAAAAGTAATCATGCATGCAAGATAATTAAATCATAAAAGCATGCGCATATAGCAATTAAGCATATAATATAATAAATTTATTGAGAACTAATATTATAATTAATTCCAAAAAATTTCGAGCTTAATTAATATGCAAGAGTTATTACTTTTTAATTTTTCAAGTATTATTTGAAACTTGGTAAATTAATTTGAGGGCACAAAAAATACTATCAAAATTATATGAGGCCCAAATAAATAATAAATTTTGTTGGTCCCGTTTTTCTTTCACAAATAAGGACAATATGGGAATTTAGGAGAATTTTTTTTTAAACACTGAAGTAAACTAATGTATGGCAATAATGAACAAAACAATGTAAAGTGGTTCAGAGGCTCAAGCTCCTACATCCACTGCCTGATTTAACAGGAAATCCACTACCCGGGATTCTTGTTTTTAACGTGCCAAGGTGCACTCACAACTGGACTCACACCCCTCTACGGAGCTGCCTCTCGAACTGGCCTCACATCCCTCTTCTCTCAGGGACTGCCTCTCCTCACCTCACTGCAACACCTAACACTCTTCTGGAAAGGGTTTAGTTTGGTTTGGTTCTTCTCCAACTAGGTGAGGTTTTTCCTTACATGGTTTTAACCTCTGAGCTAAGGTTGGGAAAACCTCTCTAAGCTTAGGATGTATATGATAGGCTCGAGTATACAAACTGGAACACTCAAATATGACTATGAAGAACTCAGGTCAGTGTTCTTGATGGAGATGGTGCCTCCTTATACCTCCCTTGAAACACACCACTCTCACATCAGCTCCTTGCTTATTCACAAATGAAGCTTGAGTTTGTATTTATAGTGTGGATTTGAATGTTACCGTTGGAGAGAGTAACATTCAAATCCAGACTATCTCTGGAGTGAAATTCTCCTTTTCAGTAAAGTATGGCCTTTGTCAGCTTTTGTCAGATTTGCTGCCTTGACTTGATTGGTCCACGTGGACTGAGTCCAACGGCTCTTTTGTTCAGGGTACTTGATCAGGGTAGTCCTAACTTCAGGTGACTTCTCTTCAGCTGGCTTGAAGTCCTCTTAGGATACTTTTCTTCAGTAGACTTGAGGTCTTCTTAGGAACTTTCATTGGACTTGAAGTCTACTCACTGGACTTCCTTCATTGGACTTTAAGTCTACTCAGGAGAGTTTCTCAGTAGACTTTCTCAGTAGACTTCCTTCATTGGACTTTAAGTCTACTCAGGAGAGTTTCTCAGTAGACTTTCTCAGTAGACTTCCTTCATTGGACTTCCTTCATTGGACTTTAAGTCTACTCAGGAGAGTTGACATAAGGCAAATTGTCAGCCTCTCATTCCTCAGTAGCCTGACTCCTTCAGGATCTACTCGGCACAACACTGATCCTCATGACCATGCTCTTCACTGAGTAGTCCACTGACCAGCTTAGAAAGTCAGGTTTATACTCAGTGGGACTTCCTTCAGGACGGTCTTCAGGTCTTCAGGGGACTTGAGTTTGTTTCCTCTTGGATGGCTTCTGACTTCTTCAGGTTTATGAGTCCGCTGAGTTCCCCCTCAACAGAGTGCCTGTAAACTGAAAACAAACTATCCTAACCTGAACCTTTACAAGACAATCCTGACCGCACACATCCTATTACAAGTCGTTTTGGAAAATCATCAAAACTAAATATCCCAACAATTTCCCCCTTTTTGATGATTCCAAAACTTCTAACAAAAAGATTTTATATTACAAGAAAGAGGTTAGAGCACAAGTAATAGTTTTAAAAAATGCAGAAATTCCCATAGTTTTAAAACATTTAAGATCTGTTCGGTTGACCATTTTTCTTAACAAATCTGGATCAGTGGTCATGTGAACAACCCGCTCTGATACCAATTGTTGGTCTCGTTTTTCTTTCACAAATAAGGACAATATGGGAATTTAGGAGAATTTTTTTTTTAAACACTGAAGTAAACTAATGTATGGCAATAATGAACAAAACAATGTAAAGTGGTTCAGAGGCTCAAGCTCCTACATCCACTGCCTGATTTAACAGGAAATCCACTACCCGGGATTCTTGTTTTTAACGTGCCAAGGTGCACTCACAACTGGACTCACACCCCTCTACGGAGCTGCCTCTCGAACTGGCCTCACATCCCTCTTCTCTCAGGGACTGCCTCTCCTCACCTCACTGCAACACCTAACACTCTTCTGGAAAGGGTTTAGTTTGGTTTGGTTCTTCTCCAACTAGGTGAGGTTTTCCCTTACATGGTTTTAGCCTCTGAGCTAAGGTTGGGAAAACCTCTCTAAGCTTAGGATGTATATGATAGGCTCGAGTATACAAACTGGAACACTCAAATATGACTATGAAGAACTCAGGTCAGTGTTCTTGATGGAGATGGTGCCTCCTTATACCTCCCTTGAAATGCACCACTCTCACATCAGCTCCTTGCTTATTCACAAATGAAGCTTGAGTTTGTATTTATAGTGTGGATTTGAATGTTACCGTTGGAGAGAGTAACATTCAAATCCAGACTATCTCTGGAGTGAAATTCTCCTTTTCAGTAAAGTATGGCCTTTGTCAGCTTTTGTCAGATTTGCTGCCTTGACTTGATTGGTCCACGTGGACTGAGTCCAACGGCTCTTTTGTTCAGGGTACTTGATCAGGGTAGTCCTAACTTCAGGTGACTTCTCTTCAGCTGGCTTGAAGTCCTCTTAGGATACTTTTCTTCAGTAGACTTGAGGTCTTCTTAGGAACTTTCATTGGACTTGAAGTCTACTCACTGGACTTCCTTCATTGGACTTTAAGTCTACTCAGGAGAGTTTCTCAGTAGACTTTCTCAGTAGACTTCCTTCATTGGACTTTAAGTCTACTCAGGAGAGTTTCTCAGGAGAGTTTCTCAGTAGACTTTCTCAGTAGACTTCCTTCATTGGACTTCCTTCATTGGACTTTAAGTCTACTCAGGAGAGTTGACATAAGGCAAATTGTCAGCCTCTCATTCCTCAGTAGCCTGACTCCTTCAGGATCTACTCGGCACAACACTGATCCTCATGACCATGCTCTTCACTGAGTAGTCCACTGACCAGCTTAGAAAGTCAGGTTTATACTCAGTGGGACTTCCTTCAGGACGGTCTTCAGGTCTTCAGGGGACTTGAGTTTGTTTCCTCTTGGATGGCTTCTGACTTCTTCAGGTTTATGAGTCCGCTGAGTTCCCCCTCAACAGAGTGCCTGTAAACTGAAAATAAACTATCCTAACCTGAACCTTTACAAGACAATCCTGACCGCACACATCCTATTACAAGTCGTTTTGGAAAACCATCAAAACTAAATATCCCAACAAATTTCAATTACCCAATAAATAAATTAAGGTTGCGGCTAAACGAACCCCCGATTCTCCTATGCATACCCCAATTACTATACAAACCCCATTAAAAATATGATTATATTAAAAGATTACTAAACATACCTCAAGTTTAGACTGTTATGTCCTTTTAAAAAAATTAACCTAAATTTAAAACACAAAAAAGAAAAGTGAATAATTATAAACTCACAAATTTAATTCACTTAAAAGTATACACGATCAAAACAAAAGTAAAGAGTTCCCAGATTTTAAAGGAAGAACAACAAATTTGACCTCCGAAATCATTCAAACACAATTAAAAAAAAAAGGTGATCTTCTTAATCTAAAAAAAAAAAATTGCAAGAAAAAAAAAACACAACGTAGGCTAACAAAGTGTGTTTTTTATTACAAGTACACTTAATATTTTACCTTTACAAAGCGAACTATAATTTAACTTCTATTAATTTTACTCACTGGTGCTACAAAAAAAAAATGCGAACAGAATCTCACACAAAATAATACTGATACACTACGGATACATATTAACTTGTCATTCAGTGTAAGAAAAAATTACTTACATTAATGTGATCATTTGTGCCGTTTGACTCCATTAATTAGACATTATAAATTTGATTTATCCTGTGTTAATATGAACGAAAATAATCCAGGAATTTGGATTTTAGGGATTTAATAAAAATAATCCAAAATTTTGGTTTTTCGGAATTTCAAAATGTTAATTTTGCGATGTTGAGAATGAGAAAAGTGAGTGAATAACTAAAGGAAATTTAGTTCATAATTAAAATAATAGTAATGCATGAGTAATCTTGACTTTTAACTTAAAACTATTTTTGTAAAAAATAAAATTGGGATATGTATAGGAGAATTGGGGGGTTTGTTTTGCCGGGGCCATAAATTAATTACAGCCCATAAAATTGGAGCTTCATGCCCAAAAAATTAAATAAGATATGCCCAAAAAGAATTCCAGCTCCTAAAGTGGGCTTCAGGCCCAAATTAAGTTAATATTTTTTTATTTTTTTAGTGTGGCCCAAAACGAGTTGGGCCACTAAGGCCCAAAAGAAGTAGGGTTATGCGGAACTGGTTGGGCAGGGCGAAGGGGGGGGCGCGGATTGCTTCAGGCGGAGCCATGGGCGGCGATCGCGGGAGGCTACGCGCCGCTGTGAGGTGATGTGGCCGTAGGCCGCGGTTGCCCGGCGGAGCGCGGCGCTCGGCCGCCGCTCGATGCACGTAGGTGGAAGGGTGGGTTCGAGCAAGTGGTGGAAGGCCGCGGCAGAGCAAAAAGCTCTACGCCCGGCGACTCACGGTGGAGGCGAGATCGTGGCGGCCGCTGCACCGTGTTGGTTTCCGGTAGAGGGAAACGGGGCCGTGCCGCTCGCGACAGCCTAGAGGCTCGCGGTGGCGCGGTTGTGGGCAGCGGCGGACGAGGCTGTTTGGAGGGGCGGCCGTGCAACGCCAGACTCGCGGCAGTGGGCACACGCACGGCGGCGATTCCCGATTTAATATATATTTTTTTTTCGATCCGATTAAATTGTAAACACAATAAATATCGATGCAATAAAATATTTTAAGTGCACATAAAAACATAGCACATATGGATCAAAAATTCGATACAATAATTAATAATCATGCAATAGAGAAAATTAATTTAGATCTGTACCGATTAGCTTCTGGCAGAGTCTCGTGCTGATAACGTGTTGTAAATCGTAAGCATAAAATAGAGACACGAGTTTGTTCACCCAATTCGTTGATAACGACTACGTCTAGGGGCGTATCAAGCCAGGAGTTTCACTAATATTTGTGTGTATGCGTGTATACAAATGATTTATTTATAATAGATAAAACCTAGTCTAAACCTAAAACCCGTTTAGGTTATAAGTCCATTAGTAATGTCCATATAAAATCTTTTAGATTTGATATAACAAATCTACTAAGGGGGCGCTTGGTTAGCAATTCTTCAATGGTAATGGGAATACAAAATTATTTCTATCTATGCCCTCATAAGAAAAATGATATGTTAGGGGAAGAAGTGTTCCAATGGTGACACAATTGCTAGTGTCATGCCCCAATTTTGGAATAGTAGTTAACAACAAATGGTTGTTGGTAGAGGAATGAGGGAGTGATTGAGGAGGATGATTGTAGGAAGAGAATATGGTAATCAAAATGGAGTAGTGATTACCTTATTTATGAGGAGAGGTAGTGATTTTGTTCTCATTAACCATGCTAATTACATTAATTTTCAATCTCATTCCCATTACCATTGAAAAATTGTTAACCAAGCGCCCCCTAAATTTATAACAGAAACGACCTGCGATTGAGTGCTAGACTGATTGAAATCTGAAAAATATTTGATCGAAGGTGAATCACAAGGTGGATTATAAGCCCGACGATGAATTTCTAGAAACATCTTCTCTTATATACGTTATAAAAATTTGTGAGAGTCGTTAACACTAAAATTATTTAGGCAAAATCAATTTTGATTTATGTTTTAATAATTAATCATACGCATGATATAAGATATGGTAATGAATAATATTAAATTTATATAAAAGAAAATATTGAGTTACACATTGAGCAGTATAAATACTTTCCATATAAAAATAATATCTTTTGTCATATATATGAACTATCATTTTTAGTCCTTTTTTCTATAAAAAAAAATACTCCCTCCCTTTTTTAATAGATATTTTTTTGGAATAAAACAACAAATTAAGATTATAAAATTTTGTCAATATTGCCCTTAATATCCTTAAATCATGGGAAATATAAATGAAAAGGTTCGTGGAAAATAGAAAGTAAGTAGAAGATTAATAAGGATAAAATTGAAATATTTGATGAAAAATCATCAAAACGACATGCATTAAGAAAATAGTGTAAAAACTAAAATTACATCTAATAAAAAAGAGCGGGAATACTTCCATTAAGTTGACTATTTGATCTTTCATGTGTTGAACTCCTTAACATCTAAGTCAACGGCCTCATCACCAATTATGTATAAGAATATATACTAAATTGGTATAACAATCCTTATTCGTCATTCTTATTCCGGCGCAATTGCCATATATTCTTGATGCCTAAATTCTATTGATTTTTTGAGTATGGTCACAAGTTGAAGACCTGTTACCTGTAAACTACATTTATTTCAATGTTGATGAAACAATTGACAGATAGGGTAAGCATTGAAATAAAATTATATTTTAATTAAGAAAGATAAAATCATATTTTATGTGCGAAAAATACTATAGGAAATATATATATATATATATATATATAAATATAAAATAAACTAGATCGAATATAAATTTTGTAATTAACTAGTATTAGTTTAGGTCTTTTGTATATCAGTTGAACTCATATTTTTTAATAACATTAGTTGTCGTAATTGAAAAATACAATATTCGCTTGTTTTTATGTGAAAATAACTGCACACAACCAATATTATTTAAAAATACATTTAAATTGCATGGTGGACTTAGTGCCAACAAAACATTGCCTAACTTTTATATTACACTTTGTTGATGACCTTGATTCTAATGAATAATTAGTGGTTGTTTTATGCTCAAGAAGGCCACCAAACAAGATCAAAGATGGAGGATCAAAAAATGAATTTGCAAGAGTTTTGCAAATTTTTTAATATTCGGAACCTCTATTTCCTTTCACATGAGGGCATATTTATAGGCTTACAAGCAAGTAAGAGGTGTACTGTCAACCTCCAAGCTATCCTAACTTACATATTTGACAAGTGTTTAAACACTTGTTTAACTTTAAGTTATTGTATTTTATACAATGACAAGTGTTGTGACACTTGTTTACCTCTAATACAAGGCCTAATTAGTGGGATTCTTGGCTGTTCTTCGAGATGTTCACCTGCTGACTTGTATGCCTTTGTGGTGGGTGTTTAGACCTTTCTTCTTAGCTGTTTGCTCAGCTTTTCCTGACTTTTGATCAGCTGCTCACCTGGGTGTTTGACACCTTTTGACCAGCTGCTCGTTTTTTACACATGTTGAACTTTTGTGCGCAGCTGCTCGCCTCTTGCCCTTTTTGCTTTAATTAACATTGTTATCATCATTATCATTTTTTTATTGTTACTTTTGCTGGTCAGCTGCTCGCCTATCAACACACTTATCTATGCTTTCATCTTCCTTGTTCATGGTATCAAAAGCTGCATATTGCATACCAAATTTCTAAATTCAGCGTAATTCGACAATTTTAGCTTTCATGTGTTGAGCTCATTTTTTTAGAGGGGTGTATTCAATCGGGATTCTATTGAATTTTTTTGGACTTTAAAAAGTCTGTGGATTTAGAAAATCTATAGACTCCATGCAGAGTTTGACTGACCTTTTTTTATTGATTTACTTGGATTTTCATAGACTTTACAGGATTGTGGAATACATTTTTTTTTTTATTGATTTACGTGGATTTCCATAGACTCAGGCGCTGGAACCATTGATGCAAATATATATGGGACACACTTGTATATTAAAAATGGTTATCCAAATTATACTTCGCCCTCATTAGAAGTCTCAAGTTGTTAGAAGAGATTTTTTAGAGTAAAATTTATTTAAATTTTTTGAAGAGTAAACTTGACAAAGGAGTGGGTAATCCCCAAAATAAATAGGGACGGGGAATTTTTTTGCCCCGTAGGCGGGGACCGGGATAGTATTCTCAGCCCGGAGGAATCCCCGTCTCGTTCCCCGCGGGGAGACGCATTATTTTTTATAAAATTAATATATTTACATATGTTTTTAATGTTAAAGTAAATTACAAATAAATATTTCATAGTTTCCTACTCAATTAACTATTTATTAAAAATATATTTTTTTATTTAATATTATATTATTAGTTCCAAATTATATTATTTTCACTTTAGTATATATGTTAATTGAAAATATTAGAATTAGAGGTTCTTCAAATTATTTAAATTAGTTTTTTTTAACACCAACTTAAAGTAATTGTTGTGTATGATTAAATTTTTTAATTTAAATATTTTTTTATATTTTAAAAATGAGATAAAAAAATAATTAGGCGGGGAACGAGGAATCCCAGCAAGACAGGGATCCCGGCGAGACGAGGATCCCCAGCGAGGCGGGGATGGGGGGAAATTTTTTATCATTTATTTTGCAGGGACGGAGATGGGGAATGACCCCCCGTCCCTGCCCCGCCACGTTGACATCCCAATGGAAGAGAATCAAAGAAAGTCTATAGACTGTTGAATATCTAAAGATTTTTTAAGACTTATTAAAATCCATAGAAATCTCTGGTTATTAGAAGAGATTTTGGAGGGTGAAATCTATATTTTGGAAGGGAAATCTAAGAAAATCTGTGAAGTATTAAAATTCATAAAGTGTTGAATACATAAATATTTTTTAAAACTTTTTAAAATCCGTATTGAATATCTCAGAATTTTTAAAGACTTTTTTAAAATCTAAATTGAATAATCCCAGACTTTAAAAGTTTAAAAAAATCCTACAAACTCTATAACCAATACACCTCTCTTACATTCACTTTTCCTCGAAGATCAGTTTCCTTCAATTTGTTACTTTCTTCCCTTTCTCAAACCCAACTCGACCTCCCTAATTTTTGGCCGGCCTAAGTTTGGCCCATGTGTTTCCGACTCTCTTTTGCTTATATAGTAAATGTGAGCTTAAGGGGACTGACCGAGTTTATGTAATATCGTCTCATGATATGAAAAAATACAAATTAACACTCATTTCAATTAAAATATTAATGTATTATGTTCAATTTGCTCCCCATCTTCCTGTCTCATGAGACGGTCTTACACAAGACCTACCCTTCAAATATACCTTTTTCAGTATTTTCACTTAATGACAAAAATGTGTCTCGTACAATTAGTGCAAATTTGACTCATTTAATTGGGCATAGGGACCAAAACAAGAAAGGAAAAAAATATTAAATCAAATGAAAAAATTGTATTAGTTCATATAAATAAACGTTGAATTAATTCCTTTATGGGAGCAGCCTACAAAAAAAGCCTAAAAATAAAACTATAAACTTATCTTGAAATAAAAAAAATTGGGCCTGGCTGTAAAAGAGTAAGCCATGGCCCATGTACATAGTCACCTAACTCCTCTCGTGAAGAAAAGAAACCAACGACACCTGAAAATCTCTAACGCTAAAGAAATAGGGCAAGGTTATATACATTCAAATCTTGGTTTAATACACTACACTCAAAAAATGTTCGAATGTTTTTTTCAAAAAACAATAAATTTTTGGAATATTTTTTTTCTAAAATTGGTACGTTTTTTGAATTTTTTTTTCTAAACAATTTTTGGATAAAGTGTATTTACAAACATTGGACTGTATATAACCTTGGGCCCAAGAAATATATCCGTCAAAAAGAAATACAGCTTTGTCCAAAAAAAGAGTAATACTATCGTTACAATTTGCGAATGCATGGGCTTATGGGGCTTGACCTGATTCGCCTAACTTCTTTTTGGTTCTGGATATTGGACTCTCATCTATTGGGTATTTTAAGATCTCCAAGTGGGTAATTTTCCTTTGTTAAGGAAATTTAATTTTTTGTACAATATATTTATATCCGAAAATAATCATACGTCCACTAGTGGACTAAATTTATATAACCACGGTTATTTGTACACCCATTAGATTATTAATAAAATGTTTATTTAAATTAAAATAATTATAAAATGTTTGAAATACCATTTTTTTTTTATAATTCAAGCTAAAATATATTGTAAATACACTCACTATAATTATATCTCTATCGCGCGTAATGAAAGTTCAGAGGACTTTTTTTTTCTTTTTCGATCATTACCATAACAGTCGTTCGGGGTTGCACGTGCTGCATTGTGGTCGGATATTAAAAGAATGAGGTCGTCTGGTGGTGCTAGATATGCATATGTAAGTGTTTCGTTAAAAAAAAAAATCTAGATTTTTTCTAAACCCTTTTGAATTATGTTTATGATTTTTTTTATGCTCTAATATGATTATTATAGTAGTTTTCTAAATTGTATGGATTGGGAACATGAATATGATAGCATAAATGTTATGATGCATATATTTGTTGGTATTTACAAATTTAAAAATTTCAGCACTGGTTCTTTGAACAAATGACCTTTGTTCGAATTTTTTTATGAACATATGTCGTATTTTCATGTCAGAATTTTTGAACAATTTGTTTATAAAAAATTCGAATTTTATGTAAATGTTCGAAATATATTTTTGAACATATCTTACATTTCCATTTTTTTTTCGAACAGCGAACGGTGCAAGGCTGACGGCGGGAGGCGCAGCGGATGGCCCACCATGTAGTCTCGAGCGCGACAACAAACCCTTGTGAAGAAGATAGTCGTTCAAATTAGTATATGGTGGGTGTACGCTATATTTTTTAGTGTAGAAAAATTTAAGAGTATTTTAGGTTATAAACTGCGTGTGTACTCATCTTATTTGGGGTTTAATAATTCAATGGGTGTACTCCCATTAAAATGGGGTACAAATAACCGTACCCATTTATATATCCACCACATTAGTGTTAATAGTACATAAGCTCTAATTAGGCGTGAAATTATCATGATTCGTAGCTTAAAATGCCCTAGTTTTGGTCGAATTTGTTGAGAATTTAGAGTCAATTGGGTACTATTTTTATACATTGATGAATTTATCTCTTTGATTCTTATAGGTGAATCAAGGGCGAAAAATGGAGTTTGTAGGACTTTGAATCGACTCAAACGGATGCCCGGATGAGAAGATATCGAAGAAATACGAATGGTATTAGTGCGCAAGAAGAAAAGTATCAGTTGAAGAAGAAGGAGAGCCACTCGAGTGGAGTCACTCGAGCACCACCGCTCGAGCATGTTGCTCGAGCGCTGAAATTGTCCAGAGAACTTTTGCCATTCGAGAAACTCGAGCACCAACGCTCGAGCATGTTGCTCGAGCGTCCACAACCAACAGAGAAATTCGAGCACTCGAGCAACTCGAGCGCCCAAAAACTTACAGAGTAATTTGCCCGCTCGACCAGCTCGAGCACGAGCGCTCGGGCCCCTGCTTCATTCGAGCTACACAGCTCGAGCGCCCCCGCTCGAGCGGGTGCTGCTCGAGCACTTTCAAGTTTTTGCTTCCGGATTCGTTTTTCGGCCCATGAATTTCCGATTCGGCCCGATACTTATGTATACTCGTTCCGAACACATTTTACACACCACTTGATACCACATCACTTTTAGAGTTAGTTTTTTTAGAGAGAAAGAGGAGAAGAGACGAGCAAGCTTTATTTTCACGTGTAATTGAGGTTTACTTACGAATTCATAGTTCGGTTTTGACTTTTAGTTTCTTTCCTAAAGTTCTTTGTTCTTGAATACTTGAGACTTCGTTTTATTAGTTCAATTTCAGTTCTTAGTATTTATTTCTTTCAATCCTAGTTTATGTTTGATAACTTCTTAGTTAACATCATTATGTTCATGTTCGTTACTTCTTCGATTGTTTTTGTGTCCGTAAAACTCATGTCTAGCTAAAACCCTTGCATGCTTGGGGTAGGATGAACTCGTAGAAGTAGGATGTGGGTACGTAATTAGGGTAATTTGTGACGTTTAGTTTTAATTCACTTAATTAATGAATTCTTAAAATTAATCTCAACTTTACCTTTAAATTTCGTTCAAAAAGTGTTCGAGAGAGGACGATCTTATCACTCTTTAACAGCTAGTAGACTTAATGAGAGGGTTTAGAAAGGGTTAAATCTACCAGTTTATGTAGGGAGGACGACCGCATCACCTTAATTAAATTAGGGTCTCGTTAATTAAGCACGATCTATTAACTTGTTAGTGGATTAGTGAAGTCGATTGTTAGGATAAAGTATTAGGGTTTGAATTCTTGAGCTTTCATCTTACAATCTTTTACTTAGGTTATTTCTTGCGTGTCACGGTTATTTTGATTATGTACCTGCTCCGTTAGTATACGTAGGAATTCCTACCCTGAGCATCATCATCTCATATTTGAAAACACACTTTTATGTTCTTAGTTTAATTTTCCTTTTTGCATTCATAGAGTAATTTAGTTTAGATTATATTTTCTTTTAAAAAAAACCCAAAACATACACTCATATTAATTACGATGCGTAGATCTTCAGGGATCTATTCACATACATCCCTTCCCTTGGGTACGATATACTTGGTCGCTACACTTATTTATACTACAGTGAACCCGTATTTTCGGTTCAAGTCAATGGCGCCGTTGCCGGGGAAGGCGTTGTATGTCTTTTGAATAGGACTTGTAGATAGCTTAGTAATTAGTAGTGGGTGCTTTATTTTTCTGTTTTATTCTTAAGTGTTCGGCAGTTGTGTTTTTATTCTTTTGTTACTGTTTCAGGTTTATGAAAACACGCTCGCAAGGTGATACGAGCGAAGAGAGACTACAGCTAGATCCTGAGACAATAGCAAGAAGAAACCGAGCCTTTTTATGAAGGATGAATGCTGCCGGAGGAGAGAACGATAACATGGACATCAGTAATGAGTTGGATGATGCTGCTAATGAGTTTAATCAGACAGTGGACCGGGTTGAGGGCACTGGAGGGAATGGTAGTCAGAATCAAGTTCCGTTAGGGGAAAGCCAGAGTCAAAACCCGGGTACACAGAACGTAAACAATCCAGCTCATAACCTTGTCCAACATCCTCAAAACAACCCTGCATACCCACAAAACAGCTTATCTTATCCTTACCCATACCCACCATACCCTTATTCACCATACCCGTACCCTCCACCTCCTGTTTACAACCAACCACCAGTCTATCAACCACCACCACTCCAACAAGTACCCGTACCACCTGTTATTCCTCAGCACGTTCCTCAGAACACCGATAAGAACATGGCTATTCGAGGAAGGTTTGCGGCACAACCGCAACGGTACTATGATGGAGTGGCATTGCCTCCTGTAGAGGCAAACAACTTCTCAATTTCTCCTGGAATTCTAAAGCTGCTTACCGAGAATCAATTCAAGGGGGGGTTGGGAAGGAGAATCTTCATACTCATCTGAGGAGTTTTCTGGTGATCGCATCCACATTCAATTATAACGGCATGTCTAAAGATGCCAAGAGGCTCAGGCTGTTCCCATTCTCTTTGACGGGAATAGCAAAGGAGTGGTACGATAACACGCTCCCACGCAGAGGTGTAACCACATGGGCCGAGCTCGAGCGTCTGTTCCTCGAGCGATTCTACCTTCCATCTAGAACCATTAGAGCAAGGATAGAGATCTCTTCTTTCCACCAAAAGCCAGGAGAGGACTTATGTCAGGCGTGGGAGAGATACTCTAACATGTTAATTGAGTGCCCGCAGCACGGGTACAATGAGGGGGATATCATGGCGTTCTTCTATAGTGGAGCCAGCAAGGCTGGTCAAGCCCATCTTGATGCATGTGCTAGTGGAGCATTTCTGAATCATGGTACAGCTAGATGCAGAGGTAGATAATATTATTACGAATGTCGGGCAATGGAACAAGGATCCAGAATTTCAGAGAGCTTGTAAGTTGGAGGAGAATGAGGGAACGAGGAAGCTGTTGATGGCGATGATGGAGAAGATAAGTAACCTCGAGATGGGGCAGAATCTGGTTGGAGGGAATGCAGTTGTGAGCGAGAAAGTGAACCCACCCACGAGTCAGCAAGAAGAGGCCAACTATATGAGAAGGCCTAACTATCCACAAGACGGGTATCCACAAGGTGGCAATCAATTTGGAAGGCATTCTTATGGCCAACCATTTGTACCTCCAGGTCCACAGCCTCCTCAAAATCAATGGAGGAATACCCAAGGGTATCAAGGAGGCCAGCAGCCCCCTCAGAACACATGGAGGAAAAACGAGAATTTTTAATATGCTAATCCGAAGGCCGAAATTACAGTTCCTCCAGGTGTTGATCCAGGTTCAAAACCCCCGGGTGGAGAAGGTGGTTCCTCAACCGAAGAGATGTTGAGAGCTATCCTTCATAAGGTTGAGGAAGAAAGCAAAAGATTGTCCTCTTTGGAGTATGACATGAAGGAGTTGCATAAGAAAGACGATCAGCGTGATCAAGAACTCCAAAAGAGAGACATAGATTGGAATAGAACTCAACAAGAGAACAATAGGCGGTTCACTTCTATAGAGTTTCAGATAAGCCAGATTGCAAAATCGTTGGGTAGAGAACCGGGTAAAAATCCTTCTATGCCGGAGGGGAACCCGAAAGAGCAATGTAAGACGATCCAGCTTAGAAGTGGAACCAACTATGATGGTCCCCAGATGCCTGCTGATTCTGAGACGCCCCAAGGAGAGGTTGAGTTAGAAGGAGAAAAGAGTGGGGAGGTAGGAAGTAAGAAAGAAGTTGAGGGTGAAGGCGTTCAGAAGAGTGAAGATATGGATGAGTCCCAGAAGGGCAAAGACCTCGAGGATATTGAGAGAGTCCCAAAGTGGAAGAAGGCAAGAGAAGCAAGGAAGAATATGAAAGAGACCGAGCGAGATGAATGAGGGGTACCCAAATCGGTGATACCCGTCCCGTATCCACAACGCTTCATGAAAAAGAAGCTTGATGAGAAATTCGCTAAATTCCTTAATGTTTTTAAGAAATTACATATTAACATTCCTTTTTATGATGCTTTGGAACAGATGCCGAATTATGTCAAGTTCCTGAAGGACTTGATAGCGAAGAGACGACGAGTAGACAAGACCAAGCTGGTGCAGCTTAACCATGAGGTGAGTGCATTAGTGCACAAAGCGCTTCCCCCAAAGTTGAAGGATCCCGGGAGTTTCACGATCTTATGTGATATCGGGAATGGAGTTAAAAAGGGAGCATTATGCGACCTTGGAGCGAGAATTAATCTGATGTTATTGTCGTTATTCAAGAAGTTGGAAGGTGGAGAACTTCAGCCGACAATGATGACGCTTCAATTTGCCGACCGGTCTATTACTCGACCTAAAGGTATAGTTGAAGACATCTTCGTAAAAGTTGAAAATCACATTTTTTCAGTCGACTTTGTAGTGCTCGACATGGAGGAAGATGAGCGAGTGTCTTTGATCTTGGGAAGACCGTTCTTAGCGACGGCCGGGATGGTGCTAGATGTGGCAAATGGGAAGATAACATTGAAAGTTGACGATCAAGAGATAAAAATCTCCCTATATGAGGCCATGAAGTACCCGAAGGAGGATGAGAGATATTATTGCATGGATGTCATTGATCCTTGTGTTGAAAACACATCTCTTATCCCTAATCTTTCTCTTAGTAATGAATTTGATAATCCTTCACTTGATAATTTGACTCATGAGCATTACGATCTTGATTATTTTGATAGGGATAAAGGGAAGAAGTTGAAGGATGAAGAAGTGAAAAATGTGGACAAGGTCCAGTTGGATAATAAAGGGGGAATTAAGAATAAAAAGTCCAAACTCAAGAAATTGCTTAGTAAAACTCCTCCAGATAAAGGTGAGAAGAAGTTGAGACCCCCACCACTTGGGGATGAGAAGGAAGCAAAGGAACTCATGATGAAGGGGCATCAAGCAAAGGAATTTAACCACCACTCTTATGAGAGTAAGGGAGGTAATTTTGAGTATCATGTCCCATAAGCTCCTTTGAGCTCGGTCCGGCATGAGGACCTTAAAAATAGCGCTGAATGGGAGGCAACCCATTTTTTATTTGTTTTTTAGTGTTTTATGTTATTAGGGTGTTGTTTTGAATCGTAAGTTTTAACCTCGTACTTGAGAGTTTATTTTGTAGGCTTGTCTCGAAGGAGTAAAGGTATCATGGAGTTATTCAGATTGAAGGGACCAACTCGAGACAAGGGAGTGTGCCAAGTTGTTAAGAGGAACTGAATTTCTTGGATGAGGTAACCACCACCCAAACTTAGACGGCTTCACAAGGTCGAAGTTTGGGGGGTGGAGTTTTTATATGTTTTATGGTTACATTGCATAGGTGCACACCTTCAATTTGAGTTGAGCTTGGTTATATATTGAGCCTTGAGATGCTCCTTGAGCTAATAATGTTTTGAGGTGCTACTACATATTTCATGCCTATCAATCATCTTATGCTTGTTGATTGCTATCTTTGAGTGTGAGTATGAGTTAGTGAGTTGTGAAGTTGAGTTAGGAATTTTATTGTGTGAGTGTATGAGTTAGAGTTGATTTGAGAGAGAACTAGTATGCTTACGAGTTGTCCTTTTGAGTACTTGTGTGATAAGAGTGAGAAGTCACTAGGACTAGCATGGATGTGAAAGCCGTGAGTTTTGAGCCTTTTGAGATTAAGATACAAGAATTGATCTCTTTGTTTGTGAGTGAGTCGTCGCCTTAGAGGATGCTAGATCTTATGTGTGCTCTTGCTCTTAATTGTGTCTAGTTTGATATGCCGAATGTGATCTTAGGTCATCTTTGTTTTGATTGAGTCACTTAGCCAAAAAAATTCCTTACCAATGACATATATCCCTTGATAGCCAGTTTGAGCCTTAAGCCTATTTCATTTGCTATCACATTTAAACACTATTCCAAGTTCCTAAACCTTTTTGTCTCAATTTGAGTGGAGAATAGGAAAAGTGTGAATGTGAAGGGATTGATTTGAGTTGAAAAAGGAGAATTGTGATTGCTGAGTGATTATGAGAAGAAGGTGTGATGAAGAATATGAGTTGTGGGAAAGAAAAAAATTGAGAATGAGCAACAAAAAAAAAAAAACTCATGTAAGTTGTGTGAAAAAGAAAAAAGAAAAAAAGTGAAGTGATTGAAAAAATGTGAAGTGAGTTAGAAAAAAAATTGAAGTGTTGAGAGTATTGGAATTAAAGATGTTAAATGGGCTAGCCCTAACCTTATAGGGCCGGCCCTAACGGGCTTCGGGTTAAACGGGTTAGGGTCTTATCCGGTTCACTCTTAACGGGCCTTTAATAATTAAGACCTAACCCTAACCCTAGCGGGCTTCGGGCTAAACGGGTCACAAATGGGTTATGTCGAAAAAAATAAAATTCAACACAAAATTTAAAATAGTGGCAATAAAATATTAATGAATTTAAATATTGTTCATAAATTAATTAAAATTATATAAAAGCAATTCAACGTAATTATAAAAATTCAAACATCAATACTTAAAAAGTACAAAACACCAACACGTAATAGTTCAAACATCAACACGGCTAATTTTCGATTTATTGCAGTATTATAATTACGAAAAATTCACCCAATCATACTTGTAATAATTCAGCTCACTACCATGCATATCATACCAAAAAAATAATTTAATCGGAATGATACTAATTAATTGAATCTCCAAGAAACAAAAGAATATACAATATTAGTTGCAAATTAGCTCAAATATTCATCTAATTGGGCACTTGTGTATCTAAGTACAACTAGTACATGGATGGAAGAACCTAAAAAAGTAACTAAAAATAAAATAACACTAAAATGGATCGATTAGATTTCTCGTACATCATCTTTTACTGAAGTTAGGGCTAGATGATGAATTGAAAAAGTGTGACTATATATATATATATATATATATATATATTAATACTTTAATTGTAATAAATAATTAATACACTTATTATATAATATAAATAATTAAAAAATATATATATAACCCGGGCTGGCGGGCTAGCCCGGTTAACCGGCGGGCTAGCCTAATAGGGCCGGGCCAAAAAATCCCTGATTTAAACGGGTCCCTTAAACCATAGCCCTAACCCTGCATTTTTTAGGGTTAACTGGGCCGGCCCTATTAGCCCGGCCCGGATTAACATCTCTAATTGGAATTAAAAGTGTGTTGATTGAAAATGTTTGAAGTATTATGTTCCTAATCTCGAAGTACCAAAGTTTGATTTTCTATTCTCCATTCACCTAAGTCACTTACCCCATATTGTTATCCCACCTATCCAAAGAGCCTACATTACAACCTTGAGAAAAATCCTTTTTGATTCGGCATAGATTTCTAGAGTATGGTCGGAGTTAAGAGTACTTACAAGCCTATGGCTGCTGATATGTGTGATTGATTGATTGAGTGAGTCCTTTATTATTGTTATACACTTGTGAGGGAATGAAACACATCGTTGAGTGCACATCCATGTTTGATCTTGGTGTTTCTTGTTATTATTGCATGAGTATGATGAAGGGAGGTGAGTTAGTATATGTGTGATTGATCTTTGAAGCTCGAGTTCATTTACTTGCATGATTTGATTCTTTAACTCATTCCTAACAATTTCACTTGAATTATTATTTCATTGCTTGAGGACAAGCAATATGGTAAGTTTGAGGGGGTTGATTAGGCGTGAAATTGTCATGATTCGTAGCTTAAAATGCCCTAGTTTTGGTTGAATTTATTGAGAAATTATAGTCAATTGAGTACTATTTCTACACATTGATGAATTTGTCTCTTTGATGCTCATATGTGAATCAAGGGCGAAAAAGGGAGTTCGTAGAACTTTGAATCGACTCAAACGAATGCCCGGATGAGAAAATATCGAAGAAATACGAATGGTATTAGTGCACAAGAAGAAAAGTATCAGTTGAAGAAGAAGGAGAGCCACTCGAGCACCACTGCTCGAGCGCTGAAATTGTCCAGAGAACTTTTTCCATTCGAGCAACTCGAGCACCAACACTCGAGCATGTTGCTCGAGCGTCCAAAACCAACAGAGAAATCCGAGCACTCGAGCAACTAGAGCGCCCAAAAAATTACAGAGTAATTTGCCCGCTCGACCAGCTCGAGCACGAGCGCTCGAGCCCCTGCTTCATTCGAGCTACACAGCTCGAGCGCACTTTCAAGTTTTTGCTTCCGGATTCTTTTTTCGGCCCATGAGTTTCCGATTCGGCCCGATGCTTATATATACTCGTTCCGAACACGTTTTTATACACCACTTGATATATACCACATCACTTTTAGAGTTAGTTTTTGGAGAGAGAAAGAGGAGAAGAGACGAGCAAGCTTAATTTTCACGTGTAATTGAGGTTTACTTACGAATTCATAGTTTGGTTTTGATTTTTAGTTTCTTTCCTAAAGTTCTTTGTTCTTGAATACTTGAGACTTCGTTTTATTAGTTTAATTTCAGTTCTTAGTATTTATTTCTTTCAACCCTAGTTTATGTATGATAACTTCTTAGTTAACATCATTATGTTCATGTTCGTTACTTCTTCGATTGTTTTTGTTTCTGTAAAAATCATGTCTAGCTAAAACCCTTGCATGCTTGGGGTAGGATGAACTCGTAGAAGTAGGATGTGGGTACGTAATTAGGGTAATTCGTGACGTTTAGTTTTAATTCTCTTAATTAATGAATTCTTAAAATCAATCTCAACTTTACCTTTAAATTTCGTTCGAAAAGTGTTCGAGAGAGGACGATCTTATCACTCTTTAACAGCTAGTAGACTTAATGAGAGGGTTTAGAAAGGGTTAATTAATCTACTGGTTTATCTAGGGAGGATAGCCGCATCACCTTAGTTAAATTAGAGTCTCGTTAATTAAGCACGATCTATTAACTTGTTAGTGGATTAGTGAAGTCGATTGTCAGGATAAAGTATTAGGGTTTGAATTCTTGAGCTTTCACCTTACAATCTTTTACTTAGGTTATTTCTTGCGTGTCACGGTTATTCTGATTATGCACCTGCTCCGTTAGTATACGTAGGAATTCCTACCCTGAGCATCATCATCTCATATTTGAAAACACACTTTTACGTTCTTAGTTTAATTTTCCTTTTTGCATTCATAGAGTAATTTAGTTTAGATTATATTTTCTTTTAAAAAAACCCAAAACATACACTCATATTAATTACGACGCGTAGATCTTCAGGGATCTATTAGCATACATCCCTTCCCTTGGGTACGATATACTTGGTCGCTATACTTGCTTATACTACAGTGAACCCAAACGCTTGCGGGGAAACTACTAGTATAAAATTAGTATTTTCGGTTCAAATCAAGCTCATATAAATAATCAATCAAAAATAGGAATAATATCAATTCAAGGTCTAAAAGATGGTAGAACACTAGAACTATCAATTTAAGATTTTTCTTTTCGATCGATTCAAGACCTGAAAGATGTAAAACTATAAATTCAAGGCTTAAAAGATGGAACCTATCAATTTAGGAATTAAAAAAATTACGACTATATTTGGTGTATTATAGTTTGTATTCTTATTTTTTTCAAATCACGTGAAATTAATATATATTTAATTTTTTAAAATTATGATTTATAAAAATATAATTGCATATCTAAAATTATAATAAGACACACATGGTCTTAAAATTGTGAGTCTTAAATTAATAGTTTCTATCTTTCATGTTCTAAATTGATAGTTTTGTATCTTTCAGGTCTTGACTCGATAGAAAATATCTTTTAGAACATAAATTTGTATTTTTACTATCTTCCAGATCCTGAATTGATAAAACTCCATTAAAACAATAGTAGATTACATATTTATGTATTATTAACACATTAATGGTGGACATATATGTTTATGTCCACCAATGAACATATGATCATTTCCTATATTTTCTTATATTTAGTTTGCAAGTTAGACATGATATTAATTATAATTTAAAAAAAATTAAATTCTAATTGTATCACAAACTCAAAGCACTCTTTAGTATGACGCGAGCTCAAAACCCTATACTCCATTAGTACGTACAATTACTGCTTCGATCTTAAAAAAAAAAATCATTCCACTGATTAGAATAAATTCTTGCGTGTCCTCTTCAATTTTTATTTATAATTTAAAATAAAGATGAGAGACGAGGGATGTATTATAAATTTATAAGAGAACAAAATGGGTAAAAATAATTGAAAGGAAGCAGAATGAATATAGTGGGGCTTTGGTGCACTGAGAAGCAAATGGAGAAGAAGGTGGGCCCATCCTATCACGTGGAATGACAAGTCTGTTTTATTGCAACAATTAAAGCATTTTTTTTGACAAAGTGTTTACTAGCAACATTACTTGTATTTTCTTTCCACAACCTAAATATTATTCCTCCACCCAGACACAAATGAAATGATATATCCTGCTTATAAACTCCAATTAACTTTATATTACTATTTTTCTTTTTCTTTTTTCGAAGTAGAATCTTTGAGTTTTTTTTATTATTTGAAATTTAAATGACATTATTACATCAATCTTTAAGATAAACATTTTATTTTTATATTTTGCAGCTCATGATGTTTAATGTGCTCGTAAATTAATTTGATTGTGCTTGGTTTGGTTCGGAAATTCAATATGGACTTGCTAAGCCAGTAAGAAGTCTTAAGTCAGATGTAATTTTCATGGCCAGTCATTTTTCAAATTGGACATTTATTTGAAATAAATGCTAGACTTGCTAGATTTGCTTAGTAGAATTCAATAAATTAAATTTGTTTGGCTGATAATATAAAATCATGAAACAATCTATTGATGTGTATATATATATATATATATATATATATATATATATATATATATATATATATATATAACAATTGAATGATTTTGAATTTTTTGATTTTCTTCAATTAAGTGTTCGGAAATTATTAAAAATCATACACTCTAAGAAAATATAAAATTGCCTACGAAAAGTGTCAATATGACTACGATATTTTCACGAAAAAATTCGTAGTGGGAATTGCTTACGAAATTTCCTATAATTTTTTTTAATTATATAGGTATTTTCATCCCTTACCTATAAATAACTTGCTTACGGAATTTTCTTATACATAATTGATTGTAGGTAAAATTTTGTAAGCAAATTACTCGTAATTAATTAATACATAGAAATTTCATTTTGTAGACAATTACACTTTGTAGGGAAATTGTAGGCAATTTCACTGCAAAAAAAAAGTTTGTTAAGAAATTTAGTATAACTTTTTTTTATAGTGATAAAATATTATTAATAATTTTGGCGAGGTTCAAGTGCAATTTTGATAGTCTACCCAATTATAACCAATAGAGATTGCATCATAGCAACCACAGTATTAATTAGTGATAAAAAAAACCCAATCCTGTCGGGCCAGGGGTGGGGGTCCTGGGGGCGAGGGCTTCGCCTTATGCTACAAAGTGATAAAAAAAAACAGTGGATAAAATTCGGTATCAATATTATTATTGAAATGCATTGGAATCTTCTGTATCTGTAATGATCTGATTAGCCTAATATATAATACAATTTCTCTCTTCTACCAACACAATATTAATGAACCACAAAATTTTGTGTTGTTTATTTTTTTGTTTATATATATACAAGTGTGTATTCCCGCGAATTTCGCGGATTGGAAAAAAATTATTATTATTATTTCAAATTATAGACATTAACTTTTTTTTTAAATATCTTGTAATTTTGATATAATATTAAAATTGTAATTATAATTCAATGGACAATAAATTAATATATTAAACATGAATAAATAGAACATTTGAAAAATATTAACTAATTCACATTCAAACTCACATTAAATATTACTTAAAATTACAGTTGTTGTATACTTGCATGCCCAGTTTTTCCCCATGGTATGAAGATACAATAACAATCGAACACAGAAGTTTAAATCTGCAGATAGAATCACACATTTCAAATCTAAAGGTAACATTTGACAAAAATGATGTCATAGTTAAATTAAATATTGTAAAGATGTTTGTGTGGGAACAATTGATTAATGTGTTGGTATTTATAACACAATTCAACAATAAAAATGGCGTTTAGTTATTAATCTTATTCTTTTTTTAATTCAATTTACATATAGATATTTTGAAAATAAAAAAAGTTTAAAAAAAAATCAATTGTTATAAAAAATTGAAATCCTACTCTACAAAATAATATCTATATTTTACCGTTTCAAATTCTATTTTGCAGGTAGAATTTTATCCAAAATAAAAAATTGTGTTATAATCTATTATTGAAGGTAGGGTATTACATTTGGTGGCAATATTATTTGAGAATTATATGCTATCTCGGTGACAATATCTTTTCTGAAAAATTTCAATTCCCTTCTGCAACTTTTACATCTTTCTATATTTTGCAAAAATAAATTTCAAAAATATCTAAGAAAATAAATCGTTCGAAAAAAGTATTTTAATATTTGTATGTTAAAACAATATAAAAGAAAAATTAAAATCCTAGACTATAAAAGAGTATATGTACTTTACAGTTTAGTAGTCTATTTTGGCGGCACAATTATATCTAAAAATAAATTTCTGTATTATAATCTATTATTGAAGACAATATATTATATTTGGTGTCAAGATTTTTTTTAGTATCATACACTATTTCGGTAACAATATCTGTTATGAAATATTTCAATTCCCTCCTACAAATTTCACATCTATCAATATTTTGTAAAAATAACTTCCAAAAATATTTTAGAAGAGAAATCAACCGTGAAAAAAATCAACTTGCACTAATATAATATTTAAAATAATTTTTCATATTTTAGGTAAATGTTATGTTTTCATTGATTAAAATATACTCAGATTTATTTTATTTTAGAGTAAGATACTTTAAAAGTTATAGTACTGAAATTGTTAGTAAATAAATTTAATGTCCTTTTTTTCCCAACACTATAATTTTCAATCCATAAAAAAATTATTCCACATATTTTAAGAAAAAATATATAAATTAATTATATAAGAAATAACAGTTTTTTACTTATTTATAAATTACAATATTTTTTTAATATTTTTATGTTAAAAAATATTAAAGAAAAATCGATATCCTAGTATAGAAAAAATATCTATATCTTTCAGTTTAATAGTCTATTTTGGCCACATAATTTTATCCAAAAATAAACTTTTTTATTACAATCTATTATTGAAGGCAATATATTATATTTGATGGCAGAATATTTTTGGTATTATACATCATTTTGGTAACAATATCTTTTCCAAAATATTTTATTTTCCTCCTACAAAAATTTCACATCTATCAATATTTTACAAAAATAACTTCCAAAAATATCTAAGAAGAGATATCGTTCGACCATGAAAAAATGTCTCTACATCACTTTTAGGTTACCTGCAATACAAAACGAAAAAATATAAAACAATAACGCACGCCTTATCCGGGAAAGAATAATAGTTGGATCAAAATCGTAGACGTGTGATGAGAGAATTTTCTTATTGAAAGAGAAAAAGTTATTGATGGTGGATTCTAAAAAAACACGAATGTAAAGATATGAATATAAATATACTTTAGAAACTTACAAATAATTTCTGAATACGTTCGAATTATCTTCAAGATGCACATATAATTTTCTTATAATGTGTGCCTAATCGTCTCCATGTGCATAATAAATTTGTTTACCTGCAAAAAAAGAGGGATGGTGATCTACACAAAAAATTACAGAAATAATCCAAACAAACGAACAAAAAATAAAATCATATTTCTTCACATAGTACACAACAAATGAGAAAATGAAGAGAAGATATGAGGATTAGGGTTGTGAATTAGAATGAAACTAAAGAGAGATTTGACATTTATAGAAAATACAAAATGAAATGTATGGTTGAGATTAAAAGTGTAAAATATATGGTGTAGATTAAGTCTTAGTAAAAATTAAATCATGCCTAAAATAACTTTTAATGAGAATTCTGTATTTTGAAATAGAGAGATTTTGGACATGCCACATCACCCTAAGAATAAGGTGGTGTTGACACATCATTTTGGAGAGGTTTGGAAATATAGTATAATAAGATTTTTTGTCCTGTTTTAACAATTATAGTAATATTTATTTTCAAATTAGATTCTATTAAAGTACACCAAACATGATTTCTTTTTAAAGCGTACATCAAACATGATTAAAAATTGAAAATAAACACAAATATGAGATTAAGGATGTAATTAACAAATTGTCTGATTTAATGAAGACATCATAAATCAACTACATGTTAGAATAACATTCAAAAGACAAAAGCTATTATAGAAAAGATCATGACCGTACGGATGTTGCGTTCCTTTTTAAAAAAATGAACAGAAGTTGGTTGGCCATATTATAATTAATGTACACAAAAAAGAAAAAATAATAATAGTAATAAAAAGAAATGGGCAGCAGGAAATTGGAGCTGAACTAATCAAGTGCATAAAATGGCAGAATCACTTTTTTATAAAATTGTTCACTCACAATTTTAGATTTTAAAAATTACTTTTAAAATGTGAATATAGTTTGCAAGTATTTTTAAACAAAAAATACAATATTATAATTTTGAAAAAAAAAATTGAAGTTAACGAAAAAGACTAGACAACAACCTGTATCAAAAACCTTGCAACCTATTTTTCGTACGGTATTTGCTGGCAGCAATTAACTCTCGATCTAATTAGATTTTAAAAAGAAAAAAAAAAACACACACACAGTGGGTTATGACTTCAGTTTAAATATTTAATTAGTTGGTCATGATTATAAACAACTACTCCATATATTTCAAACACTAATGTGTCATATGTTTTAGCATATTTAAATATATATATATATATATATATATATATATATATATATATATATATATATTATTCGTCCAATTTAGATTTTGAGCGAATTAAAAATTGAATTAAAATTTTTGTTATAATTAAGGAGAAAGAAGGGAAAGACACAATTAGCTTTGGTCCCATATTGAAAAAATATTATTGTGGAATTAAGTGAGTATATATTAATAAAATGAGAAATTCATTTGTAGCTTGTAAGTTGTTATATGTTATGCTTAATTTTTGGAGAATTTGCAATCCTATCAGTATCCGCAAGGCTCACTTTTTTTTTTGGTATTAATTGATGATCATGAGATTTTTTTTTTTTTATCAGTAAAATGAAATTCCATTCCTCAACAGGTATAAGGTATACCCGACCCAATTACAACAGTTCACAACTAACAATCAAGCACCATACGTGGATTAGTCACCCAATCATTAAAAGAGTAATTACTACAACCTAAATCTTTCACAAACAACCAATTCCAAAGTCTAAGCTTAATATCTTCCACCACTTTATCTACTGCAAAAACTATTCCATTAAAGATCGCCTCGTTCCTAGCTTTCCAAAGTCTCCACGTTACACAAAGCCATACAGTGATAGCCACTTTCCTCCCGACCTTACCCCTCAAAGTACGACTTTGAGCGATAATACTTGAGAAAGAATGAGAGTGTAGCACCGTGGAAATACCAAACCACTTTGAACAATCCATCCATACCTTGTAAGAGGCATGACATTCGAAGAACAAATGTTTCGCTGTTTCCTCGTGATTCCCGCAAAAAGAGCACCTTGGATCCATGTTTGCTTCAAGAATATTTCGCCTTAGCAAGTTTGATTTTGTGGGCAGTCTATCCCATAGCAATCTCCAAGCGTGACCAATCACCTTCAGGGGAGCCAAGCTTTTCCAAATTAATTTGAATCCATGCTCCTTCTCGGGGTTAGCCATCGCGCCTTGATGTTGGTTGAACAATAAATCATAAGCTTCTTTCGTGCAGAATACGTCCTTTGAAGACCCAGTCCATCTCCACGAATCTTCAACTTCCTGTCTCAATGAGAACCTGTTAATCAAAGAAACCAAAGCATTATAAGACTCCGTATCCCGGTCACGAAGCTCTCTTCTCCAACTCAACCTCCAAGACCACCCATTTTCCTCCCACACGCCCATTTCCCCAACCCGCTTCTCGACATCTAAACTAAGCTGAAATAAGCGAGGAAATTTCAGCTTAAGACTCTCTTCCCCCGCCCAAACTTCATCCCAAAAACCCGTTCCCAGCCCGTTCCCAATAACTCTCTCCAACTTACTGCTAAACCACCCACCTTCCTCCCCAAAAGAGACCTTAACCACATCTCTCCACCAACTAGACCATCTATAACTCCCACCTCTCGCTATGAACACTGACCCCACATCCCTCCCCAAGCTATACCTAGACTCCACTACCCTTGCCCACAAGTGATTTTTTTCAACCAAAAACCTCCACGCCCATTTACTCAACAAAACTTTGTTGAACACCTCCAAATCCCTAACCCCAAGACCCCCAATATTTTTTGATTTGCAGATAGATTTCCACTCAATCCAAGCTACCTTATCTCTACTCTCCCCACCCCCCCAAAAAAAATTACGTTGCAAACTCACAATCTCCCTTGCCACTGATTTGGGAATTTTGTATAAAGAAAGGTAGTATAGAGGTAGAGAGGATAAAACCGAGTTCAAGAGAGTAATTCTGCCACCCAGGGATATCTTACTGTCCTTCCATCTCCTTATACGATTTCTGACTTTTTGTACTACCACTGACCATTCCTCAACTCTGCTTTGGTTCATGCCAACTTTAATTCCGAGATAAGTGACCGGAAACAAGCCCGTGTTACACCCTAAGATTTCAGCAGCAGCTCCAAGCCTCGTACTATCAACATTAACTCCGTAAACACAACATTTATCGAAATTCACCTTTAGTCCGGATACAAGCTCCAGGTTCCTTAAAATTCGTTTCAGGGTCCAGACATTTTCCATAGAAGCATCACCCATAATAATGGTGTCATCTGCAAACTGCAAGTGAGAGACACTCACTCTTTTTTGGCCAATAAGTGCTCCTTTAAACAGTCCATCCTCGGAAGCCTTTGTCATCATTATACTGAGAGCTTCGGCCACGATCAGAAACAAGAAAGGTGATAGAGGATCTCCCTGCCTCAGCCCACGTTCTAACTTGAAAACCCCTGATGGACTCCCATTCACCAGTACTGATGCTGTAGCCGTTGAAACACACTCCATGACCCACTTTCGCCACACCGGGTTAAAATTGAAGCGCTCCATGATCATATCCAAAAAGCCCCAATCCACTGAGTCATAAGCCTTAGCGAAATCAATCTTAAAGAACATCCTCTCTAATCTTCTTGATCTCGCTTCATCAATAGCTTCATTGAGGATCACTATACTGTCCAAGATTTGCCTGTTTCCAATGAACGCACATTGATTCTCCGAGATGATCGAATCCAAGACTTTGCAGAGTCGTCTCGCCAAAACTTTGGAGATTACTTTGTACACCCCACCTATAAGTGAAATAGGTCTGTAATCATTCATCCCAGTTGCCCCTTCTTTCTTCGGGATCAGAGCAATGAAGGACGGGTTGAGACCCTTAACAAGCCTCCCGTGCTGCTGAAAATCTTCGAACACTTTCAAAAAATCTGATTTCATAAGTTGCCAAAACTCTTTCAAGAATTTAAAGTTAAATCCGTCAGGTCCTGGACTTTTAGAGTTGTCACATGACCAAAGAGCCTCCCTTATCTCCTCCTCCGTAAAAGGTGAAATCAACAATTCATTGTCCGCATCAGACACTTTTCTAGATGTGAAATGTTGCACTAACATGGGTCTTCTCCAGTCTTGTTTCTGGAAGTGAGCCTTGAAAAAATCTGAAATTCCGTTCTTCACGTCTTTGACCTCCTCGCACCACAAGCCATTGATCTCAATGCCCAAAATTTCATTGTTTTTCCTCCTCTTATTAATAGCTTTGTGAAAGTAACTCGTGTTCACATCTCCTTCTCTAATCCATTTGCTTCGGGATTTCTGAACAATAAGATTGTCTCGCCATTTTAGATCTCTCAATAACAGCGCTGATTTCTCCTTGCGTTGAATAATCTCTTGATCTTCGAGGCCAAACACTTCATCTAGAATGTCCAGTTTGTGTATTTCTTCTCTGTGTTCCTCAATTTTTGTTTCTAGTTTGCCAAAAATCTGTCTATTCCACTCTTTAACATCCATCTTGAGCAGCTTCAACTTCTCCTTAATTACGAAACCTCCCCAGCCTTCAATCTCATACCCCTGCCATTTATTCCTCACAAAATCTCAGAAATCCGGGTGTGAGAGCCAAGCATCAATGCTTCTAAATGGTTTTGGACCCCAATCTTTCACTTTTATTTCAAGCATGACAGGGCAGTGGTCCGATAAAGACCTCCTTAACCCTTTTTGGTGAGAGTTAGGCCACGTTGATAGCCAACAATTATTCACCAATACCCTATCTATTCTGCTCTTGCACGATCCATCAGGACGATACCAAGTAAAGCTTCGCCCATGAAGTGGTAAATCCACCAGACTACTTTCACGAATAAATTCATCAAAGACAGCAATATCTCTTGCACCCGACATCACTCCTCTGCCCTCTCTTTCAGAAAATGAACGTATAGAATTAAAATCACCAACAACACATATCCGAGATGCCAAATTCTGCCTAATGACCGAAATTATTCTCTCCCATAAATCCATTTTTTCAGGCAAGAAACAAGAGGCATACACATTCAAAATACAGCAATGAAAATTATCAGGTCCCCAAAGCCCATTTACAATGAGAGCCCCATCCATATGCCAAGAACTTAAACAAGTGAATACCTCTGTGTTCCAAAAGGAGACAATGCCGCCAGATCTTCCCACTGAAGGTTGAGCCGCCCATCCAAAATTCCCTGTGCCCCAAATGCTTTTACAATCAAATTCGTTCAATATTTCTAGTTTTGTCTCCTGGATACAACAAAAATCTACTCTATTCACTCTAATTAACTCCTGTACTTCTTTTTTCTTCACTCTACTCCCCAAGCCCCTAATGTTGTAGGACAAAATCTTCATTAAAAAACCCTCTTAATTTTCTCCTTGCCTGTCTGACCCAATTCCGTATCTCTGCTCTCAAGTTCTGCAATTTTTAATAGCGTATCCTCTTCTGTAGTGGATGATACCAAACCAATTTTCTTCCCTACGCTCCATACTTTTTTTGCTTCTTCGAACAATTTATTTGATACATCCTTTTCTACTGTTTTGCCTTTGCCTCTAACCAGATTCGCCTCTTCCCCCCTCTCCGAAGGTGACGCCATGTCTTTTACAAATACAGACCAATTGTGTACTACAACCTTCTTCTTTTCTTGACGAGCCTTTGTTTTTCTTTGTTTACTCGGAGCCCCACCGGCGTCAACAACATCGTTCTTTGCTCTGCCCAATATCTTGTTCTGCGTCTTCTGCATTCCATTGCCTTTTACCTCGATGCCCTTATCCTCAGAGGAAGAATTGTAATTCCGGGTCGAAATTTGACCATGAGATATATAATATTCACTAATTTTTGTACATTAAGACTCGGGGAAAAAAATCATTTCATTCAAAAACTTATTCAAAGTTATTATTATTTTTTTTTTTGCTATTTATTTATTTGTTTTTTTAACTTGAAGTGAAAGTTGAAAGGACCAATAACATTTTGAAATTGGAGTTCCAATTTTTTAATTGAGAAAAACGAAAGAACAATAAAATAAGGAGTATGTATAGAGTGAAATTGGTTTATATATGAATTATTGAAGGGTATTAGTTGTTTTCACTGAAGAGTATTAGTTGTTTTTACTAAAAAGTATTACTGGTTTACACTGAAGAGTTTTGGTTCATTTTCACCAAACAACTAAGACTCTTTAGTGTAAATCAGTAATACTCTTCAATAAAAACAACTAAGACTCTTCAATGAAAACAACTAATACTCTTCACGGATTTATGTATAAACTAGTTTCACTCTATACTTTGTCTAAAATAAGATTAGGTATCTTTTGAATTCATGTAACCACAATAATTTTTGTGTGCACTTAAATATATCAATGCATTTGGATTTTGAGTCTAATTTTAAATTAATTTGGACTAATGAGCTTTGAAAAGTTAAATTGATTTAAAATTTGACTCAAAATCACGGTACATATTATGCACTTTGGTGCATACAAGAATTTGTGCACGTAAACCCTTTTTTTAAAACATATGAAGGTTTTTTTTAATGCTTGATTTTATTTTTGTTTTTCTTCCAAAAAGAACTAAACTAACATTTTATAAACTTAATACGTCATTTATAAAAAAAAAAAAAAATCCTGTGAAATAGTGTTCATCCCAATTTTGTCAAGATAAATAAGGGTGTACTTGGTTGAAAAAACGAGGAATGAAAATTGAATGAGTATGGAAAGGGTAAGAGGTATGAAGATTATTTATTTTTTGGGAATCAAGAGTCATAGTAGTGTTAATTCCAAACACACACTATGACTTTGATTTTCATAGTTTAGTCCTCAAAATTCTCAACCAAGCACCCCCCTAACTACACTGGATTGCATGCAACATATTTTTGTTTTGGTTTTGGAATTGTTTTTAGAGTAGATCTCTCATGTAAAATCATTATTAATGTTTTGCATATCAATTATTATTCTTTAAAAATCACCCCAATTTCTATCTTAGTTTTAAGCAAGACTGGACAAATATTAGTGAAGAAAAATTGATAGAAATTAAAAGGGCTCGTCCTACAACGCGTCATCTGATTGGTTGAAGGTTCAAGGAGTAGTACCCACAAAGATCTCAACAAATTTGCAATTCATTAAAGAATCCAAAACATCGCGATCATGTGAAATATTATTATAATATTATAATCATTATTATATTTATGTGAATTCGAAATAATAGCACCACATTCCAGATATTTTGAAATTTCTCGTACGTGCTTTTTATTTCGTTCTTAATCCCGAATCTTCTGAAATTTCACGTTTTCCCTATAATATCTGATATTGCTTTTATTAAATTATCACGCATGCATTCAAGACTTAAGGTAACATTTTTTTTAAAATCAACTTATGTTATCAAAATTATCATTGGTTATGAATATGATAGATGATGCGTGTGATATTTCTTCGTGAACTCCAGCCATTTATTTATGCTATTGAATTATTTTAGATTCTATCAGAGTTTTAATTGTATCTAATTTATTTAATATTTGTGACATTGTTTTTTTGATATATAAGATACTACTACTTTCTAGTATAACATGATTTGGTAGGTCAAAGAAATTGTTTGCAATTTGATGAAGAGGTGTGTGTAAAAAATAGGTCCGACAAAGAGGATCGTGTAAAGCAATATGAGTAAATGGTAGTGCTTCCTTTGCTTTGGAATCAGTATCTCATCCATCAGGTGTTTGCCCATGTTTTATTTTTTTCCATTAACGGATTTCATCTTCATATTACTAAACCGATTTCTGAAACGGTTCACAAACTAGTATATATTAGCATGTATTTCTTTCAAAAAATGTTAATACACCATGTTCAATTTATATTACATCTCACATTAAAGATAATCTCACGCAAGAGCTCCTAAATGAAAATAACATCAAAGTATGAAATCAGATGTGTAAGTTAATCATTCTAAAGTTATTTGTAGTGTTTAAATTCGTGGAACATGTGAGATCATTCTAAATTATGGGTTCCACTATACATGATCGACCGCAACTGAAAGATTATAGGTTCGAGTCACTTTTTTTCTGATTAGAAAAAGTATTATCTCTATTTATTCTCTTGTGAAATTTATAAGCTATATATTGAGGTTAATTAATAGTCTATATAATTTCGTTTTTTAAAAAGAGTAAAACATATAATTATACGCTAACTCTACTGATTTAAAAAAATAAAATAAAAAAATCAAACATTGTGCTACATTGTTCACTTTTATGAAATACATGAAGACACTTTTTTTTTTTGGAACAACTCCCCACAACAATCAAAACCTCAATGAAATCAAACACTGAAACTATCCTGTAAATGCTTGCACAATCAACATTAAATCTGAAATCACTCCAAAAACTATTAAATATGTCAAAGTAAAGCCACCAGCCTAGAAAAACACCACCAACAACAATTAATAATAAATAGATAATATTACTTAGGAAGAGAGATCCTAAAGAGCCGCCACCAGAGACAAATAAATCACACGAAGGTGAAAAAAATCTCACTCAAAGAGAGATATCAGGGAAGGATCGAACAACCTAAACGCAACACCATCCAAAGTCCCCTCCATTCTAATCACCGTTCAAGTTTGTCTTGCTCTGAAATTCGCTTCCACAACAAGAATGAAGGCGTGAAAAACATTGCGATGATTGAACTAGAAAAAGACGACGAATTTGTTTATTCTCTTTTATAATCATCGAAGGAAAATTTTTACAGTGTAAATGTGGTGAGGAATTAATTTTTACACCTTATCGTCGGTAATTTAAAAATTAAAAAAAAAAATTAAACACCCACAAAATCTGGTCAAAATTAATGTCTTTAAACACTTGCAACATGCTTAAGCACTTAAATGTTCTTTATAAACCTCTTATAAAATCATAAAATAATTTTTTAATAAGCCCAAAAAATTATCAACACCCCAATTAATTGTTTTCCTAAAATCTTATAAATTATACCCAAACTTTGGTCTTTTTTTTAACGACCCTCCAAAATAAACATACATAACCTCTATCCAATTATTATAAAGCAGTAAAAATTATAAAAAAATAATGTTATTCCCCTTAAATTATTCAAAGACTTATTAACTCTATTGTGCACACACTTTACTAGCTTATAAACCAGCTTTTGTGGTCATTTATAAATTATTAGAGTTTATAAACTAGTTTTAAGATATTTAGTCAAACATGCCTAAATCTCAATTATAAAGCATGCGTAGAATTCTTTGCCCAATTTTCTACAAAAATTATGGGGAACAAAATAAAACAAAAACTAGTCCTCCCGTCTTGACATTTTCTTCATACTTGTCTTAAATGGACGTTCCAACATTTCTTTTACACCCTAAAATAGAAATAACTCTTTCGTACGAGAGTCAACAAAGCATAAAATTATCATTATTTTATTCAACTCCACACTCATATACTCTTTTTTTCTTAAAAAAAATGTGTCAAGTATAAACAAGTTTTTGAGACAGAGTTAGTATATAATCCATTAAAAAGTTGATTTTTTTTAAGATGAAGAGGTAGCAGAAAAATGGGAGACTGGAACAGAGCAAAGTGAAATGGAGTAAAGGGAAAAAATGTGAAAAGGCGAAGCAATCAGACATGAATATCTTACTCTCTTAGGTTTTTTTTTTTTTTTTTCTTAAAAATTGGGAATATTATTTATTTCTGCCTTTTCGCAATTAATTAAGGATCCAATTTTATAAAATACTACTGGTTAACCTCACTGTCCATTTAAACACTAATTAAGAGAACTGTTCTTTTTATCGAATTCTGATATTGCGTACAACCATGGGGTCATCGTTACATACCTTGATTATTCCAATGGTGATTGTATTGCTAGTGGTATGCCTAATTTTGGAATAGAAGTGGACAACAAATATTTGTTGTTGGTTGTTGGTGATTGTTGGAGGAGGAATAAGGGAGTGATTGAGGAGGATGATTATATGAGGGAAATATGGTAATTAAAATGGAGTATTGATTACCCTATTTAAGAAGACAGGTGATGATTTTGTTTTAATGAACCCTTATAATTACATTAACTTTTAAACGCATTTTCATTACCATTAAAGAATTGCTAATCAAGTTTCACCTTAATAAATTAGAATGGAGAATCCAAACAGTCATTTTATAGGAGGAGTAACAAAATTAACCAAATAGATATACACAATCAATCATCACGATATCCTACCATAGTTTTTTGTTTGTATGTGTATATGACAAAGTATAGAGTGAAAATGATTCATAATTGAATTATTGAAGGGTATTAGATATTTTCACTAAATAATATTTGTTATTTTTACTGAAAAGTATTACTTATTTACACTGAAGAGTCTTAGTTGTCAATGAAAATAAACTAAGACTCCTCAATTAAAATATCTAATACTCTTCAATAAAAACAGTCAATACTCTTTAGTGAAAATAACTAATATCCTTCAATGATTTATGTATGAACCATTTTCACTCTATAGTCTATACATACTCCTCGTATATTTATATGAAGTAAAATGTTGAGTTTTAAGAAAAACCCATGCATTAGTGTGATTATATATATGAATATATGTATATATATATATATATCAATATTTTTTATTAAAAAATTAAGTCTTATAACTAATCCTGATTGGGTCCTGTTGTTACCCAAAATACGTATCTAATTATTGATTGATGTGGCTTTTGGATGGGTAACGGCTATGTGATTTGTGATTATTATCGAATATTAATGGCTTGAGGCCTTTGAAGGTAAATGATGAACAGAAATAATAAATGCAAGAAGATATGCCAAGTCAGTTTATGACTTGGGCTTTAAAGTTGTTCGTGTCATTTATTGCGGTTTGAACCTATATTTATAGTCCAAAGGCAACCCCTTGGACTGACCTTTTGATGGACAGGTACAACCCAGCATTTAATGCTGGGCCAGGCCCATACTGGGTTAGTGAGGAATATCTTCCGTATTGTGGGTCTTGGTCCAATTACAATTGGCCACGTGGAAAGAGAATCGTATCTTCCCTAAGGATGTGGGATATCCTTACACAAGTATGGCCTCCCCTGTCGAGTCGGTCGTGATTTCTGGTCCATGGTATTGGGAGTTGGAAAGATCTTCTGATAGCGTCCAAATCTCCCCAACGCCGGTCAAAACCGGATGCCTGACCGTCTCGTCCTTCGCGACGACGTGTGACTCATCCGACTGGATCTGGGCCAAATCTTAGGTTGTAGTCTTATCGAGCATGGTCGTCCGTGCGCCGAGGCTGGGTATCTTATGGGCGAAAAGTGATCCTGACGTTATTCACGACGGAGACGAGACCGAACGGACGAACATGAATGTCGAGATGAGGGCTACGCTTATCTCCTCTTGATGAATCCGCATGAAGTTCCTCTACCCGTCCTCGTCCTAAAGGATTTATTCGTCACACAATAATTGCCCCTCGGCTTGCCTTGAGGTGCTCATCGAGGCGAGGCGACCCCGGTGTGACGAGGGAAATCCAAAAGGTTGGGCTTGAGATCATGTGTTCCTCGGGAAGGCGCGATATGTCTTCCCCCGAGGGGATGCCTACACGCAGGTAATGATGACTACTTTATAGGGAAACGGCCCGAGGGAATCTTACGTGCTCCCCCAAACGTCGCGACTGCTCAAGACGCGCGTTCGTGGATGTGACGCGTTTGCAGAGTGGCCCTCGTATTATCTCCTAATTCGCCTGGGCCCCGTGAATGTGAAAAGTCTTTTGCTTTCAGGTCCCTCCGTCCCCTCTATAAATAGGAGGGACCCCTCTTTTTTCAAAAGATCTCTTCTTCGCGCTCATCTTGTGTTGTTTGGAAAGTGTTTCGGATTTCCAGGCAAAATTGTGCGCATCACTTCCGGATTGTCTTTGTGGGTAAGTTCACATTTCATATTCCTCTCTTTTTCCTTTCTGCCTTCTTTTTCTTTTCGGATCAAGAGAAAAAATGGACGAATCTTCTTCTCCCGGTCATGGCCGAGGGGTTGGCGAACTCCGGCAGCGCCTGCAAAAGGGGGTTAGCGGCCGGAACCCCTTCGCTCTCAGTGATGAAGATGGCCTTGACGCGGTTTTCCGGCGTGCCCCGGGGGCATCTGGAGCGTCTTCCTCCCAACCGGGCACCGCTCCGTCCGTATTTGGGGCGGACACTGGTCGCGATGGGGGTTCCAACGAACTGTCCCGGCGCGATCTGCCTGCCGAAGCCACGCGTATCCTCCAAGATTTGGAGGCCCGAGACCGATCAGAGGCGATAGAGGCCGAGACGGTGGCGAAACAAGCCGAGGAACTTGCCTTTTGGCGGAAAAGGGCCGAAGAAATTGAGCGCGGCCATCAGTTGTGGGCGGTCTTTGTAGATAGGAGGTCAGGACCGGGGCCCGATTTCATTTACGACTACTATCGGGCCTCCTATACTTATGTGCAGCCTGATCGTCAGCCATTCGAGTTCTTAACCCCGTCCACGTCGAGATTCCATTGGAATGGTATAGCCAGCAAGGTCACTGAGAGAAATCTCAAGGATTGGCAGCGTACCTTCCAGGTCCCCATTGATGTTCACTTTCATGTCCCGGCGCCTGACGAGAGGGCCGATCAACCGCCGCCAGGAATGGTTGCCGTATCCTACGACATCATGGATGCGGGACTCCGTTTTCCCCTGCACCCGACACTGACCAATCTTCTGAACGCTTGGGAGGTGGCCCCGCTCCAGCTCAGTGTGAATTTGTGGCGTGCTGTGGTCGGGACGTACATTTTGTTTGGCCTTTATCGCCTGTATCGTATGCCTACCGCTGGTGAGATGAAGTACCTATACGACCTAGCGAAAGAGTCCAACAAGAACGGCCTCGTCCACGTCAAGCATCGGCACGAGGAACTTGTCTATGACTTGTCGTCCAAGGTTCATGTCAAGGACGAGCATTGGTTCTGGGTGTCGGGGAGGTGGAAATCTGGTCGCGGCAACGTGGATGTTGATATCCTCACCCGATTCTCGCACAAGAAAGCGAGTAAGCCACTGTGTATTTCTTTGATCGTCTTTTATTGATCTAATGCGTTTTCTTGTTGCAGGTTACGTGGTGCCGAGAAGGGAAGAGCTTCCGTTCGACTTTCGTCTTGTTCTTGCGAAAGTTGATTTGGTGGACTACCGGGATCGCCACTATCGGACGCTCCTTACTGAGAAGAAAAGATTGGAGTCTCGCTTCTTCAGTCCACCCCGTCATCTTCAGATCCATCCTCGTAAGCTTATCTTAACATTGTCTTTATGACTTGTTTTGATTCTGTGAAGTTTACCCTTCCTTGTTGGGCGGCAGGCGACTATCCCGTCTACCCCGCCTGTCCTCCGGAACTGATTATGGAGATGCTCGATCCCTTTGCCCGGATGAAAGCTCTGGTCGGCAAGAAAAAGAAAGGGACGAAAAGATCTCTGCCGATGCCCGCCCCATAAGCCCCCTCTGCGGTGATTCCGACCACCGTCATCCTCCCGACTGTGTCCGTTGCTCTGACGGACGAGGATAAGACCCCCTCCCTACCGGCCAAAAAGGGGCGACATTCCGACGATGCCGGGAGAGTCGGGGTGGCTCTTTCGCCCCCCGCGAAGGGGTTTGGCCTTGGCGAAAGGGCATCTGCGGTTGGTACTGGGAGCCCACCATGGCGTTCTGGAGAGATGCCGTCTCGATCCTTCTTAGGTCGAGATCCTCATAGGGTGGCCTGGTAAGACCCTTTACTTGTATCTCATAGGTCGAGTCGTTGTTCTTTTTGGAACTTATGACTTACGTTGTTTTTTCAGTAGCATGGAAGACGATCCCGCGCCCTCTGCCCAAATTCTCGACTTCGTCGGCTCAAAGTTCGCCGAGAGCTTTGATGATCTTCCCGCCTGCCTTCGCCGGACGATGCGCGATGTTCCTCGTGCATGGGATATTGAGTTGGACGATGCCGTTAAGCAAAATACGGGCAATTCCAATCTCTACCTTGCCCAGGCCCTTCAGCTGAAGGCTACTGCGGTGTTGAGCCAAGCTCTGTGCCAGAAAGAGAGCGAAGCTGATCGTAACTTCCGGGAGGCCGAGAGCAAGAGGAAACTCTTCGAAGAGCTTAAGGCGCGGGTGGCCTTCCTGGAGGGGGAGGTGGAGGCCGGCAAGAAAGCGACGGCCGAGGTGGCTGTTCTGTCTGCCAGAATAAAGTCGTTGGACGAGAATACTTCTACTCTTGAGGAGAAGTTGCGCCGGGAGGCAGCATCTTCGGCCAGACTGGCTGACGAGAAGGCCGATGCTGAGAAAATGAAGGAGAAAGCCGAGGAGAGGGCACTTGTGGCTGAGGCTGAGGCCAAAAAGGCTAGCCAAGAAATGACCCAGATTTGGAGTGAGCTCGCTTCGGCGAAAGAGATGGTGGAGGAGCTCAAAAAGAAAATGGTTCTCTCCCCGGAGGAATACGATGCTCTGACTGACCCGGCACAGACCACCAACTATTCATACTATTTGGCGGTGTCGGACGCACTCAGGGTGTTGTACAAGGCTGGGCGTCCCCTCGATGAACTGGTCCAGTTCTTCCGCGAGTACGTCCTTTCCCATCCTCTCCATGGCGATATCTATGTCGGATGTCTGGACCTAGAGAAAGAGATGGGAATTGACCTGAGCTGGTGGCCAGATCGATCCCGGTTGTTGATGCCCGGGGAGAGCCCTCCTGATCCCTCCGACGATGGGGACGAAGAAAAAGATCAATCCGTCCCCCCTGGTGAAGAAGCTCTGGTCGACACTTCTCACTCTGCCGCTGCCGGTCTAGAGGCCTCTGAGAATCCTGCTGCCGCTGAAGTGCCAAATCCAGAGTAGATTAGGCTATTTACTTTAGTAATATCATTTTGTAATTGCCCGTGGGGGCCTCATGTGGAATTTTCCTTTTTAATGAAAAACTCTTTTCTTCTCGTCTCTTGTCGTAACTTTATACTTTTTGTACTTAGATAAAATATGACTTCTTTATCATGGTTTCGGTTGTGTATCGTCTGTCTGCCCCCGAGGTTCAAACTTCGGCATGCGTCCTTGGGCCTTAATGGCGTATTTTGACCTCGTCGCGATTCCCGCCATTCTTGTTGTAGTCTTTTTCTGTCATCATCGAGGGCTTGAGTTCGTCGAGAGACTTAGCTGTGCTCGTACTTTGAGTCGAGGCTCTTAGTCTGTGACTTTCCTGTGCTCGTCGAGAGCTTGAGCTCGTCGAGAGACTTGGTTGTGCTCGTACTTTGAGTCGAGGCTCTTAGTACGAGACTTTCCTGTGCTCGTCGAGAGACTTGGCTGTGCTTGTACTTTGAGTCGAGGCTCTTAGTACGAGACTTTCCTGTGCTCGTCGAGAGCTTGAGCTCGTCAAGTGTACGAGTCTTTGGTACCTGTACTTCGAGACGTTACTCTTGGTACGGGTCTTTAACTATACCGCCTTAGAAGGCTTGTATGTTAGCGCTCGCCTGAGTTTTACCTCGTAGGGAGTCTTTTGCCCCTTTGAGATCGTGTCTCGTCCGGGGACTTTTGTGCCATCCCGACATAGTCGAAGAGATTGGTCTTAATGCTCTAGGGAGGCTTGGCCTCTTAAAGAGTCTGGGTGTAACGTGCCTGCCTGAAAAAGCCTTGCCGTTACGTGCTCGCCTCGGATCCTTAGGACCCTTCGGGAGGCTTTTGCTCAATGAGACTTTTTGCCCCTTTGAGATCGTATCTCGTCCGGGGACTTTCATGCCATCCCGACATAGTCGGAGAGATTGGTCTTAATGCTCTTGGGAGGCTTGGCCTCTCAGAGAGTCTTAGGTGCTTGGTCTGAGGCCTTTGGAACGGAAACACGAATTTTGGTTTTCCATTGCTGAACTCATGAGGGGAATGATTACATTTGTTTTACTGGTAGTACTTTCTAAGGCTGGCAGCGTTCCACGTGTAGCGATCGGGGACGCCATTTATGTGTTCCAGCTCATATGCCCCGTTTGCCACAAATTTAGCTATTCAGAAAGGTCCTTCCCAACTTGGGCCGAGAGGGGCCTTTGCATTAGGTTGAATTTTCTTAAGGACGAGATCCCCAACGGAGAAATGCCTGACTCTGACCTTGGAGTTGAAGAATTTCTCCGATCTTCTTTTGTAGATCGCATTCCTCGAAGCCGATGTGAGTCTTCGTTCTTCCAAGACGTCCAACTCGGTTCTCCTGACCTCGTTGCTCTCCTCTGAGACGGTGTGTGATGCCCTTTGGGTTGGGACCAGTATCTCAGCGGGGATGACAGCCTCTGTTCTGAAGGCCAAAGCGAACGGGGTTTCACCCGTCGCGTTCCTAGACGTCGTTCTGTAGGACCAAAGGACCTCGGGGAGGGTTGAGGCCCAATTTCCCTTGGCCTCGTCCAACTTGGCTCTTAGGGTATGTTTGAGAATCTTGTTGACTGCCTCCACTTGTCCATTCGACTGAGGATGGTATGGGGTGGAGAAGCTTCTCTTGATGTTCCATCTTTTGCAGAACTCCATTATTTTGGCCCCGTCAAATTATTTTCCGTTGTCCGAAATTAGGGTTTGAGGGAGGCCGAAACGGCATATGATGTTCCGCCAGATGAACTTGGTGATCTGGGCCTGGTCGATCTTGTTTAGGGCCTCCGCCTCGGCCCACTTGGTGAAGTAGTCCACTGCGACGACAGCGTATCTCATCCCCCCGGGCGCAGTGGGCATAGGGCCGATTAGGTCTATCCCCCATTGCGCGAAAGGCCAGGGGCTGATCATTGAGGTCAAGGTCTCCGGGGCTACTCTAATGTCCGGGGCCATCGTCTGGCATTGATGGCATATTTTGGCGTAGGTAATTGCGTCTCGCCGTAGGCTAATCCAGAAGTATCCCTGTCTCAAGGTCTTTTGATACAGTGACTGCCCCCCGGCGTGATTTCCGCAGACCCCTGCGTGAATCGCGTCGAAAACAAGCTTTCCCTGCTCCGGGGTGATGCATTTGAGGAGGGGAAGGATGAAACTCCTTTTGTATAGTTGGCCATCGATGATTGTGTATCTTGTAGCTCTGAGCTGTAGTTGCCGAGACTGGATTCTATCTTCTGGAAGGATGCCGTCCTTCAGGTACGCGTAGATTGGGGTCATCCAGCTTGGGGACTCGTCCTCGATCACGCCTACCAGGTTTTGATAAATTGATGGGGTTTCGAGCCTCGTCAGATTGATGTTGGACAGGTTTGCTGCCCCCTCCGAGGTGGCCAGCTTGGATAGAGCATCGGCCTGCGAATTTTTTTCCCTTGGTATTTGCTCAATATATACCTCGTGGAACTTTTTGCATAATTCCATGGCCCGCTCGTGGTATCTGATCATCTGTTCTCCCCGCGCCTCGTATCCGCCGGTCAGCTGGTTTACTACCAATAATGAGTCCATGAAGATGTTCAATCTTTGGACCCCTACTGCTATGGCGAGGTCGAGGCCTCCGATGAGAGACTCGTATTCTGCCTCGTTATTCGTAGCTAGAAAAGCGAATCTGACGATGTTAGTGAAACATTGCCCGTTCGGGCCTATTAGGATGATTCTGGCCCCAGCGCAAATGCTCGTCGAGGAGCCATCCACGAAAAGCTTCCATGCGGGGTGGCTTATTTCGGATGGGTGCGGTGGGTATGTGAGTTCGACCATGAAGTCGGCCAGCGCCTGCCCCTTGATTGCGGTACGAGGCGCGTAGGTGACTCCGTACTGGGCCACTTCTAAAGACCATTTTATTAGACGTCCGCTTGTGTTGGGGCGATGTAGGATTTATTGGAGGGGCAGTGTCGTCAAAACTTCCACTTGGTGGTCGAAGAAGTAGGGCCTTAGTTTTCTGGACCAGCGCGTAGGCGATCTTCTCCAATGGTGAGTACCTCGTCTCGGCCTCGTGTAGCACTTGGCTTACGTAATAAATCGGTAGATGCTCCTGCCCCTCGGCCCTCACTAATATGGCGCTCAGAGCGCTCTCGGATGCGGCCAAGTATAGGAACAACTTCTCTCCCTGAACTGGTTTGGCTAGGATCTTGGGGTTAGCCAAATATTCCTTTAGCTTGACGAATGCCAGTTGGCTCTCTCTGTTCCACGTGAACTTTTTATTCTTGATAGTGGAGAAGAAAGACTTGCTCTTGTCGCCTAATCTCGAGATGAACCTATTTAGTGCGGCCAATCGTCCAGTCAGCACCTGGACTTGGCGTATCGACCTCGGCTCCGTCATGTCGATGATTGCTTTAATTTTGGAGGGATTCGCCTCGATGCCCCTCTGACTGACAATATGGCCGAGGAATTTTCCTCTCCCAACGCCGAAGTGGCATTTCTTCGGGTTTAGCTTCATGTTGTAGGCCCGTAGAATGGTAAACGCTTCGGCGAGATCATGAGGGTGATTCTCTTTCTTGACACTTTTAACCACAATGTCGTCTATGTAGACTTCCATCGTCTTCCCTATCTGCTCGGAAAATATGGTATTGACCAAGCGTTGATATGTTGCCCCGGCGTTCTTCAGACCGAAGGGCATTCTCGTCCAAGAGTACATGTTCTTCTCGGTGTGAAAAGACGTATGCTTGATGTCTTCGGAGGCCATGGGAATTTGATGGTACCCGGCGAATGGATCCATAAAAGATATCATTTCGTGTCCGGCCGTACTGTCGACTAGGTGGTCGATGTGTGGCATTGGGAAATGGTCCTTGGGGCATGCCATGTTCAGATCCGTGAAATCGATGCAGAACCTCCAAGCGCCGTTCACTTTTTTGACGAGGACCGGGTTTGAGACCCATGGTGGTTCGTCTTGTGCGGGTTCGATCAGCTTGTTTTCCAAAAGCTTCCGGACCTCGACGTCTAGGGCCTCGTACTTTTCGGGGCCGTACTTCCTCCTCTTCTGAGCGACCGGCTTCCTACTGGGGTCAATCTTCAAGTGATGACATGCGTGCTTTGGATCGATGCCGAACATGTCTTTGTGATCCCAGGCGAAGACATCGCGGCTATCTCTGAGGAAGTCCGAGATTCGGCCTTTCAATTCGGATGGGATGCTAGACCCCATAGTTACTTTGAAACCTGGCCGGGCTGGGTCTAAGAGAAGTTTGTCTAGCTCTTCATCCGGTATGGTTTCTTTTGGGTCCGAGCGCTCGTCACGTGGGTCGAACTCGACTGTGATAGGCTCGAAACCAATCCTTGGCTCTAAAGGGTCGTTGCATACTTGGACGAGATTGTCACCGGAGGTCATCGCGTCCTTGGTGTCCCGTCTTGGTGGAGGACCGAGGTCGGTTACATGTGATTTGGGGCTATGTGCGGTATTTAAAAGGAGACAAGGGTAATTCAAACATTTTCTAGCCATTCTTTGGTCCCCTTTTACCGTGCCAACTAAGCCTTCCGTAGTGGGGAACTTGATACAGTAAAAGTAGGACGAGGCGACTGCCTCGAAAGTTTCAAGGAAAGGACGACCTAAAAAGCCATTATAGATATTTGGCTGATCGACTATTACAAAATCTAACTGTCTAGTTATCCTTGTCTCTTCCTTCTCGTGGCAGATGAGCTCCACGGACAGTTTGATTCTTCCATAGGCTTGGACGGCGGTGTCTCCGAAACCTCGGAGTACGGTGTCGAAAGGCTTGATGAACGAGGCGAAGCTCCCCATCTTGTCGAGAGCTGATTTGAAAATGATGTTGCAAAAGCAACCATTGTCTACCAGAAGACGATCGACGATGATTTCGAGGATCTTGGTAGATATGACGAGAGCGTCATTTTTTGGGCATAGAACCCCTTCCCGATCAGCTTTAGTGAATGTGATCACAGAAGTCTTGGAAATGGTTGGTTCTGGCGGGGAGATGGTGTGGATATTCTCAAAAGCCCTGATCTTGGCCTTCCTTTTGCTATTCGACATGGTCGAGATCGGGATGAGACCTCCCAGGGTCCCTCTCCCCTGGAGCATGTTCACACGTCCTCCCTGACGGGGTGATGGAACCTCCATCTCTTCGTCATCACTTTCCTCATCTTCGACATATGCGACGGGATGGCCTTGCCTCGGAGCCTGCTGCTGGCGTGGCTGCCCCCGTTCCTGCTCGTGGTTGTGGGGGGCTGTCTCGGCCGGCTTTTTGACAAAATCACTTAACTTTCCATCCTCGTAAAGCTTCTAAAGTTGTCGGAGGAGGTCCCGGCATTCGCTGGTATTGTGTCCTGCGCCGTCGTGGTATGCACACCATTTGGCCTTGTTGACTCGTGTTTTTGGGTTGATGGCCCTTGGTTTCTTCAACAGGTCGTCGTGCTGGATCGCGTTGAAAATAAATGCCGGGGACTGGGCCAAAACCTGGAGCAGCTGCTCGTCCGTCTCGTTGGCCCACTTCTTGAACGTCCCGGGCGCCTTGCCACCTGCCTGACGCGGCCCGGACGTGTTCTTCCTTTGGGGGTAGGCTTTGGGCCTTTCCCCTGCCTCGGCTTTTGGGGCCGGGGCTGTCACCACGGCCTTTGGTGGACCCATCCGCTGTGCTAGGAGCTTCTGGCGCGTGATCATTTCCCCGGCTCTCCCTTTGAACTCTGCGTAAGTCGCGGGGAGGCGTTTGGAGAGGTGCCTGAACATAGGGGAGAGCGCCGCGAAACCGTTCAACGTGGCGTGGAGGGCGATCTCGTCGCTGACTGGTTCACCTGTGAGGATAATTTCGTCGACGTGGTCGACATATGCCTCGTCGGACTCATTGTCCACCTGCTTGATACTCATGAGCCTGTGCCGCCCCTCGGGCCTGGATATCTTCGCCGCGAAGAAAGTCAGAAATTTGTCGCTCAAATCGGCGAAGCTCGTGACTGAGCGGGATGGTAAATTAGCGTACCATTTGTGCGCCAATTCCCCCAATGTGAGGGGAAACAGATGACATTTCGTGTCTTCCGTAGCGCCTCGGCCTGTCATGTAGATCCGGTACTTGCTAAGGTGTACCTCCGGATCGGATCTTCCTTCGTATAAAGGGGTTTGGGGAGGGGTGACCTTTGTTTGAACGTAGGCCTCCTCAATCTCCTGAGACAGGGGCTCCTTGCCGACGTTGGATCGTTTGGACGGAGAATCCTTGGCCTCCAACTTGTTTTCCATTTCGTTTAAATGTTGCTGGAGGGCTGCGATCAGGGCGCCTTGACTGCCCTCGGCTCGGAGAGTGACCTCGGGGCCCAAACGTTCGTGAGCCGAAATGCGACGTTTGAGGTTTGGGACCGGGGAGCTTTGCGCACCCTCGAGTTGTCTCCTGACGGGAATGTGCAGCCCCGCCCGTGCATCCGTGTGGGCGGCTTTGGTGTGGCTGGGATGTCTTGAGGACCTTGTGTAGGACTCGGACTCTGTGCTCGGAGCTGTTTGATCCCATGACTCGCTGCCGAGCCGGCTGAAGACTAACCTGGAGCCCGAGGCCCTTAACCAGGTGGGTTCGGTCACATCCTGGCCCAACGAGAGATCGACGAGAGCCTCTCTCGGAGGCCGAGTGGACCGCGAGGGATTCTTCCTCTTTTTGAACGAAGAGGGAGTCTGTATGCCCAGGCTCCTCCTCATCTCCCTTGCTCGTCGCTGGAGCTGTTCAATAACAGTCTCCACTTGCTCGGGGGTGCTCAAATCAGCGGCGATGACAGGTATATCCCTCGTTTGTCGGATAGGGGGGGTTGTTAGCTCCGCATCAGCCACCTCCTGGGCTGGGCGAGACGTGCCCTCGCCAGCGTCCTGGTTCGCCATTTTCCTAGTTTGACGAGAGTGTTTTTCTTTGATGTATAAGATTGACCACCCTCCTTCTAGCGCCAATTGTTGTTACCCAAAATACGTATCTAATTATGGATTGATGTGGCTTTTGGATGGGTAACGGCTATGTGATTTGTGATTATTATCGAATATTAATGGCTTGAGGCCTTTGAAGGTAAATGATGAACAGAAATAATAAATGCAAGAAGATATGCCAAGTCAGTTTATGACTTGGGCTTTAAAGTTGTTCGTGTCATTTATTGCGGTTTGAACCTATATTTATAGTCCAAAGGCAACCCCTTGGACTAACCTTTTGATGGACAGGTACAACCCAGCATTTAATGCTGGGCCAGGCCCATACTGGGTTAGTGAGGAATATCTTCCGTATTGTGGGTCTTGGTCCAATTACAATTGGCCACGTGGAAAGGGAATCGTATCTTCCCTAAGGTCGTGGGATATCCTTACACAAGTATGGCCTCCCCTGTCGAGTCGGTCGTGATTTCTGGTCCATGTTATTGGGAGTTGGAAAGATCTTCTGATGGCGTCCAAATCTCCCCAACGCCGGTCAAGACCGGATGCCTGACCGTCTCGTCCTTCGCGACGACGTGTGACTCATCCGACTGGATCTGGGCCAAATCTTAGGTTGTAGTCTTATCGAGCATGGTCGTCCGTGCGCCGAGGCTGGGTATCTTCTGGGCGAAAAGTGATCCTGGCGTTATTCACGACGGAGACGAGACCGAACGGACGAACACGAATGTCGAGATGAGGGCTACGCTTATCTCCTCTTGATGAATCCTCATGAAGTTCCTCTACTCGTCCTCGTCCTAAAGGATTTATCGTCACACAACAGGTCCCACATGAACCCACAATTGAGAATGCAAGCTAGGAGTCTCCACATAAATTACTCTTTATGTGTCACAACATAGACTTGTTATGTACCAAATTATATGCTTAGGTTTTTTTTTTTATGGTCACAATTGACCAAAATGACCTTATTTAATAAAGTTATTTTTTTTTCAATGAACATTTTAATTGATATATCGTCTCTCTTGTATGGGTAAAACAGGAAAAGAAAAAGGACAAAAATTAAAGTTCCAATCATATTAAATATGTTTTCTTAGAGCTTGTTTAATTTTGATTAGGATAATTATTTGAAACATCTTATAAGTTTTTTTAAGAGCTTATAAGATGTCATTTTTAGATAACTTATAAGTTGTTAAAGTGTTTGACTAATACAACTTATAAGATCTTTGAAAATCTATAATAATTTTTTTTAATTTTAATATTAATATAATTTTTTATGTTGAGGTAGATGTGGAGGGGGGGAGTGAGGTGGTTCCGGGGTGAGGTGGGTGCTTGGGGTTGGAGATGGTTAGGAAAATAAGTTGATAAATCTCAACTTATTTTTTTTACCGTTTATAAGCTGATAGGAGCTTATTTTATAATTTTATAAATTGTTAAACATTTTATTTTACCAAATAAATTAATAGTGCTTATAAACTCTTAAACAACTTATAAGCAGCTTTATAGAGCTTATAAACTCAGACAAATACCCTCTTAATCTATACATGTGACTTCGAAATAAAGTTTATTTTATCTGTAACTAGAAGATTTAAATGCTGATACTTGTACGTGCAATTAATTATCCACATTCAATCACTTGGAGTCTTAAAATTGATCGATATATGTGTGCAGAAGTACGGAATGTATATAGACATTTGTATATGGATATGGACCCATATTGCAAACACCTTTGAGAATTCTGGCTCCAATTTTGATCCTCTGGGATTCTTGATTGATCATCTTTTTTTGTCTTATGTCTTATCTAATTCTCAGCCTTTCTCTTGAATCTGATTCATCCTTTTTCTTTTTTCCTCTCATCATTCTACAAATTTACCTAAACAGAAGTACCGCGCGTGTAATTTATATACTTAGATATTATTGGAGGCATGGCAAAAGAATTGGAATATTTTTACACACATGCATAAATAAACTACACAAATTAATATTATAACATGGCATCAAATATATATGTAATGAAAGGAATATTTCTTATCATACCCACACTTGAACAACTACCGAGTATCATAACCTAAAATAGTCCAAGCCATTGTGTGGAAAGTGTTGAGATAGAGATTACTTATAAAGTCGAATCTCGAATCTCGTGGAGTAATTCCTGCAAACGGAAACATATAATGCGTTCTTTATGGCAAGGCTGAGAAAAATATCTCACATATTTTATTCACTTATGATTTTGTTTGGAAAATATGTGTTGTAAATAAGTGCGTAAATAAAAAGACAACGTTTGTTGACCCAGTTCGTCAGGAACGACTACGTCTGGGGGTGATCCAAGCCAGGAGTTCCACTATTATTCTTGTGTATGAGTGAGTACAATAATAAATACAAATGTATATTTATAATACTAAAACCCTAATCTAATAGATAAAGTCCATTGGATTTCTTGGTCCATAAGTAATGTCCATACCAAATCTCCTAGATTTGGAATATTAAATCTTCCAGATTTACAACACTCCCCCTTGGACATTACGACATAACATAAATGTCTTGTCATGAAAACTCCACGTGCTAGGGATCGGCCAAATAATAAGTAGGGAGGAATGTCATTGATCTTCTAGATCTAAATCTTCCAGATTTATTTCGAAGTTACCGCTCCCCCTGAAGACAACAACACTTTAAGTCTTTGCATCCCAATACCACGAACATACTTTTCAAAAGTAGACGTAGGTAAGGACTTAGTAAACAGATTTGCTAGATTGTTACTAGATTGCACCTTTTGAATGGTAATCACGCCACTCTTCTGGAGTTCGTATGGGTAGAAAAACTTAGGTGAAATATGTTTCATCAGGTTTTTCTTGACGTACCCAATACTCATTTGTGCGATGCAAGCAGCGTTGTCTTCAAATATAACGGTGGGAGGTGTATCGCCTTTGGCGATACCACACGAGTCACCAATGTGTTTTACCAAGGACCTTAACCAAACACATTCTCGTGCGGCTTCAAATAAAGTTATGATCTCTAAGTGGTTTGAAGACGTGGTAACCATAGATTATTTAACCGATCTCCATGAGATTGCGGTTCCACCACAGAGAAAAACATAACCAGTCTGGGATACGGCGTTGTGGGGATCAGACAAATAGCCAGCATCCGCATAACCTACCAAGGTTTTGTCTTGGTTCTTGTGGTAAAACAGTCCAAGATCTTGAGATCCTTGGAGGTACCGTAGAACTTGCTTAACATCATTCCAATGTCTCCTCGTAGGAGAAGCGCTATATCTCGCAAGCAAGTTGACAGCAAATGCAATGTCCGACCAGGTGCAATTTGCAAGATAGAGCAAAGATCCAACAGCGCTAAGATAAGGAACTTCTGGTCCCAGAATTTCTTCTAAATCTTCTCTTGGTCTAAATGGGTCCTTATCCACTTCGAGGGATCGGACAACCATCGGGGTGCTAAGTGGATGCGATTTATCCATATGAAATCTCTTCAATACCTTCTTTACGTAGGTCGACTGATGAATAAGGACTCCTTCTGGGAGGTGCTCGACCTGCAAGCCGAGGCAGTACTTGGTTTTACTCAAGGACTTCATTTCGAATTCACCTTTCAAGATTGAACTGGCTTCTTCAATCTCTTTGCATGTTCCGATTATGTTTAGGTCATCAACATAGACGGATGTGATGCAAAAACCATCTTGCGATTTCTTCGAGAATACGCATGGAAAAGCTTTATCGAATGTGTATCCTTTCTTCTGAAGGAATTCACTAAGTCGGTTGTACCATATGAGGCCCGATTGCTTCAGGCCATACAACGACTTTTGCAGTTGTATGCTATACATACTGCGGTTTTCACCATTCCTCATCTGAGGAATGTCAAATCCATCTGGGATTTTCATATAAATGTCGGCATCTAGTGATCCGTATAAGTATGCGGTTACTACGTCCATTAATCTCATTTGGAGATTCAACTTAACTGCCAAAGATATCAAGTAGCGGAACGTTATTGAGTCCATGACGGAAGAATGGGTTTGATCAAAATCAATCCCGGGTCTCTGCAAAAACCCTTGTGCTACCAGCCTCGCTTCATACCTCTACACAGTATTGTTCTCATTTCGTTTTCATACAAATACCCATTTATATCCTACGGGGATAGCGCGCGGGTGTACGAACGATAGAGCCAAATACTTGTCTTTTGTTAAGCGAGGCGAGCTCTGCATCAATTGCCTCTTTCCATTTAACCCAATCGGGGCACTTCCGGCACTCTGCAATTATTTTGGGTTTATGATCTAGATCATTTATAATGGAAAGGGCTATTGATGCTGCAAATGTGTCGTCGACGACAGTAATATTTATATTGTATGTTTCTCCCATATCTGTGAAGTTCACAGAGACTTCGACGTTTACGTCAACCAGACCTTCCTCATTTCCCATTGTATCTGGGTCTGGTCGTTCCACGGTCCTAGTGCATGGAATATTTTGTGCACGTGCTTCATCACTAGGACTCTCGTCTCCTAGAGACTTGGAGTTATCTAGACGGATCTCTTCTAGAAATTTTCCATTCGACTGACCAGTTTTGCTAGCCTTTCGTTTAGGTGTGTTACTATCTCTTGAGGGTCCCTTACGCTTTTGGCGTGTGGGGGCATGAGTACTCATTTTGCTTGGGACCTCAACCCTTTGGGGAGCATTTACTGCAGGTATATGTGATCTAGTCATACCTCTATGGTCAGTAAACGCGTCTGGCAGATTATTTGCTAAGTTTTGTAAGTTAATGATCTTCTGAACTTCCAGTTCAGATTGATTAGTGCGCGGATCTAGATACTGAAGATTACTTACGTTCCACGTAAGTTCCCGGCATTCATTCAATTTTGAATTCGGATCTCCCTTGAATGCCGGGAAGTAATCTTCATCGAACGTGCAATCAGCGAACCGGGCCGTTAATTGATCCCCGGACAAAGGCTCGAGGTATTTCACAATGGATGGAGAGTCAAATCCGACGTAAATACCGAGTTTCCTTTGTGGGCCCATAGAGGTTCGCTTGGGTATCGTAATTGGTACGTATACCGCACATCCGAAAATACGCAGATGGGAAATGCTAGGTTCTTTCCCACGCACTAACTGTAGGGGGGAATGATCATTATATGCAGTTGGACGGATTTGAATTAAGTGTGATGCATGTAGGATTGTATGCCCCCAGCATGAGGTGGGTAGTTTAGAGTTCATAAGCAATGGTCTCGCGATAAATTTGATACGTTTTATTAGCGCCTCAGCAAGACCATTTTGGGTATGGACGTAGGGGACCGAATGCTCCACTTTAATTCCCAGGGCCATACAGTAATCTGTGAAGGCCTTCGAGCTAAACTCAACTGCATTATCCATACAAATCAATTTAATTGGATAATCCCGGAATTGCGCTCTAAGCTCGATAGTCTTCGCAATGAGCTTTGTAAAAGCTTGATTGCGGGTGGACAGCAAACATGCAAATGTCCACCTAGTGGAGGCATCAATAAGGACCATGAAATAACAAAATGGTCCTGATGCTGGGTGAATCGGTCCGCAAATGTGTCATTGAATTCGCTCAAGGAAAACCGGAGACTCTAGTCCAACCTTGGTGCGCGACGGGTGCACTATCAACTTACCCTTAGAACATGCATCACACAAATATTCATCAACAGGAGGGATTCTATTATTCAAAATATTATGACCAGATAGAATCCTACGTATCATTGTTTGTCCCGGATGACCTAACCGCTGATGCCACAATTTAAAGGAATTTGGGTCATGGAATTTCATACTCATCGCTAGATGGGAACTAGACGGTCGGGTGTATGAATAGTACAAACCGGAGGAGAAGGAAGAAATTTTTTCTATAACTTGCTTACGGCTACCTCGAGTATTAGTCATCAAAAAGGTATTCATTATCGTTCTCAGTTTTAGTTTCAATATGATACCCGTTTATCCTAATGTCTCTAAAAACTGAGTAGGGTACGCTTAGATTGCGGAAACAATAAAGCATTATCAATTATTAATTCGGTACCCATGGGGAGGACAATGGAAGCTCTTCCAGAGCCCACTATCAACGAACTATCATTAGCAATTGTCGTTATACTCCCTTTACGTTCTATCAAGTTATGAAAATACTTCCTATCCTTTAGGATCGTATGTGTGGTGGCGCTATCTACCAGACATAAATCACTATGGGTGTCCATCATGCAAGAGGAAATAGTCCAAACCTAATAGCTGATTTATTTACGAGCCATAAATGAGAACAACAATATCCAAAATAAACACATGGATAGCCATTAAAATTAACATATCAAAGCTAATAAATTCATTCATAAATAAAATATTCAAAAGAAATGATCCAAAACATAATGAGAAATTGTTTTATTCAGAAAACAAAATACTAGGAATAACTAAATACGTAAATCTACTCGTCATCTCCAAAATCCTTAAGCTCAATGCCAATACGATCTGCGTTGTCTAGGTCAGAGTCTGCTTCGGGCAGACTGGCATGGTGAGATTCAACTCTAGGAGCCTTCCCCTTATCGTCCTCCTGCTGCTTTTGATAAGCCTCGACCAAATGTTTGGGAGTGCGACACGTGTGAGACCAATGGCCCTTGCATCTGCATCTGTAGCAGGACTGTTCAACCTTATCTTGATTATCAGATTTTCGGATAGCGGAGTTCGTGTTAGATGCAGCCTTCCCACGAACCTGAGCTTGATTGTCATTCAAGGCACCTGAACCACCGGATTTATTATGACCTCGGCCTTGGCTATGAGTTCGTTTACTTCCTCTCCCCCTTCCACGCTTGTGACCTCTTGTATCACTTTGAGCTACAGCATGTGCTTCGGGCACCGCTTTCGAGCCACCCGGTCTCGCATTATGATTCTACATAAGGAGCTGGTTGTGTTTTTCCGCTACTAGGAGTGCAGAAATCAGCTCGGAGTGTACAGTGTAGTTCTTAGCCCTATACTGCTGCTGGAGTACAAGGTTGCTTGCGTGAAAAGTCGACAAAGTCTTCTGGATTAAGTCGTCCTCAGTTATCATTTTCTTACATAACTTTAACTGAGACACAATACGATGTAGGGTTGAGTTATACTCTGTTACGGACTTAAAGTTTTGGAAACGGAGGTTCAACCAATCGTATTGGGCTTGAGGGAGGAGTATATCATTTTGTTGTTGGAAACGGTCCTTCAGGGACTTCCACAGTGTTCCAGGATCTCTCTCTGTGAGATACTCATTTTTTAGGTCCTGGTTGAGATGATGCCTAAGGAAAATCAAAGCTTTCGCCTTCTGGGCGTCAGTTGATTTTGGATCATCGACAATCTTGCCGCTAAGGTTGTTTGAGGCTAGATGTATTTCAACATCTAGCGCCTATATCAGGTAGTTACTACCATCAAGAGTAAGCTCAGCAAATTCTCTTTTGGTAATATCAGACATTATTCACTACAATTAAAGAGACATGGGTAAGGGGATTGACCAAAACATAGACAATGGGGAGACAAGGATTTATTTAGTTACTCTAAGGCACATAGATGCACGTACTGGGCGCCGTCTACCCAAGGCATAAATTTACGGTCCGTCAAATAGCGGGCGTCGTCTACCCGGGCATAATATGCGGACTATGAATAAAATAAACTATGTGCGGAAATAGTAATGCAGGCAGGTGATTAGGCCTGAAATTGTCATGATTCGTCACTTGAAATGCCCTAGTTTTGGTTGATTTTGTTGAGTATTTAGAGTCATTTGAGTATCATTTTTATAAACTAATTAGTTTGTCTCTTTGATGCTTATAGATGGATAGAGGGCGAAAAGAGGAGTTCGTAGGACTTTGAATCGGCCAAAACGAACTCCCGGTTGAGAAGATATGAAGATTTTACGAACAAGTGTACTGTTGCTGAAAAGTGCTCGAGCGAGAGCACTCGAGCGCCTCTGCTCGACCACCTGTTCCGCACGACAAACACGCTCGAGCGCCTCCGCTCGAGCTCAACCAACTCGAGCGCCCCGAACTTACAGAACATTTTCTTCGCTCGAGCACCATTGCTCGAGCGCCTTCGCACGACCTGTGGATCCGCTCGACCACTTAGCTCGAGCGCCTCCGCTCGAGCTAGCCCAGCTCGAGTGCCTCAAGACTTAAGTTTCCAAGTTCGTTTTTCTGGCCCACGAGTTCCCGATTCGGCCCAAAGCTTATATATACTCGTCCCGAGCTCGTTTTTACGGACAACCACATATCACTTGATAGATTTTGACTTTTAGAGTTCGTTTTTGGAGAGGAAGGAGAGGAGCAAGCTTTACTTTACGTTTAATCGAGGTTTTAGCTTACGAATTCATAGTTTAATTATTTCTTCCGACTTCTTAGATTAATTCTTTCTTTCTTTGTTCTTGGAGATTAAAAACCCTAGTTTTTCAGATTTATAGAGATTTCTTTAGAGACTTTAATTTGTTATTTTGTTTATGTTCTTGATCTTTCGTTAACTTAATTATGCATATGATTATTGTTCTTGTGATTGCTTTTATTATTCAAACCACCATGTTAGGCTAGAACCCTTGCATGCTTAGGGTAGGATGAACTCGTAGAAGTAGGTTGTGGGTACGTAATTAGGGTAATTCGTGACGTTAGGTTTTAATTCTCTTAATTAATGAATTCTTAAAATTAATCTTAACTTTACTTTTGAATTTCGTTCGAAAAGTGTTAGAGAGAGGACGACCGTATCACTCTTTAACAACGAGTAGACCTAATGAGAGGGTTTAGAAAGGGTTAATTAATCTACCAGTTTATCTATGGAGGACGACCGCATCACCTTAGTTTAAATTAGGGTCTCGTTAATTAAGCATGATCTATTAACTCGTTAGTGGATTAGTGAAGTCGATTGCTAGGATAAAGTATTAGGGTATTAATTCTTGAGCTTTCGTCTTACGATCTTTTACTTAGGTTATTTCTTGCGCGTCACGGTTATTTTGATTATGTACCTGCTCCGTTAGTATACGTAGGGATTCCTATCCTGAGCATCACCATCTCTTACTTGAGCACAAACCTTAGTTAATTCGTCTTCTTTAGTATTTTAGTTTAATTAGTTTATTTTAGTTTTAATTAATCTTTTCAAAAAAAAATCCAAAAACACACTCATATTAACTACGATGCGTAGATCTTCAGGGATCTATTCGCATACACACTTTCCCTTGGGTTCGATAATACTTGGTCGCTATACTTACCTCATACTATAGTGAACCCGTACTCTTGCGGGGACGCTACTAGTAAAAGCTAGTGTATTCGGCATCAAGTCAATGGCGCTGTTGCCGGGGATGGCGTTGTATGCTTTTTTAATAGGACTTGTAGATAGCTTAGTAGTTAGTAGTGAGTGCTTTATTTTCTGTTTTATTTTTATTCATTCGACAGTTGCGTTTTGATCCTTCTGCTAGTGTGTCAGGTATATGAAAACACGCTCACAAGGCAATACGAGCGAAGAGAGAATACCGTTGGACCCTGAGACGATAGCTAGAAGGAACCGAGCTTTCTTGAGGAGAATGAACACCGCCGGAGGAGGGAAAGAGCCAATGGACATTACTAATGAGTTGGAGGATGTCGAGAATGAGTTCAATCAGACATTGAACCGGGTTGACGGCACTGATGGCAATACCAGTCAGAATCAAGTCCCATTAGGGGACAGCAAAAGCCAAAACCCGGGTACACAAAACTTAAACAATCCAGCTCATAACATTGTCCAAAATCCTCAGAACAACCCTGCTTACCCACATCCTAACTTTCCACAAAACAACTTACCTTATCCACCTTACCCATACCCACCTTATCCATATCCACCATACCCATATCCTGTTGGAGTTATACGTGAAAGTATGCTTTTACTTTGTATAACTCGTGTATCAAACACTCGTTTTATGAGAATAATTCTTTTATCGCATTTGCTTTAGTTACGATTGAATGTTGAATTTCTATTGCAAACCGTTCAATATATAGTACGTGTTACATGGTAGTTAATGTGGTGATACCCGATCACGGAAGACGACATTAACAGTTTACTTGTAACTAAACGTACAATTTCACGACCTAGGTGGAATTGAACAAACCGCCGTGAAAGGTCGATGTGTAAGGCTCAGATTGGTCTGTCTTGACTAAGAGATTGCACTAGCACATTTAGTATGTGTTGAAGAGGTCCTACAGCGAGGATAAATTCTTCTGTTCTGAAAGGTGAAGAATTAGACCTCAGTGGTTGTTGATTTCTTAATCTCCGTCACTTAAATAGGACCGTGTGTGCTTAATAGTTACTGCTTTGATTCATGTTGGGTGAGAATCATTGCGACTTCGAACTTTGTGTCTTGGGCAGTAATATTAATCATACGACGGTTGCTAAGATTTAATACGGAGAAACGCGTGCGAGTACGGCTCGTGTGATTAGTCCCCTTGGTGGGCTCAGAAGTTTTATTGTACCAAATCTTGCAAGTGAAGAATTAGTTTCTTCGGTACGAATAATAATGTTGAGCTGTCTTTACTCCAAGGTGAAAGATGTTAATTAATTTAGAGCTATTCAGAAGCTTAATTAATTAATGGACTTGATAATCTTAAACGCGGGAAATAATAACCGGGAGCCCATATTATCGTAATATGGATTAAGATGGATAGTGCAATATTAATTTATTAGTGGTAATAATTAATATTAATGGGCTGAATTATATTGGGGCTCAATATTGAAATTCAGAAGTCCATTAGGAGGTCCAATCTTAATTCTCCTTAAGGCCCCTCAAGTAGCCCAATTAAGTAGCCCAATAATGATAAGGTGATTAAAATAAAAAGAAAATATTATGCTGATTTTATTGATAATTTCGAAAATATGGCCTATTTAGGAGAAATAAGATTTTGTTGATTTTCTTGGAAAGATATTATGGAAGATATGTATTCTAGAAGTACAAGAATATCTCATATATTCAAGAAGATCCAAATCTTTGGATTTCTTCTATAATTTTCGAAAATTTCATGAATAATAAGAGAGTGAGATTTTTGTGGAATATTTTATTATGGAGAAAAGAATATATGGGATATATTCAAGATTTCTTAGAGTCTAAGAAAAGATTTTCTCAAGGCCCAAAATATACCCAAAAATTCGGTCACCTCTTATTATAAATAGGAGATGATTTTTTCATCTCCAAGTACATAATTCCATGTGTTGGAAAAATCAAGAAGCATAGATATTTTTCTTTTTCCTTAGTTATTAAATTACTTGAAAGTGTCTCCCACCGGCGATCAAGTGAGGTGAAAAGGGAAATACTTGAGAAGACTTTGGGTTGATAGAACGAGATTACAAGTGTCCCGTATATCCAAAGGCCATTACTACGAGAGGTACGTTAATCGCATATTTACTTGTTTAATTCCGCCTAGTTAAATATGTGAAATTAATTTAACATGCATGATGATAATTAGTTGTTGGAATTATTATTTGAATTAATTAGGATTAATTCATGCTAGTAATAATTGTATTTAAATTCGTATTTAAAGTTCATCCCGAATAGATTCCGGGCACCCCTACTATTTCCCAACAACTGGTATCAGAGCCACGGTTTCGGGCTCTGAATTTTAAATTGGAATTTAAATTGTTGAACATTAAATTGAAATTGGATAGTAGAATTGTTAGATCTTTTTTGCAGGTATCCAATTGTCATGGTTTTTAATGTTGTTAATTTCATGCGTGTGAATTAATTTGTTTTTTAATTCGATTCGTTCGAATTCATTTTTCTCGTGAGAAAATCCACGAGTAGATTAGTTGTTTTTATTTTGATTCGATCATTGTAATAGACTAGTCTAGATCTAGTATTTATTTTTTTTGTAAAAAATAAATTGTAACCGGATCGTGACGAAGAACGAAGAATTAAAAACGGCGTACCCGGACGACGCATACAAGCGTGGCGCGTGTATAGAGGTAAAATCATGCAAGGGGTGAAGAAAACGAGGACGAACGGCGAAAAAAACGGCACACGGGGGTGCACGGCGCACGCCGTGCGCGACGGAGGCCGGCGCCGCGCGCGCGCCTCGGGCGCGGGCTGCAGCGCCTCGGGGCGCTCCGGGCGGCGCCTCAGCGCGCCTCCGTGCAGCGCTTCGGGTGCGCCTCGGCCGCGCCTTAGGGCTGCGCTTCGGCGCGCCTCGGGCGTTTTTCCAGCGCTTCTCGAGCCGGGAAGCGCGCGGGCCCACTTCGTGGGCCGACGCGCACTGTATCTCAGGCCGTGGAATTTTTTTCGGTTCGTGTTTTTTTTCCGTGTGATTTTAAACGTCGTCTCGAACCCCAAACGATGCTGTTTTTGAAGAAGTGTTGCTGTTCGAGTGGGAGCACGTCGAGACGAACGTCGGAAAGCAACAAGGACGATTTTTTCGCATCAAGACGTGAAGAAATTAAACCGTGAAAATTGGATTCGAGTGCTCCAATGTGTTTAATTTTGTTTTGATGGATGTTTTATTTCGTGCACTTATTATTATTTGTTAATATGTGTTTGCATGAATTTGATTGTCCAAGAAAAACCTTACTTTCGAAAATTACTAAGTATGTTTTTATAATCGCAATTTTATTCCGGATATTAAAATTGGATTAATTTGACCTCCATAATTTATTTATTTGTGAAGTTCTTTTGGAATACATTTCCCCCTCGGATCGGCCAAAAGAACGGATTTCACATGAATAAATTCCGAAAGGATGATTGTGGATTATTACTAGTGGCGGTATTGACCCTCACCACGAGTGGCTTGCTCAAAGCGAAATAATAATCCTGTATTTAATTATGGTTATTACTTAGGCATAGGAAATTGATATTAACTTACTCCCCTCGGAGTCCCTGTCAGTTTCTATGTGGTCAAAGTGGGAGCCAACTATTAATTTTGAATTAAGGATTTGTAACTTTTAAGTTTGTAATCCGCTTGAATGTGTTTAAATGTATAGACCACCCCTCGTGGCGCATTTAAATTGTTTCGAGATGTTGGCTGATGCATGATTATATTTTTTTAAGGTTTCAATATAATTGATGTGATCAAATTTATGTGATAATTTCGTATTTTTTCTAGATATTGATATGAATGTATGTTTTATTCTCAGTTCATCATGTCGCAACCTTTTAATCCACTGTTTAGTATACTTAAAGATAATAAACTTGTTGGTGAGAACTATGTTGATTGGAAACGTAATATAAACATGGTCCTTCCTGCGCAAGAACACTATTGGATATTTAGCGTTGACGTACCCAAGAAACCTAATGATAAGTCAAGTAATGGGGAAAAGGCGATATTCGATGATTGGAAGCATTCCAATGAGCACATGAAGCACATCATCTTGACATTTATGTCTGAGGATTTGAGGCGCATTCATGAAGGCATTGAAGCGGCTGTTGATATCATGAATAGCCTTGAAGAGATGTTTCAACATCAGAACCCCATTGGCGAATCTGTTCACCATTCGTGAGAAGCTCACGAAGGAAATGGTGAAGGGAACACCCGTAAGGGATCATGTTCTCAATTTTAGGCGTGAGTTTGAGAAACTCGAGTTTCTTGGTGCCGGACAAAGTGAAGAAAGTCAAATCGATTCCATACTCCTAAAGCTATCGAGTAGTTTTGATGGGTTCTTTTGGGAATACGTGTTATCTGAACACAAGTTCACTTTGGATACCCTGCTCAAAGCACTGATAACGGTAGAGTCATGCTTGGGGAGTAGGGACGAGGCTTTGGTGATCAAGAGCCTTTTCTCGAAATCTAGGCCAATGGAAGGTGAGATTGAGAAGGAGGTGGTTGATCGGAACCAAACCAGTAGACTCACTTTGGGAGGCAAGAAAAGAGCTTTCAAGCCGTACGGCGTGAAGATACCCGGTAAGAGTAAGTGCTTCAATTGCGGGGAAAAATGACATTGGAGGTCTACCTGTTCTAAGCCTAAGAAGGCGGTAAAGAAAGGCAAGTCTCATGCTTTAGTCGTTGAAACATATGTTGCGGCGTATGCTGCCCACGTTTGGGTAGTGGATACCGGGGCAACTGATCATATTTGTTTCACTCTTCAGGGGTTCCAGCTAACCCGGCGACTTAGCAAGAATGAGATCACCATCACTTTGGGCGATGCTACGAGAGTGGCAGCCGAAGCAGTGGGAGTAGTGCACCTATCTTTTGAAGATAGAGTTTTAATTTTAAGAGATGTTTTATACGTTCCAAACTTTAGGAAGAATTTAATTTCAGTTTCTAAGTTGTTTTTTGATGGATATTCAGTTACTTTTAATAAAGTTGTTACTGTTTCTTTTAAGAATGATGTTATCTGTCATGGAACGTTGGTAAACAATCTCTATACGATTAAGTGTGCACACCACTCAAATAATGAATCTAATAACACGTCGATCATTTCGAGCAATAAAAGAAAGCGTTCTTCGGAGATGAACGAAACACTTCTATGGCATCTTAGACTAGGTCATATTAATCTAAAGCGGATAGAGAGATTGGTGAAAGACGGATCCTTGGAATCACTCCAAGTCGAGCCGTTTCCAACTTGTGAATCCTGTTTAGAGGGTAAGATGACCAAGAGGGCATTTGGAGCCAAGGGGAATAGAGCCACGGAAGTGTTAGAACTCGTTCATACCGATGTGTGTGGTCCAATGACGATCAAAGCAAGAATGGGGTATGAGTATTTTGTTACCTTCATTGACGATTACTCAAGATATGGGTACATTTACCTTATGCGGCATAAGTCTGAAACTTTTGAAAAGTTTAAAGAGTTTAAGGCCGAAGCCGAGAAACATAGGGAAAAGAGTATCAAGTTTCTACGATCAGATCGTGGAGGCGAATACCTCAGCGATGAATTCTTGAACTACCTATCGGACGAAGGGATCGTATCCCAGTTAACCGCACCGGGAACCCCTCAACAGAACGGTGTGGCGGAACGAAGAAACCGGACTCTTTTAGAGATGGTCAGATCCATGATGAGTTATTCGGATTTACCCAAGTCGTTTTGGGGTAATGCCTTGGAAACGGCGGCTTATATTCTAAACTTGGTGCCATCCAAATCGGTTCCTAAAACCCCAATGGAATTGTGGACCGGGCGCAAGCCCAGTCTAAGACATTTGCGGATTTGGGGTTGTCCGGCATACGTGCTAGACAAGGAAGCCGGTAAGTTGGATCCACGTTCAGAATTAAGGCTGTTTATAGGATACCCAGCGGGAACGAAAGGGTGTATGTTCTATAGTCCCAAGGATCAAAAGACCATGATTAGTACACACTTTAAATTCTTGGAGGAAGACTATATGAACAATCGGAAACCTAAAAGTGAAATTACCTTAGAAGAATTGAGAGGTCAAACCTCAATACCAAGTATACAAGATGATGTACCACACGTCACATCTTCACAACCGGAACCCCGTCGTAGTGGGAGGGTTCCTAGGCAACCCGAGAGATTCATGGGGATAGGAGAATCTTCGGATTTGGTTCCCGGTGTTGAATCAGACCCATGGACGTACGATGAGGCAATCCAAGATAAAGACGCGGAGTCATGGCAAACGGCAATGGAAGCCGAGATGGGTTCGATGGATCATAATCAAGTGTGGGAGTTGGTCGAGCCACCCAGTGGGGTAGAACCCATTGGATGCAAGTGGGTGTACAAGAGGAAAAGAGGACCGGACGGAAGGGTTGAAACCTTCAAAGCAAGGCTTGTGGCCAAAGGGTATACTCAGAAAGAAGGGATCGATTATGAGGAAACCTTTTCGCCTGTAGCTATGCTTAAGTCCATCCGTATTCTCTTGTCGATCGCTGTGCACCTAGATTACAAGATCTGGCAAAAGGATGTCAAGACGGCTTTCCTTAACGGAAGTCTTGACGGCATAGATATCTATATGCAACAGCCCAAAGGTTTCATTGAAAAAGGCCAAGAGAATCTCGTATGCAAGCTCAAGAGATCCATTTACGGACTTAAGCAAGCATCGCGTACTTGGAACCAGTGTTTTGATCAAGTGATTAAGTCTTATGGGTTTGATCAAAACGAGTTCGAAAGTTGTGTGTATAAGAAGCGTGACGGAACTGCGGTGGTATTCTTAGTATTATACGTAGACGATATTCTGCTCATTGGAAACAATGTAAAGGTATTGTCAGACGTAAAGGTATGGCTGTCAAAACAATTTGATATGAAGGACTTAGGGGAAGCCGGTCACATCCTTGGGATCAAAATCACTCGCGATCGCAAGAAGAGGATGTTGGGCTTATCGCAAGCTTCATACATTGACACTGTTTTGAAGCGTTTCAGCATGCAAGATTCCAAGAAAGGTTTTGTACCTTTTAGGCACGGAATCCATCTATCGAAAGAAATGAGCCCTAAGACGCAAGCGGAGATAGATGACATGAAAGGTGTTCCGTACGCTTCGGCCGTAGGAAGCCTTATGTATGCAATGCTGTGTACGAGACCGGATATCTGCTTTGCCATAGGCATGGTAGCAAGATATCAAAGTAATCCCGGGAAAGACCATTGGACTGCCGTAAAGTGCATCTTGAGGTATCTGAAAAGAACTCGGGAGCGGATGCTGATTTACCAGTCGGATAGTCTAGTTCCCGTAGGATACACGGACTCGGATTTCCAATCAGACATAGACTCAAGAAAGTCAACCTCGGGTAGTGTGTTTTGCATGGGAGGAGGAGCCATTTCATGGAGAAGCGTTAAGCAGAAATGCATCGCCGATTCGACCATGGAAGCCGAGTATGTAGCTGCTTGTGAAGCAGCGAAAGAGGCAGTTTGGCTCAAGAACTTCTTAGTGGACTTGGACGTTGTTCCGAATTTGCCCGACAAGATAACTGTCTTTTGTGACAATGCCGGAGCAGTTGCAAATTCAAAGGAACCGAGAGCCCACAAGGCCAGCAAACACATAGAAAGAAAATACCATCTGATACGAGAAATCGTTAAGAGAGGAGATATAGAGGTGGCAAAGATAGCGTCGGGTGACAACCTAGCTGATCCATTCACAAAGGGTCTGCCTCAGAGTACATTCGAGAGACATGTGGATGGAATGGGAGTCAAGACGATTGCCAATCTGCTTTAAGTATAAGTGGGAGGAATTATTAGGTTAGTGTAGGTTGACATGAGATGTCACAGAGAGCTACTACACTAAGACATGCGTGATGTATACTAAAAGCAGACTTTAAGTATAAGTGGGAGATTGTTGGAGTTATACGTGAAAGTATGCTTTTACTTTGTATAACTCGTGTATCAAACACTCGTTTTATGAGAATAATTCTTTTATCACATTTGCTTTAGTTATGATTGAATGTTGAATTTCTATTGCAAACCGTTCAATATATAGTACGTGTTACATGGTAGTTAATGTGGTGATACCCGATCACGGAAGATGACATTAACAGTTTACTTGTAACTAAACGTACAATTTCACGACCTAGGTGGAATTGAACAAACCGCCGTGAAAGGTCGATGTGTAAGGCTCAGATTGGTCTGTCTTGACTAAGAGATTGCACTAGCACATTTAGTATGTGTTGAAGAGGTCCTACAGCGAGGATAAATTCTTCTGTTCTGAAAGGTGAAGAATTAGACCTCAGTGGTTGTTGATTTCTTAATCTCCGTCACTTAAATAGGACCGTATGTGCTTAATAGTTACTGCTTTGATTCATGTTGGATGAGAATCATTGCGACTTCGAACTTTGTGTCTTGGGCAGTAATATTAATCATACGACGGTTGCTAAGATTTAATACGGAGAAACGCGTGCGAGTACGGCTCGTGTGATTAGTCCCCTTGGTGGGCTCAGAAGTTTTATTGTACCAAATCTTGCAAGTGAAGAATTAGTTTCTTCGGTACGAATAATAATGTTGAGCTGTCTTTACTCCAAGGTGAAAGATGTTAATTAATTTAGAGCTATTCAGAAGCTTAATTAATTAATGGGCTTGATAATCTTAAACGCGGGAAATAATAACCGGGAGCCCATATTATCGTAATATGGATTAAGATGGATAGTGTAATATTAATTTATTAGTGGTAATAATTAATATTAATGGGCTGAATTATATTGGGGCTCAATATTGAAATTCAGAAGTCCATTAGGAGGTCCAATCTTAATTCTCCTTAAGGCCCCTCAAGTAGCCCAATTAAGTAGCCCAATAATGATAAGGTGATTAAAATAAAAAGAAAATATTATGCTGATTTTATTGATAATTTCGAAAATATGGCCTATTTAGGAGAAATAAGATTTTGTTGATTTTCTTGGAAAGATATTATGGAAGATATGTATTCTAGAAGTACAAGAATATCTCATATATTCAAGAAGATCCAAATCATTGGATTTCTTCTATAATTTTCAAAAATTTCATGAATAATAGGAGAGTGAGATTTTTGTGGAATATTTTATTATGGAGAAAAGAATATATGGGATATATTCAAGATTTCTTAGAGTCTAAGAAAAGATTTTCTCAAGGCCCAAAATATACCCAAAAATTCGGTCACCTCTTATTATAAATAGGAGATGATTTTTTCATCTCCAAGTACATAATTCCATGTGTTGGAAAAATCAAGAAGCATAGATATTTTTCTTTTTCCTTAGTTATTAAATTACTTGAAAGTGTCTCCCACCGGCGATCAAGTGAGGTGAAAAGGGAAATACTTGAGAAGACTTTGGGTTGATAGAACGAGATTACAAGTGTCCCGTATATCCAAAGGCCATTACTACGAGAGGTACGTTAATCGCATATTTACTTGTTTAATTCCGCCTAGTTAAATATGTGAAATTAATTTAACATGCATGATGATAATTAGTTGTTGGAATTATTATTTGAATTAATTAGGATTAATTCATGCTAGTAATAATTGTATTTAAATTCGTATTTAATGTTCATCCCGAATAGATTCCGGGCACCCCTACTATTTCCCAACATATCCTCCACCTCCTGTTTACAACCAACCACCAGCTTATCAACCACTACCACCCCAACAAGTACCCGTACCAGCTGCTAATCCACAGCACATTCCTCAGAACGCAGATCAGAATATGGCTATTCGAGGGAGGTTTGCAGCGCAGCCACAACGGTACTATGATGGAGTGGCATTGCCCCCTGTTGAGGCAAATAACTTCTCAATTTCCCCGGGAATTCTAAAGCTGCTTACAGAGAACCAGTTCAAGGGGGTGATCGGGAAGGAGAATCCTCATACTCATCTGAGGAGTTTTCTAATGATAGCCTCCACTTTCAATTACAATGACATGTCTGAAGATGCCAAGAGGCTTAGGTTGTTCCCATTCTCATTGACGGGAATAGCTAAAGAGTGGTACGATAATACGCTTCCATGGGGAGGTATTACCACTTGGGTCGAGCTCGAGCGTCTGTTCCTCGAGCGATTCTACCCTCCATCTAGAACGATCAAAGTAAGGATTGAGATCTCTTCCTTCCGCCAGAAGCAAGGAGAGGACCTACGTCAAGCATGGGAGAGATACTCAAACATGTTGATAGAGTGCCCGCAGCACGGGTACAATGAGGGAGATGTCATGGCATTTTTCTATAATGGTGCCAACAAGGCTGGGCAAGACCATCTAGACGCATGTGCTAGTGGATCATTCCTGAATCAAGGAATAGTGAGGTGTAGAGAGATCGTGGACAATATTGTCACGAATGCCGGGGCTTGGAATGTGGACGCAGATTTCCAGAGAGTTCATCAGGTTGAGGAAGGTGAAGGAACGAGAAGGCTGTTGATGGCCATGATGGAAAAGATTAACAACCTTGAATTGGGGAAGAATATGGTTGGAGGGAATGCAGCAGAGAATGAGCAAGAGGACAAGCCCACAATTCAGCAAGAAGTAGTAAATTATATGGGAAGTCCTTATTACAAACAGAATGGGTATCCACAAGGTGGAAATTTTCAAGGAAGACCTTTTTATGGCCAACCATTTGTACCTCCAGGTCCACAGCCGCCTCAAAATCAATGGAGGAACACACAAGGGTACCAAGGAGGCCAGCAGCTTCCTCAGAACCAATGGAGGAAGAACGAGAATTTTTCATATGCTAACCCGAAGACGGGTATTACAGTTCCTCCAGGTGTTGATCCGGGTTCTAAACCTCCTGGTGGAGAAGGCGGTGCCTCAACCGAGGAGATGTTGAGAGCTATCCTACAGAAAGTGGAGGAAGGAAGCAAACGTTTATCATCTTTGGAGTACGATGTGAAAGATCTGCATAAGAAAGTTGATCAGCGTGATCAAGACCTCCAGAAGAGAGATGTAGAGTTGAATCGAATTCAGCAAGAGAACAACCGAAGGTTCACTTCCATAGAGTTCCAGATGAGCCAGATTGTAAAGTTATTGAATAGAGAGCCGGGTAAATATCCTTCAATGCCTGAGGGTAATCCTAAAGAGCATTGTAAGGCTATCCAGCTTAGAAGTGGAACCAACTATGAAGGTCGCCAGATGTCTGCTGATTCTGAGACGCCCCAAGGAGATGTTGAGATAGAGGGGAAAGAACAAAAGAAAGATGGAGATGAGAGTGGGGAGGTAGGAATTGAGAAAAAGGTTGAGGATGAAAGCACTCAAGCTAGCAAAGAGCTTGAAGAGGAAGGCATTGAGAAGAGTGAGACAGTTTCTAAGTGGAAGAAGGCAAAGGAAGCAAGGGAGAAAGTGAAAGAGACCGAGCGTGATGAATGAGGGGTACCCAAATCTGTGATACCCGTCCCGTATCCACAACGCTTCATGAAAAAGAAGCTTGATGAGAAATTCGCTAAATTCCTTGATGTGTTTAAACAATTGCATATTAACATTCCTTTTTATGATGCTTTGGAACAGATGCCCAACTATGCAAAGTTTCTGAAGGACTTGATCGCGAAAAGACGGCGAGTGGATGAGCCGAAGTTGGTGCAGTTAAACCATGAGGTGAGTGCCTTAGTGCACAAGGCGCTTCCTCCAAAGCTGAAGGATCCCGGGAGCTTTACCATTTTATGTGACATTGGGAACGGGATCAAGAAAAAAGCGCTATGTGATTTAGGGGCGAGCATCAATCTTATGCCATTGTCGCTATTCAAGAAGTTGGAGGGTGGAGAACTTCAGCCCACAATGATGACGCTTCAACTAGCCGACCGGTCTATTACTCGACCTCAAGGTGTGGTTGAAGACGTCCTCGTGAAAGTTGGAGATCACATTTTTCCAGCGGATTTTGTGGTCCTAGAGATGGAGGAAGATGAGTATGTGCATTTGATATTGGGAAGACCGTTCTTAGCGACGGCGGGGATGGTGCTAGACGTGGCAAATGGGAAGATTACGTTGAAAGTTGATGATCAAGAAGTGAAGATTTCCCTATATGCAGCCATGAAGCACCCGAAGGAGGATGAGAGTTTGTATTGCATGGATACCATTGAGCCTAGTGTTGAAGACACACCTCCTATCCCTAATCCTTCTTTTATTTATGAGTTTGATAATCCTTCACCTGTTGATTTAACCCATGAGCATTGTGATCTGACTTATTTTGATAGGGGTAAAGAGAAGAAGTTGAAGAATGGAGAAGTGAAAAAGGTGAACATGGTCCAGTTGGAGGGAAAAGGTGGAGTTAAGAAGAAAAAGTCCAAGCGCAAGAAATTGCTTAGCAAGACTCCTCCAGATAAAGGTGAGAAAGCAAAGGAGCTCATGATGGAGGGGAATCAAGGAAAGACATGCAAGCACCACTCTTATGAGAGTAAAGGGGGTAAATTTGAGTATGATGTCCCATAAGCTCCTATGAGCTTGGTCCGGCACTAGGACCTTAAAAATAGCGCTGAATGGGAGACAACCCATTTTTATTTATTTTTCAGTATTTTTATGTTATTAGGGTGTTGTTGAATCGTACGTTTAACCTCGTACTTGAGAGTTTTTATTTTGTAGGCTTGTCTCGAGAGAATAGATGAATCATGGAGTACTCAAAAGGGAGGAACTCAAGCAAGGAGTGTGCAACGTGTTGAGAGAAACTAAATTGTTTGGTTGAGGTAACCCACAACCCCAAACTTAGACCTCTTCGCAAGGTCGAAGTTTGGGGGTGGAGTTTTTATGTTTCTTGTTACATTGCACCGGAGTACCCCTTATCTTTGAGTGTGTTTGGTTATTTGGTGCCTTGAGATGCTCCTTGGGGTGATTTTGATCTGATTCGCTATTGCATATTTTATGTCTATCAATCATCTTATGCTTGTTGATTGCTATCTTTGAGTATGATTTGATTAGTAGGGTGAATTGTGAAGTTGAGTTAGGAATTCTTTTGTGTGAGTGTTTGAGTTAGAGTGGAATTGAGAAAGAACTAGTATGCTTGCAAGTTTTTCTTTTGAGTACTTGTGTGATGAGAGTGAGAATTCACTAGGACTAGCATGGATGTGAAAGCTGTGAGATTTGAGCCTTATGAGATTTTGATGCATTACTTGATCTCTTCGTTTGTGAGTGAATCATCACCTTAGAGGATGCTAGAACTTGTGTGTGCTCTTGCTTCTTGATTGTAACTAGTTTGATATGCCGAATGTGATCTTAGGCCATCTTTGTTTTGATTGAGTCACTTAGCCAAAAAAATTCCTGACCATTGATATTTGTCCCTTGTTTGCCCCTTTGAGCCTAACGCTTATTTCATTTGTTAGCACATATGAACACTATTCCAATTCCTAAGCTTTTTGTCCCAATTTGAGTGGAGAATAGGAAAAGTGTGAAAGCGAAGGGATTGAATTGAGTTGAAAAAGGAAAATGTTGTTTGTTGAGTGAGTATAACAAGAAGGTGTGATGAAGTTATGAGTTGTGGGAAAAAGAAGAAAAATTGAGAATGAGCAAAAGAAAAAATGAGCTCATGTGTTTGTGTGAAAAAAGAGAAAAGAAAAAAAAAGGTGTGAAGAGATTGAAAAAAAAAAGTGAAAGGAGTTGGAAAGAAAAAGAAAATTGAAGTGTTGAGAGAATTGGAATTGAAAGTTTGTTGATTGAAAATGTTTGAAGTATTCTGTTCCTAATCTCGAAGTGCCAAAGTTTGACTTTCTATTCTCCATTCACTTGAGTCACTTACCCACATTGTTATCCCACCTGTCCAAAGAGCCTACATTACAACCTTGAGAAAAGTCCTTTTTGAGTCGGCATTGATTTCTAGAGTATGGTCGGAGTTAAGAGTGCTTACAAGCCTATGGCTGCCAATATGTGTGATTGATTGTTTGAGTGAGTCCCTTTATCATGGATATACACTTGTGAGGGAGTGAAACACATCGTAGAGTGCACATCCATGTTTGATCTTGGTGGTTCTTGTTGTTATTGCATGTGTAAGATGAAGGAAGGTGAGTTAGTATACGTGTGATCGATCTTTGAAGCTCGAGTTCATTTGCTTGCATGATTTGATTCTTTGACTCATTCCTAACAATTTCACTTGACTTATTATTTCGTTGCTTGAGGACAAGCAACATGGTAAGTTTGGGGGGGTTGATTAGGCATGAAATTATCATGATTCGTCACTTGAAATGCCCTAGTTTTGGTTGATTTTATTGAGTATTTAGAGTCATTTGAGTATCATTTTCATAAACTAATTAATTTGTCTCTTTGATGCTTATAGATGGATAGAGGGCAAATAGAGGAGTTCGTAGGACTTTGAATCGGCCAAAACGGACTCCCGGTTGAGAAGATATGAAGATTTTACGAACAAGTGTACTGTTGCTGAAAAGTGCTCGAGCGAGAGCACTCGAGCGCCTCCGCTCGACCACCTGTTCCGCACGACCAACACGCTCGAGCGCCTCCGCTCGAGCTCAACCAGCTCAAGCGCCCCGAACTTACAGAACATTTTCTTCGCTCGAGCACCATTGCTCGAGCGCCTTCGCACGACCTGTGGATCCGCTCGACCACTTAGCTCGAGCGCCTCCGCTCGAGCTAGCCTAGCTCGAGCGCCTCAAGACTTAAGTTTCCAAGTTCATTTTTCCGGCCCACGAGTTCCCAATTCGGCCCAAAGCTTATATATACTCGTCCCGAGCTCGTTTTTACGGACAACCACATATCACTTCATAGATTTTGACTTTTAGAGTTCGTTTTTGGAGAGGAAGGAGAGGAGCAAGCTTTACTTTACGTTTAATCGAGGTTTAAGCTTACGAATTCATAGTTTAATTATTTCTTCCGACTTCTTAGATTAATTCTTTCTTTCTTTGTTCTTGGAGATTAAAAACCCTAGTTTTTCAGATTTATAGAGATTTCTTTAGAGACTTTAATTTGTTCTTTCGTTCATGTTCTTGATTTCTTTCGTTAACTTAATTATGCATATGATTATTGTTCTTGTGATTGCTTTTATTATTCAAACCACCATGTTAGGCTAGAACCCTTGCATGCTTAGGGTAGGATGAACTCGTAGAAGTAGGTTGTGGGTACGTAATTAGGGTAATTCGTGACGTTAGGTTTTAATTCTCTTAATTAATGAATTCTTAAAATTAATCTTAACTTTACTTTTGAATTTCGTTCGAAAAGTGTTAGAGAGAGGACGACCGTATCACTCTTTAACAACGAGTAGACTTAATGAGAGGATTTAGAAAGGGTTAATTAATCTATCGGTTTATCTAAGGAGGACGACCGCGCCACCTTAGTTTAAATTAGGGTCTCGTTAATTAAGCACGATCTATTAACTCGTTAGTGGATTAGTGAAGTCGATTGCTAGGATAAAGTATTAGGGTATTAATTTTTGAGCTTTCATCTTACGGTCTTTTACTTAGGTTATTTCTTGTTAGTCACAGTTATTTTGATTATGTACCTGCTCCGTTAGTATACGTAGGGATTCCTATCCTGAGCATCACCATCTCTTACTTGAACACAAACCTTAGTTAATTCGTCTTCTTTAGTATTTTAGTTTAATTAGTTTATTTTAGTTTTAATTAATCTTTTAAAAAAATCCAAAAATACACTCATATTAACTACGATGCGTAGATCTTCAGGGATCTATTCGCAAACACACTTTCCCTTGGGTTCGATAATACTTGGTCGCTATACTTACCCCATACTACAGTGAACCCGTACTCTTGCGGGGAAGCTACTAGTAAAAACTAGTGTATTCGGCATCAAGTCAGCAGGATAATTGATTAGGCGTTAAATTGTCATGATTCGTAGCTTGAAATACCCCAATCTTGGTCGAGTTTATAGAGTATTTAGAGTCAATTGAGCATTATTTCTACACGTTGATGAATTTGTCTCTTTGATGCTCATTGGTGAATAGAGGACGAAAAACGGAGTTCGTAGGACTTTGAATCGACTCAAACGAATGCCCGGATGAGAAGATATTGAAGAAATACGATTAGTATTAGTGCGGACGAGGAAAAGTATCACTTGGGAGGAGTTAGAAGTCACTCGAGTGACTAGGTCGAGCGCACGCGCTCGAGCGCATTGCTCGAGCGCTTAAACGTACAGAACTATTCTTGCGCTCGAGCAGCTCGAGCGCCACCGCTCGAGCGAATTGCTCGAGCGCCCAAAACATGCAGAAAGATTTCAGCGCTCGACCGGCTCGAGCGGAACCGCTCGAGCGATTGTGTCATTCGAGCTACACTGCTCGAGCGGGACCGCTCGAGCGCCCATGGATTTTTGCCTCCGGATGCGTATTTTCGGCCCATTAACTCCCGTTTCGACCCGTGCCTATATATACCTCTTCCAAACACGTTTTGAAAGAATCCCCGACTTTTAGAAATAATTTTAGACTTAGTTTTTGAAGAGGAGAAGAACGAGCAAGCTTTACATTTACGTTTTGTTGAGGTTTTTCATACGAATTCTAGTTTCTTTTCAATTCTTAGTTTCTTTTCATTAGTTCGTTACTTTGAACACGTTTAAATTTTGTTTTGATTAATTCAATTTCAGTTCTTAGTATTTATTTTCTTTTAAAACCCTAGTTCATGTTTCGTATTTTCTTCGTGCAATTCATCATGTTTATGTTCGTCGTTTCTTCTATTGCTTTTATTTTTGTTAAAACCATGTCTAGCTAAAACCCTTGCATGCTTAGGGTAGGATGAACTCGTAGAAGTAGGTTGTGGGTACATAATTAGAGTAATTCGTGACGTTAGTTTTAATTCTCTTGATTAATGAATTCTTATAATTAATCTTAACTTTACCTTTGAATTTAGTACGAAAGTGTTAGAGAGAGGACGACCGCATCACTCAATAACAATTAGTAGTCTTAACGAGAAGGTTTAGAAAAGGTTAATGCATCTACCGGTTTAGCGAAGGAGGACGACCGCATAACCTTAGTTAAATTAGGGTCTCATTAATTAAGCACAATCTAGTAACTTGTTAGTAGATTCGTGAAGTCGAGTGTTAGGGTAAAGTATTAGGGTTTAGAATCTTGAGCTTTCACCTTGCATTCTTAGACTTAGGTTAATTCTTGTGTGTTACAGTTATTTTGATTATGTACCCGCTCCGTTAGTATACGTAGGGATTCCTATCTTAAGCATCACCATCTCTTATTTGAATCCAACCCTTAGTTAATTCGTCTGCTTTAGTATTTTAGTTTAATTAGTTTATTTTAGTTTTAATTAATCTTTCCAAAAATCCAAAAACAATACACTCATATTAACTACGACGCGTAGATCTTCAGGGATATATTCGCATATACACCATCCCTTGGGTTCGATAATACTTGGTCCCTATACTTGCCCATACTACAGTGAACCCGTACTCTTGCGGGGTAGCTACTAGTAGAAGCTAGTGTAGTTCGCTTCAAGTCAATGGCGCCGTTGCCGGGGATGGCGTTGTATGCTTTTGAATAGGACTTGTAGATAGCTTAGTAGTTAGTAGTGGGTGATTTATTTTCTGTTTTTATTTTTATTTGTATTCAATCGGCAGTTGCGTTTTGATCCTTCTGCTAGTGTGTCAGGTTTATGAAAACACGCTCACAAGGAAATACGAGCGAAGAGAGAATACCGTTGGACCCTGAGACAATAGCCAGAAGGAACCGAGCCTTCTTGAGAAGAATGAACGCTGCCGACTTAGGAAAGGAACCAATGGATATCAATAATGAGTTGGACGATGCTGCCAACGATTTCAATCAGGCAGTAGACCGAGTTGAAGGCACTGGAGTTAGTGGTAGCCAGAATCAAATTCCATTAGGGGATAGCCAGAGCCTAAACCCGGATACACAAAACGTAGGGAATCCAGCTCAGAACCTTGTCCATAATCCTCATAACAACCCTGCTTACCCACAAAACCCAAATAACCCTTTTAACAACCCAGTATACCAACATTACCCATACCCACCTTATCCTTACCCACCATATCCATATCATCCACCTCCTGTCTACAACCAACCACCTGTTTACCAACCACCACCCCAACAAGTACCCGTACCAGCTGCTAATCCTCAACACGTTCCTCAGAACGTAGATCACAATATGGCTATTCGAGGGAGGTTTGCAGCGCAGCCACAGCGGTACTATGATGGAGTGGCGTTACCTCCTGTTGAGGCGAACAACTTCTCGATATCCCCGGGGATTTTAAAGCTGCTGACCGAGAATCAGTTCAAGGGGGTGATCGGGAAGGAGAATCCTCACACTCACCTGAGGAGTTTTCTCATGATAGCCTCAACATTTAATTATAATGGCATGTCTGAAGATGCCAAGAAGCTTAGGCTGTTCCCATTCTCATTGACTGGAATAACCAAGGAGTGGTACGATAATACGCTTCCGCGGGGAGGTATTACCACTTGGGTCGAGCTCGAGCGTCTGTTCCTCGAGCGATTCTACCCTCCATCTAGGACGATCAAGGCTAGAATTGAGATCTCATCCTTTCGCCAGAAGCAAGGAGAGGACCTACGTCAAGCGTGGGAGAGATACTCAAACATGCTGATAGAGTGCCCGCAGCATGGGTACAACGAGGGAGATATTATGGCATTCTTCTATAGTGGTGCCAACAAGGCGGGGCAAGACCATTTAGACGCTTGTGCTGGCGGAGCATTCTTGAACCAAGGCATAGAGAGGTGTAGGGAAATCGTGGACAACATTGTCACGAATGCCGGTGCTTGGAGTGGAGATGCAGATTTGCAGAGAGTGCATCAGGTTGAAGAGGGAGAAGGAACGAGAAGGCTGCTGATGGCCATGATGGAGAAGATAAACAACCTCGAGTTGGGGAAGAGTTTGGTTGGAGAGCATGCAGTAGAGAATGAGAGAGTAGACCAACCCAGTGGACAGCAAGAGGTAGCCAATTACATGGGAGGTCCGTATTACAATCAGAATGGCTACCAAGGTGGAAATCAGTATGGAAGGCCTTCTTATGGCCAACCATTTGTGCCTCCAGGCCCTCAGCCACTTCAAAATCAATGGAGGAACACACAAGGAGTTCAAGGAGGCCAGCAGCCTCCTCAAAACACATGGAGGAAAAATGAGAACTTTTCTTATGCTAACCCAAAAGCTGGTGTTACTGTTCCTGCAGGTGTTGATCCGGGGTCTAAACCTCCTGGTGGAGAAGGCGGTGCATCAACCGAGGAGATGTTGAGAGCGATCCTTCAGAAGGTGGAGGAAGGGAGCAAGAGATTGTCATCCTTGGAGTACGATGTGAAGGAGTTGCACAAGAAGGGTGATCATCGTGATCAAGAGCTCCAGAAGATGAATGTTGAGTGGACTAGAACTCAACAAGAGAACAATCGAAGGTTCACTTCTTTAGAGATCCAGATGAGCCAGATTGCAAAGTCAGTGAATAGAATGCCGGAGGGGAACCCGAAAGAGCATTGCAAGGCGATCCAGCTTAGAAGTGGAACCAACTATGAAGGTCCTCAGATGCCTGCTGATTCTGAGACGCCCCAAGAAGAGATTGAGCCCAAAGGGGATGGAGATGAGACTGAGGAGAAAGAAGTTGAGAAGAAGGTTGAGGATGAGAGCACTCAAGCAAGCAAGGAGCTTGAAGAGGAAGACATTGAGAAGGGTGAGAGAGTTCCTAAGTGGAAGAAGGCAAATGAAGCAAGGGAGAAAGTGAAAGAAACAGAAAGAGATGAATTGGGGGTACCAAAATCTGTGATACCTGTCCCATATCCACAACGCTTCATGAAAAAGAAGCTTGATGAAAAGTTTGCTAAATTTCTTGATGTTTTTAAACAATTGCATATTAATATTCCTTTTTATGATGCTTTGGAACAGATGCCGCACTATGCGAAGTTTTTGAAGGACTTGATCGCGAAAAGACGGCGAGTGGATGAGCCGAAGTTGGTGCAGCTGAACCACGAGGTGAGTGCATTAGTGCACAAGGCGTTGCCACCGAAGTTGAAGGATCCCGGGAGTTTCACAATCCTATGTGATATTGGGAACGGGATCAAGAAGGGAGCGTTGTGCGACCTAGGGGCGAGCATTAATTTGATGCCGTTGTCACTTTTCAAGAAGTTGGAAGGTGGTGAACTTCAACCCACAATGATGACGCTTCAACTAGCCGACCGGTCTATTACTAGACCTCAAGGTGTGGTTGAAGACGTCCTAGTGAGAGTTGGAGATCACATTTTTCCAGCAGACTTTGTAGTGCTAGAGATGGAGGAAGATGAGCACGTGCCCCTGATCTTGGGAAGACCGTTCTTAGCTACGGCGGGGATGGTGCTAGACGTGGCGAATGGGAAGATCACGTTGAAGGTTGATGATCAAGAAGTGAAGATCTCCCTATATGAAGCCATGAAACACCCGAGGGAGGATGAGAGCTTGTATTGCATGGATGCAATTGATCCTCGTGTTGAAGACACGCCTTCTATCCCTAACCCTTCTGATATTCATGATTTTGTTAATCCTTCACTCAATAATTTAACCCATGAGCAGTATGTTCTTGATTATTTTGATAGGGATGAAGTGAAGAAGTTGAAGGAAGAAGAGGTAAAGAAAGTGGATGTGGTCCCGTTAGAAGGGAAAGGAGGAGTTAAGAAGAAGAAGTCAAAATTCAAGAAATTGTTTAGTAAGACTCCTCCAGATAGAGGCAAGAAGGAGTTGAGACCCATAACACGTGGGGATGAGAAGAGAGCAAAGGAACTCATGATGGTAGGGCATCAAGGAAAGGAATGCAAGCACCACTCTTATGAGAGTAAGGGAGGTAAATTTGAGTATGATGTCCCATAAGCTCCTTTGAGCTCGGTCCGGCATGAGGACCTTAAAAATAGCGCTGAATGGGAGGCAACCCATTTTTATTTGCTTTCATTTATTTTTAGTGTCTTTTTATATTGTTAGGGGGTTATTTTGAGTCGTGTGTTTAACCTCATATTTGAGTGAGTTGCTTGTAGGCTTGTCTCTAAAGGAGCAAAGGTATCATGGAGTTACTCAGATTGAAGGAACCAACTTGAGACAAGGAAGTGTGCAAAGCTATTGAGAGAAATTGAATTATTTGGTTGAGGTAACCCACAACCCCAAACTTAGACCTCTAGCAAGGTCGAAGTTTGGGGGGGTGGAGATTTTTATGTTTCTTGTTACATTGCACATGCATGCACGCCCTTATCTTTGAGTTGAGTTTGATTGATTATTGGTTTGTTGAGATACTCCTTGGGCTATTATTAATTTGTTTTGTTACTCAATATTTTATGCCTATCAATCACCTTATGCTTGTTGATTGCTATCTTTGAGTATGATTTGATGAGTAGGGTGAATTGTGATGGGTGAGTTAGAAATTCTTTTGTGTGAGTGTTTGAGTTTGAGCTGATTAGGGAGAGAACCCGTATGCTTATGAGTTTTCTTTTGAGTGCTTGTGTGATGAGAGTGAGAATTCACTAGGACTAGCATGGATGTGAAAGCTGTGAGATTTGAGCCTTATGAGATTTTAAATGCATGATTTAATCTCTTCGTTTGTGAGTAAATCATCACTTTAGAGGATGCTAGAACTTGCATGTGCTCTTGCTTTTTGATTGTGTCTAGTTTGATATGCCGAATAGGATCTTAGGCCATCTTTGATTTTATTGAGTCACTTAGCCAAAATTTTTCTTACCAATGACATTGATCCCTTGTTAGCCCCTTTGAGCCTAAAGCCTATTTTATTTGCTAGCACATATGAACACTATTCCAATTCCTAAGCCTTTTTATCCAAATTTGAGTGGAGAATAGGAAAAGTGTGAATGTGAAGGGAGTGAATTGAGTTGAAAAAGGAAAAGGTTGTTTGTTGAGTGAATATGAGAAGAAGATGTGATGAAGTTTTGAGAAGTGGGAAAAAGAGAAAGAAAATTGAGAATGAGCAAAAAGAAAAAATGAGCTCATGTGTTTGTGCGAAAAAGAAAAAAAAAAGTGAAGTGATTGAAAAAAAAAGTGAAAAGAGAAAGAAAAAAAATTGAAGTGTTGAGAGAAGTGGAATTGAAAGAGTGTTGATTGAATATGTTTGAAGTAGTCTGTTCCTAATCTCGAAGTGCCAAAGTTTGATTTTCTATTCTCCATTCACTTGAGTCACTTTACCATATTGTTATCCCACCTGTCCAAAGAGCCTACATTACAACCTTGAGAAAAGTCCTTTTTGATTCGGCATTGATTTCTAGAGTATGGTCGGAGTTGAGAGTGCTTACAAGCCTATGGCTGCCGATATGAGTGATTGATTGTTTGAGTGAGTCCCTTAATCATTGATATACACTTGTGAGGGAGTGAAACACATCGTTGAGTGCACATCCATGTTTGATCTTTGTGTTTCTTGTTGTTGTTGCATGAGTACGATAAAAGAAAGTAAGTGAGTATACGTGTAATTGATCTTTGAAGCTCGAGTTCATTTGCTTGCATGATTGATTCGTTGACTCATTCCTAACAATTTCACTTGACTTATTATTTCGTTGCTTGAGGACAAGCAACATGGTAAGTTTGGGGGGGTTGATTAGGCGTGAAATTGTCATGATTCGTAGCTTGAAATACCCCAATCTTGGTCGAGTTTATAGAGTATTTAGAGTCAATTGAGCATTATTTCTACACGTTTATGAATTTGTCTCTTTGATGCTCATAGGTGAATAGAGGACGAAAAACGGAGTTCGTAGGACTTTGAATCGACTCAAACGGATGCCCGGATGAGAAGATATTGAAGAAATACGATTAGTATTAGTGCGGACGAGGAAACGTATCACTTGGGAGGAGTTAGAAGTCACTCGAGTGACTAGGTCGAGCGCACGCGCTCGAGCACATTGCTCGAGCGCTTAAACGTACAGAACTATTCTTGCGCTCGAGCAGCTCGAGCGCCACCGCTCGAGCGAATTGCTCGAGCGCCCAAAACATGCAGAAAGATTTCAGCGCTCGACCGGCTCGAGCGGAACCGCTCGAGCGATTGTGTCATTCGAGCTACACTGTTCGAGCGGGACCGCTCGAGCGTTTTGCTCGAGCGCCCATGGATTTTTGCCTCCGGATGCGTATTTTCGGCCCATTAACTCCCGTTTCGACCCGTGCCTATATATACCTCTTCCAAACACGTTTTGAAAGAATCCCCGACTTTTAGAAATAATTTTAGACTTAGTTTATGAAGAGAAGAAGAACGAGCAAGCTTTACATTTACGTTTTGTTGAGGTTTTTCATACGAATTCTAGTTTCTTTTCAATTCTTAGTTTTTTTTCATTAGTTCGTTACTTTGAACACGTTTAAATTTTGTTTTGATTAATTCAATTTCAGTTCTTAGTATTTATTTTCTTTTAAAACCCTAGTTCATGTTTCGTATTTTCTTCGTGCAATTCATCATGTTTATGTTCGTCGTTTCTTCTATTGCTTTTATTTTTGTTAAAACCATGTCTAGCTAAAACCCTTGCATGCTTAGGGTAGGATGAACTCGTAGAAGTAGGTTGTGGGTACGTAATTAGAGTAATTCGTGACGTTAGTTTTAATTCTCTTGATTAATGAATTCTTATAATTAATCTTAACTTTACCTTTGAATTTAGTACGAAAGTGTTAGAGAGAGGACGACCGCATCACTCAATAACAATTAGTAGTCTTAACGAGAAGGTTTAGGAAAGGTTAATGCATCTACCGGTTTAGCGAAGGAGGACGACCGCATCACCTTAGTTAAATTAGGGTCTCATTAATTAAGCACAATCTAGTAACTTGTTAGTAGATTCGTGAAGTCGAGTGTTAGGGTAAAGTATTAGGGTTTAGAATCTTGAGCTTTCACCTTGCATTCTTAGACTTAGGTTAATTCTTGTGTGTCACAGTTATTTTGATTATGTACCCGCTCCGTTAGTATACGTAGGGATTCCTATCTTAAGCATCACCATCTCTTATTTGAATCCAACCCTTAGTTAATTCGTCTGCTTTAGTATTTTAGTTTAATTAGTTTATTTTAGTTTTAATTAATCTTTCCAAAAATCCAAAAACAATACACTCATATTAACTACGACGCGTAGATCTTCAGGGATATATTCGCATATACACCATCCCTTGGGTTCGATAATACTTGGTCCCTATACTTGCCCATACTACAGTGAACCCGTACTCTTGCGGGGTAGCTACTAGTAGAAGCTAGTGTAGTTTGCTTCAAGTCAATAATTAAATCACATAAGCATGCATAAACAATTAAAGAAGATAATCACATGAAAATAATTTGCAGAAAATATTCGATTTAATAGAGAGGGAAAATAATCATAAGGATAATTATTTCGTGTATATAAACGCAATTTAACGAAATATTTTCAGAATTAAAAATTAGATTAACACGAATTTTGTGATACCAAGAACGAAATTGCGAATCACAAAAATCCGGAAAAAAAAACACCGCGAGTGTCGCGCAAGAGAACGGGCGACGAGGACGCGTGGCGGCGCGAGGCGGCAGCGGCATAAGCGCGCGGCGGCGCAAGCGCACGGCGGCGCGAGGCCCGTGGCGCAGGCGCGCGCGACGAGGCGGCGGCTGTGCGCGACAGGGCGGCGGCCCGTGCCCAGAAGAGTGGCCAGCTCGCGGCGCGTCGGGGCGGCAGGATGGCGGTGCGAGGCGACGACGCGCAGCACGGCGGGGCAGCAGCTCACGGGGCGCCGGGCTGCGGCGTGGCGAGGCGACATCGCGCGGTGGCTGTGGGTGCGGCGAGGCGGCAGCGCTCGGCACGGCAGGGCGGCGGCTGCGCGCACAACAGGGCGGCAGCACGCGTTGCGGTGCGCGTGGCGGCTGCGGGTCGGCGGCGGTCAATCGTCTTCGGGGCGACGACCGTTGTTCGTTGATTCAATTTACAAAAATAATTTTAACGAAATACAATTATACGCAGGTATATTCAGGAACGAAAATAAATTTCAGAGGACCTAATAAATCATGTGATTCATAAAAATAAGTTAAAGGCGTACCGTATAATCTCGGTTAGAGACTCGTGCTGATAACGTGTTGTAAATAAGTGCGTAAATAAAGAGACAAAATTTATTGATCCAGTTCGTCGGGAACGACTACGTCTGGGGGCGATCCAAGCCAGGAGTTCCACTATTATTCTTGTGTATGAGTGAGTACAATAATGAATACAAAGGTATATTTATAATACTAAAACCCTAGTCTAATAGATAAAGCCCATTGAGTTTCTTGGTCCATAAGTAAAGTCCATACCAAATCTCCTAGATTTGGAATATTAAATCTTCCAAATTTACAACAATATGTACCAACTATTATACATGGACGAATACGGAGATGGTACAACATTTTGAACCAATTCGACACTTCTTAGAACATGGAGAAATATTTGGCAGCTCGAGAAAGTCTAAGTTCTCTTCATCTCTTTGGGCAGCTATCATTTGGTAATTGTAGAGTAAAAGAAACGAAGTTGTTTTAGCGGAAAGAAACCTAATCATGAGTCTTTTCGAAAATCAAAACTAGAGTTTAGACGTGGATAGTAGTTAAAGAAAATCTTCTTAATAACATTTATTAACTTTAAATCCAAGAGTAGTGTCAATTATGTATGCTTTATTGTAAGGGTTAAAACACTGACATATATTCCAACTTTTTATAATATAATTGTACTTACCGTATAAAGAAAAAAAAAAAGTATCATAACCTAAAATATATACTCTTTAATTCCACGGGTATACGAAAATGATAATATATATATATATATATATATATATATATATATATATATCCACTACTATTGAACTTTGTTCACGAAATGAATAGTTCTTTCTGCATATGATTTAAATAATCTTTATGCACCTCATTATTCAAATGCTATGTGCAAATCAAATATATCATATCAAACAACAATCGAGTGGATTCCTATATATGTATATATTTGTGGATTTTTTACACTACAAGCCATTAGGGTGTGTGCTACCAAAAAAAACTTAATTTATTGATTAGACATAAAAGAGATGATCTTATAACATAAAAAATAAAATTATTAGCATTGAAATTTTTAATTTACTGATTAGACATATATATAAAAGAGATGGTCTTTAGGAAAGTCTAAAAACTACGAATCGCATCCAAAATGTTGATATTTATTACAACATAAAGAAGATTCGGCGTTACAAGAGTGGAAAAAATATCCATTCACATGACAATTTTAAAAACATCTAAAATTCTTTTTGAAAATGGTAAACAATTAGAGGGCTAAAAGGTTGAAATGTTTGTCCATAAATATGAACTATACATCTTATAATACATGTGCATCGAGTATAATTTCGTCGAATAATGACAAAGATTAAATAAATCAAATAGCATAAAAAAGTAAAGGCCGGATAATCTAAATTATGGCCCGCCATAAACAAATGTAGTAGGACACAAATGCAGGAAAACTCCTATTTAATTATTTATTTACTAAATTTCAAATTCACCATAGATATTGAGACAGCCCCATGATGTACCGTGTACGTACCTCATGATGATGATAGCCATGTTTCCATAAGCATGTAAGTTTATCATCGCTTGCATTTACATGTATTAATTGTACGTACATACAACTGTATTTAACTTAAAATTTCGGAATAATGCACTATTGCATATGCTCCCTGAAACTTCTATTTTTTTCTTTTGTCCCATATACTTTACCTTTACTAGGGGTGTAAGTGAGTTGAGCCGACGACTCGCGAGCTACTCGTGCTCGACTTGTAAAAAGATCGAAATTGACTCGAATCTAATCAAGTCGAGCTCGAGCTACTCGAGTAGCTCACGAGTTCGAGTTCGAGCTTATAAATACTCAGCTCGCGAGGCTCGCGAGCCTAATCGAGCTTGCACAGTATTTATTATTTTGCCATTAATTTTATTTATTAATTATATTATATATTGTAATATTTTTAAATATAAAATAAAATATATACAAATGATACGCTTACGTTTTTATAACTTCCAAAATCTAAATGAAAATCACGCCTCACGACCCACTAAATAATTTATTTATTTTTGGAATATTTGTCCATTTGATAATGTTTTTCAATTTTTTTAATTTTAATGAATATTATTGTATTTGTAAACTTTGAGTTGTTTAAATTTTCAAGTGTAGTTGATATACAAGATTTAGACAAATAAATAGACTAAAATATGTTTTACACTTTATTTTTTGTAAAATAGTAAAGTTATCGAGTCGAGTCAGGTCGAGCTCGAGTTTATCGAGTTTTTGGACGAGTCGAGCTCGAGCTAAAAAAAATTAGGCTCGATCGAGTTCGAGTCGAGTTTCGAGCTTCGAGTATTGCATTCGAGTCGAGTTCGAGCTCAGCACTACTCGGCTCGACTCGACTCATTTACACTCCTAACCTTTACTCCCTTGTACTTTTATTACTATTACCAATTAAATTTTTGAACGAAAAATTTCGTAGTGAAAATGTCTATGATTTAACTATAAAATTTTATAATCATGTAGACATTTTCATTCCTCAACTTATGCACAATTTGCTTACAAAAATTTACTTACAAACAATTTCATAAGGAATTAATGAATATGTTATATAATTAGAATTTTTTAAGCAAGTTGTAGACAATCACTTAAAAAATTCCATAGCCATATTGATATATAAATTTTCTTGACAGTTCTTTATCTTTCTTGTGGTGATCAGAGACCCATGATCGGTATTGAAATTTTGGATTAACACATATATTTCTCCATGTACCTTTTATTCTCTAGTAGTGAGGGGGAAAGAGATTAAGGGAGCGCTTGTTTTGAATTCTTTAATGAGAATGAGAATAAAGTTTTATTTTCCATCTCGACAAAATAATTGTTTGTTGTTTGTGCACTACAAAAAAAACATTGTTTAGCGACGGATTTTTGCGACGGAAAATCCGTCGCAAACAGTGTTTTGCGACGGAATTTGCCTAAAACAGCCGTAGCTAATTTTTGCGACGGATTTTGCCGTCCGTCGCAAATTAACGACGGATAAAACCGTCGCAAAATTGGCGGGTCAAACCCGACCGGGTCGCTCAAAATTTGCGACGGACAGTAGTCCGTCGCAAATTATTCGGGTCGGGTCAACAATATTTGCGACGGCAACAGTCCGTCGCAAATATTTATTAAATTTTTTTTATTTTTTTCGGTTATAATTTGCGACGGACATTTTTCCGTCGCAAATTAAAAATTTGCGACGGAATTTGGCCGTCGCAAAATACCGAGCCTATACAAAAAAAAAATGTGGCTCGCGTGGTTCGAGCCCGGGCACCCGGGGCGGCCGGGGCGGGCGCGGACCACTGGGCCACCGGCCCATAGCTTATTATAGACGGCCCACCTTCTATATTAGTCTTATTGGGTCTTGAACAATTAATCCAAATTTGCGCCCAAGGGGAATCGAACGCGCGACCTCTTGTGCATGTGGAGGGGGCGCGCGCCACTCGGACACGTGCTACTTTCGTTCATTTTTACGCAATTAATTGTATATGTATTAAAATTAAGTCATTTTTTTTATAATTCACTAAATTAATTTCTTTTCGTATCTAACTTGTTTATAAAAATATTTTGTCCAACTATTTTTTTATTTCGTAAAATTATTTATTTTGACAATACGCAATTTTATAATTCGTTCATTTGTACACAATTAATTGTATATGTATCCAAATTGATTCTTTTTTTTTTCATAATTCACCAAATTAATTCATTTTCATTTCTCACTTGTTTTTATAAATGTTGTGGCCATTTAATTTTTATTACTTTGGTAAAATTATTTATTTCGACTCCCGCTTAAATTTATAATTCGTTCATTTGTACACAATTAATTGTATATGTATCCAAATTGATTCATTTTTTTTTTCATAATTCACCAAATTAATTCATTTTCATTTCTCACTTGTTTTTATAAATGTTGTGGCCATTTAATTTTTATTACTTTGGTAAAATTATTTATTTCGACTCCCGCTTAAATTTATAATTCGTTCATTTGTACGCAATTAATTGTATACGTATCCAAATTGACTAATTTTTTTCCTTGTGCATGCGAACACGCGGCCTCTTGTGCATGCGAAGGAGGCGCGCGCCGCTAGACCATGAGCTTCTTTTATTCATTTTTATGCAATCAATTTTATATGTATTCAAATTAATTCATTTTTTTAATAATTCATCAAATTAATTCCTTTTCGTTTCTAACCTATTTATATAAATGTTGTGCCCAACTTTTTTTTTTTTATAAAATTATTTGTTTAAAAAAAATAAATTTATAATTCTTTCATTTTTATGCAATTAATTGTATATGTATCCAAATTGAATTTTTTTTCATAATTCACCAAATTAATTCCTTTTCGTTTCTAATTTTGTTTATATAAATGGTGTGCCCAACTTTTTTGTTTTTGTAAAATTATTTATTTCAACGTGTAGATTTATAATTCGTTCATTTTATACACAACTAATTGTATATGTATTCAAATTGAGTCTTTTTTTTTTCCATAATTCACCAAATTAATTCCTTTTCGTTATAGCTTGTTTATATTGTGTGCCCAAACTTTTATTTTGTAAAATTATTTATTTCGACAATACATAAATTTATAATTCGTCCATTTCTACGCAATTAATTGTATATGCATCTAAATTGACTCATTCTTTTTTCATAATTCAAAAAATTTATTCCTTTTCTTTATGTTGACAATGCGTAAATTTATAATTTGTTCGTTTATACACAATTAATTGTATTTGCGACGCACGTGTTCGTCGCAAATTATTTAATTACTTTTTTAAATTTCAACTTTGAAATTTGAGACGGAAATTCCGTCGCAAATTTCCGTCGCTAATTTTAAATTTAAAATTTGCGACGGACATTCCGTCGCAAATATCTCGGGTCAAGACCCGGTTGGATCTCCAAAATTTGCGACGGACACGTGTCCGTCGCAAATTATTTAATTAATTTTTTAAATTTCAACTTTGAAATTTGAGACGGACATTCCGTCGCAAATGTCCGTCGCTAATTTCAAATTTAAAATTTGCGACGGACTTTCCGTCGCAAATAAGTCGGGTCAAGACCCGGTTGGATCTCCAAAATTTGCGACGGACACGTGTCCGTCGCAAATTATTTAATTACTTTTTTAAATTTCAACTTTGAAATTTGAGACGGACATTCCGTCGCAAATGTCCGTCGCTAATTTCAAATTTAAAATTTGCGACGGACGTTCCGTCGCGAAGCGGATCTCCAAAATTATTTATTTTTTTATTTTAATTTTCACTTTGGAATTTGAGACGGACTTTCCGTCGCAAAACCCAAGAATTAGCGACGGATGGATAAGTCCGTCGCAAATTTTTAGAATTTACGACTAATGGTCAAAATCCGTCGCTAATCCGTCGCAAAATACTAAAATTAGCGACGAATAAGGTGTCCGTCGCAAATTTCCGTCGCTAATCAGCGAGTTTTTTGTAGTGGTGGCATGAGGGAATTATTAAGGAGGAAGATTATAAGAAGATATAGGAGTAATCAAATTGGTAAATGGTTACCTTATTTAGGAGGAATATAGTGTTGTATTATTATTTTTATCTCATAAACTACTATATATAATTACCCTATATTTATCTTTATTTCTATTACCACTGGTTTTTTTTAAACCAAGCGCCACCTTTTAACAAATAATTGTGTGAATGGTACATGTGTTGAGATAAATAAGAGTATGAGAGGGTCAAACTAATTAATATAAACAAAAGTACAATGACTAAACAAAAAAAATAACATACGGTTGGAATAATAATGTGCGTAGACGAAGATACATGCTTAATTTGAAAGTTGAGGCATGAGTGCATACAGATTGTTGGCAATCATCCCAAAATTTAACGCTTTTAAACTAATTCAGACTACTGCACTGCAAATCAGAAGTTATCGAGGATCACAAATAGATATTTGGAACTTTCTACGCGTACATACGAAATGCAAAATGCTTCTCTAAAGCGCTCAATGCGACATGCGCGTGCCCGATCCTGTGTCCGAGCCCGTACGGGTCAAAAGTCTTTGGGTTAACCCTTCGGACTAACCATTGCACCACCACATAGACTTTGATGAATATTGCATACTCATCTCACAAGTCTATTTATATGAAAGTCATTATCTTCCAATTTTTCAATGTGGGACAAGAATCCTTTGTTTCCTTACTCCACCATATTTTCCTTTCTCTTCAACACTTTATACCATGTATAAGTTGCTAACTTTATGTATAAATTACTAATTTGCAACTAATTAATTCTATTTTTCACAAATGAAATACCAAATTAAAATTAGTCAAACATAGATGAATTATTCAAATTCTAAACCAATTTTGAACCCATACAAATTAAAATACATGCATGAAGCAAATTTAAATAAACATAACTTAATTGTAGGGTATATACTCATTATGCATAAAAATGCATGAAGCAAATTTAAATAAACATAATTTAAGTGTAGGGAACATACTACATACATACACCCATTATGCATAAAAAATTCAAAAAAAGTACCACTACAATGGGCTATCCTCTGGTTTTTCTTTTTCTTGTTAAGTGCAAATCAAATATCGACAAATATAGGGTAGAACCAGCGGCATCGGTGGCATTAGTAAATATAATAATGAGTATGATTAATGATGGCGGCTTGAATAAAATGTCAAAATTATTTAATTTTTTAAGGGTAAAATAATATTATGTTCAAGATCGTATCTGATTTGAGTGTTTCACGATAGGTTGACTTGGATACTATTGCTTCTGGGCAATGTTCACGCAACATGATTTGAGAAATGTACAAATACAGAATTATGTTAGGTGTAATTAATTATCGGGCAAAGATTGACACCTAATTTTCTCCCACAAAATTTACCTGAGATTGTGATATTTTTACATATTTTTATAATACTTTTAAAAACTTGAGTATTATAAAACATTTACAAAAATAGCACTATCTCATATACGATATGATTTCATATAATTAGATAAATCAGGACTTACTACAGGTCCCAAATCCGATCACCATTTTCTTTGTAGCAAAAAGGCGAAGCCCTCGCCCCCAGGGCCCCACACCCTGACCCAACAGGATTGAGTGCATTAAAAAAAAAATACAATATGATAGTGATAGACCGATCTACAGTTCAAATTTAATTATATTGGTTGTACAATTAACTCATTCATATATATATATATATATATATATATATTTATTTATATATTATCAAATACAGAGGATTGGCTTATATAATAATTAAGTGTAAATAATTCCAAAATGAATCCATTTTGAACAGGTCAAAACGAAGTTATTTGGGCTTAAAGCTATATTAGGAAATATCAGCCTACTGTTGAAGTTTTAAGGCTATCTAGGGCAAACAAGGATGCCAAGCTCATGAATGCTCAATGTTTGAGGAATAATTTATCTAAAAATCAAAATTGATAAGAAATGTTAGGCGAATGAAATTAAATTAAATGTGCGCAACATTACACGAAAATGTCTCAAACAATATGTAACTCGATCGAGATCCATACGAACATATCATACGAACATCCAGGGTGCTTAGTTTGCTTAAAGGAATGAGAATTGAAAAGAGTATAATCTAGGAGTAACAATGAGAATGGATGTTAATTATTACTGAATTGTTTGGTTCTTATATGAATGACTATCAAGTCCATAAATAGTGTTTGGTTTAGTGAAATTTTTTAATTATAAACATCGATCATTATTATTTTTTTGACAGAAAAGAAATTACCATTAATTATAAACATCATTATTATATGAATTTAAAAAGTAAATTATTTCAATGTCTAATATAAATAATAATAAGAAATACTTGCAAATTTAGAATATTAAAAAATGATAAATATATATATATATATATATATATATATATATATATATATATATGAATTATAGGGAGTAATGACTTTCATTCCTACCAAAAAGCTTTATGTCTTTGATTTTCAAAAAAATTGGATATAAAACGCTCCATATTCGTGAAACACACGTATTAATTTCATTTCATACTCATTTCCTTAATTATTTCAAATTCTCCAACCAAACACCCCCAATTTTACTATTTGCATAGCAAGTCCAACTAATTTATTTATTATTGGGGATAATAATATATACTCCATATATATCTATCCCACTTTTACTTTTTTATTTTTTCACATTTTATTTTATTATTTCTATTGATTACTTGTACTATATTTGTGCTAACTCCATTTTATATTAATTCTCTTTTATTTTGATGTAATTTTTTTGTGGAGGGAGGGAGGGAGTGTTATTCTTCATTATTATATGTATATATATTTACTAGGCGTAAAAGTGTGTACACAAAATCTACTACCATTAAAGAATGAAAATCCAAAAGATTGAAGATATGGAATTGACTATTGTGATTGTACAAAAGTTTAATGCTGGCAGTTGGATTAACAGATTCGTCTGTGAAAAGTTTAAGGCAATTAACTATATAACATCGGTTCCAACTAACATACAAGATAAAAACTAAAATTATATAGATCTCAAAATTAGTCAAAAGTGGTATTGTATCTCAATTTTATTTGATTTTTATGTCGTTTAAATCCTCTTAACTTGGAGTATTTCGAAATTAGGATCCAATTAAATCAAGTTAATTATTGAAGTTAAGAGCCTGTGACACAAAATGGTAAAGCCGTGAAGTCGTATAGTACTAGTTGCACCGACTGATCTAGTCACGGGGTATTCTGTATTCATATATTTAACAAAAATAAAATAAATAAACAATTAAACTAGTCAAGCTTATATAAATAGGCCTAAACCCCAATAATTAAAACTGAGATTAAAAAAATTGAAAAGTAATCTCAGTGCATTAGAAAAGAGACGTTGAAAATTAATGCATGAGAGAGAAAAGAAAAAAGAAAAGAAAATTAAAATTAAAGTAGGAACAAAAGCACCCGCGGCGGGCCCCACGCCATGTCTCCTCAAGGATGTGATCATCATCTTTCTTTCACAATTCCATTCCCAGCATTTTCTCTCTCCCCCCAATTCTTTCTTTCCAATTACCATGAATTCCCCCACCCCCACCCCCACCGATCAGGGCTGCGGCAGCAGCAATCCACCGCCGCCGGTAGCATCTCCGCCGCCTCTCAGCCGGTACGAGTCCCAAAAGCGGAGGGATTGGAACACCTTCGGGCAGTATCTAAAGAATCAGAGGCCCCCGGTTTCAGTATCCCAGTGTAACTGCAACCACGTGCTCGAATTTCTCCGGTACTTAGATCAATTCGGGAAAACCAAGGTTCACATGCATGGGTGTGTTTTCTTCGGGCAGCCTGACCCTCCTGCCCCGTGCACCTGCCCGTTGCGGCAGGCGTGGGGCAGCCTCGACGCGCTAATCGGGCGGCTCAGGGCAGCGTACGAAGAGCACGGGGGAGCACCGGAGACGAATCCGTTCGGAAATGGAGCAATTCGGGTTTATCTTAGGGAAGTTAAGGATTGTCAGGCTAAAGCGAGGGGGATTCCGTATAAGAAAAAAAAGAAGAGGAAAATTAGTCATCAAATCAAGGGCCACGCCCACGATGAGTTGATCAAGAATCCCAAGCACAATTAAAAAAACAAAAAAGGTAATTTTTTAACTCTATGCATATATATATGTATGTGTTTGTGAGTCGTAGCATGAAATTGAGGGAAAGCGACAGGTATGTGATGAAAGAAACAGTTAGTCTGATCGAGGTGAATTGATTGAGTAGTAGTGAGTAATAGGTATCAGAAAGCTGATTATATGTATACCGAGGCGAGGACCACACGGTTGCAACCACAGTAGTATATTTAAATGTGTAGAGTAGTACTATATACTACTATAATATACACAAAGAAACCCTAGATTGCGAGACCGTGAAACCCTAATTTCGATAGGCAGGCACTTTTGGTGAACCAGGTTGAGTGTTGAATAGTGAGCAGAACTTTTTATTCTTCTTTTTTTGGAAAAAAAGATATTACACTGTTTATAGTATGTAGTGGTGAATGGTGATCATATAAAATCCTATGTTAGTGAATTTAATTCTCTCTCAAATCATTCAACCACTGCGGATTTGAATAATTAAATTGATCACGAATTAATAAAGTAGTAGTAGTTCATTTTGCACTTAGGGATCTGGGACATGAATGACCTTACATCGTATCATCTTGTCTACCAGTTGCTATGCATGAGGTCTATAAGTATATAGTTGAATCTATATACCTATACCTAGCGAATGCAAAAATAAATCTCTTAATTGAAGTTTGTTATGGGGTGATTAATTGTTAACTTTGTAGTGGGATATATTAATGAATATGATATTTACCGATAAAAAAAATTAATGAATATGATATCCAGCTATATATATTAAACATCTTAGCTAGCTAGCTAGCATATTCTTGCATTCGATGATCTATATATATAAGATATGTTCTTCACTTTTCTAATGGATTCGATGTTATATATTGTCTTCCATATGGATATATATTGTCACGATAGGATAATACAAATAAATCAATAATGAAAAAAGTATTTTACTTTTTAAAATTTTGTTTGAATTTCCGTGTTTGAATTCCAGCTAGCTAGTAATTGCAGTCTTTTAGAGAAAAAACGTACCAAAAGAAAATAGGTCGATGCATAGTATATACATTGCTATGTATGTGCAGGTAGGTCCCTTGCTGATTAATGCGATTTCAGTAATATGTTTAGTTTGTTGTATTCGGAGTTTATTCCTATTTTAATTTGATGTTTCATCTTGTATTTGATTTTTTTTATGTGTCATATGCATTGAATTATATACTCTCTCCTTATAGAATTCCGCCTCATCTAAAAGTTCGAACTTATAAAAAGTGTGAAATTAATTCATTTAATTATTTCTCTTAACACTCCCCCTCACTTATGGGTCAGACTCAATTTTCCCTCTTTGGGGGGGCCAATTAGTGGACAATTTAATATGGGTGGAGTTGCTTTCAACGGGAATCAAACTCAGAATTTTTGTCTGTGAAATTAATTTATTTAATTATTTCCCTTAACACTCCCGTCTCAAAATAATTTTTCCACTTTTTTTTTCAAGTCATTTTACAATAAGTTTTTTTTTTCATGAACAACACTAACACTCCATTACTCATAATCTTAACCTCTAATATTACCTAAAATGTCACTCATTTCATTCACTTTTCAGCATTGTTCATTATTTTAATCCAAAAGTCAACATGTGATCAATCATATATTAATAAATAAATACACTTTCTTAAATAAAACAACAAAAAATTAGGAAAAACTTACTCCGAGACGGAGGAAGTAACTGTTAGTGGGTCTATTGTGAGCCAATTTTAACCTGCAAAGAAATATTAATAGTTTTCATTATAAAATATTACTATCAAACTAATATTTTTTAATGAAGTAACTAATACTGCTCAAATTTCATGGTGAAACTGGTTCACAATATATTTTGTCTCTAATTAATCATCAAACTATTTAGTTTGTGAAATATAAAAATAGGCAAAGTGTACTATGAACCAGATTTATAATCTTGTTTGCATTTGTATTTTTGAACAATATTAATTGTAACATTAAATTGTATTAACAATATACAGAAAACAACTAATTAATATCATTTTAATTAAGTTGCACAATGAAATTGGTTCAAAAGATTTACTCATAGCGTATAAGATAAAACAATAAATTTAGATAAGAAATCATAATCAGTAATAGTACTATTTGATATATAGCTAGCATTAATACTATTTGATATTAATGAAAATATATTCAGAGCATTAACACTCGTTTTATATGGTTGTGTTAAGCGTTCATCTATTTGATATAACTATACTGTTTCCACAAAATCTCTAATTAATTGTTTGGAGATAATATTTTACTTAATTTAGGGTATATGCCATTTATTTCATTTGTTCTTGTCGGTGTATGAAAAAGACTGCTGATCGAACGTAAGATGTCAAGTTATTAATTTATGATTAAGAGATATGATTTTATAATGTAAAATATGAGTTATTTCATTTTTTTTCCTGGGTTGATAGTGATAAAACTTCGGTTAATTAAGATTTATATCCCCCTATTTTGATTTGGTATTTTATCATTGAGTATGTATAGAGTGAAATTGGTTTATATATGAATCAGTGAAGGGTATTAGTTGTTTTCACTTAAGAGTATTAGTTGTTTTTACTGAAGAGTATTACTGGTTTACACTGAAGAGTTAGTTCATTTTCACCGAACAACTAAGACTCTTCAGTAAAAACAACTAATACTTTTCAGTAAAAACAACTAATACCCTTCATGAATTTATGTATAAACTAGTTTCACTCTATACTTTGTCTTTATTTTGTTAATGTGCGATTGTCTCTCAACATATTATTTATTTTTTATTTTATTTCTTTAATTATAATTAATTAGATTGCAAAACCTATGATGTCTAATAGTATATGGCAATGTAGTTTCACATAGGACATCATTAGTAACAAAACCTTGCATGCATGTGAGTGTTTCATACATGATAATTTTACAAATTTTTATTGTATTTTTAAAATTAAAGAATTAAAAAAATATAAAAATATCACATTTCATATATGGATGTTCTCATTTAAAACTTGCTCTAAATTTCATTATATTTTTCATATACCTCCCATGTTATTTTTCTTATATATGTACTTTTCTCATATTAGTCTCCATGGACATATTTGTTAATTCACAAAATCTTACATCCAATCCAAGTGCATAGCATATACTTGAATTTTGAGTTCAATTTTAAATTAATATTGACTTTTAAAAATTCATTCAGTAAATTAGGTTTTGAATAGTCAAAATTGATTTGAAATTGAATTCAAAATTCAAGTGCATAATGTGCACTGGAGTGCACATAAGAACCAGTCTTGTTAATTTACCTTTTTTCCCTCACAATTCACGATTTCTTCTCCCCTAACAAAATAATAGAAAGAAAGAAAATTATAAACCCCCCAATTAACGGTAAAACTCAAATTGTAAACGATATTATTTATTTTTGTTAAATAGTATTATAATCAAACTAATGAAATTGTACTTTGCCAAAAAAAAAAAAAAAAATAGTTTCCTACTTTCTCCTGAAATAATTTCACACGGTACGTACCTAGCAGAGCTATTGGTTCAGTGTACACGCTTGCTTTATTTTGTCCATAGATTTGTCAATTATATTATATATAGTTTTGCCTTTTTCCTTAAGATCTACCATATATCTATATGATTTATAATGTGTTGAATGCATGGTGTGCTTGCCAATTCACACTAAGACATCGTGTGTGTAGGGTACATGTTCTGACTCTCGCCGACTAAGTTTCGAGAGAGAGAAAAATTGAGTGAAATTTCTTTTTGGAAGAATTTCTAACTCATCAAAAAATCCAAATTCATAACGTGTGGATGTGAAATTTTAGGCTCTAATACCATAAGAAATTTATTTCCCTAACAATACTTCTATCGTCCCAACTTCACTTACACATGTGCAATAACATACTTTTATGAAAAAGAGAGTAAGTGAGTGTGGTGTTGAATAAAGGAGGGGTAATTTATTGACTTTTGTGAGTGTGAGTTATTTCCTTTTTATGATGTGTAACTAATAAATGTTGTGACGTAATAAAACAAGTATGAAAGTAATCATGAGAAGAAGTGAGTAATTTTTAAAATAGTATGAAATACTCCCTCCATCCCGAAACTACTTTCATAGTAAAAGATGATATAATATATATAAAAAAAATATGTGATTGTGGGTTGAATAAAATATAATATTCTAATATTTTATTGACTTTTGTGAGTGTGGTTGTTTTTTCTTTGAAGTATGAAAGCAATTGTGGGACATTAAATAAGGAAAGTTTGAAAGTATACTCAAATTTAGGTGTATTCCATTACATATCTTAAACAAGTTTTTAGTAAACTTTTGGGAGTTAATTGCACTTTTGGTTCCACGAGAATGTGCCCATTTTAAAATGTTCATTTTTCAATACTTTTAATCCGGCAGTTTTTTTTTTAACACTTATGGTCCCAAGAAAATAGGATATATTGCAGTTTTGGTCCCAAGAGAATGCAAAAATTGTTGTTTTGGCCCCAAAAGATTCAGACAAATTTGCAGTTTTGGTCCTGAAAATTAACGTATGGGACTGAAACTGCAAAAAAATGAACTATTTCTGCACATATGTCCCAAAAGTATTTTGCACCCATTCTCACGGGACTAAAAGTACAATTTTCTCATACTTTTGGTGTATTCCATCACATATCTTAAACAAGTTTTTAATTGTGTTATACTTGGTCCGTCCACTAAAATTGTGCTCCATTTTGTGGACACAGGTTTTAAGAAATAGTAAATAAAATATTATTAAAATACTAATTATTTTTAAGTGTAAAATTAAAGTGATTGTTGATAAATAAGGAATGGATACACTTTTGATGGACAAATAAATAAGGAAAGTTAACATATTTTTGGTGGATGGAGGGAGTACGTGTGTAATGTATGTTTGTAAAAAAGAAAAACACGGGTTCCAGGGTAAACTCCTCTCAAATTGGGAGAAAGTACTTTGAAATATCAACAGAGAATCTATATATGATGTGTTGCAATTCCTAGTAATGGGAGAATAAACAAGGAAGCATAAGCTACTATTTGGCTTTCCTCATTTGCTAGTATAATTTCATGATCTCAAACAAATATATTTTGTTTTAATCGAGTTATATGTATATAGATATATTATATTAAACGTATTGAATTAAGTTGAAAGAGATTTTCACAGTTTTTATATTGTATTATCCCTTTCACTTGTAGAGCTTGAATATGGGTTGAACTTTAGACGATAACTTAATGAGTTAATTAAGATGATGATATAAGGTTTTAGAGATCTATATTCCGTAATTTTGACTTTGATTGCCAGCTCTAACTACGTACTGAAAATGGAGACGAAGGTTAAATAGGAGAAAGGATCAAAACTATGGGGGGTTGGGTTGGAGGGAAAAAAAAAGTGTAAAATAAAAAATAGTGAGCTAAATTAATTTGGATGAAGGATATAATATATTAATTATTTCTACTGTACTAGTTTGTTGTGATGGTAAATTATACGTGTGTTTTCATGAATAATAGGATCACGTGCAGCCACAAACTATATATATACACAGGATCTTCTATTTTAAAAGATGCTTCAGATTTTATTTTTACGTGTTTCATTTCATTAGTGCGCAATAATTGTCTATATTAATGTTATTATACACAACTAGAATGATATATGCAGAAATATTCCTTAATTCAATTCAGAGAACCTTTTTTTTGTTTTTTTCAGGTTAAAATATTGAAGATGGGGCGAGAAGGAATGAATTAATTAGTAGAGTTTGTCCATCAGATCTGAGGTTGTTTAATTAGGCGTACGATGATAGACAGTCTAGGTCTGAACAACAGACGATATATATGTATGTAGTGAAATTGTTATAGATGTAGTTAGATTATATATATATAATTAAGAACATTATATATATACTAGTATTAATTGCATCTTTATTGTAGTAAATGAAGCCACCCCTTCATTGACAACTTTGTGGTACAGCTGAGAATGGAGTTTGATTAACTCATGATTAATTACTCCAAACTATCTCTCTCTTAATTACTTAATGGAATGATTATGAAAGGATCATGAATTGTTAGTTTGGATTCTTCCATAGGTGGGATTAGATGGTTTCAGGACATAAATTTACATATATCATGCTATGATGCCAAATGAAAATAGTTGATTTGGGCATCACTCAAAATAATTTTAATTAAAACGAGCTCATAATTATGTTCAATGATAGCAATTGAAATTGTGTTTGGATAAAAAGAATTTGAGATGTGTACATAAAACTCTCTCTTGGTTGTTAAATTAAGTACCATCATTATTTTCAACTAAACTTTTAGGGATCTGATTGGTTATTCTAATTCCGGTGCACCTATATTTTGAAATTGCTTGATTTCAAATGCTTTCATTAAAAAAAAAAAAAGGCAGAGTTCTGAATAAATGGCTTTGAATGACTATTTTAAGTGGATCTGAAATCCATCAAGATCTTTAAGAAGTAAGTTAAAAGGAGATCTAGCTATGAATTCATACCAATTTCATTAAAATATGAAAATATCCAACAGTTTAAATGGGTTTGTTATCAGTTAATCTTGTATCAAATTGGATATTGGCTTGTGTTCTTCTATATATGACGACTAGCTAGCACTATTTCTTTGGACACTAAGTCCTTTTGTCTTCATTTTCTGATTGCAGTTTATGTTGGGTTACCCAAGGGTCTAATCTTATTGTTCACGAGTTCGCTTTGTTTGTTAAGAACAGTTCCGTCAAATCATTACTGTCTGATTACAATATTCTATTAATGAATTTTATTTTCCTGTAAAAAAAAAATGAATATTAATTAATTAAAGGGCACTGAACTTATACGTTTATATTAAATTATGTGACAAACGTTATTGTATTGAAAATGGATACTAAACTTATTAACTTGTGTACGAACGATGGTTCTATACATCTAAAAATTTCCATCCAGCTGTAAGAAATAAGTGATGAAACGATCATAATAATGATATATACACATATATACATACACTCCTCACAATTATAATTAGTTATTTTTAAAATTTATGAGTCTAATTAATTAATGTTATATATATTGAGTTTAAATGTTGCAAATTATTTGTCATTTTATGCTGATTCGTAAAGTTTCATCTGACTAGCGGAAACTGCGGAATTAAAGTTTCAGTCGAGAATTCCAAATAATACAACACGAAAGATTTGGGAGGGGAAAAAAATTGATGGGTATGCTGGAAGTTTGGAACCAAGGCATCAAAATATTTAACATAATAAAGATTTTTTAATATTTCATGAAGAAAATAACCCAAAATCTAAACAAGGTTAAATGAAAACAGTCAAGTACTCAAATAAATTTCGACAATATTACTTATAATTTAATTTATTTTAATGACATTTATATAGTAAATCAACTGTGAATTTATTTCCAAGAAGTACTGTTCAAAAGTTAGGTCTTAAATAAGGCCACATATATTTTTGGATGGTGAATTGAATTGAACAACTTAAAACTACGGTTATTTGCGTGTTAAATACACTACTTATTTTTCCGAAAATTTGCAATATTTTCGAAAAAAAAAATCGAAAATAAATATAAAATTTGAAAAAAAAAATTCAAAATATTGTGCATTTCATTATGTTCGGAAAAAATCTTTGAAAAAATGAAAAAAAATTCGAAAAAAAATTCCAAACTTAAAATAGTGTATTCATCCTGCTATTGTCTTTTAAGACAGAGGCTAATGCAAATAACCTGGGCCACAACTTAATTATGGGGTCAGAAAATTTGTTGCCCTTAAATAATAGAGTTGTACTCAATTTAAAGTGGGCTGAATACTGAAATACTAAAGGCGTAGGTTATTTGCACTAGCTCTTTGTTAAAAACACTACCGGATGAATACACTTTTTTTTTCGAATTTTTTTTTTTCGAAATTCTTTCATTTTTTTGAATATCTTTTTCGAAAATAACTAAATTCACAATATTTCGGAAAAAAAAATTCGAATTTTATGTTTATTTTCAAAATTTTTTGTTGAAAATGTTAAAAAAAATTTGGAAAAATTGTTAGTGTATTCATCCGGGTAGGGTATTTAACAAAGAAGCTAGTGCTAATAACCGTGGTCAATACTAAATTCCGTCATGTGAACTTAGTTGGGCCTTAGTATCATTCAAAGTGCGCCTTAGTTTCGTTTTCGGGCCCAGATGTACACAAACAGCGAATCATTGGTTGTGTTTTTTATTTCTTATTTTCGTGGATACAAAAACTTGTGATGATTCACTTAAAAAAATTATATATGTATAGAGTGAAATCGATTCATACATGTACCCAAAGGTATTAATCGTTTTTTACTAAAGAGTATCAATTATTCTCGCTGAAGAGTACTAATTGTCTTCATTGAAGAGTCTTAGTTTGTTTTCAATAAATAACTAAAACTTCTCAATGAAGACAACTAATATTCTTCATTGAAAACAATCAATGCTCTTCAGTGAAAATAATTAATACTCTTCAGTGATTTATGTATAAACCATTTTCACTCCCTGTTTTGCCCAAAAAAAAAAAAAACATGCATTCTCTGTAGTGAAGATAAGTGAATATAAAAATCTCGTATTTGTATTCATTCAGTTCGAAATTTCGAATCAAATGTTTCTTCATGATGAAAACGATAAATAATAAAAAGAAGATAATGTAAGATGAATTTAAAATAAAAAGGGTGAAATAGTGTTCAAGAATAGGATGAAAAGAAATTGAAAAGTATCCCACAAGCAATCAGAAATACAAATGAAAATAGTCCCTAATAACCAAACATTCTGATCAATTTGCGTGATTAATTTGAGTATTCAGCAGAAGTAGAAGTGGAAAAAGAAATAAAAGATTGTAATAACGACTACAAGCATCACTTAATTACCAAACACGACTTTAGGAGCAATTTACAGCGGAGGTCCACCAGCAGCACAATTACAAAGAACAACAAATCTATAGCATCATAAAAACATTTGGAAGGCACAGAATTAAAATATAACTAACAAAAAAGCCAAAACTGAGATGCAAAAATAATCAGACATGGGTTGTAAATGGGTAATTATTAACGAATTATATTAACAACAATAATCACAATCATGGGTTGAAAATTGGTTAATAAAATCGAATCATACTAAAAAGTTAAACGTCAAGATAACAGTCTCCAAACATGCTATCATCGAATGATAAGCTAACAAAGGAAGATAAGCACGAATTAGTCTTACTGCTAACATCTTATAAAAAGTTAAATGTGCAGAGGGTTATTAAAAAAACATATTCAAACACAAACAACTACTGTTCATTGAGAAAGCAACAATGATAGATGGTTCTAGAGAGGCCAAACATGGGATTAAAGATGAGGAGACAGACAACAGGTAGCCTTGTCGTCACATGAATCCTTCCTCCAAAGAGATAGCTAGCCAAGTTCTTTTCAAGTAAAAGAATCTCCTTCAACTATGGACAAGAAGAAATTTGTCAAAAGGGCGTACAATTGACATGCCAAGACTCCTACAAAAGATCCCACCAAGTTCCATTACCCCGCAGCTAGCTATACATATCTGCAGCATACAAATTTGAAATCACAACTCAGGAATACAAGTTTATGAAATAAGACGAAGCATTCGAGATATTTAGTTGTTTTTCAGAGCGTACAATTGCATAGGATCACCATGTTCTTTTTACATAACTACCACAATGGTAGTTCCGCTAAGAAACATATTGTATCAAAATGCAACTTAGAAACTCAATCATAACAAAGCCACAGCACACACAATTTAACCTCAGCATCTGAGCAAGTTTCAAAGCACTGAACCTATAGGCAACCGAGAGGGTGGTCCGCCATTCCAACAACATATTTTTTAATTCATGTTCAGTTCTACAGTCACTTCTGCAAATTCTCCACATTGAAGGTAACAGCGACAACAACAGTTAAAAAGAACATAGAAAAGTGTTACAAACTCTTCCAACCCCAAGAATATTTCAGGATGAAAGCATAACCTATAGGTGATGTCCCCAATATCATGCACTTCTAGCCCATCAAGCAAATATAAATAATGATTCACTTACTAATAGAAGAATCCATGATCTTCAGACTCCCAAGCACTTACTTTCCTATGCAAAGGCAGGTTTAACATTGATATAGGAATTTGTAAAATATGGTATGAGCATTGCTGTTGGGTGATATGGAAAGGAAGGAATACGAAACTGTTCAAGAATGAGGATACAGCTTCAAACAAAATGATAGAAGAGGTAAAAAAACAGAATTTGGAGTTGGATAGCAAACAAAGAAATCCGGGTATTGAGCTTTAATTATCAAGAATGGTTAGAAAATCTGAAACTGGTGCTAGGAGCTATTTTGTAGTGTTCTTGCTTTACTCTTGTGAAGGAAAGTATATACATGTAAAGTTCTTGTAGAAGACAATCTGTACTTAGAGGTATATCTTATACCTCCATGGTAATGAAACATCCTTTTATTGATAATAAAAAAAAAATGAGCATTGGCGTTTACCACATGGTTCTTAATTCACAATAGACTTGCTTCCTATGGCTGACAAAATAATATGCACTCACAAAAATGTTATTTGTCTAATCTTTAAGAAACATATGCAGGACAATAAATTCCATGGATTTTCAGGAAATACCACATGTCTCAGGTACAAACAATTCTACGGATGAGCATTTCAATTTGTATAGTTAATCAAGATAAAAGACAATAACAAAACCAAAGGGCACAATTGAGATAAACGTTATCAATTAAATCACAATCATACCATCAGATGATCCAGATCTCTTGGCCCGCTTGATCTTTTCTAGTTGGACCTGAGTATCCATAAACAACTGCATCCTCTGAACCTCCAAATCTTTAGCAAACTGCATCCTTTGCTTTTCTAACTCCACCATCTGCCTCTGCTTCATACTCTCTACCTTCTCAAAAATCTCTCCAAACTTCTCTATAGCCTTGGCCAATCTCCTCATACCTTCCTCCCCTGCCTCTTCCTCCTCAGCAGCCCTATCCTCGCTGCCCTCAGCTTCATCGCCCTCCAACTCTCCCTCGTCTTCTTCCGCTTCATCCGCAGCCGCTGCTGCGGCGGCCGCCATGGCTGAATAATTCTTCCTAAAATAGGAATCATCCCCCGGTGACAACAACATTGGGCGTTTCTGTGGCAAACCCACCGGCGTTACCAGCGCAGGGGTCAGCGGCTTACGATAGGGTAACGGCACAGCCAACGGCGGCGAAGGCAGAGACAACGGCGGCGTAGGTTGAGAAGATGCCATAGCCGACGTCATCACTTTACTCTGCTGATTCTTAAAACTAGATCCGATCAAAAACTCCAAACGAGAGAAAAATGGCCACGACGACGTTAGGGTTCCGTTGGAATTGGAGACCTTGGCCCTCTCGTTCTTATACTTCTTCTTCAGAGTATCGATCCTATTCTTGCACTGAACATCGGTGCGACGAGTCTTCTTTGTATGGCCGTGACGCGCGTTAACGGCATCAGCCACCTCCTGCCAATCCTTGGATCGGAGATTGCCGCGGTTGAGCTCCAAGTACCGCTGGCCCCAGGCATCAACGAGCGTCGCCGTCGCCTCCTCCGTCCAACAATCCTCACGGAAAGGAACCTGCCGTGACGGCGGCGCCTGAGGAGTCGATGATTCCGTTAAATCATCCATAGACAACAAAAAATCGTAGCAATCGAAGGCCAAAATTGTTAAAGAAAGAAGAGATAAAAGAGAAGGGGAGGCGGCGAAGGAGGAAAGCGGCAGAAGAGAGGATATGCATTGGAAAAAAGGGAGGGGGGATAGGGTATCGCCGGGGGGAGCGCGTGGGGACGACGGTCACGCGAATTCGGCCGCATTGTCGTTGGTAAACTGCGTTACGTAACGTCTGTGGTTAGGTCAGAAATTGAGCGATGATTGATTGGGAGTTTTGGGTTGGTTGAATTTGGGAGATTTGGTTAATTTTAATGCGTAATTACAAGATTTGGGCTTGGACGGAACGTGGGGGGCGGGAGCGGGTGGGCCGATGCCGAATAGCGTGGGCTCGAGGGAGGGGAGAATTGTCCGGTCATGCGTTTGCCGTGTGCAGTGACGCTTACACCCTTGTCCGGACGGCACTCTTCAAATCACCCATTTTCTTAATCGTGACCAGGGTCTTCAGGTTTAATATTTTAGTGTACTTGTTTCCTTTTTTTTTTTTTTTTTTTTCTTTTAATATGTGAATTATTTAGTTTGATATGGTCATCGCTCTTTCAATCATTAATTTCTCAAATTTAATGATAAATTGTCCAAATCATCAAATAATTAGTGTAATGTTTAAAATGCTCCACAATAAAAGGTGATTTTTTTTCCATCTTATCAGTCTAGAGTTGACTATTCCAACATTGTTTAAATTTATTTGCCAACGATGAAACAATGTGATGGGGAGCACTTGTTATAAATTGGAGCAC